>OX463246.1:28066815-28682210 GCA_949820135.1 Sylvilagus floridanus | reverse complement strand
TGTGTTATAGTGTTAGAGTAATAAGAGGCAGATATTTAAATTGAATTAAAAACTGGGCTTGACAGCTAAAAAGGAATAATTATGATTTAAATAAAAACAGAAATTGTAGATACATTTTTGTGATTGAAATCCTTACAGAAACTTACTTTGGTGACTATGAACTTCTTAAATTATAATTTAAAAAGTGACTACAATTACATTTACATAAAACATAATAAATACAAAGAAAGAATATATGGTGCCAAATTTTCCACACTATTATAAAGACATATTGGGTTTTACTATATTACTTTCTCTAGAGAGAAAAATAGTCTTAATGTAAAAGTATTAGATAGCTGAAAAAAATTTTTAAAAGCCCAAGCCTTAAAATTAGGCTAATGTAAATGGCTTTTTCCACTTCTTTTATGCAAGAAGGAAGCACCAGTAATATTTGGGGGAGCAAAAAATAAAGTCTTTGAAGAAACAGAGGTAGATACTATGTTGATGTATGGGGACTTCCAGCAAAAATGTGCTCAGAAACACCAGAGAACAGTTTAATAATATCACACTTTTTGTTCCCTGGATCGCAGTGTTTCATTATTTTTTTGTATGTTTCTTTATATAATATAAAACAATCACTTAAAGCCACTTGAAAGGTTATATGAATTAAGGATGTTGACTTTAATTGAAAATTCTGTTACTGGTTGTTTCAAATGGGGGTGTGGGTATTTATAACAAGTCCTTGAGAGAAAGATGTATGCTTGTTATGTGTTATCTGGGTGCAAGATATTGTTACTTGATGTTCTAGAATGATAACCATGAGTATGCCTGGTACAATGCCCTTATTACTGAATTGTTGGCCAACCAATTAACGTTGGCTGGCAAACTGTGCTCCATTGTACTGTAACTTGGTGTCTGTGTGGGGACAACAGCCTGGTTCACGGCTGACCAGACTGAGGTGGGTGGTATTTTTCTAACAGAGCTGGTTTGGCCCAGCCAGCTACTCCAGTAAAGATGTATTATGGGAATCAGTCTGTTCTTTCACAGTGAGGGGAATTTTCCAGCCAATCCGTTTGATTGTTCTTGTGTAAACAAGTAAACGAGTAATAGGAGGGGAGAACTGACATTACTTTATGGGAAACCAGCTCCTGCCTGCTTTGGCTGGGCACACCCAGTGCATTAGGTTCTTTGTGAGAACACGGAGGGTCGGCAGTGTCGACATGGCTGTGAGAGTTGTCGAAATAGTCAGTTACTCCTGTCCTAGTCCATCAATTACCTTCGTCCCAAGTGGTTGTCCCCACCAAGAACCCCGGATGTGGTGGTCCCTTTCTTGTTCCCCAGGTCTCCAGGGTACAGCGAACCCAGGGCTGATTCCAGGCTAAGCAGGGGTCTCCAGAGTCCAGCGCGGTAGGCACTGTCGTTCAGACTGGCCCGTGCCTCTGTGCTTCCTGTAGCTCTTGAATGTTACCCTGAGAAAGAGCTAGCCCATGTCATTTCAGCCCATCAGTCGAGGGCGAAAAGCCCCAAACCTCAGGAGAAAGACAGCGATGAAAACGGAGCCTAGATCCCTGCCTGAGACCAGGTGGCTTTCAGATACCCCTCGGGCGGCCGTGAGGGCTCCAGCCTTCCCCGTGTCTCCCTCCTGCGCTTTCCGAGCTGGTTCTGTTTGTCATCCTGCACGGGATTTACAGCCATGGCTCTGAAGTTCCATGGTGGAGCAGCTCTGCTAATGAGCATACGCCGGAAACGTGTGGGGAGGATGATAACAGCCCACCCACTTGTAGGCTTATTTTGGAAGATGCAAACATGAGAAAATGAAAATTAATTAACGAGCAAACGAAGACAAATGCCAAATAGCCTGGATTAGGGATTTCCGTTTTTGCATTTTTTTTCCGCCTTTCACCTAGAAACTTTAAAAAAAACTTAAATGGTGTCTATTGGTTTAAAACGATCTGGTGGCTTCCTGATGCTCCTAAGAATAACATCCTCACCCTGATCCTGACCTAGAAGGTGCCCTCCCCCACCCCGCCCCCCGATTTGGCTACGGGTTCTGCCTGGCACTGCTGGGCTGATTCCTTGCTGAGGGCTTTCTGCAATTGCTGATCCTGATGGTCACCCTATCTCCCCCTGGTTTCTTCTGTCATCTGCTTCTTATCTCCTGATTGTCCTGTGTGATAGTGCCCTCTTGTCAGGCACTCTGCTTTATCGGTGGCTCTAATGGCTGTCTAAAGTTATTACATTATTTGTGTGTCTTCTGTCTCCCTCTCCCTCCTCCAGAACCAGAGTTAGGGAGTGCAAGGGACCTCTCCTGGCTGCTCACTCTTGAGGCCGATACCTAACAGGGCGAGAAGCAACCGGGTATGGCAGAGGCACAAGAGGCACCTGCCGGAACTAACAGCCCGAAACTCAGTCCTGATCCTAAGTGCTGGACAACTTCAGGAGACAACTGGTACCCACCTTGTAGGGTTCTTGTGAATGCAAATCAGTCCACACACGCTAAATTCATTCAGAGAAATCTGGCCCATGACAAGCACTGTATCTCCATATATGTGTTTGAAATATTTAAGGTAGGGCCGGCACTGTTGCTCACTTGGTTAATCCTCCTCCTGCGGCACTGGCATCCCATATGGGCTCTGGGTTCTAGGCCCAGTTGCTCCTCTTCCAGTCCAGCTCTCTGCTGTGGCCCAGGAAAGCAGTGGGGGATGGCCCAGGTGCTTGTGTCCCTGCACCCGCATGGGAGACCATGAGGAAGCACCTGGCTCCAAGCTTCGGATCGGCACAGCGCTGGCCGTAGTGGTCATTTGGGGACTGAACCAATGGAAGGAAGACCTTTGTTTCTCTCTCTCACTGTCTAAAACTCTACCTGTCAAATAAATAAAAAAAAGAGAAATATTTAAAAAAGATTTACTTATGTATTTGAAACAGAGAGAGGGAGAAACAGAGGGAGAGGGAGGGAAGGAGGGGAAGAGAGAGAGAGAGAGAGAGAGAGAGAGAGAGAGAGAGAGAGAGAGATCTTCCTTTCCACTGGTATAGTTTCAAATGGCCACAAAAGCAGACAGCTCTGATCCAGGTGAAGCCAGGAGCCAGGAGCCAGGAGCCTGGAGCTTCAGCTGGGTCTCCCACGTGGGTGCAGGAGCCCAAGCACTTGAGCCATCTTCTACAGCTTTCCCACACATGTAAGCAGGAAGCTGGATCAGAAGTGGAGCAGCTGGGACCCCTATGGGATGCCGGTGTTAGAGGACGTGGCTTTACCAGCTGCACCACAGCGCCAGTCCCACATGTTTGGAATTCTTAGTTTTCATTCTTTTTTTGTACAACATAAATCCCAAAGGAGCAGGAATTTTCTGTTTTGTTTATGGGTCAGCCCTGAGTCCCTAGAGCAGTATCCAGCTCTGAGTTGGCATTCAAAACTAATACTGAGCAAATTGTAAAAGTGTCTTTGCTCATGGCTGGCACCGTGGCTCACTTGGCTAATCCTCTGCCTGCAAAACTGGCACCTCATATGAGCACTGGGTTCTAGTCCCGGTTGCTCCTCTTCCAGTCCAGTCTCTCCCACATGGGAGACCAGGAAGAAGCACCTGGCTCCTGGCTTCAGATTGGCACTTTGCCGGCTGTAGTGGCCATTTTGAGGGGTGAACCAATGGAAGGAAGACTTTTCTCTCTGTCTCTCTCACTGTCTATAACTCTACCTGTCAAATAAGTAAAAAAAAAAAAAGTCTTTTCTCTGAGTTTTTTTTTTTTTGTTATGAGAGAGTAAATTTTTCTAATTTCTCCTCTGATATCATGGTTAAAAGTTGGGTTCATTGAGGCCCGGAATGTTCCAGTTCTGGTTGGTGTTGTCTATGTGAGTTGCCCCTGTTGGTTGATTGTTGGCAATACTCTCCTCCCGAGTCTGCCTGGGCCTTATAAATCCTGCAGGGCCGGGGTCATGGCGCAGTGGGTGAAGCTGCTGCTAGGGACACCTGCACCTTGTCAGGGTGCTGGACTGAGTCCCAGCGGTTCCACTACCAACCCAGCTTCCTGTCAACGCACACCCTGGGAAGCAGCAGGTGATGGCTCAAGTACTTGCATCCCGGCCACCCACATGGGAGACCAGAATGGAGTTCCTGGCTCTTGGCTTTGGTTTGTTCCACCTTAGCTTTGTTGCATGCATTTGAGAGGTGAACCAACAGTTGGAAGATCTCCTCTCCCCCCAACCCTGCCTTTTAAATCAATAAACAAATATTAAGCAAAATCCTCCAACTAGTGTTGCAGGATGCTACCTGTTAGTGGACATGCAAGGAGAAGTCCCTTACTATCCCCAGGGCTGGTGAGTATTAGTTCTAGGTCTAATACAAGTGCATGGAGCTTCTTTGTTTTCTATGTTGTTCGTTTGGAGACTTACCTGTCCAAACTTCCTACTGGACACTCAGAAGTTATGGGAGGAGGGAAACAAATAATTTCTTCTGAGATTATGGGACTTAAGCTTAACTTTTAGAGTGTGAGTTGTGCTAGGATCACAGATAAGAGGACTATGAGAAATTATTAAATCTCACAGCTTTAATTAAATGTTCCTCACCTGACTAATGGCAACAGAAGAGGTGTGAACTTGAATTCACTCTCCACTTCTTAGGTGCTAACATTGCCTAAATACGAAAATGAAGTACTAGTGGTTTCTCTCACTTTCTTTAAAAAAAATAAAATAGAACAAAATAAGTGATAGGCTGTCAAAAAAATTCACAGGAAAAAGCTACAATTATTTGAAAATCATAATTTTTTTCTCAATTCGGTGAGATTTTTCACTTGCAATGTGGAATTGAAATTGTGCTCACACTTGATTTTCTCTTTCTGACCCAGATGTCATTTAAATGGGTGGGTTGCAGCTGGGCATTAATGAGCTTAGTGGCTGGGGTGCAGCTCCTTGCCCTCCTTAGGAGTCACTTGGAGCAGAACAGAGAAGTCTTTTCTTCCGCCTCTCCCTCTGGTTACCTGCTCCATGTGTGTCCAGATAAAGGAGTCCTTCTTGCATTCAATTCAACAAGAGCTACTCAATTTTTTTTAGGAATTATTTATTTATTTAAAAGTCAGTTACACAGAGAGAGAAGGAGAGGCAGAGAGAGAGAGAGAGAGAGAGAGAGAGAGAGAGGTCTTCCATCTGTTGGTTCCATCCCCAATTGGCCACAATGGCCAGAGCTGCGCCGATCTGAAGCCAGGAGCCTGGAGCTTCCTCTGGGTCTTCCCATGCGGGTGCAGGGGCCCAAGCACTTGGGCCATCTTCTACTTCGTTCCCAGGCCATAGCAGAGAGCTGGATCGGAAGTGGAGCAGCCAGGACTTGAACTGTCACCCATATGGGATGCTGGCACTGCAGGCGGCGGCTTTAACTGCTATGTCACATTGCTGGCCCCAGAATTTCCTTCCTTTTTAAGACTGAATAATATGTAGTTGTACATACACATATACAGATACATAGTGTATATACATTACTATGAAATATGTATTGCCTGTCTATATATTTGTTTTTCTTTAGTCAATCATCAATGGACACTTAGACTGATTTCATACCTCAGCTGTTGTGAACACAGCTGTAACGAACATGGGGGAGTGACTGTATCTTTGAGACATTGGGTTCATTTCCTGGGATACATGTCCAGAAGCGAGTTCACTGGATGACATGGCAATTTTCATTTGTTTTGGGAAACCTCCATACTGCTGTCCACAATGGCCATGCCAATTTATATTCCCACCACTAGGGTACAAGGATCTCCTTCTCCCCACATCCCAGCGAACACTTGCTATATTTTGTCTTTGTGATATTAGCCATCCTAAAAGCTATGAAGTGTTTATCTCACTGCAGTTTTGATTGCTTTTCTTTGATGATGGGTGATATTGAACATGTTTCGCTTTTAATTTAACAACATATTGTTTAGATCTACAGCTTATTCTCAGTATGAAACTAAACTGCTTGTTACATACACTGATATGTTATTCATCCTTTATATATTCATATTATTTTAGCATATACTATATTTTTATAAATATATTGTTATACATTTATTTTATGTTTATATATTATATATTTATTCATTTACTAAATTTTTTAATAACATTCATTTATTTATTTGAAGGGTAGAGTTACAGAGAGGCAGAGGCAGAGAGAGAGAGAGAGAGAGAGAGACACAGGTCTTCTATCCATTGGTTCACTCCCCAGATGGCCACAACGGCCAGAGCTGTGCTGATCCAAAGCTAGGAACCAGGAGCTTCTTCATAGTCTCCCACCTGGGTGCCAGGGCCCAAGGACATGGACCATCCTCTACTGCATTCCCAGGCCAGAGAAGGGAGCTGGATAGGAAGTGAAGCAGCCAGGACTAAAACCAGCACCCATATGGGATGCCAGTCCGCAGACTGGAGCTCTAACTCGCTACGCCACAGTGCCGACCCCTTGCTAACTGTTTCTTGAGCACCAAGTACTGCCTAGATATGGTAAAAATACTCAGCAGCAAGAAGTCAGATGAAGTTCTTGTTTCTATGCACTAGCAAGGAAGAAGCAGTCAACAACAAATTAGAATAAATGATAGCAATAGAGGCTACGAAAGATAAACCAGGCCATCTGTTAATGAGTGCCTGGGAAGAGGAGTATTCTTTCTGGCACTTGGTTAGGGAAACCTCTGAGGGGGTGGCAGTTGAACTAGGCCCTCCTGGAGAGGTGCAGCAAACAGGCAGCCTAGGGGCAGAGCATTCCAGGCATAGGGAACAGAGCAGGAGTCCCAGGGTGGAGACAAGAGCATCTTTTTTTTTTTTTTTTTATTTTTATTTTTTTTGACAGGCAGAGTGGACAGTGAGAGAGAGAGAGAGAGAGAGAGAGAGAGAAAGGTCTTCCTTTGCCGTTGGTTCACCCTCCAATGGCTGCCGCGGATGGCGCGCTGCTAGGTGCTTTTCCCTGGTCTCCCATGGGGTGCAGGGCCCAAGCACTTGGGCCATCCTCCACTGCACTCCTGGGCCACAGCAGAGGGCTGGCCTGGAAGAGGGGCAACCGGGACAGAATCCGGCGCCCCGACCGGGACTAGAACCCGGTGTGCCGGCGCCGCAAGGCAGAGGATTAGCCTGTTGAGCCACGGCGCCGGCCAACAAGAGCATCTTTAAACAACTTCCATAGCTAAAGCCCAAGAGGCTGGAACCAGCGAGTGAACAGACATGGCGTGAGCTTGGGAGGGGAAGAAGGCAGCAGAGGGGCTTATGGCTGCGCTAAGAAATTTTTGTTTTATTTTACGGTCAGTGGGAAGCACTGGAGACTAAGCAGAATCATAGTGTGATTTCTTTTATCTTCAAAACATTTTTTCCTCTGGTTGCTATGTGTGTCCTTAAGGGGGTAGGAATAGAGGCGGAAAGACCTGTTAGGGGGTTATAGCCATGGAAACGACTGTGGCTTGACAAGGGTGAGAGCAGGGATGATGGAGAGCAGTGGGCAGATTCAGGACGCATTTTGGAGTTAGAAGTGACACAACTTGGAGATGGATTGTTTTTGGAGTGGGGAAAAGAGGAACCAGATCATCAACAAGGTGGACGGGGATGCTATTTTCTGAGATTGGGAAGAATCACTTTGTAGACAGAGGGAAAGAGAAGCCTGTCCTTTTTTTTTTTTTTTGACTTGATAGCTTTGAGATAAGTGGATGACACATTTAAATAGAGATCTGAGTGGTGATAGGAGCAAGATCAAGCAAACGGATAACACGAAAATGTTAGTTTAATGTCACTTTGAGAATGTGAGATATTTAAAATGGAGAAAGTGTGGCTGTCAAGACTCAGAATTTTCTAGCAAGTTGATTCTGGAAACCTGTATGTCCAGTCTCCGAAATGTTTGTCTTAAACAATAATAGTTCAATTGGAAATATCATCCTCTATTGATAGAGTATGGCACAGTAAGACTCATTTTAAAGATATATTTTAAGAAAAGTCTTCAGCATAGTAGTAGGAATTCACAGAGGAGATGATTCCTTTCTTAGGTATTTGAGCTGATGGTCTTCAGACCGAAGCGTATATGTAGCACTACATCTAAGATAGCTAAAGAGTGATGGACAATATTTAAATAGATTCCACTCTGGCAAACATTTACAAGAGTACATGATGCATGGCAAGGTATTTCTAGAACACGTTGGGTTGTGATCCAGACAGGATGTAACATATTCTTTGGAGTTCTTGCAGGAGTTACTGTGTTTTGTAATTGTGTAAATCATCTTAGAATTACGGGGAAGTAGTAACTACATAGCTCAGTCTCCCAGTCTTGGTTTTAATGCCAAAAGTCTGAAGCAGTTAGGTGGATGTGATGGGGACCTATATTTATACAGTGCTGTAAGTGTACAGAACGCTGTACAATAGATTGAATTATGCCAAAACCCAAAAAACAGATACCGATTGTGATCACTTGGATTCCTTAGGAAGCAGACTCCAGGATGGACATTTGTGGGCAGGCAGTTTGTTGGGAGCAGAATTGGGAATGGCACTTCTATTGGGAAGAGGGAAGCCAGCTTTGCAGGAGAAGAGGGACCGCCACGGAACTGCAGCAGTGCCCCCCGCCAATCCCCTGTATGGGGTTCATGCTAGGAGGGCTCTTCAGCCTTATGTTGGGTTGAAGCCAAGGGCTCAGGCTTTTGTAACCTGTCTTTGGTGACTTATTGGGAGTGTAACCTTGGGCCAAGCAGCTGAGGGCAGTCCCTGGGGAGGGACTTGGCATTGGGCTGGCATCAGCGTCTTGGGAATGATTGTGCCAGTTGTGAAAGGAAGTGCTGCTCCAATCTACTTACCACGTCATCCCACTTGGGTAATGACCCCTCCTGGAGAATGAAGCCCTCGCCATGGTCCATGGTCTCGAGGGCTATAAAGAAAGCATTTCATCTTCCTCTCCTCTCCTGCCCACTATAGATTCCTGGTAGCCTCAGCAGCCACCTCTGTTGGTGCAGGTGGCTTTTCTCTGGTGGGATGACCTAAACTGTGACCATGATGATTTGTCATGCCATTATCAGGTCCTAGCTATTGCGTGTGTCTATTTGTTTTCAAACAAATGACTCCCTAAGTAAAGTGATTTTTTTCCCCAGCTGGTCACTTGGTTCAAGAAGCTCTAAGTGACTGGCAGCAGCTTCAAGGAAAGTAAGCCTCTGGCTCTCCCCCCTCAGTCAATTCCAGGCCCGATGGCTTGCCACCACAAGAGACCAACACTGAGCTCTTGGAAAGGAACCATCCATCAAGGTGGTAGGTATTGCATAGGACCTCCACTTTATTGCACTGCCTCTTCTGGCATGGGTGGAATTCACCATGATTGAGTTCCCATCTCTCCGTAGGAGGGGCTGAGCTTTGGTCTTTCTTGCTGCTAGTAGACCCATTCAGAAGCAGGTGAACTAGGTAAACCTTCCTGAGTAGGGAACCTGTAATGTTTGGACAAGCATTTTCCCCCTCCCTACCAATAAAGCCTCTCTGTTGGTGGGGCCTGTTGCTCTAGCATTGGGATGGCTGATCATGTAGGCTGTCCCAGACATCTTGGCTATATTGCTAATTAGTGCCCCTGGGATAGGTGATATCCAGGGGGTATTCACAGATGCTCAGACATTGTGCTTCTGCCCATAAACATGACCTTTTTGCCTCATTGTCCTGATCTTTTACTCTTTCTCTGTCCAAGCTACTGACCACTCAGCCAAGCCATTTGCCTGTAATATCCTTCCCATAGACTGCTTTCTTTTCCAGACAGACTGGATGACCAGGAGTATCGCCAGCAACTCCACTGGAGGATTTGCTCACTGACATACTTCAAGACCACGGGACAAGTGCAGCAGCCACCTGGGGCGGGGGGTTTGTACTCACATGCCAAGCTAAAGCATCATGCCTTTCTCTTCTTGCAGTAGGTCATGAGGAGGCACCCCAACCCCTCACACAGCCATAGGGCTAGTGCAGTGGTCTTGGATGTTTCATCTCCCCAGGGGATGGTGTGGAAATTAGAGATGGCAGCAGGAGCATTTGAACTGTGACTCAGTTGCACACAAACCTTTGGTATACCCACTAAGGAACTGTGAGGCCAGTCTGGCTCTGAAGAGATGTCTCAAATAGAGGCTTGGGGGCTGTGCGGTTCCCTCCTGCCTGCATCCGTCATGAGCTGTGGGCTGCCTATGGGGAGAGGATGCAGCCTTGTGTGAGGCAGTTCCCTCCAGTCCAGGGCAATTTGTGGGATGGGGCTAAGCTGTGATTTGCATCAAGCAACACCCCTGGATGTTTTGGAGAGCAAATATTTACATCTCAAAGTGAAGAATCCTGGAAAAAAAACCCAAGATCCATCACACCAACCCCGACTCATGTGAATTCACCACGGTAATGAACCATCTGAAGAAATTAAAAAAAAAAGCCAGACTGGTTGAAGACAATGTAACAAACACATAGTCCTTTGAATTGGGAGATTATTGGGCATTTTAATAATTTTAACTATTGGGTGTCATACAAGCAACTTTTGAGATTTGAGAGTCAGGAATGGAGAAGCAGATTATTGGGATTGAAGTTAAATTTATTATCATGTCCATGTCTATCCAGAAACTTGATCCACCTTCCATCCTTCTTGCCTTCTGTGGAAGAAACCAAGACAGGTAGGACCAGGTATGAGACAAACACCTGCTCTCCCCCTTGACTGTTTTCTTTTCTTGCCCCAGCCTTGGATCCAGTCACCAGGCACCTGCGGTTTTTCTGGAATCTGCCCCTCCTCTTTATGTCTGTGGCCACAACTCAGGCTCTGATCGCTTTTTTCCAGGGTCATAAAAACCATCCTCCCTTTGCCTCCCTCCCTGCAAGCCTCACAGCTTGCTTGGGCTTTTGTGTATTGCACTCGACTTGAACCAGGGCAACTTTTGTAGGAAGCAACTGGGATGATGTGAGGCTCCTGTTTAAAATTCACGAATGGGCTCCTTGCTGCTTTCCTTGTAAAACCCAGCTCTTCCAACTAGAATACAAAGCTCTTTCCAACCTAGTTTCCACCTGCCTCATTGAGCCTCTCTCCTCCCTTCTGCCCTGGCCCTTTGTTTTGGGTTTGTCAATTTATCACTCACATCAGCTGTCCCTTGTGCCATCTTGGCTCTACCTCGGACATTGCGTTTGCTGGAACTATCCTATGTTAGGCACTGCACTGCCCTAAACCCCCAAAGATGCCTGTGTCCTAATACCTGAAATCTATGAATTTGTTACTTCAATGGCCAAAAGGGTCTCTACACATTAATTCAGCTAACAATTTTTTTTAAAAAAGATGTATTTTATTTATTTGAGAGGCAGAGGGAAAAGGAGAGACAGAAAAATGGAGAGACAAAGAGATCCTTGCTTGCTCTCCAAATGGCTGCAATAGATTGGGCTGGGCCAGGATGAGCCAGGATTCTGGATCTCCATCCTGATTTCTGATGTAGATGGCAGCAGCTCAAGTGGTTGGCCAGCATCCATTGCTTTCACAGGTTCATTAGCAAGGAGCTGGATCCGAAGAAGAGCAGCTGGGACTGGAACCAGCACTCTGATATGGGATACCAGTATCTCAAACGGCAGCTTAACCCTCTGCACCACCACGCTGGCCCTCAGATAGCCATCTGGAGGTGGAGAGAGTATCCTGGATTATTTAGATGGGACCAATGTAATCACCAGGGTCCTTACAGGAGGGAAGTCATGGTCAGGAGAAGGTGATGTTGAGTGGAAACAGAAGTAAAAGTGATGTCATTGCTAGAAGGGAGCCATTGACCAAGTAAGCTACAGCCTTAGAAGCTCGGAACCGATTCTCCCTTAGAGCCTATAGAAGGAAGGCTGCTTTGCCCACTTGCCTGGAGCTTGGCAAAACCCAGCCCAGCCTTCTGACCTCCACAACTGTAAGCCAGTAATCTGTGTTGTTCTAAGCCATTGAACTTGTGGTAATTTTATACAGCGGCAATAAGAAACTTTACCTGCCCCCATGGTGGAATCCTTTCTTTTAAAAAATTTATTTATTTATTTGAAAGGCAGAGTTACAGTGAGGTAGAGGCAGAGAAGGGGGGGGTCTTTCATTCACTGGTTCACTCCCCAGATGGCTGCAACAGCTGGAGCTGTGCCGATCTGAAGCCAGGAGCCAGGAGCTTTTTCCAGGTCTCCTGCGTGCATGCAGGAGCCCAAGCACTTGGGCCAACTTTTACTGCTTTCCCAGCCCATAGCAGAGAACTGGAGCAGAAGTGCAGCAGCCGGGACTCGAACCGGTGCCCATATGGGCTGCCGGCACTGCAGGCGGCAGCTCCTGGAATTCTGTTAATCATTGAAGATGCGGTGGAATCAAGAATTTGGTTTAGGGGCTTCTTCTCATTGTTCCTACAGCTGCCGGATGAGTTCTTATGCTTCATCACGGAGTTCGATTTATTCTCTCTGGAAAGTTGTCACCGGGTGGCCTAGGGAGGGAATGCCAGGTAGCCAGGTGCTGATGCACAGGCTGGGGGATCTCAGCAGCTGTCCCTGAGGTTCCTCTCCAGTCTCCCAAGCCTGCTAACTGCCCACTGGCCCTGTTTTCTGTTTTGGGAGCTTGTGCTTATTTGGGGGTTTATGCAAAGAGTGACGCACATAGCTGATGGGGCAGTGTTGCTCAGGAGCTTGGAAAGTTCCAGGCACAGTGAGGGAGGGGTCCTTCTGTGGAGGACTGGGGGCCTTGTGGGCTTCCAGGCCCCTGGAGTGGGGACCCTCACTCCCCAGAGCCACCAAGAACGTTTCCTAAGGTCTTCCTGCCCACCATGGCTGCCTTTTGGGGCTCTGAGAGGGGGACTTTTGTCTTTGCAGGGGGCCCAGCGCTAGTCTCACTCTGCAGCCAAACGCGCCTCCTCCTGCCTGGGCCTCAGATGCATCAGTCCTAAACCTCAGTCTTTCCCCTGCACGGATTCCAGCTGCCCATTCCGCTGTCCTTCCAGCCGGTCTATTTTTATGCCTTGAACTTGATCATTTACTTCCCAAGGCCCTCTCTCTGGATTCTCTAGAGACTGTTTCAGAAATTAAGAGCAAATATCCAGAACTGACTTTTCTTCTCAAGGCGATGGGTTGCCTCTGCCCGAGGGGGTGCAGGGAAGTGACAGGAAGCTCAGAAAGCAAAGGCAAATATTTGAAAATGCTGCATTCTAACCTGTTATCAGTGTTCCTTAGAGAAATAAGTAGTGAGAGGGATTGGGAGAGAATACGATGGTTCTGGTAGGGAAGTCTTTTGCAACACTATCATTTTTTTCCATATTTATTGATTTTTCATATTTATTGATTTTTCATATTTATTGACTTATTGGGAAGGCAGAGAGACAGACACTCAGACAAAGATGGTCTGTCTGCTGGTTTACTCCTCAAATGCCTGAATCAGCCAAGGCTGGGCCAGGTTGAAGCTGGGAGTCTGAAACTCAATCCAGGTCTCCCTTGTGGGTGGCAGGGACCCAAGTACTTGAGCCATCATGGCGGCCTCCCAGGGTGTGCATTCAGCAGTAGAGGTGGGACTTGAACCCAGGCACTCTGATAGGGGATTCAGGCATCCGAATGCTCAGCCAGATCCCATCCTGACATGTTCATTTCCACAGAGAATTTCTTCTTTGCTGTGAAGATGTCAGGTGTGAATGTACAGCGACTCCCTCCACCTGCCTGACTCCCCTTCCCACACTGCCCAGAGCCTGGGTGTTTCAAGCCAGCACAGATATTTCACCAAACGATGTGTCCCTGGTGGGGACAAGTCATGGCTTTGTTGATTAAAATCTTGGTATAACATCCATAATTGGAGTTTGCCTGTGACTTGGTGCCAGGCTGCCGCACCTCTTTTCCTAGGGACTGTATATCAAATGCTATTTTTCACACTCCTGTTTGCTGATAAGGATCCAGTGACACCTCTAGTTTGACCTGATATTGGGTTTCCAGAGATGACAGTACTGGCGCAGGTTGCCAAAATGCCCTTGAATACACTGTCAATTCACACCCATATTTAAAACAAAACGTCTAACCTGGGGTGGGGGAAAGACTTTTAGGCTTGGGTGTGTGTGTGTATGTTTCCATCCCTCCCTCCAGCGTGCAATTTTTATCCATCACAAACCATTTCCAATCAATAATTAAAATTGGTAAACTGATCTACAGGGAGAAAACAACTCCTGCTCGAGAGTAATAGATTGGCTCTCCAAGGCTGACATAGCAAGTTGCTAAGCAGGTCTGTGCCAGTGAATGGGAGAAAACCCGGGCTGATTAAAAAGTAAGACAACACAAAACCTGACACCCTGTCGTGAGCTTAAAAATAAAGCAAAATGACTATTAGCAACCCGTGTTGATTTCTGTCCAGCTCTCCTTATCTGCAAAGGGATGACAAGGAGCAATAGCACCAGGCTTGCAGTCAGAGCAACTTTGAGCTTGATGGGAGTTTGTGATTTTTTTTTAATCCTTAAACTTCTGCCTTTTTTGTTTTCTTAGGACGTTTCTCCTCCTGTGGCGACTCCTGAGATGCCTATTAGTTGTTCTGGAGCCCAGAGGTACCTGCGTTAGCGCAGGAGGAGAGACGGGATGTCTTTGGGCTTTGCTTTCCTGTAGATTTGTTGCATGTTTACCAAGGTGAAGGATTAGTGCCCTGGAGATCATTTGCTTTCATAAGCTTTAAACTGGAGCAGCAAAAGTTTCATGCCTTGATTCTCTTCCAACAGCTCTGTCTCTCAGCAAGGCATAGAGGAGCAAGCTGAGACCTACACACTGCCGACTCCTGCAACAAAATTGCTCTGTCTCAATCAGTTAAACTCCCTTTGCCAGCTCTCCCCCATCTCTCCTGCCATGTGGGAGACACCGCAAGCACTCCACAGGGCTTTAGAGTCAAGGTAAATTACTGCAGCTTCTATATCTCTGGAGTACCCCAATCTGGACTGTTGTATGGATAATTCATGTATTTTCTAACCGGTGCATTTGCAGAGAATCATTCTGTCAAATGCTGATTTTTTTGGAGTTTCATATAGAATAAGTTATGGAAACAGACAACATATTTTTAATGCTAAGCACTATTTCCATTTCATGCAAAAAAATAGTAGTAGGTCTAAAAACTAAAAAATTTGCTCTCTAGCAATTTATAGCAGGTACTTTCCCATATGACTGGCATCTAAAAGATACTGATTTAACATGTTCGTTTTCAATACCCCTGTGAACCTGCTCCTCCCTCCCTTCTGGACATCAGCGTGTGGCTGCAGGTGTGGCTACACCCTTCACAGAGCTCTTTACCGGGTGATGGACTTGTAGCGCCCTCTTACAAGGCACCGATCCAGTTCCCAAATGAATTGGTTCAATGACTTCTCCAATTGGAGCCCTAGAAATAAGGCAACTGTGGCAAAAAGCAAATGGAATTTCCACTGTGAGTTCACAGACTTTTAATCATTTGCCTGTGTGTTCTTAGTGCAAGCGTCGTTTTGATTTCTTCAGAATATCTAGCACCAGCAACTCTAAACATGAAACTTGAATGCCATTGACCTACTTTATGTCTGGAGAATTTGAAATCAGTGGATTTTCTACCAGTCCACTTAACCTCAGAGGATGATTTCACTACTTGGGGAAGCAGATAAAGTCTTCAAGTTCCCACCATAACACCTAGAAAGCTACCCACCTGTGTTTATCATGAGAGAGAGGAGCCTGCTCTTTCCAAGGCTGCTCACTGCTTTTGTTGGACTCTCTTCTTCCTCTGTTTCTTAGATACCACTCACCTTTGTTTATCTTTTTCATTTTGCACTTTCTCTGCCTGTTCCATTTCAAACACAACAAATAAACATAAAAGTCATTTTCTTGATTCAAGCTCCCTCTCTCCATCAGCTGCCTCGCTTTCTCTTTCCTTTCATAACTGCGCTTCTCTAGGAAATTACATCTGATGACCTCAAGCCAAAGTCACAGGTCAACTGTGGTCAGGCAATTGTGGTCCACATGGGTTAAGTTCTGATCCTACAGACAGACAAGGCTGGCGGCTCCTCCTTATAATCTCACTTCTAGGTGGTGTGTGTTACAATGAATGCCAAGTCTGTTTCAAATCTGCTACTTACTCTGATATTTATTAGAGAAGAGGCCCAAAATCAATCCATAGAACCAGTTCCTATACAGTCAACTGAGTCCTTGCATGCTGACTTGGGTGCTTGATGAAAGACCCTCTAGGAGCACAGATTGGACTGCAACACTTGGGAAGGGTACAGGAGCTAGAGATCCAGGCTCTAGTTAGAAGGCACTGGGCTGCGAGGTTTGCTGGATCTCTGATGTCTTTCAGGCAGGAATGGTTCAATCCTTATGATCTCTTTTGTTCTCCAAATATCATGGACTCTACTCCTTGCACAAAAGAAAACTTATTTCTAACATCCGTTATGCCAGTTGGCTAGCTATCTGGGTAGGTTGATAATATCTGAAACATTTGCCTTAGTGACTTTGAAGTCTGGATTTCTAATTAAGTTCCTCTGAGTGCTAACTAATTTCCCATTGCAGTCTGATTTGAATGAACTTACGTAGAAATAGACATCATACTGAAGGATATTAAGGCATAGCACTACCTAGTGAACTATCAGTCATCTGCTCTCCTGTTTCTGCTCCTTCACCACTTAATCCACTCCCAGCTGGCTTTAGTCCCCTTTGGTCTAACGACCTGGTTCTCTCTATCATCATTAATAATCTCCATGTCATCCAGTGGACATATTGCACGCCTCAATTTCTGGTTGCTTTCAGCACTGTTGCTCATGTTCTCTTCTCAATAGCCCAGTCTGCAGATTTTCTGGCAGCCCACTAAGATGCCTGGGCCTCCTCTGCTGGCTCCCCAGGCAAAGGGCATGGAGCAGAACAGAGTGATCTGTTTCTTAAGGATGGCTTTCCTGACTCATCTCGTGGTATTGTCTATCCTGTTAGAAGGTGATGAAGGGACGCAGGACCAAGCCCTGGAGAATTCTGAAACCCAAGTTCAGTCTATGCCTAGGAACCAGCAGGAGAAGTAGGAGGAAAACCTCCGGAGTGGAGAGCAGGCCATGTGTTTCTGGACCTGGGAAAGAGATAACTCATGATAAGCCACTGAGAACCCAGTTCAGATGAAGTCAGAGAACTAGTAATATGGAACTCATTGGTAACGGTTGTGATAACAATGATTGTGGTGCAGTAGTAGGGACAGGAAACACTTAGGGGTGTGGGGATAGAAATGAATGAGGGACAGGAATGTGAGAATTCCTTTTGAAAAATTTTCCTGTGAATTGGAGCAGAGAAATGCTCTAAGAGTTGGGGGCAGGCATCTGCTGTAGTGGTTAAGATGCCATTTGGGATGCCCACATCTTGTATGGGAGCGCCTGGCTTCCAATTTCAGCTTCCTGTTGATGCACACTTTGGGAGGCAGTGACGATGGCTCAAGTACTTGGGTCCTTGTCTCCATGAGGTATCTGGATTGAATTCTGGGGTCCTGGCCCAGCCCTGGCTGTTGTGGGCATTTGGAGATTAAATAAGCAGATGGAAGATCTCTGGCTGTGTGTCTGTCTCTGTCCCTATTCTCTATTTCTCTGCCTTTCAGAAAAACAAAACGAAACAGAATTGGGGTGGATATGGAATCTGAGTTCAGGCTGTCTGAGTTCACAGAGCACCATAGATTGACACACATCCATTTCTCACAGTGTTGGAAGCTGTGAACTCTAAGACCAGGACATCACCACATCTGGGGTCTGGGGAGGGCGCTCTTCCTGGTTTGCAAGTGGCCCTCCTCTCATTGCATCCTCATGTGGGGTGAGAGAGAGCTCCAGTCTCCTTCTGTCTCCACAAGGACACTATGCCGCTGGGAGTGGGGAGTTCTGCCTTCGTGACCTAACTATCTGGGAAGTCCCCAAATCCTCCTTCCAATTTCACTGGGTCTGAGGGTGTCAACATATGAATTTTAAGGGAACACAAACACATAGTAGTTTGCAGAACAGGATCAAAGAAGAGTTTTTAACCTATGCAAAACTGGAGTATGATTGTGTAACAGCTGGGAAGGATCCACAGAGAGAAAGGAAGAGAGAAAGGAAGTAGTAAGCAGTGTGAAGTCCTAGCAAGGATAAGGGGGACGAGTAACCAGCAGAGAGATTGTTCTCTGATAGAAGCAGGATGATCCTTCAAATATAACAAAAGAGAGAGAGAAAATGGTGAACTTTCTAATTTCTAGGGTGGGATAAATACTTAAGATTTTTTGGAAACTTTTGGGAACTTGAGATAGCTAGAAGGAAGAGCACTTTTCTTTTTTCCTTCAGTAAAAATTGGGTATAAAGCACTAGTCAGAGTGCTGGAGGTTCACTGCTACACAGGCTCCTGGAGAAAGACCTTGCCTATAACATGCAAAAGTATGACAAGGTCAAAACAGGTGCATGTATGTGTGTGTATCTGCATGAGAAAAGTGTGAGATCCACATGGATTCTGAAGGTTTTGTTTTTTAATATTTATTTTCTTATTTGAAAGACTTGTTCATCATTTCTCCAAATGGCTATATATATATATATATATATATATATAGAGAGAGAGAGAGAGAGAGAGAGAGATTGTTCATCATCACTCTCTAAATGGCCATAATGGCTGGGGCCAGGTCAGACTGAAGCCAGGAGTCCGGAGATTCTTCCGGATCTTCCATGTGGGTACAGGTGCCTAAGGACTTGGTCCATCATCTGCTGCCTTCCAAGGCACATTAGTAAGGAGCCTGATTGGAAGTGGAACAGCAAGTCACAAACTGGTGCCCATAAGGGATGCTGACATTGCAGGTGGTAGCTTTACTCAGTACACCACAATGCCAGCCCGGGTTCTGGGCTTTGATGTGACTGTGTTAAGGGTTAAGATGGGATCCATCAGGGCTGGTGTTGTGACATAGTGGGTCAAACTGTTGCCCTATATGGGCACTGGTTTGAGTTCTGGATGCTCCACTTCCAATGCAGCACCCTACTAATGCAACTTGGAAAGCAGTGGAGCATGGCCCAAGTTCCTGACACCTGGCTTTGGCAGGCTCCAGTCCTGGCCATTGCAACCATTTGGGTAGTGAACCAGTGGATGAAAGATCCGGGGTGTGTGTGTGTGTGTGTGTGTGTGTGTGTGTGTGTTCCTCTGTCTCTGTAAATCTTTCAAATAAATAAATAAATAAATAGATAAATCTTTTGAAAAAGATAGGGCCATTGTTGTTACATTAAAAATTTTGTGTGGTTGGCACTGTGGCGCAGCAGGTTAAAGCCCTGGCCCAAAGCATGGGCATCCAATATGGGCGCTGGTTCTAGTCCCAGCTGCTCCTCTTCTGATCCAGCTCTCTGCTATGGCTTTGGAAAGCAATAAAAGGTAACCCAAGTCTTTGGGTCCCTGCATCCTCGTGGGAGACCCAGAAAAAGCTCCTGGCTCCTGGCTTCGGATCGGTGCAGCTCCTGCTATTGCGGCCATTAGGGGGAATGATCTAGTGTATGGAAGACTTCTCTGTCTCTCCCTCTCCTTGTCTATAACTACACCTCTCAAATAAATTAAAAACATTTTTATGTTGCTGTATTATTTTAAAGATACTTACTTGAATGGAAGATAATAATTTAGAGGCAATAGTTATGAATAACTTTTGATTCCATCAAATCACTTTCTTAACTGGTAAGGCAAGTGGTAACCATGGTGATACCATGTGGAGTGACTGACAGCTTCCTGTTCACCCAAGAACCAAACTGGCCAGCTGGTTCTATAGGGAGGGTGCTCATGCTACATGAATTTCAAGTGGAAACGGTGAAGTACCATGGTTCCCGAGTTTGTGAACAAGTGGTTTTGTTACAGATTCACCACTGTCACCGCAGAGATTGCTCCCGAGGGAATGTTTTTTGAGGAGAAATCACATCCAGCGGGCAGCACCCTACTTTAACCCTTAGTGGAGAGTGGGACTGGCAAGAGGAGAGGGAGAAGGAGGAGGGGTGGGAGTGCAGGTGGGGGGGTCTGATGGGAAGAGTCACTGTATTTCTAAAGTTGTACTTATGAAATTTGCATTCCTTAAAAAATAAAACAAAATTTGCAAAAAAACCCTTGTAGGTCTTTCCTTTTCCCTTTAAACAGAAACAATGAACTTTACTTGCTTTTTCAACATATTTTGGGTCTTTGCTACCATTTGCGAGAAGTGGAGCCAGTGTTTTGATTGTCACACCTGGGTTTCCGCCCACACTTTCTTCCTGCAAGGTAACTAGATATTCATGCCCCTGCTACTTTTCACTTAGACGCAGAAGCTTCCTGATGATAATCACAGGTTTGGAGCAAGGGGAAAGGAGTGTGGGACCCTGAAGCTCTGTACACATTCCTGAGGAACGGGGCCAAGTCCATGCATCCATCCCAGTCAGGTAGTCTTTCAGCTTAGTGCCCTTACGGTGACAGTGGAAGAGGGTTTTCAAAAAATAAGGTGTCAGAGAGGATTTGGAAAATTTGTATTTCAAGGAAGTTTTCGCTTGTCTGGTTGTTCAGATAATCTTCCTCCCCTAAATCAGTGCCTCCCCGTTTTGTGAAGGCCACAAGCCCGGCCGACTGAGACAAAAGGCTTGAAGTCCTTCTCATCCATCTTAATGGGGTGTTAATGATGGCAGAGGCTGACTGGGACCATTTAAGTGGGAGCGCTATTAATCAGTTAGAAAAAATAAAAGCTCCAATTCCCAGTTTGAACCACTGAAATGTAATTGCAAGGGACAGTTGGGTCTCATTTTTGTTTTTGAATGAAGACTTATAAAAAAAAGAGCAGTTCCAAGCCAACTTAGCAGTTTTCAAGCCAAGCCTGTAGGCCAGTGCTTTCTAAGCTTTTATTGAGATATGGAGATTGCAAGAGCCTGCTTTTCCCATGAACTTGCAGTTTAGCTGTTGTGCATCCAGTAAATAACTTTTACCAGTGGTGTAAATTTCTACGAGGTGGTCATTTGCCAAATTATATTTCCTTAAGAGGACTTTTAACATGGCTTTTGATTTGGAAGAAGGCTGTGTGTGTGCGTGTGTGTGTGTGTGTACTTTAAGGGCTTCAAGGATATTTAATTCAAAGTGTAAAATAATTTCCTATTTCTACTACTTGACCGCCGTGAGTCTCCTTTCAATATGTTCTGAGGTCCGAAACTGGTGTTTTGCTCAGCTTTTCTGGGTGGGAATGATGCCTTTGTCTTGGCGAAGCTGACAATGTTTCTGGGAAAATAAGTGAACTATCTGAAGGAGAGACTCTTCCCCTGCTGGCTGCTGTCTCTCAGGGTAGGCTAAGGGAAGAGTGGAAATGTATCAACTCTACAGAAAAGCAGAGGCTCCTATTGGTAGGGTGGCTAAGTAGATATTAGCCTGTGTGTAAGAGGGGCTGAAGAAAACGAGAAGTTGTAAAGAAAACGAATTTATGTGCAATGGAATGAGGGCACAAGTCCTCTTGTTTGTTTCCCCCAGCCCAAGGTGTCCTGGCCTGTCCTTAAGCAAAAGGAATTCACTGAATTGAGAGCCCTACTGGACAGATGGAGTCTTTTGCTTCTGCAGTACATAAGAACTCTGATGGCTGTATAGTCTGGAGGGATTTGTTTAGGGGAATTCCACATCCCAAAATCCCCCACCCAGACTTTCCCAGAAGAGGGAGAAGGGAAGAAGAAATGGGGCACCAGTAATCGTGTCCATAAAAACTCCAATCTGAATGCAGACGGGGCTCTCAGGCCTCCACTGAGACTCCTGCCCAGTTTATCAGGTGCAGGAATTGCTGTCTCTTCACTTTTTCCAATAAACGATGCTAAAATCGCCTTCTCATCTGCTTGTTCATTGGCCACATTCTTCGTCCTTGATTGAAAAGTTCCCGGGGTTCAAATCAGTGGTAACGTTATTGACATGGGATATTCCAAGCCCCAACTCCACCCTCCAGGGAGATGCAAGGAAAACAAACAAACATTCAGACAAAGGAACTGGTTCAATTTAGTTGGTATCCAGATTAACCACTACCTGACCTAGAAACTCATTATACCCTCCTTGGAGCACATTAGCATAGTGAAAGTCACTCCACTGGCACTGGGATGGTTTACAGGTGCCGTGACAACCTGCAGAGGGGACCATACACAGAAGAGAAAAGAGGTGGATCCACAATGCCTGGAAGCCATCACCCTCCTCACAGGAATCAGATGGATATTCTGCCCAGATATTAACACTAATGTCATGATCCCGTAAATGTAGCCCCCCAACCACACACAGGGCTGATCTGTCTATGGAGCAGCCACTCTGTTGTGCTTTCTTTAATAACACTCTCTTGCTTTTACTTTGTTGGCTTGTAATTGATTTCTCTCTCATCAAATCCATAGACCCTCCTGAGGGGCCTACACAGGGGTCCCCCACCTATCTTCTGATGATAGTACTTCTATTAATGAATTAAATTAATGGAAGTGTATGTGAGCTGTGCTAAGTTTCCACTGAGGAATGTGCAGCTCAGCACGGACTCCCAGCCATCTTGTTCTCACATTGCCGGAAGCTTTAGATTAATAATCAAAGAGTGGCTTATTTATTTTTGCTTTTCTATACCAGGCCTTAACACTATGCCAAAGTATGTGATCTGACTTTGAGGTGTTGGGGTACGCAAAGCAAGGTAAGGAGCTCTGTCTGGTCCAGGGTTCTTGACCCGAGAAATTGTGCTTCTCCCACAGTAACTACTGTTGGGAACAATGGCATGGCCTGGCCTGCTCTGACCCTGCTTCAGTGTACAAGATGTGAGTTGGAGGGTGTTTATCTCAACTGCTGGACGTATTGTTGATTTCTGTTTTGGCAGGAGCAGCCAAACTACTTTTGGTTTCACCACTTCTTAAACTCACCCCTTGCTTGTTGCCCAGGGCAGAAGGCATTTGGAAAGTTCACAAAGGAAATAAAATACTTCAGTGGCCTCTGAAGTTAAATAAAATACTTCTCTATGGGTTCAGTCTTTCCCTCCTCACTTTCCCAATGGAGAGAGGCAGCAGAGTTGTGGATTTTAGTACAGCTAACATTCTAGGTTTGGGAAAGGTCAAGCGACCACAAATGCCTGATAAAGTATTTGTTTGCTTTTGTTATTTTTTTAGTATAGTATTTGAATGTTAAAATATGATATTCAAAGCAATTATTCACTAACATCCAATGAGTGGGTTTTATGGGTTGTCCCCGGAGCTGTCACTGAGAGTGAGGGAGGGATCGGAAATGTAATATGTTTAAGACGTTGCCAGTCCCTTCCCTTATGCTTGTGGCTTTGAGAGAAGAATAGCTCAAAGGCAATCTGAGATGACATCAAATAAGACCAACGAAGTACAGGTTCTATATAGTTGTCTCCTCACATCCTCTGATGTGATAGTTAGGGGTGAGCCACTGGAAAAGCACCAGGCTGTTAGGTTGTCCATCTCCCCTTTTTCTGCCTCTGTTCTATTATGGGTCATGTGTGGGTCTTTTTCTAGTCTTTCTGAATTAAAGTATGGAGAAGATGTAACATTCTTCTACATCTTCTGAGTTGACTTTTAAGAATCCTGGTGTTCCTCCTTTACACATACACTCACACACACACACACACACGCACACCTGTGTGTGAAGACAGCTGCTCTTCCAGAGAGAAGTGGAGAAAATGGATTGATTTGGTTCCTCCACCAGAGACTAGAATCAAGGATTAGCTGGCTTGATTCTGGCTGTGCATTGCCTTACTGTGTGGTCTTGGCAACCTGTGATGTTTTTGTCTCAGTTTCCCTTCTTGTATAAGAGGGGGTAACCACAGGCACTTACTCAATAGATTGCAGCTTTGCACAACAAATGAATGATTACAAAGTACTTAAAGAGACAAGAGAATGGAGGAATTCTAAGTGTTACAGTCTTATTTCCTTATAGGAGGTGATAAAGTAAAAGTGAGGTTTAATAGGCAAATTGAAATTCCTAGATGAAAGGAGTTGGAGAAGTTCAAAGTCATTTTATTATTATTAATAATAGGTGTTGTACCTCTGTCTCACCCAGCTCATCTAATCAGCACACATTCCTTGGATTAAAGGGAGTTTTCTCCCTCCAAGTAACTTTTATCTACAGTGCTGAGACATTCCTTATCCTGTTTTATGGATATGGAGTTTTGAATGACTATAAACAACTCCCTTTTCATAAACTCTTTTTTTTTTTTTGAGGAGAGGAGGAGGCAAGTTGGCTCTTGGTTCACCTTCCTCAGCATATGAAAATGTTTACATGAAGCTCTTTTACAAATTCTGTTCTTTATGAGACCAAAGTCTCCTGCTGGTGGGTCTGTGTGGCTAGTGCCATAGCCACTCTGGGGCAAATTTCCCTTTGTCTGGGTGGAGAGATGCCAATGTTATATATGACGTCTCAAACTGTATCTGCAGTTGCACACAAAGTTTTTGCTAAATCAGAATAATAAGTGGGGAGGATAAATATTTGAAAATGTTTTACTTGAAACAGCTGCAGGAGTGGAGAGAACTCATAGAGCTTGGACTTTTCTCAAACTTGGCATACAGGACAAATGCGACCTTACTTGGCTGAGGGGAGGGAAAGGTGTGGGATCAGTACTGCTGTTAGAGTGAGGATTGGCAAATATGATGCACTTGAAAAAACTCACAGAAAAGGAATTAAAATATAAGTTTATTTTGGTATAAAAAGTTTTGGAAATCCACGTATAGAGTTTTCATGGTACTCATTTTTTTATGAAGTTTTAAAAAAAGATTTATTTATTTATTTGAAGGTCAGAATTACACAGAGAGAGAAGGAGGGCAGTGAGAGAGAGACAGAGAGAGAGGTCGAGAGAGAGAGGTCGAGAGAGAGAGGTCTTCCTTCCATCCTCTAGTTCACCCCCCAATTGGCCAGAATGGCTGGAGCTCCTCCGGTCCAAAGCCAGGAGCCTGGACCTTGCTCCTGGTCTCCCATGCGGGTGCAGGGGCCCAGGACTTGGGCATCCTCCACTGTTTTGCCAGGCCACAGCAGAGAGCTGGATTGGACGGGGAGCAGCAGGGACCTGAACTGTTGCCCAATGCTGGCATCGCAGGCGGAGGCTTTACTCACTATGCCACAGTACCGGCTCCTATGAAGTTTTTAAAGGCTTCTCCTGCATGAATTCCAAATTTTCTTGCACCAAATTAGTTTATCTCTCAATTTTGTTTTGCACCAACTTTTTCAAGTACCCTCAGGTAGGTGTTTACTTCTGAGTCTTTTTCCTTACCTGGGGAAAGCATTTTGATAAAAGCATGCACCATTTATCTGTGCAGAATTAACAATGGCTCCCTGAAGTTCTCCGGTTTTTTCCCTCAACACATTAGTAGGGCTCTCCTTTATCATACTGAACTATTCTGAGATTATGGGAAATAAACACACATTTAAAACTTAATGAACGGACAAAGAATACAGTGACCATGTAGATAATTAGAACTAAGTAATGACAGAGGAAGTGTTACAAAGCAGTGGGTAATTAAATGTCAAATGAGAATGGCCGTGACTGCTGTGGGACTGGCCTGCCACAGAGCAGGTATTCAAGAAATACTTTTGGATGACTTCACAAGAAGTGGATGTCCCTGAGGGCTGGAATGGCTGCCTTTCATTGTAGGAAACAGTTGAGCTGGGAGTCGGGTCAGCCTTAGGAATTGATGGGGGTGAAGGATAAGAAAAGGCACTTAGTTCACAGTCTAAGAAAGGATGCTCTCACCAGGTGTTCCTAAAGAATAAGCGTTTGAGTGCAGAGGACAGCCAGCTCTCTGACACAATCACAATAATGTGCGGAGCATCCTCGGAATTGGATGCTTTCTAAATACTGTCCACTGTTCTATCCCATTAGCTGCTAAGGGCTCAAGGCTGACACCTGTGAGCTGCCATGATCGTCTCCTGGCAGCTCTCCCCAGGGAGATGCAGTTTTGGAAGCTCCTCTTCAGAGAAGAGAATCACCAAGACCAGGTAAGTACTTTGCTGTGAAAGGCTTTGGAGCCTTAACCTAAATAGATTCCCTTCTAACGTAGTTGACCAAGTAGTTAGTTGAAAATGCAAGAAGCAGCAGGGCAAAAGGAAGTTGAGGTGATGCTGAAACTCCCGGGGATTTTACCTTTGCTGAGGCTAAAATCACACTCTAGGATACCTTCTGCACATTGAAGGGTGTGGAGCTTCCTCCCTGCTGAAGGGGTGCCGGGGGGATGCCGAGTGTCAGGGCCAGGAGCTACAAGGTTTCTCAGGGACTGACTCAATGGACCTGGGCTCAGCTACTTTTCACCTGCTGAAGTTTCACCATCTCATTCACAATTGTTAACATGAACAAAGAAAAACACTGCAAACACACTTACCTTGTTGTCTTCCATTGTTCACTGTGGTTGTGACTGCCAGTTAAGGAGTGCCTCGGACATTCCAGGCTGTCACACAATATCTCCAACTCTTCTAAAAATCTCCAAAGAGGTTGCTGCAGTTCTTCTTTTCCTTAACAAATTAAATATAATATCAATTTATTGCATTTATTTGAAAGGCAGAGACAGGTTCATTCCTAAATTCCTGCAACAGCCAAGGCTGGGACAAGCTGAGGCCAGGAGCCTGGAACTCAATCTAGTTCTCCCATGTGGGTGGCAGGGACCCAAGTACTTGAGCCACCGCCTGCTGCCTTCTCAGGGTGTGTGCTAGCAGGAAGCTGGAATGGAAAGCAGAACCGGGCCTTGAACCCAGGCACTCTGACATGGAATGGGGAGTCCCAACCAGCATCTTCGCTGCTGTATTAATTCCCATCCCCACATTCTCCCTTTATGTTGGAAAAGTAGGAGACTCAGAGAGGGTCAGCCACTTCTTGGTTCCCCAGCTGGGATTCAGCCCCAGCATGACTCCAAAGCCTGTACTGTGTCCACTAAGCCAGTCTGCTCTGTGCAGAAATTCACTAACAGGTGTATTACCACTTTTCCAGAATCACAAAGTAACAGCACCCCTGGTACTCTGAGTATGTTTATTTTTGATACCTGTTACTTATTACCCTTAGAGATGATACTCTAAAAAGTTTATGGAGAAATGGAATTGAAAGATACATTTATTCTTGTGCAAAAATTGTTGAACTCCATTCACACAGTGAAACTTCAGAAAGTGTATGAAGACATGCATTATAAAAAAAAAACAAGTGTGGATTTCAATTTTTGTTGCAGCAAAGTAAACTGATCTTGCAACTCCAGTTTTCCCAGAATTTTTGAATTCCCTCTTATTATCACTCCTCTGAAATCTGAACGTAAGAGCAGCCACAGCACTTGGAGAAGGTTTATTTACTTTTTTTTGAATTCCTGTTATTTAATTACCCTGATTTACATCTGGAGGCATTTTTACCCAAGAGGCAAAATTCACGTCCAGCCTGCATGTTAAATGCCTACGTTCTGCCGCTGTGTAATAGGTGGGGAGGTGAAGGAGAGTGAAAGCTCCCTCGGCCTGGCCTTCTCTCTCTGCTGACTTGGCTTCCCGCAGCCCGTTGTCCCGAGCAGGGCCCGCCAGGGCCCCACGTGTGCCTGGAGATACCAGCCCTTTCAGCCGAAGTTGGCAATGCTGGGGCGCTGGAAACGGCTGCAGATGTTGAGGGCTGGGGAGTTCAAAAGCAGCCCTGCTATGTGGAATCCCACATATGAGACTTTCTTTTGGTCGGGAAACTAAATAGCCCTTCAGTTTTGAGTTAAAACATTGTGCTTCTTTCAGCGGAAATATAAAAGAGCCTGCGCCGTCTCTGCCTAGGCCCGGGCGGCCCTCCCCTTTGTGGCTCATCAACCTTGTGCTTCGGCCTTGGCCCTGGGCTCACACCTCCTCCTCCTCCTCCTCCTGGTGACTGGCACTGCTTGAAAGGACGGAGGACGGAGGACGGATCATGGCCAAGATGGGATCTGGCTGATCTGAAGGGTGTGGTGCCAGCAGGGAGCCCCTCTCGTCCCCACCCCCATCACTTCATCAGACACCAGCCATTTCTTGGGCTTCCAATCCTTCCATATTTTTTTAGACTTGGCATTTTTATACCCAATAGTGTACACATTACTTATTAAGTGCAGTGTTAAAACATCAATAGTTGGCCTATTTTCCACCACTACTCCTAGTCAAGCCTCCAGGAAGAATTCACAGTTCAGCACCAGTTGAACAAAGCCTGACCCTGTTGTACTTTCCAGAACACACCTCTTGTACTGAAAATCCCTTTCTCTTAATGAGGTGCTGGCCAGGTGTCTGGGCTGTCTGTGTGTCTGTGTGTGTACATCTCAGACCAATCAGCCAGATCTGTCTCTCATCTGTGTGTCAATATGGGAACACCACCCACTCTTCAGTTTTCTTAGGAGTTTCAGTCTTCCATTTCTCAATTTCTCACTTATGTTCGACAGCTCAGCTGAGCCAATGAATAATTTCTTTTGTCTCTCCTCTCAATCACCTTTTGTCCTGGCAATAAAATTGGAGCCTGCCTCTTGGCCCCTGCACAAGCTTTAAGGCCATGTGGTAGAACAGGATGGGAACTATGAGCTTCAGAGTTGGAGACAAGAGTACCTCTTCTGGTACTGGGGCTTTGAGCAAGCCTGTTTGCCTGTTTGCCTTTCTGAGTCTCAGGTCCCTCTTTTGGAAAATGACTGGGAGATTGATCTCCGGTGTGCACCATTTATTGGCAAAGCGGCTAACGAGTGCTTGCTTTGTACCTGCCCTAAGCTGGAGAGCATGGATACAATGGTGAAGAGCCAGAGGTGGTCTCTGTCCTCAAGGAATTTACAGCCTTATGAGGGTTTCAACTCCCCAGTGAACAGACGTTCATCAGCCACTGGGAGTGCTGCTGGCAGAAGGCCACCAGAGATGTTGCCCCAGTGAGGCCAGTGGAGGGGAGGTACGCTTCAGGACAGGGCTGTGGGGAGGAAGAGGGATGGCGCAGGAGACAACCAAGCAGGGGGCAGAGGAGACAGGACCCTCTGGGGCTGAGGGAATGCTGAATACCCGTCACCCGATGCAGAGGGGAACAAGGTGTATGGGAAGGAATGAAAGAGGACTGCTAAGGCTGAGAGGGGCCATACAGGGCAATGGCAGGTGGAAGGGGGTAGGGGAGGTCACAGTAGGTGACGTGTCCTTGTGATCTAGTTTAGGAAACCCGAACTGCATTCCAAGTGCAGTGATCGAGCCGGGAAACCGTGGCCTGGCAACGGCCGGAGCTGCGCCGATCGGAAGCCAGGAACCAGGAGTTTCTTCCGGGTCTTCCACACACGTCCAGAGACCCAAGGACTTGGGCCATCTTCTGCTGCTTTCCCAGGTCATAGCAGAGAGCTGGATTGGAAGAGGAGCAGCCAGGACTCAAACCAGCGCTCATATGGGATGCCGGCACTGCAGGCAGCGGCTTTACCTGCTAGGCCAGTGACAGCCCCGGGGATCTGCATTTTCAAGCAGTCACTCTGACTAGGGAGCGAGAGCAGAAACAAAGCAGGCTGTCTTGGGCTTCCAGGCCCAAGGGAGGCGTGTGGCCTTGAAGAGGCTTTCCCATTCCCCAGGGGCCTTGCACATAAAGGAGCGTGGTAGGTTTGTTGTTGGTTAAGTTGGGCCTAAATTTCTATTCCAGACTCTTTCTTGTTCGAGAAGCATTGTAAGTACAGACAGAAACATGACGTGCAACGTGACGAGTCTGTTTACAAAGTGAGGAAAACACACGTGCACACAAGAGGGGGAGAGGAGGGAGAGAGAGAGAGCAAGGGAGAGGGGAGGAGAGAGGAAGGGAGAGAGAGGGATGAAAGAGAGAAGGAGATGGGGAGGAGAGAGACGGAAGGAGGAAAGGGAGGGAGAGGGACAGAGAGGGGGAGGGAGACTTTGCCTTACTCGGCTTCTGGTGAGCTCACCAGAGGAGGTGTTTACATGGTACTGCTCCCAGGTCTTGGGTAAGGGGAGGTACTTCCTGGGGAAGGGTTCCTCTGGGCACCGGTAGCGGGGGAGGTGTGGCTTCCGACTTAATCTAGCTCCTTGCCTTAGCCCGCATCAGGTTCAGGTGGGATCGCTGCTTTTTCCCTCTGGGGCCACTGCATTGCTGGTGCGGTTCCCACCCTGAGACAGAGCCGAGGGATTCCTTGCCAGGCCTGAGTGGTGTGCAGCCTGTCCTGTAAGATCTGTTCAGTGGAATTGGCTCTGCTCTCCCCGAGGAAGACAAGGAAAGGGAGGAGGAGAAGGCAGAAGGTTCTTCCATGACGCGTCAGGGGATGGAGGCACAGGGCTGTCTGCTGTGTGGCCTGCAGGATTTCACGCACCCAGGGTTGCCGAGCTGTGTCGGGTGCTGTCTGACAGCGGGAGAAAATTCTGGACTCTCTGGGTCCCGGGTTGAGGCAGAGGAAGCCCCACCTACCTGGTGGCTGGTGGGCGGTTGAGCTCCTTGGTCTGGTCGGGTCGCCATGTGCCCCTCGGAGCCCCTCAAAGCCGAGGACCCCATCCCGGCCCCAGGAGCACTGTTTGTCTTCAGCTGCTTTGTGGCCCTCCGTAGAGCGCGAGGTTTCCCTACTTGGATCCCAGCTCGGCCACTTTTGAGTCCTTTCGTTGAGTCTGGAGCGAGCTGCCAGCTCCTTCCACAGTCAGGGGCCCTGGCCTGGGTTGTCTCCCCATGGAATCCTCTTTGGGTTTCTGCTCTGAAGCGATCCTAGGAGATTTACGGGAGGCAATCCCCAAGACCTGAGACTTCAGAGTAGTTCATTGTAGGTGTTTTTCTTTCCCACGTCTGCTCTGTGAAATAAGGAAGAAAGAGGAGAAGAAGAAACGTTAGCTTTGCTTGGGGCCTGCCTTTTTCCTCCGAGCCTACTTCCCGCTCCTTGCGCTACAGTCCCTTTATGGGGCTCTGTAATAGACGATAATGTGCTAAAAGCAATCTCCATTACACTCTGCGCCATCCTCACTGTCTCCAATTAGGCTCTTTCAGATTCCTAAAACACCCCAGGCACCTTTAAACTTCGAAAGCGAGACCTCTGTCTGGGATCACCCTGCCTTCATATTTATTTTCTGGGGAGAGAGAGATTTTTCTCGGGATGCTAGTTTTTCAAGCTAGAATTACAACATCCTAGCCGTGGAAGTAACCTTAGAGACCATCTACGTTTTCATCCTTACTCTTAGTGTATTGTTGAGAAACAGAAGGGCCTGGTGAGTCAGGGGGTTGGCACCGCTGTCATATGGTTGTTTAGCACTAATGACTGGGATGTTTGTCTCCAATGGCGGGATTCTCTGCTAGGTGCTTTATGATTGTCCGAGTCTCTCCCGAAAGTCATACAGCTGGACAAAGACGATGTGTACTCACAGGGCATTACATCACTCGTTCCGTCAATCATTTGCCAAATATTTATTGAACACCTATGCAAGCAAGGCACTGTGCCAGTGCGTTAACTGATATGCATAAACAGCTTGATTTAAATGCAAACCAAATACAATTAATTTCTGGGAGTTGTTAACTTTTAAGTTCGAGCCCTAGCAACTGAAGGAGTGAAAACAAAAACTTTATTATGTACAGATTTTTTTAAAAGATTCATTTTTATTTATTTGAAAGAGAGTTACAGAGAGAGGTAGAGAGAGAGAGAGGTCTTCCATCCGTTGGTTCACTCCCCAAATGGCCGCAACCGCCAGAGCTGCGCCGATCCGAAGCCAGGAGCCAGGAGCTTCTTCTGGGCCTCCCACGTGGGTGCAGGGACCCAAGCACTTGGGCCATCCTCTACTGCTTTCCCAGGCCATAGCAGAGAGCTGGATTGGAAGAAGAGCAGCTGGCATTTAAACGGCGTCCAGATAGGCTGCTGGCGCTGCAGGTGGAGGCTTAACCTACTGAACCACAGCGCTGGCCCCTGGCCTTGTGGTTAAGCCTGCAGGTGGAATGCCCACGTCCCATATCCTGGCTTGAGATCGCTCTGTTTCCTATTTCAGTCCCTTTCTTGCGAATTTTTTATTTTTGAAAAAACGTACTCTTTCAATAAACACGTCGATGATTTTAAACAAAAAACTGCGTATCCTTCTGTGGATGTGGGGGCTCTGTACCTGTTTTTCTCTGCTGGAAGCACTTCTGTTACCCTTCTTTTGAAACTGGCTGATAGGATTACTGCTGATGGGAAGTGCAGACCCGTCATCCCTTCCAAGGACCAAGAACGGAGCTGAATTTTATTAGAGAGCTCGGTGTGCTGGACTCAAGCTCACCACCAGTGATCTCTCGTTCCCAAAGAGAACGCTCCTAGCAGATAACCCCTGAGAGCTGCTGAGTTGTGTGTGCAGTATATCCAGATGATGGCTGGTCTCACTTTTTTTTTTTTTTTTTTTTTTTGCTGGTGCTGTTGTGTCATGGTGTAGAGGAATAGAAATCCCTTGGTAATGTTTGATTATAATGAATGCTTTTTTTTTTTTCTTTTAGCATTCCATTGGTTCATTCACTAAGTGTTCATTGAGTGAGAACAGCATTGGGCACTAGAGATGCAGACCAATGTGGTTGAAGAGAGAGATGTCGTGGAGTAATTATCTGACACTGTGGTGAAGTTCTATGCTTCGTGTAACTACTAAGCGGTAGTTAAAGCTAGCATGCTTCCCCCAAACCTGTGTTCCTCTACTTGGAGTCTACAGAAAGTGTGTATTCTAGAGGGTGAGACACAGGATTGTAGAGATCCTGTTAGTGACCTCTTTGGAGCATATTTTTCACTCCCATTCCATTGTGCCTCACATCAGTATTGCCTGAAATTACTTTTGACTTAGTTGAAGGCAATCTATACAGACTTAAGGTAAAAGTATTGGAAATGAGAAATTTGGAGTTTGTCTGAGGCAGAAGTGAATGGATATATATTTCAATATATTTATTTGGCAACTGTTAAATTAAGAAACAAGATCTTTGCCCTCAATCAGAATAAATTCTAGCTTGAGATATACTGGTCACCCAGTGTAGAAATTCGTACCATATCGGGTGTGCATTCATGGCAGAGGTGGGGGTGTGGTGAGCTGCAATAAAATGCCTGCCATGGTCTGAACACATGATGTGCATGTAACACTTTTAGCCTTGCCTAGGAATAATAAATCACACAGTTCAGTAACCTGCTCTTGTTTATGATACCAAAAATATGAAGCATTGAAGCCTATGCAATTTGTGCTTATATTTATACGGTGCTATGAGTGTACAGAGGCTTTTTATAAGTATATAAACAAATGTTATTAATTTTTAAATGCATGTAGGAGCTGCTGTGATTAATCAAATGCAAATCCATGGGGCAAGCCTTGTGGTGTAATGCATCCCATATCAGAGTGCCAGTTGGACTTCTGGCTACTCTGCTTCCGATCCAACTTCTTGCTAATGTGCCTGGCCAGGCAGTAGATACCATCCATCTGGGAGATGCCTATGGAGTTTCTGGCTTTGGCTAACCCCAGCTCTGGCAGCTGTGGGCATTTGGGGAATGAACAAGTGGATGGTAACTATCTCATTCTCTCTCTCCCCTTGCCCCCCAACTCTGTTTTTCCTTGTTGCTGACTTTCAAGTAGATGAACATAAATAAACATTTAAAATACAAGTCCACATACATTTACTGAATTCATTGTATCTTGTTACCATTTCACAGTTCACTTTTGCACGTGTGATTATTTTAATGTTTATCTTTCTCCACTAGAGTTTATGCTCCATGAATCTGTTTTATAGTCTAGTAAGTCTCTGGGTACTCAAACTTGTGAAATGTTTGCAAAACGTCAGTTAAGTATATTTTCTTGATCAGAGATTGCAAGTATAATGTGCTGCCCTTTGAAATTTTATAAAGTTAAAGCAAATGACCTCCTTTGGGTTGAGGTTGAGATCCTCAGTAAGGAGCCATAAGTGAAAGCTAGACAAGATGCAGAAATAAAGATGCAGATTAGAAGGAGCAGAGCACAAAGACTGAAAGTTGATGGGCTATGGATAATTCGCTATTAATGTCACCTCTGCCTTCATCTCTCATTGTCTTGCTTCTTGCTTTATGCTCTTTATTTTCCAAAGTTGTGACAAATCTTGCTCCATGAGAACTGTACAATAATACAAAAAGTAACCAGGTGAGAAGCAGAACAGAATGGCTACTGTCTGGATCCTCTACCTTACAGCTTTTCTTGAAGGACAGTGTTGAAACGAACTGAAGAGATCCTCTTGTTCCTCAAGCCCACTTCTACTCTAAGGAAACAGAATTCCCCAAATCTTAGCTTTCTGGCCATCCCATACAGCTAGATTGTGGCTAAGGCAGGACCAGAACCCACATTCTTGTGTTTCAGACCCTTTATACCATGCTTTGCTGACTCTTTGTTGGGGTCAGATTCTTCATCATTCAAATATTTGATCCGGGAAGAGAAAGTGATGTAACTGGTAAGTTAAGAAAGTATGGATTCCAATTTACAGTTTATGTCATTCCTTGCTGTCATTCAGTCTTTCAAAATACATGCTCCTCCAAGCAGCAACAGCAGGAGAATAAGCCAAGAACACAACTTTGTAAACTTGATGTTAATGTTTACCTAATTCCACTGAAGAACATAAGCTTTAAGTCAGCATGTCTTTATTCTGTGAAGTCATTAGAAATATGCTACCCACCCTAATGAGAGTGAGTAAATATGTTCTTTCTTCATCATTTGGGCATTCTTTCTACACAACAATTCCCTCTGAAGCCAATATCAATGCTAATTTTGCATTAAGAAAGATAAAGACATAAAACACTACGATAAATATCTGGCAAGCCACAGAGACACTATTTTAAAGAAAATTGTCTGAAGACACTTTAATGCTTTCTATTGCTATGGTTGCAGAAATTACTGAGGGCGCAATGCTAAGGGAATCTCTATTACATCTATTAATGAGATTTATAAGAACACTAATAGGTAAATCCAAACCTGACTCCATCAATAGTGATGCAAATTAATGCGATTCCAACTATTCAATGGGAAGTTATAAATATTCATGCAGATTGTCTACTTAATGAATGCCTATTCTGCATGTTCTAAATATGTATGCAAGAGAACATGATGTGTATGTTCTCATCATAGCAAAAAGCAAACTATCATCTACAGGGTGAATATGTTAATTTCAGTTAAACATGTAAGCTCTCCCAACACACCCACTCATTGTTGAAAAAGAAATGTGTACTACCTACTAGAAATTTAAGGAAAGACGGCTTAAATATCTTCCAACAACTTTCAACCCCATTGACCCATGGTTTTTCCCATCAGTCCAGGCAGGAATTGTAAGACCATCTGCTGGGTTCAGCAGAGCACTAGTCATTTGGTGACGAGTGAAGGAGATTAAAACTTGATACTGGAGAACCAGTCAGGCATGAAGAAACCGGAAAAGCGTATCAGGGAAGCAGGATTAATTAACATTCTGTACATGTCTGAAGGGAGAAAGTGAATTCTGTGTAGGTGGAAATAAATGTGAGTCCTTTGCTATGAAAGTATGTGATCTTAACGAACTTTCCATTCAATGATTTAAGGAATCTAAATAATCTCAATAGTTTGTTCACAGATGCCTCATTTCACAGCTCTCCTCGGAGATTATGCTTTATAAATAAGATCGCCTCATTATTAGCTCTCTGTGGTCCTTAAATATCAAAATAAATTTAGATGGAGATGAACACAAGCCTGGTTTTTACTTCGGTTGTCACATTCACATTCTATCATACTATGTAACCTCAAAGAATTGATTTTTTTCAAGGTAAGATAATTAGGAGAAAATATTGTATTTTCAAGGTTTATTAAAGAAGTAAGTTCATTAATTATGTGCTATTATGAATAGTTGCTTACATAGACAAAATTATTCAATGGCTTATTTTCTTTATGGATTATTTTAAATCAAATGTATCTATGTTTATTTCATTAATTGAGATGTGATTCGTGATATTAATGCTGATTCTTTGGTTTCTGTATTGTCATTAATAATCCGACCTCAGATTCTTTTTAAAAGATTTATTTATTTATTTGAAAGTCAGAGTTACACAAAGAGAGGAGAGGCAGAGAGAAAGAGAGAGAGGTCTTCCATTTCCTGGTTCACTCCCCAATTGGCCAGAACAGCTGGAGCTGTGCCAATCTGAAGCTAGGAGCCAGGAGCTTCCTCCGGGTCTCCCATACAGGTGCAGGGTCCCAAGGACTTAGGCCATCTTCTATTGCTTTCCCAGGCCATAGCAGAGAGCTGGATCAGAAATGGAGCAGCCGGGTCTCGAACCAGCGCCCATGTGGGATGCTGGCGCTTCAGGCCAGGGTGTTAACCCAATGGTACGGATGCCTTGTACGTACGTCCAGGAGAAACTATGTAGACCTTGCAGATAAACATTCTTAGATATTCACTTGATGTATGATCATCTCACATGGGTGTTTGTATTTTGTATGTATGTAACTATTATTTTCTCTTTATTCTATGCATTTACAATCTCTTGCCTTTATCATCTCCCTTATGTCATTTTTTTTCCCTGAAAATTATCTAGTCTATTGAATATTCCATCAGGACATGTTGTGCCCACAAGACAAACCAGCTAACACTCATGCCTACAGATTTCTGTTCCCACTGATTTCCAGCCCAAGAGGGCATTATTCTCTGCTCATAACAGACAATATTCTTTGGCATTCCAGCTCACAAAAATCTGCAAATCACAATCCTTTATGCGTTTGCTAAACGACTAGAAAGAGATCTAAGACAACGAAGGACAGCCAGCTAGTTAAAGCTTTGCTTGCCCTCAGATTTCTCACACCTAATAATCACCACCGTCTGTTTAAATAAATTCAACTGCAAAATGGTACAGAAAGAAATAACTTTTATGCTTCTCTCCAGAGTTCTTTCAGAGGATGTCTTTTTAGTTTTAAAAACATATACATCGTGCAGAAGCAGCAGCAGCAGCAAGGGCTCCAAAGCAGAAAAAAAAATCATGAAAAGGAATAATGAGGTATAGTGAAAGAATCCCAAATCAGTACCAGCTGTTGCACAATGAGGTTCAACTGCTAACAGGTGTGGAGACGAGCCATGTGCAATGTTACCTTGTGTCAATGTGTCTCCTGAAAGGACTTTTGGTTGTAAAATTCCCAGAGCATTTGGGAGAGTTTGCAGGAAATGCTGTGTGTGTGTGTGTGTGTGTGTGTGTGTGTGTGTGTTTCAAAAAGCTCTTAGAAAACGGAGTTAAAAGATAAATTCATTTCAGTGCAAAAATTTTTTGAAATTTATACATATGCAGGGGGGTCTTCAAAAATTCATGGAAAACAATATCCCAAAAAAAAACCTTGTGCATGAATTTCAAAATTTCTGTACCAAAATAAACTCATTTTTTAATTCCATGATCCATGAACTTTTTGATGATCCTTTATATATATTTGTACATTTATATATCCATTCACATAAAATACATCCATTTAAGATAGAGTTTAAGTTTTATTTTATTTTTAATCAACATAATTATATGTGTGGAATACAGAATGAATTTTAATTCTTCTTACTATAAAGTAATGATTAAAATTTGATATAGTGAATATGTTAAATAGCTTAATTCAGTCATCACACAATAAATACAGGAAGTGAGTTTTCTTTAAAGATCTCCCCTTATAAGGAGATGAAAGTACATCTTCATGTCAGAAAGGTTGTGGAGCAGTGTGGGGATGGAAGTAGGTGTTGTCTTCCCATCCTGTGGCTTGGACTGGAAGATCTCATTGCAATCCTCCGGATGATAACCCTTTCAAGGTCCTTCACAAATGTGGGAGCTCTTTGGAATAATTCTTGGACAAGTGTGCAGAGCCATCAGCAGCTCTCCAAAAGACGTCTGTGAGCCACTTGCTTCAACTTTAAAAGTGGTGTGGCCAAAAGTGCAGCACCCTGTGCTAGAATCTTCCTGTGTGTCTTAACCTCTTTGAGCACATTTCTCTATCTATGAAACAGGGAGAATGCCTCTGGCCTTACGTACCTATTGGGGGTTTCTCAGACTCCCATGGCCGTCTCCGTCACTTGGGGGCTTGTTGCAATGGACATCATCTCAGCAGGCTTGGCGTGACTCATGGGAGCCTTAGGAGCTTCCAGTGACCTTACTGCTGTGGGTCAGCTGTGGCACATTGGAGAGGCGCGGGTTCCAAATGCCAGCTCTGAAATTTGACCGCACGTGTAACTCCCTGGGGAGTTACAAGAATACTGATTTCTATATCCCAGTCCCCAGGCCCCTGAGTCTATTGGCCTGGGTGCTGCCTAAGCATGAGGATGTTTTAAAGCTTTCCCAATGCTCAGAAGGTGCAGTGAAGTTAGAAAATCTCTGACTTACAGTGCAGTGCCTGGCACCTGGTAGGTGCAGAGCGATTGTTATTTTCCATGGCAGGCTTCTCAGTGACTGGGATTGAGTAGAGGGAAACAAAGGACGGAAGTGTTCCTTCTGGGGCTATAGGACTGAAAGGATTGTTAGGGAGTCGAGAGTGAAATCCAGTCTGCAATAGACTTGCTTCTGAAACCAGTTTCTTATCGTTTCCGTTTCCTATATTTAGACAAACTGGAGGAAAGGGATAATTATGTTCTAACCTCACAGATTTGTTGGAAAAATTAATGTTTATAAAATGCTTTGAGACCCTTGGATGAAAGGGTATTCAAGACATTGAAAATATACAAAGGAAAAGCTCCTCAAAAATGTTCAGTAATTAACTCAGAATAAGGGCAGATAATGTTGGGGCACGAAAGGAGAGGTGGTGGTGGTGGCTTGGGGGTGTTGACTCTGGCGTATTTTCTGTGGATGCTTGGAAAAATGATCCCAAACCTGTTTATATTCGCTCATTTTACTGGCCCTGATCATTTTTAAAGATTTTCTTTTCTACAGGGAGCCTAAATTTCAACCGAGAATATAGGTTTTTTGAAGTCTTCTTGTTGTGGCTCAGGCCACGGGAGCCACCTCAACTAAGCTGTTATTATCACCAGTCCTTGCCAGAAAGAACTCCCAGTCTTTCATGCTCCAGCATCAACCCTTTGGGAGTGTTTTAAGTAAATGCTTTGAAATTTGTAAGTGTTGATCTCATTGATGAGTGTCCAAGTTCTTTTGAGAGTGGAGTTCTTTGCCATAGCTATAAAACAGCAAATATTTGGAAGGGCCATTTATGAAGGTGGGGTCCAGCATGGTGTGTGTAAAACAGAGCGAGTTCCCCTGCACACGGCTCAAGAAGATGAAACGTGATGATAGGGACCCAGACCAGACATCTGCCTTTCCCCCGTGTCAAGCCTTGCTCTGCTCCCTGCTCTCAGCCTGAGAGGTCGACCTGCATGGGCAGCAGGAGTGGGCTTCCTTGTCTTCGGGTCACAGGTTGGATTTGGTCAATGAGATAGTCTGGTAGGGGCAGGAAAGGTGGAGGGAGAACTGGCTTCTTTTGAAAGAGTTAGTTTTTTTTTTTTTAATTTGAAAGAAAGAGAGAATAAGAAAGCAAGAATGACCAAGTGCTGGTTCACTCGCCAAATGTCCACATTGGGGCTGAAGCTGGGAGCCAGGAATGTAATCTTGGTCTCCATGGGTGGCAGGAACTCAATTACTTGAACCATCTCTTCTGCCATTCACAGTCTGCACTGGCAGGGATCTGAAGTCAGGAGCCACAGTCGGGACTCCAGTAGGGAAGGCAGATGTTTTAACTGCTAGGCTAAATGCTTGCTCCAGAGAATTGGGGTTTCTATTCCCCTAGTTCCCTTCTTACCAATGTGCTTGAGCTGACTGTGCTCCTAGACACAGATAGTCTTGATGACATGATTCTCCTTGGTTCCATCTCCTTGGTCCTTCAGGCTTCTGATGATCACAGACCCTGAGTTACTGGGCCTGGAATAGTGCCTCATAATTTGTAGCTGACATTCATCCTGATCATGATTTTGTAAATTTTATAAGTAATTCTTAGATTATTCCTATTTGGGAAAATGGGAATACTATGAGAAAAGGGAACTCACCTGTTTTGCTGCCTATTATATTTTCATTGGTATTTGCTGAATGAACAATGAATAAATGCTGGAGCCCCTTCTTCATTGGCTGGATTTGTGCACTTCACATAGGGTATTGATTAGTTATCAGGGAGCCAGTTCTGCGTACGGTGGCAGTCTCTCTCTGGTTAAATGTATCTAAGAATTAAGATCACATAGAAAGCTTCTCTATGTTCCTTTGGCTTAGATTTATTTTTAAATCCTTGACTATCATATGGAATTAAAAATATGATATCAGTATTGCACTAAAACACATCTTTGTTTTTAGCATCCCTCTTGCGTGTCCAATTTAGTAAGCTACCCTTCAGACTTAAGTAGAATCTGCAGCACAAAGTTGCTAACCCTTGTTCAGCACACAGTAGATCCACATCTCCTAAACACCATCCTTGCTAGTTACTCTCTCAGCTTCTCCACCTGTCACTTTAGCTCTCCTTTAGCAGTGAATGCTGTATCCAGGGCAGGTGTTTTGCCTAGTAGTTAAGACATCATTAGGGTAATCAGGTCCCATATTGGAGCACCTGGGTTTTAATGCCCAGCTCCATCTCCTGACTCCAGCTTCCTGCTAATGCAGATTCTGGGAGGCAGAAGGTAATGACTCAGGTAGTTGACTAATGAGTGAGTTGCTGGCTCATGGGTTTGGCTCCAAGTAATGGTGAGTGTTTGAGGAGTAAATCAGCAGATGGGAACTCTTTCTCTCTCTCCCTCTCTCCCTCTCTCCCTTCCACCCTTCTCTGTGTTCCGCCTCTGGGAAATTTGAGGGTGGGTATATCCATATTCCTAAGGGGAAACTGCCATCTTACCAAGACATGATTGCTGGATGCTGGTCTGTTTCCTGAGGTCTGCTGTTTTTTAGACTTTAACTTCTTTGTTAAGGTCCACAGTGAAAAAGAATGCAATTCTACTTTTGGTTCAAGAAACAACTTTTTATAATTTATGGTTTTTTTCCATAAGATTTTGTGTATGCATTTGAGAGACAGTTTCAAAGAGGGAGAGACAGGAGGAAAGGTCTTTTATTTGTTGGATCACTCTACAAATGGCTACAATAGCCAGAGCTGAGCCAGTCCAAAGACAGGAGCCAAGAGCTTCTTCTGAGTCTCCCACATGGGTGCAGGCTCCCAAGCACTTGAGCCATCTTCTTCTGCTTTCCCAGGGCATGGCTGAGAGCTGGATGGCAAGAGGAGCAGCGGGGACATGAATTGGTGACCATATGGGATGCTGGTGCTGCAGGTGGAGGCTTAACCTACTACACCGCAGTTCCAGCCCCTCATAATTTGTTTTAAAAACTGATGCTGCAGTGAGGCTCCGATTGATTTAATCAAGGAAAATTCTTAGGTTTTTTTTTTTTTTTTGATAGGCAGAGTTAGACAGTGAGAGAGAGAGAGAGAGTCAGTCAGACAGACAGACAGAGAAAGGTCCTCCTTCTGTTACTTCACTCCCTAAATGGGCACTAAGGCCGGCGCGCTGTGCTGATCCAAAGCCAGGAGCCAGGTGCTTCCTCCTGGTCTCCCATGCAGGTGCAGGGCCCAAGCACTTAGGCCTTCCTCCACTGTCTTCCCGGGCCACAGTAGAGAGCTGGACTGGAAGAGGAGCAACCGGGACTAGAACCCGGTGCCCATATGGGATGTCGGCGCCGCAGGCACAGGATTAACTAAGTGAGCCATGGCGCCAGTCCCGAAAATTCTTAGTTCTTATTTTCTTCATGTTTAAAATTTTTATTAATATGAAGAGAACAGATTTCCTGTGTTTCATAGACATAATTCTAAGAAGATAAACAAATTTCCCTCCTTCCCTCAATCCCCACTTCTTTCTTTGTTTTCCCCTATATTTTTTACAATAACACACTTTCAATTTACTTTATAATCACAAGCTTCATATACTGCTAACCATCATGTTCAACGAGTAAAATGTAGAAAGACCACCACTATTCCACAAGAATATAGACACAGGCTATAAACAATAATCAAATCATAAGATACAGGTTTCATTCTTATATTTGTAACTTTTTTTTGTATTTTGAATTAACTACCACATATCAGAGACAACATATGATATTTGTCTTTTTAGGACTTATTATGGACTTATTTTAGGACTTATTTCATTAAGCATAATGGTCTCCAGCTGTATCCATTTTGTTGCAAAAGATAAGATTTCATTCTTTTTTATGGCTGAGTAGTATTCCATAGTGTGGAATACACACACAACATTAGTTTTTTTATCCATCTTTATCCATTCATCAGCTGACGGACATTTTTTTTTTTTTTATATTTTAGGTACTGTGAAATGAGCTGCTATAAACATGGGGATACAAATAACTTTCATATATTGATTTCATTTCCTCTTGGTAAATTCCCAGGAGTGGGATGGCTGGATCATGTGGTAGATCTATTTTCAGAATTCTGACGAATCTCTGTACTATCTTCCAAAATGGTTGTACTAGTTTATATTTTCTTCAACAGTGGTTTAGGGTATCTTTTTCTCCATGTCAGCATTTATTATTTTTTGAATTTTGTATGATAGTCATTTTGATTGGGGTAAGGTGTAGCTTCATTGTGGTTTTTATTTGGATTTCCCTGATGGCTAGTGATCATGAGCTTTTTTTCATGTGTCTTTTGGCCATTTGAATTTCATCTTTTGAAAAATGCCTGTTCAAGTCCTTTTCCATTTTAGCTATACTGTTTTTTGAGTTGTTGAATTTCTTGAGCTCCTTTTATATCTTGGATGTTAATCTTTTATCAAATCCATAGTTTGTAAACATTTTTTCCTATTCTGTCCTTTGCCTCTTTACTTTGTTTAGTGTTTCCTTGGTTGTACATAAGCTACTTAGCTTGATGTAATCCCATTTATCTATTTTTGTTTTTATTGTCTATGCTTCTGAGGTCTTTTCCAAGAAGTCTTTGCCTATGCCAATGTCTTGCCGTGTTTCACCTATGTTTTCCTCTAGTGGTTTGATGATATCAGGTTATAGATTTAGATCCTTGATCCACTTTGAGTTGACTTTTGTATAAGGTGTAAGGCAGGGGTCTTGTTTCATACTTCTGTAGATGGAGATCTAATTTATCCAACATCATTTGTTGAAGAGACTGCTTTCTCCAGGGAGTGATTCTAGCTTCTTTGTCAAAGACTAGTTGGTTGTAGATGCACAGATTAGTTTTGGGGTTTCTATCCTGTACCATTGGTCTACCTGTTTATTTTTGTGCTAGTACCAGGCTCTTTTGATTATAACTGCCCTGAGATATGTCTTAAAATCTGGTATTGTGATGCCTGCAGCTTTGTTTTTTTGTTTAAGATTGCCTTAGCTATTTGGGGTCTCTTGTGTTTCCACATGAATTTTAATATCTTTTTTTCCAGACCTGAGAAGAATGTCCCCAGTATTTTGGTTGGGGTCACACTGAATCTGTAGATTGCTTTTGGTAGAATGGGCATTTTGATGATATTTATTCTTCTAATCCACAAATGTGGAAAATTTTTTCCATTTTTTATGTCCTATTTCTTTCCTTAATGTTTTGTAACTTTCATTGCAGAGATCTTTCACATTGTTGACTAAATTTGTCCCAAGATATTTAAATTTTTTGTAGCTATTGTGAATGAGACCGGTCTTACAAGTTATTTCTCAGCCATGGCATTGTTTATATATACAAATTCTATTGATTTTTCTGTGTTGATTTTATAACCTGCAATTATTCCAAACTCTCCTATGAGTTCCAATAGCCTCTTAATGGAGTCTCTTGGTTCCCCTACATATAAGATCATGTCATTTGCAAAGAGGGATAATTTGACTTCCTCCTTTTCCAATTTCTTTGTCTTGTCTAGTGACTCTGGCTAAGACTTTCAGAACTGTATGGAACAGTAATGATGAGAGTGGGTTTCCTTGTCTGGTTCCAGATCTTAGCAGAGATTCTTTCAGCTTTTCCCCATTCAATGTGATGCTCTCTGTGAGTTTGTTGTATATTGCCTTGATCGTGCCAGGATGGGTTCCTTCTATACTCAATTTGTTTAAGGTTTTTTTTTTTTTTAAATCATGAAAGGATATTGTATTTTATTAAATGCTTTCTTTGCATCTATTGAGATAATAAATGTTGCTTCTTGGTTATCCTCCCTCTTCATGTTTTGTAGAACTTTCCACAGATGATTTTTAGATCTGTTTACACTCCATAGCTCTTCATTGTCCTCCCAATAGCAGATAGAGAAATGGGTGAATTCCTCAGCACTGTCTTGTAAACCATCAGTTTTTGACACTTTCCAGTCTATAGTAAACCCACTTCATTGAATGGTCATTTTTCCACTCAATTATTGTTGATAGCTGTTGTCTATATTCCTGCTAAACTTAGGTCTTTTTTGCTTTTTTACTTGTTAAACTTCTTATTCTGTGAAGTATTAAAGCCTTTGTACAGTAATGTAATTTTAAAATATGTTATCTCAAAAACTAAAAAAAAAAAAACACAAAAAACCAAAAGCAGAACTGGAGAAGTAAAGCGAGTGGGGGAGTAGGGAGGGAAGGAAAAAAGAGAATATCATTATGTTCTTAGAATTTTATCTACAAATCACATTGACTCTGTTAAAAATGAATTAAAACTAAAATAAAAATAAAGATAAGAAGAAACAAATGAAAATACTAAAATTTTCATTTCTAGGAATTTTCATTTTTATAATCATTTGTCTTTTTTCATAATTCCCTGTTCTTTTATTATAAAGAAAATTCCTTTATTTAAGGATTCCAAAATATTCTTCTGCTTAAATATTTTCAGATTGCTCTATGATTTTAAATGTGTGAATTCATCTTCCAATTAGTTATTTGATTAGCTTCTGTTTTTTTGGAATTAGTTTTCATTTGAGTTTTGTAATTTTGGTGTGTCAGCTCATCTGGAGTCTCCTTTCGCTGTATTTGCTCTGGATGTCCGACCTCCCTGTAGTGATTTGGCAGTTGCATCCAACCAGTCAGCTTCCTAGACACCCCTTTGCCCCAGCCAAGACTCTGGTCTTCGATTTTCGTGTTGGGACTCTGGTCCCGTGGTAGTGTTTGGGCTAGAATACATGCAATGATTGGCCATGGCCACTTGTGTGAGGCTATGAGTGCATCATTCTGCCTCTCTGCTCCTGGAACAAGACTCCCAGACAGAGTGATTTAGGCAGCAGTTAGTTCTTTCCTCACATTTGTGGAGGCTAGAAGTCTAAGATCAAGGCAGCCACAGCTCGTCGTCTTCTGAAGTTTTCTCTCCTTCCTTGTGATTGGCCATCTTCTCCCAGTGTCTTCATATGGTCTTCCATATGCAAATGTTTCCCCATGTCCCCATCTCCCCTATACACCTACCAGTCACACTGGTTTCAAACACACCCCTATGACTTCATTTTAACCTTTATCACCTCAGTCTGGGACAGTAAGAGCTTAACATAGGAAGTTTTAGGGGAAGTCTTCACAAAAGCTGTAATTCTAGAAAATATTCATTTGCTTCAGTTTTCAGCTCCCTTTCAGGGTCGAGGAAGACCATCCCAACACTGTCTTCAAGCAGGGAGCTGGCTCAGCCCCACACTCGCGTGGATTTTGTCTCCTGAGTCTGAATGTCAGACTCCTGGTTGTCCCTGCCTTCTAGACATGGAACCCAACAAGGCTGCTGCTTCTGCCTCCTTGAGTTCTTTGTGCTACTCCATAGAGATGATGATTGTGTTTTGGGTTGAACTCTAAATTAAATAAAAGTATTTTCATTTTATTTGAAAGGCAGGGAGACAGAGAAACAGATTGAGAGAGAGCCCTTCCATCAGGCAATTCACACTCTAAATGTATATAATAGCCAGGGCTTGGCCAGGCCAAAACCAAGAGCCTGAAACTCCATCCTAGTTTCCCATGTGGGTGTACAGTATCCAAATACTTGAGCCATCACCTTCTGATTCCTAGGTGTGAAGTAGGATCACAAGTGGAGGAGCTAGGACTTGAGCAGGCGCACCACATCCTCCTGGTGCGTGGTGGGTCTCAGGTGGCAATTTAACTGCAATATCACCTGCCTGCCCCCGAATTCTAACTTTTATTAAAAACTAGAATAATTTTATCTTTTTAAAAATATTAAAAATTTAATTACTTTAAAATAATTAAATTAAAAAAATATTTGAAAGGCAGAATGATGACTGAAATTGGGATAGGGAGAGACAGAGAGAGAGAAAGGAGATCTTCCATCCACTGGTTTACTCACCAAATAGCCATAACAACTGGATCAGGGCCAGGCTGAGACCAGGAGCCAGGAGCTCCACCCTGTTTTCTCACACGGTGGCAGGAGCCTAAGTATGGTGACCATCATGTGCTGCCTTCCTAGGAGCATTAACAAGGAGCTGGATTGGAAGCAGAGTAACCTGGACTTGAACTAGGCACTCCAATATGCTGATATTACAGGTAGTGCTTAAACCTCTGTGCCACAACCCTGGCCCATTACTCAACTTTATCTATTATTTTTGTGTGTTTGGATTGGGACAGAGAGTTTTTACTGTGTGACTTAACAGAAGCATTTTAATAAAGTCTGAATATTAATTTTTAAAGAGAAAAACAGCATTTTTGTTGATATTAAACCTTCACAGGATGTACATAATGTGACCATTTGATCAAGTCCATGATTAAAAGTGTATTTGAATATCCTAGAAAACTCACAGGATTACTAATAAACGCAACAGATTCATTCACTTAAATTCAACGTCTTTCTAAATATATATCAAGTTTATTTAAATGCATAGAACAACAACAATAAAAATGCAAGCACAGCCCAGTTTTTAAACATTGCATAATATAGTCAATTATTCTATAATTTGAACAACTGGGGTACAAATCATTTTTGAAAGTCTGAATTATTTATGCTAATGGAAGGGAACATTGACAAGGGTAATGCAAGAATAGTAAATTGCAAATAATTTATATTTTGTTTGGCTCTATATTTCTGTAGTCTATTTAATCCAGGTGTTTGATGTGTCAGGAGTTTATACCATTTTCATTCAAATGATGAAAACACGCACTGAATATCTAATTTGGAACGTTCCCCAGCATTCTATCCTATTTTATCACTTGCTAACATCTTTCCTGTCACTAATTCCATGCTCGGATGCAATGCTGGATTGGCTCTGACTGAGTCACAGCATCTGGAGCTCACCTTGTCTCTTTCTAAGTTCATCCGTGTCTGATACACCTGCCTGGAGGGGGCATCCTGAAAAGTAACGACATGTTTTGGTCCCTTTGGCTCTGTCTAATGTCAATCTGGGAGGACAAGAGAGACACAAAGTTATAAATCCTGCAATGGCTGTCTGAGGGTCTTCAGAAAATTCAAGGAAAAGGCATATTATGAGAATATTATACATGCATTTCGAAGTTTTTGCACCAAAAGAAACTTAACTTTTAATTCCATTTTCCCATGAATTTTTTAAAGTACCCCTATATGTTGATGAAGTCAGTAAAACAAGGAGTTTGTGCCTTTCCTGTGAGTAACCCTTAAGGAAACTGATTTGTTCATGGATTGCTGACTTTACCAGGATGCTTTTGGCAAATACTTCAAATTATTTTCAGCCTGCTCTAGGTCACCTGAGCATTGAAAACAAAAATATAAGGGACCATACTCTGAACTACTTTGGTGACTGGTAAACATTCTATAACTTCTTGACATCCATTATTTGCCATGGTCCATTCATGAACCAATGATTGGCATAGTTTTCTAGTACATGAATGAATCCATTTGACTCTTCAAAATAGTACATGATCTTTTACTGTCTTCTACAGACACTTGCCAAAATAGGGCTTCCTTCTATAAATACATGCTGAACTTCCCCTACTGGTCAGAATTACTCTAGACACTGAAATACAGCAATGAATAAGACCAGATTCCAATGTGAGAGGTGTTCAGAGGTTGGTTTCCTATTGGGATATGACCCATCTGAACCCATTAATAAAATAGTAACATAGTGCTTTGGGAATTTGAATGTTTGAATTTCAGCTGAACAACTTAAATGCGGATATGGGTAAATTGTCATTTTTTCCTGACAGAACATTCTAATTCTTTTTTTTTTTTTTTTTGACAGGCAGAGTGGACAGTGAGAGAGAGAGACAGAGAGAAAGGTCTTCCTTTGCCGTTGGTTCACCCTCCAATGGCTGCCGCGGATGGTGCGCTGCGGCCGGCGCAGAACATTCTAATTCTGGTATTATTTTTCTGCAACACACAGTGATAAACATGAAACGTGTTTGTACTTAGGTTGTGTAGATTGGAGAATCAAAGATGTTATCAAGACAATTAGAAAGAATGTTGTTAATGAAAATCTGAAGTTTTGTTCCTCAGACTCAAGTTTCCATTACACAGATTTGCAGAATAATTACATAAATTTCCCTTTTGCTTTATCCATGTAGACAAAACCAGTGAGAAAATGTTAAGGAGACAGAGGAAAATGAGTTTCAACTTTTCCAATGTAAATTTTTCCTATTAACTCAACTTTATTATTCATCATGATGCCAATAATTTACCATAATAAAAATTTCTATAAAAACAGTTCACATGGACATTGGCTTCTGCAGTTAAAAATACTAAGCCAAATTTAAGAATGGATTGGCCAAAGTTTACGTGGAAATTTTGTGTGGTTCTGAAATTGTGGGATTGGTTTGCAATTGCTAATATTTTAGGATATTGCATTTGCAGAAGTTTGTTGAAAAATATCCTATATGAGAGTGCTTCAAAAAGTTGTTGGAAAACAGAATGAAAAGACATTTATTTTGGTGCAAAAATTTTAGAAGTTCATAACTTGCATTTTCCATAAACACTTCGAAGATCTTTCAAATATACAATTTCAGTTTTTGTTTTGCAACCAAAAACTTAATGTTTGATGTCATTTCCTTTTCCCCAAACTTTTTGAAGTTCTCCAGTGTATCTTTGTACAACCCAAGCTTTCTCTGGTTATTTGGAAATTAATTTTTTCACAGTGTTTCTCAGACTGTATCTGTGAACGTTCTGCTTCAGAATCGCTTCACTGGCTGTCTGGGTTCCATGCTGGGCTTGGATTAGAATCTTCAAAATCACACTGAACCCTGGAATCCACGTTTGAAGGGGTTCATGCCATTCTAATGTGTACTGAACTTTAGAATTTCTGTCTTAACCTAGTCATGCTTTAAGACTATTTGCTGCTGTTTGAAATTGTCTTCTTGCTTACATGTGATTTGTATTGCTTTATTCATGGTAGTTAAAACACCAAAGGAAAAAAATGCATTATTGAAGGTGTTTTTTCCATCTTATTTTGAAAAAAAGATTTATTTATTTGAAAGGCAGAGAGGCATAGAGAAAGACACATACACACACACACATGCCACAGAGAGACAGAGAGAGAGCAAAAGAGAGGGGGTGGGGAGGGAGGGAGGGAGGGAGAGAGAGAGAGAGATGGAGTTTCCATCTGCTGGTTCACTCCTAAATGGCTGCAATGGCTGCTTAGGGCTCTGCCAGGTCTGAGCCAAGAACCAGGAACTCCCTCCGGGTCCCCCATGTGGGTGGCAGGGGCCCCAGTACTCGGCCAACCTCAGCTGCTCTTCCAGGTGCATTAGCAGGGAGCTGCATTGGAAGTGGAGGAGCCAGGACTGGAACTGGCGCTTGTATGCGATTCCAGCATTGCAGCCAGTGGCTTAACTCACTACATCAGAGTAATGGCTCCCTGGTGCTAATAATTCGAGTTGTCAAATGTGGTGGTGTACATTGGTGTTAGAATTAAGTTCGTAAAACATGGGCCTATTTTCCTTTGCCTTGTATAAAAAAAGGAAAAGGCCTTTAATATATACATTTGACAAGAGTGATTAAGCTTATAACTCATCTGGTTTTAAGTTAATTGCATTCCTTTGTAACCCAAATGAATCTTGAAGCCCCAGGTAGTACAATTTCCACCGAGAATATTCAATATTCAAAGGAAAGTGTCCAGCCAACAAATACAATTAAAAATGAATTTCAATATCTACCTAGCTCCTTCACGGTGAATTAAATGGGGGCAGGAAGGGTCTCCAGGTTTCTGAACTTTTCAGTTATCGGTTGCCCTGAAGCTGGGGATGAACATCTCATGTCATGAATCCCTCTACAGTCTGCCTCTTCATTTTGCTTTTCCTGCCCCTCCTCTGTGTTATTTTGAGAGATACTGGCTCGATGGCTGCCTTTCTCCTGAGTTTCATCTCCCCAGTCGGCCTCTTGGTTACTGCAAACCAAGGGATCTGAGAAGCAATAGACTCTTGCCGTTACTGTTACTCACTGCTAATGTGAATAATTAGAAACTGACTGAGAATAAGCTTGCAGAATTGGAAGTCTTGATGGGGGTTTGAAATTTCCAAATTCTATCAGTGTGTCTCTGATATTATTCTTACCATGTGAACTACAGCTGTGGGCGTCCTATGAACTAAAAAAGTAATAACTTGTAATTTTGGCAATTATTAAGTGATATAAAAATCTGTGGCATATAATCTCAGTATCTACTGGGAAATGCAGTATGTAATTCACAACTGAAAGTCAAATAGCTGTATAAAGATAATTGAAAATGAAAAAAAAAACTTTGTGTTAAATTGGAAATTGCATAGAAAATTAATCAATTTTTAAAAAAATATCATGTAGGATCTCTGTCCTTAATGTGCTGTACATTGTGATTTAATGCTATAACTAGTCCTCAAACGGTATTTTTCACTTTGTGTTGCTATGTGGGGGCAAACTGTTGAAATCTTTACTTAATATATACTAAACTGATCTTCTGTATATAAAGAGAATTGAAAATGAATCTTGATGTGAATGGAAGGGGAGAGGGAGCGAGAAAGGGGGGAGGGTTGTGGGTGGGAGGGAAGTTATGGGGGGGGTGGAAGCCATTGTAATCCACAAGCTGTACTTTGGAAATTTATATTCATTACATAAAAGTTAAAAAAAAAGAAAGTAAAATAGCACGTACTCGTTGTTGATTCTAAGCCACAGCAGAAACATTTTCAGGTCAGTGTTGGCCCTTTCACGGTTAAATATGATCTAAGCACTGTGGAACCATATTTGGACCTCAGATGGTTGCCACAGGGAAATTTTTATTGCATGTTTCGCCTTCAATTTACTTTAATAACACTTAATAATAATGCATTGCATTTATATAGCACCTTTTATCCAACGATCCCAAAGCACAATATAAACATTAATTCTTAAAACTCTCCAGGAGAGCAGTAAGTATTTTTATACTCATTAAAAATTTTTAATAAAAATATAAATGCATGCTATGGCTGGAACTAACATATTAAGATGGTTTAATTTGCTAGGGAATAGAAGTTTTAAAGTTTTGCTCCTGGATTTTGAAAGCCAGTGCTTATTAAAAGTAAGACAAAGGATTTTTTGGGAGTACAAATTATTACATGTTCACATAGAAAATCTGGGAAACACTTAAAAATATGAGGAAGAATAAAATGTATCCAGTACCCTATAAAATACAGGAAGACAATTAAAAGTATTCAGTATTCTGTAGAGATCAGCACTCTTACTATTTGGTATTTTTTCTACATGTAAATATAAATAGATAAATAAACAAATATATGTATTTATAGCACATATTACTAAGTCTATGTGTGTAGTTTTTTATATAGGATTATGTTCAGAACATTTGCCAATGTTCTAAAATATTTTTGTGTGTTTTTTCAATGACTACATAATGAACAGCAGGAAAATACATAATAATTGACTTAAGTGTTCACGTGCTGTTGGAACTTGAGTCAATCCAGGTTTCCAAAGTTATAAATAATCTGGTAATGACCATTCTTATGCAGTATGTCTTTATCTTCTCTTCTCTTTATTCCCTTAGGATAGATTTTTGAGGCAGAGTTACTATGTCCAGTAGCATCCAGCAAACCCTGGTTGTTTGGGTGTGTTAAGAAATTCATTTCCAAGGCACACGTTTAGCTTAGTGGTTAAGAAGGCCACGTCCCACATTAGAATACCCAGATGCTGCACCCACCTCTGGCTCCTCAGCTTCCAGCTAACACAGATCTTGGGAGGCAGCAGGTAATGACTCAGGTAGCTGGGAGACCTGGACTGAATTCCCAGCTTTGGTCTCAGCCCAGGGCCAGCTGTCATGAGCATCTGGAAGAATGAACCAGTGGATGAGAAGTACGCATCCTCCCTCTCAATTAAAAAAAAAATAAAAGAAATTAGCTTCTAAAAAGGTTTTACTTCCTTACTTATTTGCCAAGTCTTCTACTTACAAAATTAAGACTGGATTTTAAATTCCTGATAAAAATCTGAAACTAAAGAAAAGTAAAATAATATCACATTGGTTAAGAGTGTCAACTTTGGGATTATCATTCTTCGGTTTGAAATTTTATATGTGTGACCTCAGGCAAAGCAAGTCATTCCTGAGCAACAATTGCTCATGTGTAAATTGAGGGTTATAATGTTTGTTTTATTGGATTGCTGTGAGCTTTAAATGAAATGAGACACACAAAATAATTAGATCGATTTCTAGAAGTTTCTCATTGGGTAAATGTATCTATTCTCATGGCTTTATGACCTATTTATATGCTGACAAAGCACAGCTATAGAACCCCAGCTCAGACCCGAGCTCCTGACTTGTAGGTCCAGTGAGGTTTGGCACATACCCTACATGTCTTCTTTACACACATATATGGAAATGGATTTTGTTTTACAGAATTATATCATAACTAAGGGTGTATTTGTCTGGGTTCTCCAGAAAGATGAAACAAATTGACTAACAGGAGATTCATGTAGATCCTATGAGGCTAATTCAAGAAGTTGGTGGAAAACAGAATAAGCTTATTTTATGAAAAAAAATTTTAAAGCCCAAAATAAGTGTTTTCCATGAACTTGAAGAACTCTTGTATTCACTATTGAGAGAGAAAAAAAGAAAAAGAGAAAGAGAGAGAGGGAGAGAGAGAGACTGTAAAGAACTGACCCAGTTGTTTCACTGGCCAGACTGAACTTGGCAGAGCAGCAAGTCTGGCATGCTGGCGACTCAGGGACGTGAGGATGCTGCAGCCTGGAGTCTGTGTAGGCTGTTTGGAGGCAGAATCCTTCTTCCTCGGGGTCTCACTTTTTCTGTGTTAAATTCTCCCACCTCTTGAGTGAAGCTCACTCACATTATGGTGGGGGAGGGACATTATGCTTTTATTCAAATCTACTAATTAAAAAATACTTGCACAGCCACATCAAGGCTGATGTTGACTAAGTATCTGGGGCCATGGCCTAGCCAAGCTGACACGTGAAGTGGACATCACACCATTTGTGTGAGTACTGATTCTACTTAAGTGAGTCCTCTTCACCAGCCATCTCTTCCTGGTTGACGCTTTCTCCATCTCCCTACAAGCTTCCAGAAGTTGTCCTGTTGCCCAAGGCAGATATGCTGATTGCTACCCCCTTCTTCCATATCAAAACCTACACCAAGGCCAGAATTTTACATTTTCTAATTGTTGGTCTAATCCACCTCCCTCTGTCATCCACTGCTGCCACTCTTGTCCAAGCTACCATTGCCTCCAGCCTGGGCTCCTGGACCACCTCCACTCTTGTCCCATCTAATCCATTCTCTGCCTGAAAAGCAGAATCATCATTAAAACTCCAAGTTTTAACCCAAGAAGTTTTTGAAAGTTTCTTATTTCTCTACAAATACAAACTGATTTCTTACCACGATGCACACAAGTCTGTATATGCTCCGGTGCCCGTCTAGCCCTCGTCTCTTGACTTCTGTAAGGCCTAGGAGCCTGGGCTCACCACCATCTCCCTTTGCTATGACTGACTGTAGTCCCTGCAAATGGCTTCACTCACAGCTGCTTCCAGGCAGTTGCATAAGTTGCTGCCTTGCTAGTTGCCCCCTAGTCCAGAGTGCCCGGGTCTTAGGTCTCCCATTCAGGGCAGCCTTCCCTGAAGACTCTCTCTGGAGTGATCCTTTCCATAGTACTTTGTTTTTTTTTTTAATCATATAAGTGGTCATAATATGCTGTGTGTGAGTAATGTTTAGTTATTTATTGAATATTTCTCAGAATAATCTGTAATATCCATGAAGGCAGACTGTGGCTGCTGGATTCACCTTGCCATATGCATTGTTTCTATGAAGATGGCATTGGTGAGTATTAAGTAGACAGAAGACTGACTATTGGGGCCCACTGTGGGTTGAGCTGCTTGCCTGCAGTGCAGGCATCCCATATGGAACTGGGTTGTCCCTACTGCTCTACTTCCAATTCAGCTCCCTGCTGATGCATCTGGAAAAACAGTGGAAGATGGCCCAAGTGCTTGGGCCCCTGCATCCATGTAGGAAAACCAGATGAAGCTCCTGGCTCCTGGCATTAGCCTGGCCCAGTCTTGGCTGATGTGGCCATTTGGGGAGGGTACCAGTGATGCAAGATCTCATCCTGTCTCTCTGTAACTCTGCCTTCAAATAAATAAATAAATCTTAAAAAAAGGTGACTATTGACTGACTCAATAGATAAGAGTTGCTACTTTTTATAATTTTTATTGAAACTTTTTTGTTTTAATTTAAAAAAATTTATTTTAAAGTAATACATAAAACTTGTATGTGTTTACGGGGTACCATATGATATTTTCATACATGTCCACACTGTACACCATCCATTTAGGGTAAATATATCTATCATGTCAGACATTTAACATTTCTTTATGTTGCATTCTTTCTTCTAGCCTTTTTTTTTTTTGCTAGGAGAACTTATAGTGCATTAACATTGTTCACTATACAATCATAAAATGGGTTTATGACAGCAAAGGTGGAACTGGAGCTCGTTATGTTAAATGTAATAATCCAAGCGCAGAAAGACAGGTACTGCCTGATCTCACTCATATGTTGAATCTGAAACAATTGATCTCATAGAAATTAAGAGTATAATGTTGGCTTCAGAATGAGGGATAGATAAAGGTTGGTTTTATTTATTTTTTTTTTACTTCAATGAGGTGGCGAGGGCAGAGAGAGATGCACCGTCATCCACTGATTTATTACCCAAAGCCTCCAACAGCTGGGTCTGTATTAGGCCAAAAGCCGAAGCCAGGAACTCAACCCAGCTTTCCCACGTGGGGATAGAAGCACTTTAGCCATCACCTGCTACTTCCCAGCGTGTGCATCAGTAGGAAGCTGGAATCGGAAGCAGAGTTGGGATCTGGACCCAGGCACTCTGATGTGGGATGTGGGCATCCCAAGTGGCATCTAAACCACTGTTGACAACCACTCACCCTGGAAAGGTGGATTAATGGGTACTAAGTTATATTAAATAGCAGTAAGAAGTTCTAATAGTATATTACCAACCAGGATGATTATACATTATGATAATGTGGTGTATAAATTTCATTATTAAAATTATAAGATTATAGTATAATTGGTTAGTGGTTTTATGAATTGAATAGTGGCCCTTAAATAGTGTGTTTGTAACAAACTCCAAGATAATTTGAATATAATTTCTTTGAGTGAAGGTTTATTTTTAAAAGATTAATTAATTTATTTGAAAGGCAGAGTTAGAGAGACAGAGATCTTCTATCTGCTTGTTCACTCCCCAAATGGCCACAACAGCTGGAGCTGAGCTGATTCGAAGCCAGCAGCCAGGAGCTTCTTCCAGGCCTCCCATTTGAGTGCAGGAGTTCAAGCACATGGGTCATAATCTATTGCTTTCTCAGGCAGAGAGCTGGACGGAAGTGGAGCAGTCGGGCACCCATATGAGATGTCGGCACCGCAGGAGGTGGCTTTAGCCACTCCGCCACGGTGCTGGCCCCAAGTAAAAGGTCTTCGCAGGTGCAATTATGACTCCTGAGATGAGACCATCCTGGATTATCCAGATTGGACCCCACAGAAGAAGAAAAGACAGAAGAGAATGCCCTGTGAAGATGGATGCAGGGACTGGCATGATGCAGGCACTCGGAATGCTAACAGTCAAAGATGCTGGAAGAAGCAAGGGTGGATTCTCTGCCAGCGCCTGCAGAGGGAGCATGACCCACCTGACACCTTGATTTTGGACTTCTGGCCTTTAGAACTGTGAGAGAATTAATTGCATTATTTTAAGCTATATAGTTTGTAGTAATTGGTTGTGGCAGCCCTAGGAAATTAATATGTTAGTGAAGATTCCTTAAAAAGTTCTATGTTCTGGTAGACTAGCATTTTGGTGGGGAATTTTCCAGCAGCTTATAAGAATGGTCATATCATTCCAAACATTAGAAGTGTTACACATATAAAATGCTGGCATTACGAATTCAGAATATAGACCTCTGCACTCCAGGACTCATCATTCTCTTCATTGCTGCAAAAAAATAATAATTGACAAAACACCCAAACCCATTATTTCCTGAGAAGAAGATATGCCTGCAGTTTTCTTTATCTTTTTATGTCAGTAATTCCTATTTTTGTAAAGTTGCTCCTTCCTAAAATAATTGCATCAAATATCATTATGATAAAATTTCCATTTTTCAGTGTGCATAAGGCTAAACAGATTTAGCCATAAGTTGCAATGCAACAACAATAATTAGCACCATTTCATACTTCTAAGAGGATAAGGTTGGTGTTCTTGCTGAGAAGAATGAGACTCACTGAGATTATGTACAGTATAAGTCCTTAGCAGAGGTAGGCAGTAGAGACTAGTGGCACTTGGATATGAGCTTAACAAAATTCTGTGTTTTTAACCAAGACCTTAAAATATGAAACAAGACACCACAGTCATGTGGTAGATGGTGCTATGTTTTTCCTTTAACTCGAAGGAAAGTAGCTTGATGAATCTACTCATTTTAGTTGATTTGCAACTTCAAGTTGATTCTTCTTGGTTGACATCTGCAGATACTGATACAGGATGGAACTGATATGGGAAAATATCCATTCCAATTTAAACCAATATAGGATATAAGTGTGCTTACTATGCACTCATATAAACTTGATCCTAAAACTGTAGCACGTGGCTCAGTTGAATCAGATGGAACACTGAAATCTGATTCAGCAATCTGGGATGGCAGGACAGTTAAATTGATCTGATTAGGTTAATATCTATTTGTAGAGAACATCATTTGTAGGGGAAAGGAGCTTAGAGAAATTGTGCTTATGGGGTAACGTTTGCTGCCAGAGACTCACATGGTCTCTGGTCGCGTCCATCAATTCTGAGTAGCTCAGAGGTGGGAGTGTGAGAAACTTTTATACTTCCAGCCACTGAAATTCTCTTATTCAGTATATTTTCTTATTATTCTTTTCTTTTAAAAGATTTTATTTATTTAGTTGATAGAGTTACAGAGAGAAACAGGAGAGACACACAGAGAGATCTTTCATCTGCTGGTTCACTCCCCAAATGGCTGCAATGACCTAGGGCTGGGCCAGACCAAAGTCGGGAGCCAGGAGCTACTTCTGGGATTCCCCCCTGAGTGCAAGGGCCCAAGGACTTTAGCCATCCTCCGATGCTTTCTCAGTCACATTGGCAGGGAGCTGAATTGGAAGTGGAGCAGCCAGGACTTGAACAGATGCCCATATGGGACGCTGGCACTGCAGACAGCAGCTTAATTTGCTGTGCCACAATGCCAGCCCCTATTTTTGCTTATTCAACTAATTTTTTCTAATAAGCTGGGACCATAAGCTCACCTTTCCAATATGGAAAGTATTGCTTGGAGGAAAATTCTTATTCTGTGTTCAAATTCTCACCTTATTTATTTTTATTTATGGGGTATAAAATTTTTAAAAAATATTCTAATATTTAAAAAATTAATTAGTTTTTAGCAGATTCAGTATAGCTAATGGGTCCAATTCTAAGAATGTATCCTCTTCCTCCCTCCCTCCCTCTTTCATCTTCTCTCCCTCTCCCTTTCTTTCTACTTTAGTTATTGAGACAACATAGTTTAAATTTATGTTATAGTAAAAAGGCTTAATGCTTCAACCAATAAGAAGTTTAACAAGTAAAAGGTAGAAAGATCTCAATTTAGTGGGAATATAGGCAATGGCTATAAACAAGAACTGAATATGTGGTATTTGCTTCTGTCCAGCTTATTTCACTCAACACAATGTCCTCCAGTTGCACCCATGTTGATGCAAATGGTAGAATTTCTTTCTCCTCCCTAATTGCTCTCGTTAAAACTTCCAACACTGTGTTGAGTAAGAGTGGTGAAAATGAACATCTTTGTCTTATGCCAGATCTCAGCAGAAATGCTTTCAGCAAACTGTTGGTTTGTGATATATAGTCTTTATAATTTTGAGGTATGTTCCTTCTACATCTATTTTGAGGAGGGTTTTCTTTTTATCATGAATTGGTGCTGAATCTTGTCAAATACTTTCTCTGCATTGATAGAGATGATGATAAGATTTTTGTTTTTCATTCTGTTGATATGACTTATGACATTATTTGCTTTGTGAATGTTGAACCATCCTTGCATTCTGGGATAAATTCTACATCATTGTGATATATGATTTTTTGATGTGGTTTTGGATTTGATTTGTTAGTATTTTGCTGAGAATCTTTGCATATATGTTCATTAAGGATATAGGCCTGCAGTTTTCTTTTCATGTTGTGTCTTTGTTCAGTTTTGGTATCAAAGTGATTCTGTTTTTGCTTACTTGGAAAACAACTTATTTCTCTTTCACTTTTAAAGGATAGCTTTGTTGGATAGAATATTCTTGGTGGGAAGTTTTTTTTCTTCTTTTACGACCTTGAATATATAATCTCAATCTCTTCTGGTTGTAAGGTTTCTGCTGAGAAGCTTCACGTTAATCTAATTAGTTTTCCTTTATATGTAACTTGACACTTCTCTCTTATTGTCTTTAGGATTCTCTCTTTGTCCTTAATTTTTGACAATTCAATTATAATATCACTTGGAGAAGATATTTTTGGTTGAGTCTCCTTGGGGTCCTTTGAGCTTTTTGTATTTGGATGTCCATATCTCTTTCAAGGCTTGGGAAATTTTCAATTATTATTTCATTTAGCAGGTTCTCAATGCCTTTTCCCTTTTCTTCTCCTTCAGGAATACTTATAATATGAATATTTGGTTGATTAATGGTATGCAATAATTCATGAAGACTTTCTTCATTGTTTTGAATTATTTTCTCTTAATTTTTTGTCTGATTAGGTTATTTCAAAAGTCTTATTCTCCACTTGGTCTGTTCTGCTGTTAAAGTTCTCAACTGTGCTTTTATTTCCCTGATTAAAAATTTCATATCCAGCCGGCTCAACAGGCTAATCCTCCGTCTTGCGGCGCCGGCACACCAGGTTCTAGTCCTGGTCGGGGTGCCGGATTCTGTCCCGGTTGCCCCTCTTCCAGGCCAGCCCTCTGCTGTGGCCCAGGAGTACAGTGGAGGATGGCCCAAGTGCTTGGGCCCTGCACCCCATGGGAGACCAGGAAAAAGCACCTAGCACCTGGCTCCTGCCATCGGATGAGTGCGGTGCGCCGGCCGCAGCGCGCCGGCCACGGCAGCCATTGGAGGGTGAACCAACGGCAAAGGAAGACCTTTCTCTCTGTCTCTCTCTCTCACTGTCCACTCTGCCTGTCAAAAAAAAATTTCATATCCAAAATTTCTCTTTGGTTCTTCTTAAGGATTTCTATTTCCTTAGTAATATTTTCATTCATGTCCCTCATTGATTTCCTCATTTCTTTAACCTATTTTTATTCTCTTTCATCTCATTGAGTTTCCTTACAATCATTATTTTGAATTTTGTATTGTGTCATTTCATAGATTTCCTTCAGTTCAGGATCTAATTCTGGAGGACATCATATTCTTTTGGAGGCATAATGCTAACTGGCTTCTTCATATCTCCTGCATCCCTATACTGATGTCTGTGAAACTGGTATAACTGTCTCTTTTTATGGAGGTTTTATTGGAAAACAGTTTATGATTTAAATGGAACATAAGGGTATCACTTGGCTTGTTGCTTTGGCTTTGATTCTAGGTGAGCTCAGGGGTGTACTGAGTGATTTATTTGTCTTAATCAATGTCAGTTGTGTCTATAAGTGACAGAGTTATCTAGTCTGCTGCAGTTCATAAAGATAGAAATGTGGCTTGGAAATGAACATGGGTTTCTAATGGTGTGTATCTTTGGTCCACAGAGAGTTTGACATCCATTTCTTTGGAGATTGTGATAGCCAGGGTCTTGCTTGTAGTGTTGAAGCAAACAAAGGTGTCTCTTCCTTTTTCTTGCTGAAAAGCCTGAGTGATTCTGGGGCTGGAGAACCAATTGCTGTGAGCTAGGACCGCATGATGAGGATGGGCCCTTCTTTAGATCCTGCTAGGAGAGGCCAATGTGCTAAGGCTTAGAGCAACAACAGCCCTGGTCATGAGACTAGGGAATGTGAACCAAACCCGGCTCCAGTCCTGTAGGGTGATTACAAGGTCTACAGCAGATTTTGTTCTGGAGAATATGAGTCCAGACAGGTGGAATGCGGATAGGTTCTTTCCTAGGTCCACCTGGTAGATTCCAATAGGACTGAGAAGTTTAGAACTAATTGTTATAGTCCTGGTGTTGCAGGGTATAGTGGGGTCATTACCCAGATTTCCCAGGGTGGGTTAGATTTTTTATGGGTTGCTGCTGCTGCTAGCTCCTACAAGCTAATGGGGACCCACCCTGGCTTGAGCAGAGCTTTGGCTAATGCCCCAAAGCTCCCATGGTTGCAGGATCCAGGGAATCTGTGGTTTGCCTCACAAGTTGCCCTGATTCTTTCTCTGACTGGTTCTGATTGGAGCAGAACAGAGTCTCTAGCTGCATGATTTTTTGCAGCAGAGTCTGGCCCTCTGTAGAGGTTGGGGAGGGGTAGGAAGCAATATGGCTTCCCTTCTCCAAGACTGGCAGTCGCTCAGACCCGTCAGCTCCCCAGGCTGATGCTAAAGTCAGAGAGCAGTGGGTGACTGTGAAATTCCCTGTCAGCTAAAGCTGTGAGTGGTGGAGCAGGTGATACTTTTTTCCTACCTTGACTTGGTAAGATGGTGGCTGATAGCCAACAGCTGGTTGCACTGTGCTACTGGCTACCTCAGTGTCTGTCTTTCCTATTGTCCCATGGAGTCGTCATTGTTTTTTTGACTTCTCTGCTGAAAATTTCTGTCTTCCAGATCCCTGGAAATGTGGTCCTTCCTTTGTTCGTTCTGTATCTCAAGGTAGCTGAGGTTAGCATGGCTATTCCACATTCAGCCACCTTGATCTCTCCCCATTTCTCACTTTATTGTTTGCTATCTGTGAGGTGTAAGCAGGCTAATCAATTTCTTTGTAGCTCTTTGAGTTTTAATTTTCTATTTAGTATACTAATGAAAAAAATTGTGATGTTATTTTTTAAAAATCTTAAACACGTAATACATAGCCCAGAATGCACTACATTCATATTAATATTATTTTTGAATCAGTCAAGGAATGCTTTTGATGACTTATTATGGACCAGTGAGAAGGAAAGTTTTCAAAACTGTCTTGGTGATTGGGTGATGTTGAAATCTAATCAAGAACTTTGATATCTACCCATGATCCTCTTCGCTACCTCCAGCCACTCAGCTCAAGAGACACTTGAGAAAATGACCTGGAACTCAATGGCCTCAGTGGAAGTCAGTTTTGGTGGGATGCATCAATTGCTTGGCACCCTTCTTTCCTGCCAAGCCACTGTGGACACTGCTGTAGTGACCACCTGGTGAAGACAGTCATTTTGTGAATAAGGCTTTTTGATAGCTGTCAACTCTGGGGATTGTTTACATAGGCCAACTTATGTAGGATTGGAGATAAGGTTGTGCATGACCGTTCAGGACACTGAGACATGTCAATGGATTAAATAGGAAATGGTACTGGATGACGTTGGCTGGCTTGATGTGCTGATAGCAGTTTTGCCTTAATGTTCTTTAATCAGTATGTTGGCTAACTATAATTCTAACCCTCTATTTTAACTAAATCATATAATTATATCTTCTTTAGTTACGTACGTTACATGGCCAAAACAAAAATATTTACATAAATTGCCAAAACTTCTCTGTGACTATAGGAAACCCCAAAATGCACAAAACCCAACTAGGTATATATTACTAGCAGGTAAAGGACTGGGTTGTTCAAGAATGTCAGTTGAATAAAGAGCATATCTAGTTAATGAAAGAAGAAATACAAAACCTGTCCTTTGGGGACTGGCAACATAGTATTGATGTGAGGAGAGCCCTGTAAACACACATGGAGCCAATGATAACTTTTTCAAGGGTAATGAGTTCTATTAGAATGATAGGACAAAGGGAATGTGAATCTGGGAAGGCTTCATGGAAAATGTGAGTTTAAACAAGGTTTTGAATGTTTTGAAGGGTTAAGGCTTGGCAGAGAGACTGTTTTCTGGGCAACATAGTCAAGCAGAATGTCCTAAACAATCACTTCTCAGCGTGTGCCCTTTCTCCATTTCTAGGCCATATCAAGACTTTAAACACTTATTAAATTTGAATGTTCTCAAATTTGCATACACAGTCAAGTATATCTGAGTGTCTACTTGCTTGACTTCTCTGGAAAATCCCTAAACTCATCCAATGTAGTGCAAAACTCAACATTGTCATTAATACACTCTGCCTTGTGCCTCTTCTAGTCTGTCTTTCTCATGAGAGGCATCATCATCCATAGGCCTACTCCAGGAAAGATTTACAATTTCTTCTTCTTTTTTTAAAAAAGGATTTATTTATGTATTTGAAAGAGTTACAGAGAGAGAGAGAGGTCTTTCATCCATTGATTCCTCTTTAGATGGCTGCAATAGCCAGTGCTGGGCCAGGACAAACCCAAGATTCAAGAACTTTCTCTATGTCCCCACATGGATGACATGGGCCAAACACTTGCACCATGTTCCACTGCTTTCCCAAGCTATTAGCAGGGATCTGGATCAGAACTGGAGCAGCTGAGACATGAACCAGCACCCATATGGGATGCCAGTATCACAGGTGGTGATTTAACCTGCTAAGCCACAATGCTGGCGCACACAGTTCACTTTGAAATCTTTACCACAATATGGTCTCACCTGCCTTTTCACCCATCTACCTCCAGACTGCTCTTGCTCTCTCTGTCTCAACCGGGACACTTTCCAGGGCCACGAATGGACCACCATTTCTCTCACCTCTGATCTTTTTAAAATAAACTTTCTTATTCTTTAAAGGGCAATTGGAAGTATTCATTTTTTTCAGAAATAAATAGATACTTACAGCCCATGATAAAGGTAATGAAAGACAAGTACAGAGGGCAGTAGGGAATCATATTAGAATGCAGGAAGCTGCTAAAAAGGTGCTGGACAGTGTGGAGCAGATAATATTCCAGGAAAAGTGACCAAGCCTATGAGGTAGGAAGAGCATGTCAAGTCAGTGGATACATCAAGTTAGGATAGTGGATGAGAGAGCAAGTGACATAAGTTGAGAAGAGGGAGGAAGAAAATGGGGGCCCCAACAACAAAAGGTCTCAGAATCACATTGAAGATTTTGCACATGATGAAAGAACAGTTGTTCCTATATGGCAGACAGACAGACAGCACTGGGAGAATCTGGAAACCGACATTTGTTCATACACTTCCAGTATTAACGCTGGTAGGTATTGTTTAGCTGTGAGAACAACTAGGAGGTGTGAACACTTGGGCCTCAAATTAGGAAGAATGACTTGGTAGCACTGGGGTTGAACCTTGGGGACAGGGGAGGGAGGGGGCAGTAAACAGGACTCTAGAGTGCCCAGATAGTCTTTGGTGTCCCTGACCCTAGTACACATGTTGAAACCAGGAAAACCTTGAGGGAGAGACCCTGGACTCAGTGTTGTCATAATTAGTTCCAGATCTTGGCTGAGTACCAAAGAGAGTTATTTTGTAGACAGCAAAAATATGTCATTAGTAAGAGGATGAAGGGTCAGGATCTGCGATATTGATCTGAGAGCCATCTGTGGTCAGGGAGGAGTAGTTATGTTGCTTTCAGTAAGCAGGGCAGTGTGACAATATAGAATTCATTAGACTGGGTCAGACGGGTTCCTGGATTTTCATTAACAGTGCTTAGCTGCATCAGCATGGGGCACAAGTATGGGCAGGCGTGTTTGCAAGGGAAAGGGGCAAGCTGAAGCCAGAGGGAGTTAAACAGAATGAGAAACACAGCTTAGGTCAATCTTGTCATGAGAAAATGAGGTTCACTCAGACACTGGAGAAAGTCCCAGTACAAGGAAGAATGGTAGAGGCTGAATGGGACAGCAGGTGGGTCTGAACAGGGTTTGCAGATGGAAGGAATACCCTGATAATTAGACTTTGAGCTCTGTTAATGTACTGATGTTATGTGAAGGGTGTGTGTGGGTGTGTGTGTGTGCACCCCTGCACATAGATATGGATAGAGTTTCTGCTGGTTCACTCTCCAAATGCCTACAATGGCTGCTGCTGGGGCTGACCAAAGGCAGGAGGAGCTGAGAAGTCAATCCAGGCCTCCCATGTGGGTGGCAGAGACTCAACTACTCCAGGCCTCTCCTGCTGCCTCCCAGATGCATTATCCTGCATTATCAGGATGGACCTGGGAATTGAACGCAGGCACTATAGACTGAGATCTTCACCACTCGGCCAAATACTCACTCCTTTAGTTCTTTTTGGAATGAGGATCTTGCCTTGATAGTTGTACATTTGGAGGACTTGGACCAGCCAGCTACCCTTTGATGTTTAAACTACTGCAGCTTTAAATTAAAAGATGGAGTTTTATTAGGCGGCCGTGAGTTCCCAGTGAGCCAATGTGTGATGGGGTAAGCAGCTCAGTATTTGCCGCATTTCATCCCTCAAAGCACCAGGGGTCATTATTCTGGATCTTGCCTCTACAGGGAGCTTCAAAAAAGTGCGTGGAAAATGGAATTAAATGATATGTTTATTTGGGTGCAAAAAATATTGGAAATCCTGGACCAGTGTTGTGGCATAGCAGGTAAAGTCGCTGCCGGAATGCCGGCATCCCATAAGGATGCTAGTTGTGTCCTGGCTGCTCCACTTCTGATTGAGCTAATTGATAACAGCCTGGGAAAGCAGGACACTTGGGCCTCTGCCATTCATGTGGGAGACCAGGATGAAGCTCCTTACTCCTGGCTTTGGCCTGACCCAGGGCTGGCCATTGCAGCCATCTAGGGAGTGAAAGAGCCCTTTCTCTTTCTGTCTCTCCCTCTCTCATGGTAACTCTTTCACAATAAGCAAATACATCTTAAAAATACTTGAAATCCATGCATACAGTGGTTTTCAAAAAGTTTCTGTAAAATGTGTGACATGAAAGAAACTATGCCTGCACTCCACCCAAAGACAAAGAAACACCTTTTAGCTTCATTTTCCAAAAACTGTTGGAGGCAGCTTCGTATATCCTGCTCCAGCCGCCCATTGCCCTCACACTGCTTTACAAAGGCTCCTCATTTAGGAGGAAATCAGATGCCACCTGCTTGACAACCTCATAGATCTCTTTCCATGAAAGACATTATGGCCACAATTTCTGAATTCATGAGGATTTCATCGATGCAGCGATGAGCAGCAGTGTCCTTGATAACTCTTTGATCTCTAGGTTACGCAGAATAAGACTGTACCTGTACACTCATTGTAATTTGCAGAGCTGTACATACCTTTGAAAAATGATTTGTAATTCTCATGGCTAGCGCTCAAAGTATTTTTTAAATGACTCGGAGCCGAGCAAGGACGAGCCAACCATAGAAGGCTTTCAAGAGGCACCTGAGAGACACAGATATCACATGTCTGTTTTGATAGTTACTGGCACTCTCGGAAGAGGTCTGACTCCACTCATCATAAATGTATTTCACAAGGACTTAGACTCACTTTTTCTCTTTTTACATCCCTCATGTAGTCTATGGAAATATGTTATTTTGGAAATTTGCTTTCCTTGATTTAAGCAAAAAAAATAAAATAAAATAAAACGAGGTTCACGATCTTAAGGAAAAAGACAGGACTGGCATGCATACCAAAAATACTTATCAGCATAATAACAACACGAACAGAGATGATGTTGTAAGGATTGCTTCGAGTGGATGCTCGCTTATTTCTGACTATAGCCCAAAGATGCCAACCGATAATCCCCAAATGGCCTTGCCAGAACAAGTTTATTTTCATTCAGGGAATATGTAGAGTTTCTGCATTAGGCTGTAGCAAAATAAACTTTATTTTTTTGAACTTGAGGTCAGGGCAAAACCATATGCAAATGACAAAACCGACGTCCTCCAGTGATCAGAATAGAGGGAGCATTTCAACAGTTTGTTTGCACAGAGGGTGAGAAATGGTGTGTGTGGGTTCCCTTCTGGTGTCAGCGCTAGGGGCTGTGCTGGACAAGGCTGGTAGGGCCGGGGTAGCTGGTGAGGGCGGAAGAAAGTCCTGAGCCTCATCTACCTACAAGTAATTTAATGGGCTCAAGGCAAAACGGGCGTGCTGGTGCCTTTCAGAGAAGCCTTAGCTGCAGATTTAGACTCTGCTCACCACTTTGAGGTAAGCTCCCCTAGGCATCTCTCTGAGTTCTCTTCTGTAAAAATGCTGGAAGGGTGATGAGGATTAGCAGTAATTAGTGGCAGGAGCTATGGCATAGCAGTGTAAGCTGCCACCTGCAGTGCCGGCATCCCATATGGGTGATGGTTCGAGTCCCGGCTGCTCCACTTCCTATCCAGCTCTCTGTTATGGCCTGGGAAAGCAGTAGAAGAGGGCCCAAGTGCTTGGGCCCCTACACCCATGTAGGAGACCAGGAAGAAGCACCTGGATCCTGGCTTCGGATCAGTGCTGCTCTGGTCATTGCAGCCAACTGGGGAGAGAGCTAGTGGATGGAAGACTTCCCAAACTCACGAATCATTAAGATTAATGGCCAGAGCAACAAAATCATCAAACGCTAGAAGGGCATCCACATAGTATTAGTTTGTAGGTTTAGCCTGTTAAAAGTCATTTTTGTTCCTGAAGATTCCTGTGATTAACGCTTTCTTCCATTGTCTTCTTTTGAAGACTGCTCACTGCCAGCTAAGTAATGTGATTTAAAACATGTACAATTAGTATGATTTGCTCTGAGAGTGTTAGCCTTATTTTTAAAAAAAATTCAAATGTAGTTTTAATATCTCGGCGGTATTATGCATTGTTAAAATTGCATTTCTGGAAAAACTCACTCATCTGTAACAGTTTAAACATGAACCCTTTACCCATATACTATATTAGCTGAGTAACAAATGAGTATCCCTTTTACTGTTTTTCTTTTCAATACATCTTGTGAAATCATAAGAGAATTCTTCAATTTATATAGGGAAATTCGGCTGCCATTTGCTTGGACTGTGACATATGACTATAATTTGTAACTTTCCCTCCACCACTTGGTTATTTGTTATCTGAATATCTGAGTTTCAGAAGTGTGAATTAGTGCAGGAACAGTGCAAACAAAGGTATTCTGTAATTCCCAGGGGCGTGTGTGCTACTGTCCTTAGAAATATGGGTTAGGAAAGATATCTATGGAGAGAATTTGCATTCTGCTTATTGTAGTGATTTACTCCACTCTGTGTGACTTGCATCTTCATTTTGTTCTTGCATCTTTTTATTTATAACTTATTTATTTTGTTTTGTTTTGGGGATTATGGATGTCTTTGGCTGTTGCCAAGTGTCTTTGAAGTTTTCTCAAAATCACAGCCTTATTCTCTGGGTGCATTTTAAAGAAAAACATATTAAAGGCATGGAGGTCTGGCGCAATAAGGCATTTATCCCTTTAGCCAGTATGCATCACCCTACTGCTATGTGTCAGTTATGGTGCTGGGTCTTGGGAAAACAGATGGAAACAAGCAGACTTGGTTCTGGTCTCAGAGAGATCATTTACTGGGGATACAGAGGAGCAGATTGCCTGGTCCAAGCACCTTGTGGGAAGGGTTAGGATGTAACAGTCAGGACCCATGTGGAGCGGGAATCTAATCCACAACTGGTAGGTCATGGAGGGCTTCCTGGAGGAAGTGACCTTAATGTGAGACCTGAGGGATGTGTAGGAATTTGTCCGGCAGAAGGAATTCAGAGCTTGGGTGTGGGATAGTGCCTGAGGGTACAGTGCTCCAGTTGGAGGGAATTTGTTATACAAAAGACTGGAGGTGACAAAGAGCTTTCTCCCCAGGGTAAAAATTAAAAATAATTCACTCTGACAGTGAGGATAGAACCCTGGAGGCAGAGTTAAAAGATATTTGGGCAGTAATTTTGCACAGGAAGTGCAATTATCAATTGGATATGGGCCTGGGAGAACTAACAGTGAAAGGTGACATCCAGATATATTATTTGAGCAAATGGATGGTTGAGGAAGGGTCAGTTCTCTGGGGAGAAAGGAGGTGCTATTAGCTTGGATGTGATGAATTTTAGTGACATGAAAGAAATGCAAAATGACTATGGGACATTTAGGTGGAGCTGGGTCATACAGACATGGAAATCAGGAGAGAGGGCCAGACCGGGGTTATATTGCTGGGCCCCCTTATTCTATAGCTAGTGTTTGAAGCCATGGGAGTGGACTAGATGAAGAGTTTGGAGGTTGGTACAATCCACTATAATTTTCTCTGGATAATAAAGTGTAAACATAATTGGTTGAGGGACTGGCTTTGTGGCATAGTGGGTTAAGCTGCCTCCTATGATCCTGGCAACCTATAAGGATGTTGGTTTGTGTCCTGGCTGCTCACTTCTGAACCAGCTCCCTGCAAAAATTGCCTGGGAAAGCAGCAACAGATGGCCCAAGTGCTTGGGGTCCTGCACCCACGTGGGAGATCTAGATAAAGCTCCAGGCTCCTGGCTTCGGATTGGCACAGACTTGGCCATTGTGTGCCATTTGGGGAGCGAACCAGAGGATGAAATGTCTCCTTTCTGTCTCTCCTCACCTCTCTCTAACTCTGCCTTTTAAAGAAATAAAAATAAATTAAACAAAAATAGTCAGTTGAGATGCCCCCAAAACAATGGCAGCCCACGCCTATAAGGGATTTCCTTACTGAGTTAGAGTAAGTTGTCAACAAAAATCAGCAAAGAACCGCAGAGGTCCTCTGTTGTCTCCCACTTAAAAGGCCACGTGAGCAGGAATGTTCTAGCAACATAGTCGTAGCTTTAGTTTATGGTTCAGGGGGAAACTGCCCACAAAACTGGAGACATTGTCATGACTCGAAGTCCAAAGATCCTACTAGGCAGGTCTATCAGAGCGCCTGCTGTGCCAACAGCTTCCATCTTGGTGAAAGTGTTGTGCCCGCAAGTGGACTGTGGGAGCCACCCTGGGTGGTCATGAGTCCCCTTCTTCCAGGCCTATCTGACTGGACCAGGGTGGCCCTATCCCTAACCAATCCCAAGGCTGGCTGGTGTCCTATGTGATGGTTTGGCATGAAAAACTGCCCAAACAGGCGAAATGGTGATTAGTTGGGTCAGATGTTCTCGCTTAGGAATTTGAACTAGGGCATCTGGGGAGGGAGTCAATTAGCTGGTTTTGGGAGGGAGTAGAAGCTAAAAGGAACCACCACAAGAAGAAGCCTTGTGGCAGTGAGAAAGATGAATAAGCTTATGGGCTAAAGAAACATAGTTTATGAGTAAGGAGAAACTGCAGCAGAAATGGCAGGGAGAGGAGGGTAAGGTTGGAGGCAAGGAATTGACACAGTCAGAGTCACTCCAGAGAAGGCAAGCGATCAACAAGCCCTGATGTTTGAGAAGGTCAGTGGTGACTGGGCCATGTTGGGTTTTTCTTATTCCCAAATATCCCAGGGTCTCTCTCGGGGGTGTAAGATGTTCTATGACATTTCTCTTTCCCTTGTGTCCCTGAATAGCTTTACAATGAGCTCTGATTAATCAAGGTCACAAAAGTGAGTCTTTATCTCTGGGCAACAAATTGCTTTAGTAATCCATTCCTTCTACCTCAGTTTCCCCCAGGCTTGGTTGACATACTGCAAGATCAAAGTCACCATTAGCAATGCACTCCTGGGGCAGCCATTTAGCCTAGTGGTTAAGACTCCAGAGCCCCATACCGGAGTGCCTGGGTTTGATCCCCAGCTCCGCTTATGATTCCTGCTTCCAGCTAATGCTGACTCTAGGAGGCAGCCATGATAGCTCATTATTGGTCACTGCCACCTACCTGGGAGACCTGGCTCCTGAGTTTAATGCCAGCTGGGGGCCTTTGTGAGCCTTTGAAGACAGAACCAGTGGATGGAAGGTCTCTCTCTCTCTCTATGTTTCTCTCTTTTTTTCTCTATCTCTTTGCCCATCAAAAGAATTTTTTTTTTTAAAGACAACACCTTTTTTTTTTTTTTTTCCTGACAGGCAGAGTAGATAGTGAGAGAGAGAGACAGAGAGAAAGGTCTTCCTTTGCCAATGGTTCACCCTCCAATGGCTGCCGCGCCCGGCGCGCTGCGGCCGGCGCACCACGCTGATCTGAAGGCAGGAGCCAGGTGCTTCTCCTGGTCTTCCATGGGGTGCAGGGCCCAAGCACTTGGGCCATCCTCCACTGCACTCCCTGGCCACAGCAGAGAGCTGGCCTGGAAGAGGGGCAACCGGGACAGAATCCGGTGTCCCGACCGGGACTAGAACCCGGTGTGCCGGCGCCACAAGGCGGAAGATTAGCCTAGTGAGCTGCAGTGCCGGCCCAAAAGAAATTTTTAAAAAGTTGATTAAAAAAAGAGAGAGATGCATTCCTTTGGGTTATGAACTTGGTGACTCAAGGGTCTTTGGCAAAATGTAAATATTTTTGAATGGTGTAATACAGAAAGCTATTGCCAACATTCGAAACAATTTTGACTCTATCATATATTGAACATTTTGTGTGTGTGTGTGTGTGTGTGTGTTTGTATGGTGGGAATGGACGACGGGCTAGAGGTAAGAATTTCTGAGGAATATTGAGTATGCACAAGGCAAAGTCTTTAGAAGTTTATATTCTGGTTGGACACATATTCAGGGCTTTAAAGACAGTCTAGATGAGTGATGGTAAAGGCAGTTACCTATAGAGGTCAGGAATGCAGTGTGTTGGGTGGGAGCGATGGTGAACTACTCACACAAAGGCTGTCAGATGGAAAGGCCCACCTAAATTCTTCCACGTCTGGTTTTTCAAGAAAGGCTCCATTTTTATGTACAATATTTTAAAATTTAAATGTTAGTGTGTATTTCAAATGAAAGCAAACCAGAACCAAACAAAACTCTGAGGCCAAACAAACAAACAAATCTGCAGGCTGCATTCTGACCACGGGTCAGGAATTTTGTGGTTTGTGTTCTAGATCAGTGATTTCAACATGTTCAAAAGTTCAGAACCATCTTGCCAAAGAACGGTTGTGACTAAATCCAACATGTAGAAAGAGAAAAGTGAAGTGTTCGGGTTGAAACTGGAATGAAGAGGCAGAATCTTTCTACAGTCTTCCTCAAGTTCTACCCCAAATAGATCCAAGGGAGTTTGCCCAAATCTTGAAAAGCATTGATGGACTTTAATGCCTCAGTTTCACACATGACATGCAGAGACTATCCAAGAGCCAGTGAACCAAGCTTAGGATATCTAGAGAAAAATAATGAGATAATTGCTACTTGCATACCATATAGTTGTGTGAATTATTCCCACTTCTGGGTACATGAAATGAAATCATCATTCATGTGAAAGAAATACTTACACTCTGGCATTTGTTGTAGTACTATCCACAATAACCAAGACTTGGATTCAACCTAGGTGCCCACGGGCAGATGGATGGATAAAGAAAATATGGTATATATGCACAATGGGGTATTAGCCAGCCATAAAGAAGAATGTAATTCTGATATTTCTAGCAAAATGAATGGAGAGCCTTATGTTAAGGGAAATTAGCCAGACACAGAAAGACAAATACTGCATGCTCTGTCTCATATGTGGAAGTTAAAGCAAGCCAATCTGATCTTAGGATAGTGATTGCAAGGGGTTGCAAAGAGTGGGGGAGGGAGGTAGTGGAGGTTGGGCCATAACACAGCCAGATAGAAGCAATAGGTGCTAGTATTTCAAAGCACAGTGGGGCAACTATAACTCACAATACTGGATGCTCTTCTACATAAAGAATTGCAAGAGAGGAGCTGGCAGACTCCAAACTCTAAGAAAAGATAAAGAAATAAAGGCTATTTGCCTGGCTTGATCACCTTATGTTGTGTATATGTATTGACATATTGCATTGCACCCCACAAAAATGTACATGCATTACATGTTAGTCAAAAAATTAAAGAAAATTGAACAAATATTTGAAAAACAAGTTGAAATACTTTGGGATTCATTCTTTATATTAGGAATAGTGTGTAAGTGTAACCCAGCTTGTGGATCCATCTTCCTCTCCCACCCACAATGCACTCATCATACTGTGCATCAAGCACCTGACAAGGGAGCTGTGTTGTCAGAAGGATCCAGTGTGAAAACCTTGCTTAGTGGAGGTTATGCCTCCTGGCTGTCCCTCAGAATAAAATCCAGGGTGCACATTCTCCTAGAACCCACCATAGTCCAAAGTTAGGGTGACGCAACTGTTTACCAGACAAGATGGCTTTGGTTTCGCTTTGCTGGATGGCATAGTGTTTCTGGGGCCAGCTTGCACCCCATTCTGCACCAGCTCCCCCCGTTCTGCATGCTACTTTCCAAGGCAGGCACTTTAGGGCCATCTGGTGAAGGGAGAGATTGGAGCCTCTTGGCAGAAGGAAAGTTAACAAACAACCATAAAAGGATTTTCTAAATATGTCCACAATCCAATATAACCTTCGGTAATTTGATTTGTAGGAAATGGAGGGCAGCACATTCTGCACAGAGTGCTTATCTATAATTCATAATAATTACTGTAATGGGGAATCCATCGTAGCGTTGTAGGAGCACAAATTACACCCTGCAGGTTGAAGATCGCACTTTGAGCTGGAGTAGACCCTCATGCCCTCCCTGTCTAGCTGGGCTTTGTCTCGCATTTCTTAAATGTTCAGGATACAGAAGGCTTCTGTGGGCACCTGTTGAAAGCCCAAAACCGAGGAGTCTCTCTCTTGGAAGAGAGAGGCACTGACTGCTTTGCAGAGTGGCTCAAACCCCTCCTAGCCTACTTTTCTCTAGTATTTTGGGCTCCGGACAATCACAACAAAACAATTGAGCATATCGGCTTATTTCTTTGTGAAATTTGTGATCTAGTGTGAGGCCAGGAGCATTTCCTGTTCAGTGGAAAATACGGGGCTTTTGCAGTTGCTCAAGCCACTGAGGTCCAGGTTTAATTGGGCTGAAGGCTACTGAGTAATTAGGGGCGGTGACCTCTGGGACAAAGACCGGAGGCATAAACAGATGTGTGAGGAGGAATTAAAAATAGAGACAGATGACCTTTAACCTTCATAGGGAATAGATATACATAGGTTCTCTAAAAAGTTGGTGGAACAATGGAATTAAAAGATACATTTATTTTGGTATAAAAGTATGAAATCCATGGATAAGAGCAATCCTCAAAAAGTTCAGGGAAAATCCATATTATGAAAAATCTATGCATGCATTTCAAAAAAATTTTTGCAACAAAATAAACATTGTTTTTCCACTTTTCCATGGCTTTTTGGTACCTTCCTGACCCCTTTTCATAGTCCCCACCCCGAGTCGGAAAAGCATATGAGGTGCTGGATATTTATCAAGAAAACTATGACAGGTTCTTTATTTTATTTTATTTGACTTTAAAAATGTTTTGGAATAGCATATTTTTAATTGACATTACTATCAAAAGCTGAATGACCTACTAAATAAAGAGTTCAACAAATAACAAGTAAAAAGATCATAGTTGGGTAGGAAAATAGTCAAGGGCTATAAATAATAACCAAATAAGGGAGCCAGCATTGCCTAGTGGGTAAGGCTGCTGCCTGCAGCGCTGGTGTCTGGTCTGTGTCCCGGCTGCTCCACTTCCATTCCAGCTCCCTGCTAATGGGCTGGGAAAGCAGTGGAATATGGCCCAAGACCTTGAGCACCTGCCACCCATGTGGGAGACCTGGAGGAAGCTCCTGGCTCCTGGCTTCAACCTGACCCAGCACTGGCCATTGTGGCTATTTAGGAAATGAACTAGCAAATGGAAGATCTCTGTCTGTCTGTCTGTCTGTCTCTTTCTCTCTCTCCTTCTCTTTGTCTCCATAATTCTTTCAAAACAAATAAATCAATCTTCAAAAAAATTCAAATTTGAAGATGTTCAACTTCTCATGTATGAAGTACACTTTACGATAGTCACCAATTCATAAAAACTACAGTAGTCTATAATTTGTCACAACAATTTGCTTGATGAAGATTTTTTAAAACAAAGTTTGACAAAACACTATGTCAACAAGATTTTCAGAACTGGCATCTATTCCCCAGGTGCCTCTGCCGGCTCTCCCATTCCACCCCACGAGAGTTCTTTGTAGCTGTAGCTTCCGACACTGATCCAAGCCTTTCGCAGTTGCTGCTTTTGCCGTTGATAACTGTCCAGCATCATTTGCTCTGGGTCTCCCTGGAAGACATTCGGAATCTGCCCCTACTTTATTTTTAGTGGCAGAGCGTGTCTACTGCTCGGCCGCTGGGGATGCTGGTCCTGGCTGCGAATCTTGTTTGCTTTAAGTTGCAATGCTCTCGGCCCCCATGTGTTTTAGTTTTTGGAAGCAGCTGTGTATTGGTAAAGCTTCTGGCTGAATTACTGGACAAAGCCTGCATTATAAAAATCCTCAACTTGTTTGCTCTTCACTTCAAAAAGACTGTGGGCTGCCAGCTTGTCATACTCACATTACCCACATGCCTGCCCAAGCTTTCACCAGCAGGCGTGGAGCTCGTGGTCTCCAGTTTTTTTTTTTTTTTAAATTTGTTGGCCTATAGCTATTTGGTTTGATACTGATCTGTCAAAGACAAACCATAAAGGGGCTGGCACAAGAGAGCTGGCAACTATGGCCCTCCCATTAGAAAGGGTAGGGTTTGAAGAGGGGGATTTTTACTTTTTCCCCTGGTCAGCATCTTCAGAATGGCACTGGGACTGGCATGGAAGACTTGTTCTGCCTTCTGGAGGGCTGATTGCTTTAGTCCCTGAACTCAGGTGTGTGTGTGTGCATGTATGTATGTGTGTGTGTATCAGGTGCCCAAGGGAAGTAATACAGGATATGGTAGGAAACACAAACGTACTGTGGTTTGTAAACAGAATCCTATATACCAGGACAGCAAGAGCAAGAGGAAGTTCCAGTTGTTTGGTTGAAAGCACTGGAATTCCATCAACGTCATGCAGTTGTTCAATGACTTAAATTACTACTACCTCCTTGCTGTTCATTGGCCCTAAATTGATCCTCTGTTCTTCCAATCTTCAGGATGCTGTTCTGATTTTATTATCATCTCAACACAACTGTCTTTTCTTTTGATTTGTTCTCTATCTTGATCAACTTCTGGATAGTTAAAAAGATTAGTGACTCAAAGTTGCATTGCTCTGTGGTTGATTATTGGTACTTACATCAGATATCATGGATTCTGTTCTCCAGTGTTCGAGATAAGTGATTAGTGACAAGAGAATTGGCCTCCTCAAGTTTTTGCAGAATCTGGCTCTAACAAAAGAGATGTAAGGGCAGACTTGAGTAACAGAGCTTCAGGTTTAGTTTTCTGAAGTTGAGAAGCATCAAAACCTTAGCTTAAGTTGTAGTCATTGATGAGCTTGAAATGCAATCAGAAAATTGATTTGAGCACTTGCAACAGGCGAGGTGCAAATCATCCAGCCTTGGCCCTGATCTGGTCCACAGATGGGACTTTGTTTGGCCTGAACATCTATAGCCCACCAAATAGTTATTCTTTGTAGTTGGCTTCATCTTCATCAAGAATTGGGAGAATTCACATAAAATTCTTGACTTCCAACTCCTTGGAAAACCACAGGTCTGGAAATCCTAGATTCACATTCTTGCCTGCAAAGCCCTATGTTGAATAGAGTACCTGCTGGCCATTTTGAATGGGGCAAGTTCACCATACAGTCACGGCATTAAGGCCAGTATCAATTGCAACTCATTCTATTTGCAACTTTGCTTTCTTAAAGGTTGCATCAGAAACCTTTAAACCTGTGCTCATGCCACCTTGTTTTTTCTCCCATCATAATTAACTGCTAGGCACATAAAAATATTTGTGTGTGTGTTGCCTGCCTTCACCTCTTATGTAACTCACAGAAAGCACAGGTTAGAAGGCGACATCAGCCTCTAATACAGAAACTCTGGGCAGCAGGGCATGTTGGATTTATTCTGTGTGGTTGGTTTTTGTGAAATTCTGCCGTCTGAATCCTTGTGGTATCAGGACTAATGTCGAAGGCAGATGCAAAAGAGAGTCTTTGTGATCTCTGTTGGATATAAGTGATTCAGGCTGGTAGTCAGTCACGCACGAGGGTTGGCAAGAGTTGGAGTGGTCATAGGACTGTGCAAAGCTTAAGTATGACCACCTGTGAATATTTTTTGGGGGAAAATAAATCCTCATATGCTTCCGTATGTTGGAAATTACAAAAGAAATCCCAGGCTTGACCCCTTCCTCCTTTAGAAACTACATTTAATACACAGATGTGAGAGCACAGCACTAAGTGTCATCTTGGGTCTCAGTGGCACACAGGCTCCCAGCTGAGTTCTCTGTGTGTGTAGGTGGATGGAGGCGCATGGATGGAAGATCCTACTGAGAACTCCTTCATTTTATTACCTGCCTCTCGGATTTGGGGCATTCTCTGCCCTTCTAGTGTGGAGACACATCAAGTGGAAGCCACATGACATCTCCTCTGGGTGCCTGATATATATTTCTAGATTAATTCATAGCACAATGTCTATTTGTTTGTTTTTAACAAGGAAATCAGTGGTAAAAATTAATCAGTTCCTAGCTTTGCAAAAGATCTGGTCCCCAGAAAGATATTGCCATTTGAAATTACTTAACATTTTTCCCCCAATACAAATGCTTAAGGCAAGAACTAGATTTTTATACCTAGCAAATAGCAATGTAAATGTCAAAGAACATATTCCAAAGTATTACACTTACAGCTCTTAAAATGGCATCTGAGAATGATATTAATCACTGTCAGTTTTGTGTACAACATTTCATCAATTAAATAGCAAGAGGACGCGTCTTTCATGGAAAGAAAATAACACATATGGATTTCCTCTTAGCAATTAGCTGAACATTCTGCGTTTCCTTCTTGCTTGCAAAAAGGGTTTGGACTGGAACCATCAACATGTTTGTGCTCTTCACTGGTAAAGCAAAGCAGATGTGGAACAGCTTTCAGTAGAATCCAGATTCGTTTACGGAGTGTCTTGTGAAGCGTCTTGCTGTGGAAGCATTTCTGTGGCGTCAGATCTTTCAGAGTTGGATAGAGAGTGGCATCCCATGAAGGCTGAGAAGTGCTTTTAACTCTGTTGTGTCTTGAGCTGAGGTTTTCAAAACTGTGTCACTCTGTGCATGTAGAGGAGAGTTTCAGACTTTCAAGCCTAATGTGAAGAATTTGTTTCCAACAGGGACTAGTTTCAACGAGGTCTACAGATTTAGAAAATGAGGAGGCAATTTTACGCAGCCAAGACTGACGATAGAAACGCAGTTTACATAAATGGCAATGGATTAGCACTTAAACCACTCTCCATGTATGTTTAAACAATCTTCCATGACCCTCAAAAATCTCCTTTTATAAACTTCATCATTTATCTGGGATTAAAAGGGCAATGTTTTGACAACACTGTTGATTTACATGTAACTCATCATTTGTTTATCATTTATCTGAAATGATTAGTGCCTGAACTTCATATGCCTGGAATGTGTACTATACTTGTTTACATTTTTGGTCGATGATGCCCTTTTTAATGTACATTTTAGGGCTCAGGACATTTGGGTGACTTTGATAATCCTCACAGCAATCAGTCCCATCTAAGCCTGGGGGATGTTGATGATTTACAACTTTTCAGCACAGCTCAGTTTTTAGTGATAATCCATCAAGGTCCTTCTTGGTCTTCTCAGTCTCAGACTCACTCCAACAAGATGCACTGGTCTCTGTGAATTGGCCCTCAGGGCTAAGGCGTATCCCAGAGAGTCAGCAATGCAGCACTCAGCATAGGTATTCCCGACTGTGTAGATGTGAGTAAGTAACCATGTGGACAGCCATAGAACAAGAGAATGTCTGTGTTGGGAAAAGACACACACACACACATATTCCCACATTTATTCTAAGCAAGATAGAATTGGCATAGTCCAATACTGTCCATTTGTCTAAAATAGTTTTTGCATCATTTATTTTCCCAATGATAGAATATGACTGTTGTGGGGCTGATGTTGTGACTCAGCAGGTGACACTGGCATCCCTTGTGAGAGCCACTTTCAGTCCCAGCTGCTCCGTTTCTAATTCAGCTCCCTGCTAATTGCCTGGGAATGCAGAGGAAGATGGCCCGATTGCTTGGGCCCTTGCCACCCATGTGAGAGACTTGGATGGTGGCTCCTGGTTTTGGTTTGACTAGACCCTGGCTATTGGGAGTGAGATAATGACTGGAAGATTCTCTCTCTCTGTCACTCTGCCTTTCATATAAAGAAATATCTTTTCAAAAAAGGGTATGCTTGTCATCAGCTGTCTCCCCCTATCTAAAACTATCTGAAATTGATTTTGTAGCTTAAAACCAGAAAGATATCCAGAGTAAGCAAGTGAAAATAATTTCTATTGGTAGAACAATTTCAGTGATTTGAGTGGTAGGTGAACAAGTGTAGACTTTATAGATTGAAAGTTTATGAAGTGAGTAACTTCTATTTGTATTGAACAGAACTCCTTCAAGAACTGGTGGCAGTGAGAGAAGCATAATGAGCAGAAGAGCAGCTGCTCCTTGGGGGCTGCAGGTGCAGTAGATGTTCCGATGGCAGAGGCTGTAGTAGATGTTCCGATGGCAGAGGCTGTAGGTGTGGAAGCCAGGCCAGGTGGAAGGGAGCAGGAGAAACAGCAGGGAGCGAGAACTGAGACAGTAGGAAGCAACATCCATGAGAGACAGAATTGGGGGTGAGGAATTGATGTCAGAAATAATCTTTAGGGGAGATTTTTGTGGTGTTCTGTGTAAACTCTTACATTGCTATTAAGGGTGATTCACAATTAAGATCTGAATAATACTTCAGGGCTTCTGCATTCAAACTGCTGTCTTATTGAATGCAGTGCTAAATAGAGACAGGGTCAAGTGAGATTCGAGTGTGTTTGAACTACCTGTGGGGAAGTTCGCCTGGGATTTGTGTTCTAATCGTTAGGCTTGGAGTAAGGTGAAGCGCACCTTTACTTTGATCATCTATCTTTTGAAATTATTTGGAAATGAATAACATGGAGTTTGGACTGCTTGGCTATTTCAATTGAAGAAACAGTCATGCAGCATTATGGAATTTCACAAAATGTGGATATATGGAGAGTTCCTTGTATCGTGTATGCATCTGTCTATAGAATATCCACAGTAGGGAGAGATAGATGAGGAGATTTGGGAGAAATGAAGGTAAGTCCTGGAGCTCTAGAACTGGATTGAAAACCAGGAAGCACTGACAGATATCGATAGTCACATACAATGTCTAGGCACAGTTCTGAATCAACAGAAGGCAGTTAGATGACGGGTTAACCAAAAGTATCTAGAGAATAACTGATTGGGTGGACTCAGCCTCGTATCTCCTAAGAGAGCAAGCCTCTGGATGACCTCATCTCTTCTGATGAGAAGCTCCTAAGACATCAATAAGAAAACCATAAAGTAAGCCATAGCCAACAGCTGGGACCCAAGATCATGTCAGAGGAGAGTTGCTGCCAGGGAAGTGAAGAGAGAAAGGGGAGACAAGAGGAGACCAGAATTTCCTTGCATTATGTGTAAGCCAAATCACTGGCTGTGTGAGTCACGTGTGAGCAGGACACTCTTGGTTAAGGATCGCTTTCAGAGATAATGCTCTCAGATGAGACAAAGTTGAGGTAGCCCCTGTGACGGCCACCCTTTCTTCTTCTTTTTAAAAAAGATTTACTTATTTTATTTGAAAGAGCTACACTGAGAGAGAAGGAGAGGCGGAGAGAGAGAGACAGGTCTTCCAACCGCTGGTTCACTCCCCAGATGGCTGCAATAGTTAGAATCACGCTGACCTGAAGCCAGGAGCCAGGAGCTTCTTTTGGGTCTCTCACATAGTTGCAGGGGCCCAACGACCCAGGCCATCTTCCACTGCTTTCCCAGGCCATGGCAGAGAGCTGGATTGGAAGTGGAGCAGCTGGGACTAGAACCCGTGCCCATATGGGATGCTCATATAGCAGGCAGCGGCTTTACCCGCTATACCACAGTGCTGGCCCTGGGCACTATTTCTTAACTGGGAAGATGGCAGCCAAGTGGGGCTTGCCAGGGAATAGGTCCCTGGGGGGAATCTGTTGCTATCAGTCTGTGTGCTGTGGCCTCCTGTTGTCTTGTTTGAGAAGAAAGGCTGAGGGGCAACAGAGGGAGTCTTAAAAAATTCCCTTGCGAACAAGCAGGATGAAAATTGGTTTTTAACAGCCTCAATGGACACCCATTTACTGAGGAAATTGAAGTTGTTCTTGGAAAAAGTGAAGAGGTCAGTGACAGGCATGCTTGGGCTCGCTCTGCGCCTTTGCCTTACCTCACTGGATGAGAACAAATCTCTGGGGACTTGGCTGCAACTGTGGGACTGGAATTAAGCAGGCTTTGAGCCCACGGGTCGGGGCCAGCTCTCCTAGAAACTGGAGGAATTAGTAGGATGTATTATGCCAGGGACTGGAGTAAAGGTCTCTAAAAGCCATTAGAAATGCCACTGGAATGGAACAAAGACAAATGGCCTCAGAGCAGGGAAATGCCACCAACTAAGTGAGAAGCTACAGGCAGTCAGGTCACTCACAGATTCAAATGTTGCACCAACTGCCACGGAGAAGAGCTGAGGTTCGAGATTTGAACTGTCAGCTATCAATCCACCAGAGGGAAATACTAACCCGGCAGCCTTCAGCTGAAGGCAATCGCTCTGCGATCCGTCCACCAGGGGGCAGTAGATTGAAGCGTGGTCCCTTTGAACTCGAAGCTGACTTGCTATTTCTAGGCCACCTCCTGGGTTTTATTTCCAAACCAAGTAGCCATCAGGGTTCTTTCTTGAGGAAAATGAGGCAACGCTGCTGAACTTTCTGGAATACAAACTACCAAGGCCTAAACCTGAGCCGATGGCAAGGTTTGGGAGGCAAGTATGTGGGGATGCTTCAGTTTTATGGGCTCTAACTCCCAACGAATGATGTCTCAGATGGGAAACGCTGAAGAGGCTGGGGACTGCGAGACGGGGGCCTTGCCTCTGCCTCTTTCAGGAGTGGCATGGTGGTCATAGGCAGATCTGCTTGCATTCTGTAGCTGTCTATCCCATGGTGCTTTGAAGACCTTGTGATGCAAGGCTGCTGGGAAATTTGGGGAAGATGGAGCTGGGGGTGAGAGACAGCTCTACCTTTGCTTCAGCTGCTTTAGTAAGAGACTTCTAGTGGCTGGCAGTCCCGGAGGAAAAGAACTAAGTGAATACAACTTGGAACTGATATGGCCAGAGACAGAGACGCAGAAGGAAGCTGGGATCATAGCAGAAATGTCTCGAATTTTGCTCCTGGAATTGCTATGAGAGCTTCGAAGGCCGTGGTGTCTGCGAGGAGCCACGCTCAGCCTGGGAAAGAAAGGGGAAGAGAACTGAGTGTGAGGGACTACAAGTGAGTAGGGGAGGCCCTGGGACACCCACACTCTCACCACTGTGAATTTAGGTGGAGCCCTACCAAAAGATGACCAGAGAGGTGCTGTCGTCACTGCACAGTAGCTAGTACTTACTTGTAGCTGTCATATGTCAGGTACTGTTCTTAATGGTTACATGTAATAACTTATTTAATCCATATAGTAACCCTAGAGATGCGATCATCGCTGCATTCGGAGGTGGGGGAAACTGAGGCACAGAACAGTTAATCTCCCACAGCAGAACTGGGCAACTCGGCTTGAACTGAGTTCAGCTTTCAACTGTGCAATTCTACTCTACAGGTGAGGAAGGCACTGTAGTTCATCAGTGTTTCCATGGACAGGGTACCGGAGTTGACCACTGTGAGAAAGGCAGTTGTAAATTTTGGGGTGAGGGACATGTATGGAATAAGAAATTTAGGAAGTATCTCGTGTTGAATGCTATATATTCCCTTTATGCCATATCCATATTTTTTTTAAGCTACTGGGACAAAGTTCTATATTATCCTTGGAGACTTCTGGAATGGGAAGCTATTGTGTCTTTGAATATAGCAGTGTGTGGAAAGTGGCTCCTGCCAGAGACAGGTTAGATACAGGTGGTACCAACTGGCATCATTTGGGAGGCATTTTATCATTAGGTATGCATTTGTTATTTTCTTTCCTGTCTTTTACATAAGATCTTTTCCTCAAAGTTATTGAAGCTCTTTCACGTTTGGAAACTCAGGATAATTAGGATGGCAACATGATGAGATGGCAACCCCTGGTGCAGAGGTTCTAAGCACAGGGGATGGAGTTAACCTGCTTTGTGTGTGTCCTGGGTCTTCTTTAGAGTTGTGAGTACTCACAAAATATCTCTGCATTTTCTGAGCCTTAGGATATCTTCTATAAAGGTGTGGGGAATCTCTAGTAGAGCTTGCTTTCTTTCTTTCTTTCTTTCTTTCTTTCTTTCTTTCTTTCTTTCTTTTTTAGAGAGTGTTAAATGAGATTATGATTGTAAAGTGCTTGGTAAAATGCCTGATGAAGGCAGGATATAATGGGACTTATTATTAGCACTTCTATTTTTTGCTCACCAACATCAGCTTCAGCATGAATTACAGAACACATCAAGGGGGACTGCATAGCCAGCAATCGCAGGGCTGTAACTTACTGTTGCAGTCACTCACAGCTCTTAGTGGTGTTGGACACACTCATAGCCGTCTCTCTCTCTTTTTTTTAAATAAGTTGTATACTTGGCTTGTGATATCCATCCCTCCCAGCCCCATTGGCTTCTCTGTCTTTTTTCCTGGTTCCTGTTCACTCTCCCATCCTCTGAAAATTGAAGGGTCCCAATGCCCAAGCTTTGGAACTGTTGTCTTTATCAGCACCATTCTCTCAGGATCTCTTTTAAATATTGCATTTATATTTTCTTTTTTTAAAAAGATTTATTAAAAGAGAAGGAAAGGGAGAGGGAGAGGGAGAGAGAGAGAGAGAGAGAGAGGTCAGTCCATCCACTGGTTCACTCCCCAATTGGCTGCAATGGTAGGAGCTGAAGTGATCTGAAGCCAGAAGCCAGGAGCTTCTTCTGGGTCTTCCACATGGGTACAGGGAACCCTCTTGGGTCCCTGCCACCTAGGTGAAGACCTAAATGGATGTCCAGGCTCCTGGTTTTGGCTTGGTCCAGCCCTGGCTCTTGTGGCCATTTGGAGAGTGAGCCAGTAAGATGGAAGATACCTCTTTTTGTTTCTCCCTCTGTGTAACCATCTTTTATTGCTTTCCCAGGCCATAGCAGAGAGCTGGATTGGAAGTGGAGCAGCCGGGACTTGAACCATCACCCATATGGGATGCTGGCACTGGAGGCGGTGGCTTTACCTGCTATGCCATGGTGCCGGCCCCTGCATTTACATTTTCTATTCCCAAATCTGTTTCTCCAGACAAGAACTCAGACTCATAGATTGAATTGTTTACTATCATCTTCACTTGAAAAGTCCAGTGGACACATCGAACAAAATATGTTAGAAACTGAAAACTAGTTTTTTCCTAAAACTTGCTCAGACCACATTCCTCCCTATCTTCAGTTCTAAAAAAAAAAAAACAAAAACCAGAAAGCTTGAAATCATTTTTGGCTCCTCTTTTCCCTCATGTAGGGAACTCTTGTTGACTCTTTCTTAAAAATATTTCCAGGGATGGGCATTTGGCACGGTGATTAAGATGCCAGTTAGGATGCCTGCATCTCATATTGGAGTGCCTGGCTTCGAGGCCTGGCTCTCCTCGATTCCAGCTCCCAGATAATACGTTCCCTGAGAGGCAGCAGTAATGACTCAAGTGCTTGGGTCCCTGCCATCCACCTGGGAGACTGGGACTGAGGCCCCGGCTCCCTGGGTCAGCCTGGCCACTCGTGGAGTTTGGTGAGTGAAACAGAGTTTAAGAGCACTCTCTGTCCTCGTTCTGCTTGGCAATGAATGAATTAATTACAAATTATTTCCAGAATCTTACTACTTGTCCACAGTCCTACAACTACCACCAGCTACAAGCCACTGCCCTCTTTGGTTTTCTTTTCCTGCATTTGCCCCCCAGCTGGCTTTGCTGTGCTCACCTCTGCCCCTTCAGTGTAGTCTCAGCGCAGCTCTTCGTGCGACCAACTTGAAATTCAGCTGTGATCCTGTCACAGCTCTGTTCACATCCAGTGTCTTCCCTCTCACTCAGACCAGAGCCAAACTTGTCAAAAATTGCCTAAATGATGCTGGCACTTTCTCTTCCACTTTTATGATTTCTCTCCGTTGCTCGCTCTTTCTCCAGCCATACTGGCTTCCTTGCTTTTCTGTGAGTGACCAGGCGCACTTCTTTCTCAGGGCATTTGCCTTGTCTTTTCTCTCTGCCCTGAATACTTTGCTCCCAAATATTGGTAGAATTCACCACGTCACTTCAAAAGTCGCTGATTATCCTATTTGCAGCTGGAACTCTTCACACTTTTTCTTCCTACACCAAGTTACACTGGACTAAAAAATTGACTGGGGACTGGTATTCTGGTGCAGTGGGTAACACCAGCATCTCATGTGAATGCTGGTTCAAATCCCAGCTGCTCTACTTCTGATCCAGCTCCTTGCTAATGTGGCCTGGGAGAGCAGTGGAAGATGGCCCAAGTGCTTGGCTCCTGCCACCTATGTGGAAGACCTAGATGGAGGTCCAGGCTCCTGGGTTTGGCCTGGTCCAGTCCTGGATTTTGTGGCCATTTGGGGAGCAATCCAATAAGATGGAAGATATCTCTCCCTCTGTGTAACTATGCCTTTTGAATACATAAAGATGTATTTAAAAATTGCATTATTTTCTGCAGAGCAATGCTCTCTTGTTAATATGCTCTGTGTTTTATTATTTGTTTTCTCTATTGTCTGCTTTCCCAATTTGAGTACTTGAGCTCTTTGGAGCAGCAATTTTGCTCTTGTGGCCTCTGATGTCTTCTAAATAGGACCTGGTGTTGGTCAATGATTAAAAATTGCCCCCACGTGACATAATAAGTGTTCAATAAGCACTAGTTGAATGAATGAATGAATGATTTCTCTTTCTTTATGAACTGGACGTAGTGTTATTGGCACCTCACCATATACCACTTCCTGCAGCCTTGGGAAGCTTTCATCAACAGATGTGAATGGAAATTTACATTCAGGTATTTGCCATGTAGTCATTTGGCACCTTCAAACATAGATCTTGACTTCTGCCATGCTAAATATTTAGGGAAATATTTCCTTCTTGGCTGTGGAGTTAGGGAAATCACCTTTGTTCTCACCCTCCACCCTTTGCCAAAAAATAATGGACAATGCCTCAGCAAGGCTACAAACTAAGGATCTATTTGTTTCTCTTCTCCTTAATGCTTGCAATTATTTTCTTTCCATTCTCACTTGTGACCCCACTGGTATTGCAGACCACAGAACTCAATGCTAAAATGTTCCTGCTACTTGGAATTCAGGCAGTAGCTGCCTTCACCACCTGCTCTTTTCTTGCTAACAATTGGAGGAGCTATTATATTACATGCACGGACTATCGAATGAGCAAAAGGCCAGGTGTCACATTGAGTGACAGCCTTCCAGTTTGCAAAATCTGTGCCTCTGTTCATTCAGTTGAGTGATTGTGTGGCTGTATGTCACTCCACCTCCAGAATACCTCCTCTCAACTTCATGGTTTTGGCTGCATTCTGGAGTTGCTGGCTGCAGGGAGAGGGGGTTGCAAGGCCGAGAGCACCAACAGTGTGCAGTGCCTGTAAGCTGGGACACATCTCCTGCTGCAATATGTATAGCTTTGGCTACCAGTGATGATATTCCTCTCTTTTATAAGTGATGAGTAGTTCAGTGTGTGCATTTATTCTACCATAAAAAGAGAAGCAGACTCATGAAGTCTGTAAGAATAGGATTCATGTAGTTTTAGGATTCAGACCTAGTCCCTGAAGAAATTCTTCTATTCACTTAGTTGAAATGATCAAACTATGGCAGTGCTAACCTGATTATATCTGTGGAGATCCTATTGCGTGTCTGATTGGGTGTCAGTTGATCTCATTTGATGTTGCTGAGTGTCAAGGCAGTCACGTTGATAAGCTTGGAAATGAAGTGGTCTTGTTCATTGGCTACAGGTGATAGGCAATGGGCTGGTGTTTTTCTTAACAGCATTTAGAAGGGCTGTTTTTTTTGGTCAACTGTTCTGTGATATTAAGGGAAAATATGTACACTGCCCATGGATTCAGAGCGGTAGAGTTCCTCTGATTAGTTCAACACTGTCTTAAATATTGGGAAAACTTACCATTCTTCAAGGTCATATCTGGAAGCAGGCAGAAAAGGCCTCTCTTTGCATGGAAGAGCTGGGTAGGACTCCGGGCAAGGTATGCTCTCCCAAATACCAGTCGTACCACCTTATGACGGTCTTGACACACAGGCTGGGATGGGGATTTGGTTCTGCTAACACTTTGTTCTCAGGTGAGCATCTGAGTCCTGTTTTCCAAAGCTGAATATGGCAGAGGCTGTTGTGCCTTTATTAAAATTCATTTTCTGCTCTTCTGGGAATATAACTAGACTGATATTCCAGAATCCTCTGGAAACACGAGCCTATGTGATGGAGTTTTGACCAGTGAAATTTGATGTGTGTTACTTCACTTCGCAAAGAAGTGGGTGCATCCTCTCTCTCTGCAGTCTGAGTGGAGTCATTGTGCAGACCTAGAGGTGGATGGAGTCCCAGGGTAGAAAATTCTTGAATTCTTGAACAGAGATTGCTTGGGTAGAAATGCCTAATTGGAGTGTAGTTATGTATGCATGGGTATGTTAAGCCATTGTGATTTTGAAACTAACCTGTAAAAAGTAGTAAATATTATGACCTTAATTAATCTTTCAGGCACAGGAAACTGAGAGGGACCTGGAAAATTCTGGAGTGAATTGGACCACTTGGTTGCTGTTGCAGAAATAGAGTAAGGACAGCTGATTCTAGAGTTGAGGCACTCAACTACAGAAATAGTTGTGGAGGAATATTTATGACGATAGATATAAAGGAGAACCAAGGAAAGAGACCAAGATAAATTCAGTATTTTAAGCTGAGAGACCATAATAGAGGTTACTTTAGACAGAGAGGGACTATCAGAGAGAAAGAACTGACCTGGGTAACGATCATGAAGGGGATGCAGTGGACACTGTTTGGCACAGGGTGGGGGGCAGGGTGGGAGGGCAGGATACTGTTCTAGGTTAACAAGTCATAAATGTCTGCAAAGAATGTGATAGTGGGAGATGAGGAGTGTCATGGCTGCATATGGGGATATTACTGTTAAGAGAGACACAGCAATCAGTAAAGAAGACAAAAACAACAACCCGAAAACAAAAGGAAAGAAGAATGTGGTGGCAATCTAGACAAGAGAATTTGCTACAATTTGTTGAACACTGACAAATGTTCAGGTTATTTAAAAATGATGAGGAATGACAAAGGGCCATTTGCTCAGCCTCTTCCAGGCCCCTTCCTGGGGGGCATCCCTCTGTATGGCTGTCGTGGAGCTCTACAAGTACATATTGCTGTAATATAATTTTAAAGGGAGAGACATCGGGCTGTCCCAGTGTAAGCCTAGGGCAAAGGAAGCTTGGAAAGGCATAAGACACATTTTGAGTTTGGCATATGTTTGAACATCTGTCAGATATTTGTTGAGCATATTTATACACCGAGCATGGTATAAAGCAGATAGATAGTCCTGCCATTAGCCATCTCTGTCCTGAGGTGCCTGCAAACAAGAATGCTGGGGACTCAGGGCTGGGATGAATGCAATTCTTTTACAGGCCTGCAGGATGGATTGGAGAGAAGGTGATATCCAAGCAAAGCGAATTTCAAATAGAAGGTACAGAATGAGCAGCGACAAATACATATATGGACCTGGGAAATATGAGGGGTGGCTGAGGTGCTTGGGTTTTGGGGGTGTCCGTCTCGAAGGCAAGGCCTTTGCGACTTGTTTTCTAACAGTGCAGTTCCACTGAGGATTTTCAACTAAGTAGATACATATATGGGTCTGGGCTTTGGAAATGGTTAGCCTTGGAGAGGATGGATTCACCGTAGAAGAAATTGGAAACCCAGAAACCATTAAAGGAGTTAAGCAATTGTCATGTAAGAGGTAATGAGTCTCATTAAATGGGGTGGTCAGCCTGGGAAGGAGGGAACAGATCTGAAGATGTTTTACAGTTGGAATTAGTAAAATTTTGCGATAGGTTGGTTGTGGAAATGAATGGAAGATTGTTATAAAAATTTTATTTATTTGAGAGATGGAGTTACAGACAGAGAGAGACAGAGAGAAATAGAGAAAGAGAGAGAAAGGTCTTTCTTTGGCTGGTTTACTCCCCAAATGGCTGCAATGGCTGGAACTGGGCCAATCTGAAGCCAAGAGCCAGGAGCTTCTTCTAGGTCTCCCATGTGGGTATAGGGGCCCAAGGACTTGGGCCATCTTCCACTGCTGTCCCAAGCCATTAGCAGGATGCTGAATCAGAAGAAGAGCAGCTGGGACACGAACCAGTGCCCATATGGGATGCTGGCACCTCGGTGGAGGCTTAACCTTCTATGCCATTGTACTGGCCCCAAGTGGAAGATTTAAGAATACTCAACAGTGCTGCCTACGATTGAGGATGCCATTATAGATGTTGGTAGGAAGACTCACTATTATTCAAAGTTTTCAAAAAGTTCATGAAAAATGCATGAGTTTCATAAATTTTGCATAAAAGTAAACATATCTTTTAATTCAACTTTCCATCTATTCTACAATTATTGATTGTTCTTAAATGTTGAAACAGGAAGAATTTGGGGGACAAGTACCATCAAAAGCAATAGCCTAGAAACAGCTCACTTGGATGAGGTGAGGGGTGGAACTGGAAAGGATTAATGGGAGTCATCACTGTGGGATTAGACTGCTGCTTGTGGTGGGGGTACCCCAAAGTGGATTGACAGTTCAAGCCGTGGTTACTCTACTTCTGATTCAACTCCCTGCTAACGCACCCGGGAAGGCAATGAAAATTCAACTTTCCACCAACTTCTTCAAGTGTACTATGTATATAGATTATTAATGAGTACATCCAGTAATGGGGGAAAATGTGCTTTCACCCCCAGGAAATATCCAGAATCCAGCTATTCCTTATCACTTCTTCCTCTACAATTCTATACCAAGCTGTCACCTCTCTTGCCTAGATTATTATGAAACGCTCTAGTTTCCTTGCTTCTGCCCTGACCTTCTGTAGTTTGTTCTTGATGCCCAAGCCCCAAATTTCCTACTTTTTATTTTTTAAGGATTTTATTTATTTATTTGAGAGGTAGAGTTAGAGACAGTGAGAGGAAGAGACAGAGAGAAAGTTCTTCCTTCCGTTGGTTCACTCCCCAAATAGCCGCAATGCCTGGAGCTGCCCTGATCCAAAGCCAGGAGCCAGGAGCTTCTTCCTGGTCTCCCACGTGGGTGCTGGGGCCCAAGGACTTGGGCCATCTTCTACTGCTTTCTCAGGCCACAGCAGAGAGCTGGATTGGAAGTGGAGCAGCTGGGACTACAAACGGCACCCATATGGGGATCCCGGCACTGCAGGCGGAGGACTAACCTACGGCCCCGTGGCACTGGCCCCCCAAAATGTCCTACTAAAACCTAAGGATAAGCCTCTGTCTTCTCAGTGTCTTTCAATATCTTTCCACTTTTCTCAGGGTAATGCTAAAATTCTCATCAGATCTTCAAGGGACTCCTCAATCTATTATCCCCTCTGTTTCTTGCCTCCTCACCCCATGCAGTCACATTGTCTGCCATTTGTCTTCTGCTCTAGCTTCATTGGTTTCTTGTTTTCCATAACAGACTAACCTCAGACCCTTTGCACCTGCTGTAGTAGATGCTTTGCTTTGGATATTTGCATAGCTCGCATTTCTCTGGTCTTCATGCAGATGTCATATTTGAGCAGCCTGTTTGGGAGAGGTCTTTCTCCTTTACCCCTGCTATCTGAACGTAAGCATAAAATGTAAGCACACTCCGTCTCCTTCCTCCGTCAGGCTTAATTTTGATATCTACCACTTTTCATTATCCAACCTACTTACTTTTTATTTATCTATGTACTGTTTATCTCCCTCATTAGAATGCAAGTATCTTGAGGGTACAATTAAAATTTATTTATTTATTTATTTGAAATGGAGGGTGATGGATGGGGGGACAGAGAGAGAGAAGCTTCATTTAAAAAATTATTTAAGGGTACCTTTTTCTGTACATCCTCGCCAGCATGTATTTCATCTAGACAGATTTAGGAATGTAGTGATACTTTCCACCCCACCCTCCTTCCTGCCCTCCAACCATTCTTCCTCCTCCCTCTTCTATTCCCATTCTTAATTTTTTTAAAGATCTATGTTCAGTTTACTTAATGATAGTTAAGTTTATCCTACACTAGGTAAAAGAATTCAACAAGTAGTATGTAGGGAAAAAATACTATTCCTCAACAGAAAAGATAAGACAAGAGCTGTAAACAATCACTGGATCTCAAAATGTCCATTTCACTCCAATACATTAAATTCTAGGTACTCTATTGGTTACTTCAGAACAGGGAAACCATATAGTAACTGTCTTTTGGGGATTGGCTTATTTCACTAAGTATAATGTTTTTCAGTTGTGTCCATCTAGTTGCAAAATGCAGGGTTTTATCTTTATTTCAGCTGAGTAGTACTCCTTACTGTGTATATGTTATAGTTTCTTATCCAGTCAACAGCTGATGGATATTTGGGTTGATTCCATATCTGGCTATTGTGAATTGTGCTGCAATGAACATGGGGTACAGATAACTATCTCATATGCTGATTTCTTTTCGTTTGGGAAAATTCCCAGGAGTGGGATGGTTGGATCATATGGTAGGTGTATATTAAGACTTCTGATGTATTTCCATACTGTCTTCCACAGTGGCTGGACCAGTTTACATTCCCACCAACAGAGGAGTAGGGTACCTTTTTCTGTACATCCTCGCCAGCATTTGTTGTTTATTGATATCTGTATGAGAGCCATTCTAACTAGAGTGAGGTGTAACGTCACTGTGGTTTTGATTTGCATTTCCCTGATGGCTAGTGATCTTGAACATTTTTTCAAGTGTCTGTTGGCCATTTGAATTTCCTCTCTTGAAAAATGCCTGTTCAAGTCCTTTGCTCATTTCTTAATTGGATTGTTTGTTTTGTTGTTTAATTTCTTGAGCTCTTTATAGATCCTGGATGCTAACCCTTTATCAGTTGCACAGTTGGCAAATATTTTCTCTCATTCTATCAGTTGCCTCTTCTCTTTGCTGCATGTTTCTTTTGCAGTGCAGAAGCTTCTCAACTTCATATAATCCCATTTGTCAATTTTGGCTTTTTGTGCTTCTGGGGTCTTTTCCAAGAAGTCTTTCTCTATGCCAGTGTCTTACAGAGTTTCCCCAATGTTTTCTAGAATTGAAGGTATCAGGTCGTGGATTTAGGTCTTTGGTCCATTTTGAGTGGAATTTTTATAAGGTGTAAAGTAGGGCTCTTGCTTCATATTTCTGCATGCAAATATCCAGTTTTCCCAGCACCACTTTTTGAAGAGACTCTCCTTGCTCCAGAGATTGATTTTAGCTCCTTTGTCAAAGAATTAGTAGCATGGATTGATTTATGGATTTTCTATTCTGTTCTATTGGTCTACACGTCTGTTTTTGTGCCAGTACCAGGTTGGATTGATTATAACTTCCCTGTAGTATGTCTTTAAATCTAGTATTGTGTTGCCTCCTTCTTTGTTTTTGTTGTATAAGATTGCTTTAACTATTTGGGGTCTCTTGTATTTCCATATGAATTTTAGCATCATTTTTTTTCTAAATCTGAGAAGAATGTTGCTTGTATTTTGACTGGGGTCACATTGAATCTGTAAATTGCTTTTGGTAGTACAGGCATTTTGATGATATTGATTATTGCAATCCATGAACATGGAAGATTTTTCCATTTTTAAAATATCTTCTTGTATTTCTGTCTTTAATGTTTTGTAATTATCATTGTAGAGATCTTTGACATCCTTGGTTAAATTTATTCCAAGATATTGAAATTTTTTTATACTTATTATGAATGGGATTGATCTTAGAAGTTCTTTCTCAGCCACTTCACCAAACTCTTTGATAAGTTCACATAGTCTCTCAGTGGAGTCTTTTGGATCCCCTATATATGGAATCATGCTATCTGCAAACAAGGATAGTTTGACTTCCTCTTTTTCAATTTGTGTACCTTTGACTCCCATTTCTTGCCTAATGGCTCTGGCTAAAACTTCCAGGACTATATTAAATAGCAATGATGAGAGTGGGCATCCTTGTCTGGCTCCAGATCTTAGAGGGAATGCTTCCAGCTTTTCACTATTAAATAGGATGCTGGACATGGGCTTGTCATAAGTTGTCTTGATTGTGTTGAGGAATGTTCCTTATATACCCAATTTGCTTAAGGTTTTTTATCATGAGAAGATTCTGTATTTTATCAAATGCTTTCTCAGCATCTATTGAGATAAGCATATGGTTTTTGCTCTTCAGTTTGTTAATATGATGTATTACATTTATTGATTTGCTGTTGTTGAACCATCCCTGCATACCAGGGATTAATTCCACTTGCTCTGGGTGGATGATCTTTCTGATGTGTTGTTTGATTCAATTAGCTAATATTTTGTTGAGGATTTTTGCATATATATTCATCAAGGATATTGGTCTATAGTTCTCTTTCTGTGTTGCATCTTTTTGTGGTTTAAGAATTAAGGTGACATAAGCTTCACAGAAGGAGTTTGGGAGGATTCTCTCCCTTTCAGTTGTTTTGAATAGCTTGAGAAGAATTTGAATTAGTTCTTCTTTAAATGTCTGCTAGAATTTAGCAGTGAAGCTGTTCAGTCCTGGTCTTTTCTTTGTTGGGATGGTCTTTATTACTGATTCAATCTCAATCTTGATTATTTGTCTGTTAGGTTTTCAATTTTGGTAGATTGTACGTGTCCAGAAATCTATCCATTTCTTCTAGATTTCCCAGTTTGTTGGCATACAGCTCTTTTCATAGAAGGAAAGAAATAATTAAAATCAGAGAATAAATAAATAAAACTGAAACCCAAAAAACAATACAAAAGATCTATAATGAAGAGCTGTTTCTTCAAAAAAATAGAGTTGATACACCACTGGTCCAACTGACCAAAAAAAGAGGGAGAAGATCCAAATAATAAAATCAGAGATGAAAAAGGAAATGTAATAACAGATAACATAGAAATAAAAAGAGTCATCAGTAAATACTACAAAAAGAGCTCTGTCATTGATTCATTCCCCAAATATCTGCAATGGCCAGCACTAAGCCAGGCAGAAATCAGAAGTGAGGAACTCCATCCAAGTATTCCATGTGGATGGCAGGAACTCCAAGTCCCTGGACCATTATTGCTTCCTTGGGGCATTGGCAGGAAGACCATTCAGAATAGTGGCATAGCCAGAACTCAAGTCAAATGCTGTGGTATATGATGTCCCAAGAGCCATTTTAACTCACTGCAGCACAATACTGTATCAAAGAGTGCTTATCATATGGTCTTTGCTCAATATTTTTGAGTGAATAAAATTTTCAGGGAAATATGATTGATAATGAAAAGGCTAAAACTGGGGAAGTTACTTTCATAAGAACATAAAACACTGTGAGTTATTCCCAGATCTCCATCAGTAATTCTATTCATTATCACTTTTCTAAAATGCTTTAAATAATACTTAAAAATACATTACCTAGGAAACAGGCATTTAGCCTAGCAGTTAGCATATCTGCATTCCATATTGGTGTACTTGAGCTGGAGTCCTGGCCTCAGCTCTTGTCTCCAGCTTTCTAGTAAGTGGAAACGCTGGGATGCAGTCTTGAGGACTCAAGTAATTGAGTTCCTGTCACCCATGTGGGAGTCCTATATTTCATTTCTGAGCTCCTAGTTTTGGCCCTGACTCAGTTCCTAGTTTTGGCTCTGAGAAAATCCCAACTGCTTCAGGCATGTAAGAAGTGCAAAAGTGGAAGGGAGCTCTCTCTGTGTCTCTCTATGTCTTCCTGTCTTTCAAATAAATAGGAGAGGTTTTAAAAAAAATTCACAAATACATTGTGCAATTATTGTTGTTTCTTAAATGTGCAAACCAGAAGAAATTGGGGGACCTATAATATCAAAAGCAATAGCTTAGAAGTAGATCACTTGGATGAGGTGACTGGTAGACTGAGAAGGGATTAGTTGGGGCCATCATGGTGGGATTAAACTACTGCTTGTAACATGGGCATCCCATTTAGGATTGCCAGTTCAAGTCTCGGTTGCTCTGCTTTTGATTCAACTCCCTGCTAATGCATCTGGGAAGGCAGTGAATAGTGGCCAAAGTACTTGGGCCCCTGCCGCCGCCATGGGAAACCAGAAAGGAGTTCCTAGCTCATGGTGTTAGCCTGGCCCAGCCATTGAGGCCACTTGGGGGAATGAACCAGCAGATGGAAGGTCTATTTCTTTTACTCTCCCTCTTTCTTTGTAACTGGCTTTCAGATAAAAAATGACTAGGTCTTTAAAAAAAAGCAGAATCAGTCATGTCATCTCTAGGGAGAAGGTTGGATGCAAAGGTTAGTGAGAGGTTGCAGCTCTTGTATTTATACTTCTATGGCACAGTAAGAAGGAATTCTGTCTTTCTCCACTCTAATTCATTATTTTGGAAATCACATGACAGCACACATCATTCCTTTCCCAGAGTCCCTGAACAATTTACCAATGATATAACTTGAGCTCCAAGTTTTGGAAATATGTGTCTTATACAACGAATAAAGTATAAGTGGGGAAGATTATGATTGTCTATCTTCTGAACTGAGGAACTCTTAACAGTGAGCAAAGTGTAGATAATAAAGTCAGTTGCATGAATCACATGATTGATTTATCCATTTGTCAACACTGATTGAATTTTCCTTTGTGCTGGACATGGTTCTGGATGATAGTGATGCAAGATTAATAAAAAATGTTCGTTGCACATAAAATTCACCTTGTAATGGAAGAAGCAGCATGTAAATGAATGATGACTTTGTTGTATCAAATTATTCCAGTAATGTTGTACAAAAGGAGCTGTGGAGGGCATAGAGAAGAGAATGTCCAATCCCAGGAGCACATTGTTTGCAGGATCTGAGTTGCGACTGAGGAATCAGAATTTGAAAAGTAAAAACAGCGTTCGTGCTTCATGCACATATATAGGCTTAGGGTATTACAAAATAAAACAACACAGATATGGGACTGCTAAGTCTACACTATTTTTAAAACATTTTTCCCTTTAGTTGGAGAAGCTCTCTCATACACACACAGACACACATGCACACACACACAGAATGAGAGTGTTCCTGTTTGCTATTTCACTCTCCAAATGCCTGCAAAAGCTGGGGTTGAGTGGGACCCAAAGCTCAGAGCTGGAAATTCAATGCAGGACTGTCATAGGGGTTCAGGAACCCAACCATTTTAGCCCTAACCTGTTGCCTCCAAGGGTGTGCAGTAGGAAGAAACTGGAATCCAGAGCAGAGCCAGGTATTCAACTTAGGCACTCCAAGATGTGGCGTGGGCATCTTAGCCATTGCTTTAACAGTTAGGTAAAAAGCGTGCTGTGATATTATCTTTCATTGATGAAATTGCCAGCTGAATTAATGAATGTTACAGCATCTTTGTAGAAGACTGTGTGAGTTCAGCAGTTAAACACTCGAATCAGAGGTTCAGAATAGAGTTAGAACTAGAAAGTGGTATTTTGATAATAGTATTTTTTTTTTTAGCCAGGTAGAGTTAGACAGTGAGAGAGAGAGAGAGAGAGAGTTGTAGACAGTGAGAGAGAGACAGAGAGAAAGGTCTTCCTTCCGTTGGTTCACTCCCCTAATGGCCACTACAGCCGGTGTTGCGCTGATCCGAAGCCAGGAGCCAGGTACTTCCTCCCAGTCTCCCATGTGAGTGTAGGGACCCAAGCACTTGGGCCATCCTCCACTGCCCTCCTGGGCCACAGCAGAGAGCTGGACTGGAAGAGGAGCAACCGGTACTAGTACCCGGAGCCCCAACCGGGACTAGAACCTGGTGCGCCGGCGCCACAGGCAGAGGATTAACCAAGTGAGCCATGGCGCTGGCCTTGATAATAGTAATTTATGGTGATAGCTGAAGCTATGGAGGTGAATAAGATGACTCAGAATAGAGCAAGAAGAGAGTGAAAATAACATCATGAAAGGAAGGGTGGAGGAAGAGAAGCCTGGGACAGGAAAGATGGAAGACTATCCAGGGAGTCTGGAGTAAACCAGAAAACCCATTTTAAATGAAAGAAGGGAAAAATTTCAGAAGGAATTTCTGAATCCTGGCAAAGCACCAAATGGAATCACTGACGTTATGTAATATCAACAAAAGGAAGCAATACAACCGTTTCCTTAGTCGATGAGTGGACTGAAAGTTTTCAAATGGCTTCTTCATTCCTCTTTAGAGGATTTTTTGCACCTACAAAAAAGTAATTCAAGAACAGGAAAAAATGCATCAGATATAAAGTTTTCAGCATAGGCTTTCCTTGTGTCAGCGCATTGCTTGGTTTTTATTAGTCCAATAAAGCTATGGTCTTTTAAAAATAATTCAAGTTTGGATAAAGTGCTCACGATATCTGGATCTTCAAAACTATTCTCTAAGCCCATAAGGAGGGTAGAGCATAGATCTGATTTTATCAGAGCCACCTTTTCCTCCAGGTCAATTCTTGTGTTGCCTGCTTCTTTCCTAGTATTTCCTATAGAGTTTTTCTGTGGTTTTCAAAATCCCACTGACATATTTTGGTTGTGCCCAGTGTTGAGAGTTCAGAGGTTTCTGGAAAAGCAGATCACAGAGCCTCATCAGAGGCAGATGGTGGCATTTTTGCCTATGTGGCACATCTATTCCTTAATGAGTTTGGAGGCCATGCCCCACACTAGATGGGAGAGCTGGCTCTAAGGAATTCAAGGATGCTGGCGGGCTGCAACATGATTGCTGGCTGGAAGAAATGTGGATGAGTTGGTCTATGTGTAATCCTTCTGTGGCTTCCTGTGTGACACACTGTAATGAAAACATTACCGCAAATTATAAGAATTGTCAAAATAGGCTACCAGAAGACATTTTTGCTGTGGAGTTTGCTAACCAAAAATGTGTAGTGCTTTGAATTATACCTACAAGGTTTCGTTCTCTTAGTAGATGCATACAGGAGCTGAGCAGTTAGCAGGTGGAAAGAATGTTAGACCCTCTTTGAAGTCAATGGATTGGGAATCTGAAGGATGGTTGTTTTGAGAATTGGGATATAACATAGATTGAAAGTGAAGTTTTACTCATGTGCTAAACATTACATGTGCTTTTGAATGGCACTCATGTCATTTGAGGATTGAAGAGAAATACCTTTTTCCAAACTTACCATTTTTTTAAAAAGAACTTTTTAGGATATTGATGTAACAGCTCAACAGAAGCAGATAGACCCTTTCTATGAAACTGTTCCAAGTCTCCCACGTGGGTACAGGGGTCCAAGAACTTGGGCCATCCTTGTCTGCTTTTCCTAGGCCATTAGTGGGGAACTGGATTGGAAGTTAAGCAGCTGGGACATGCCCTGGTGCCCATGTGAGATGCTGGCTTCTCAGGCAGGAGCTTAACCAACCATACCACAGTGTCAGCCCCCAAAATATATTCTTTCATTCTTTGACTTTTCTTATCTCTTTACAGTCTTTCACAGAGCAGAAGTTCCAAATTGTGAAGACTTCTAGCTTATCAATCATTTATTTTATGCCTCATGCTGCTACCATCTAAAATGAATTGCCCTGCCCCAGGTCATGCACAGTTTTCTTCTGTGTTATCTTGTAGTAGTTTTATAGTCTTGTTTTTATTACTTTTATATCTAGAATCCATTTTAATTTTTGTGAAAGGTGTAAGGTATGGTTTAGATTCACTTTTTTGTGCATCCATGTGTAGTTGTTCCAGCCCCGTTGTTGAAAAGATAATCTTTTCTTCATTGTATTGCCTTTGCTCCTTTGTCACACACCAGCTGACTGCATTTATATGGGCCTATTTCTGCCTTCTGATTCCAATGTGCAGCAGCTCTATTTGTTTACTCTTTCATCAATATCAGGCACTCTTTTAACAGGACCTAAATTATAATGATTATTTTTTTGTAGACTCATGATAACAAAGGAGAAAGCCTTCCTGACATGCTTTTTAACAGAACGAACATAGTTCAAAGTTATACTAAATAAGCTTTTTCCCAAGTCTATGAGATGCAATGGGCAGAAGCAAACTTCACTCCCTTGTGTGTAGTTTGTAGACTGGGATAGGAAAGTCTGGAATTTTGGTCTGGGAAGGTGGGTTGCTTGTCTTTTCTTTCCATGGCTGATGCTGCAACTAAGCCTTTTCAGCTCTTCAGTGCTCTTCGCTGGAGCACAGCAGGTGAGCAGTTTGTCCTCTTAGGGTGAACCTGAATGGGCAGAACCGATTCCACTGGAAAGAAAAAGTATGGTGGGAAAGGTTTCTCTATTCTTGAGGCTTGCCTGAGGGCAGAATCCAGTGCTTTAAGTTGTCTCCTTTTACACCACCTCTCCCTTTATTCTAGTCCTTGTTCCTTGAGCTAACGATTCCTTTGCAAATATGCTCATTACAAATGCAGTGTTTCTGAGATTTCACTAGCATCCCTTCCAAAATACAGATTGCCAGGGTCACTCCTCCAAAAGCAATGATTCCACAGGTGTCATTGGGTCACAGGATCTGAGTCACAAGGGGCAAAATAATTAAAAAGAAGAGAGGATATGTGCTGGAGATAGAGCCATGGACAATTCGTGACAGGAAGCCCAGGATTCCAACAGAGACAGGGCAGATCCATGCTGAAGGAGCAAATAAGAAAGGGAAGCAGCGGAGGCATGCCAGAGGCATGGAACAAGGAGGCTGGAACCAGCCCCCAGGGGACCAGGTTTAGATGGGAGATCGTGGGTGCATGGAGCTGCAGATAGCAGCAGTAGCATGAGCTTGGCAAACTCTACTTGAAGTTCCACAAAGGAAAAAAGAGAAGGTAAAGCGGAACAAACAGAGAGAGCGGGCACCTCCCTGCCCATGAATGTCCCCTCCCTCTCCCAACCGGACCTGCAGCAGACTGTGGTAAGTCTTATTTTTTTTTTTTTTTACAATTTTGAACATATGCAGGGGACGCCTTTGCCTCATGTGCACACACCTATCAATTGTGGGAGCCACCTCATCATGCCCCCCCGCCCCCCCCCCCAGGAAAGGGGGCCACAACATTTCAGAGTAATTTTTTCTCTTGCATGTTGTGCATGCAAGCTGTACAACAAGGAGAAGCCCTGAATATCAAAAACTGGAGCTCATTCCATTCACCATTGAGAAGTGAACCAGGCCCCAGTAGATGGGGCTTCATGAACCAGAGCTAGCACCCACCTCCACCACAACTGAGAAGTGAGCTGGGCTTCAGTAGGCGGGGCTGCGTACTTCCACTTGCAATGCACAGACACAGAGACTAACAACAGAGTGAAACCTCACCCGAAGTGCAAAGACACAAATTATAGAGAAAAGCAACCAGATAAAAAGGAAAAAAAATACATAAATGCCAAAAAAAGGAAAAAACCTTAAATAAGAATAAGGAAGACTCTCTGAGCCTCCAAAGGAACAGTACAACACTTCAATATTAGAAGGTAAGATGAAGAGATCGAGGATATGCCAGAAATGGAATTCAGAAAATTAATCGTCAGATTACTTAGAAGCAATCAGAAGCAAATTCACAATCTAAATGAAAAGCACTCTCAAGAAATTGAGATATTAAAGAGAAGTCAGAATGAAATACTAGAAATGAAGAATTCAATAGGTCAAATAGGAAATGCAGAGGAAAGCCTTAACAGAATAGGTGAGACAGAAGAAAGAATATCAGAACTAGAAGAAAAATTTCTGGAACTATTACAATCAGACCCAATAAAGGAAGAAGAAATTAGAAAACTAAAAAACATAGTTGGAGATCTACAAGATTTTATAAAACCACCCAACATACAGATCCTAGGAATTCTGGAAGGTGTGGAAAGAGAGAAAGGATTAGAAGGTCTTCTTAATGAAATAATAATAGGAAATTTCCCCAATCTGGAGAAAGAAAGATAAATTCAACACAGGAAGTACACAGAACTCCCAATAGACCTGACCAGAAGAAATCTTCACCACGACACATTGTAGTAAAATTCCCCACAGTAAAACATGAAGAAAAGATCTTAAAATGTGCATGAGATGGCCAGTTCCACGGCTCACTTGGCTAATCCTCTGCCAGTGGTGCCGGCACCTTGGGTTCTAGTCCCAGTTGGGGTGCCAGATTCTGTCCTGGTTGCTCCTCTTCCAGTCCAGCTCTATGCTGTGGGCCAGGAGTGCAGTGGAGGATGGCCCAAGTGCTTGGGCCCTGCACCTGCATGGGAGACCAGGAGGGAGCACCTAGTTCCTGGCTTCAGATCAGCACAGTATGCCAGTCGTAGCAGCCATTTTGGGGGTGAACCAATGGAAAGGAAGACCTTTCTCTCTGTCACTCTCTCTCTCTGTCTAAATCTGCCTGTTAAAAAATGTGCATGAGACAATTGCCAAATCACATTCAGAGGAAATCCAATTAGACTCACTGCAGACTTCTCATCAGAAACTCTACAGGCAAGAAGAAAATGATGAGATATATTCTAGGTCCTAAGAGAAAAAAACTGTCAACCCAGAATACTGTATCCTGCAAAGCCCTCATTTATGAATGAAGAAGTAAGGATCTTCCACAAAAAAAAAATTGAAAGAATCTGTAACTACTTTTCAAGACCTACAAAAGAAGCTCAAGAATGTGCTACATACAGAAACAGAAACAGCAACATCACTATGAAAGAAGATGGTTGCAGAAAATGACCCAGCAAAAGTACAAAGGAAATCCAAAATACAAAAACATTACTATTTATGGAAACACGGCAGGGCAAAGTTGATACTTAAAAATAGTCAGCCTGAATTTAAATGGTCTCAACTCCCCTGCTGAAAGACACAGACTGGCTGAATGGATTAAAAAAGAAAACCCATCTATTTGCTGCCTACAAAAAACATACCTTTCCAGCAAAGATGCATGCAGACTGAAAGTAAAAGGATGGAAAAAGATAATCCATGCTAACAGAAATAATAAAAGAGCTGATGTGGCCATCCTAATATCAAAGAAAATAGACTTTAACACAAAAACTATTGAAAGAGACAAAGAAGAACACTATATAATGATTAAAGGATCAATTCAACAGGAAGATATGAAAATTATAAATGTATATGCACCTAATTACAGGGTACCTGGATATATAAAAGAAATGTTAAAGGACTTAAAAGGAGATATAGACTCAAATACAATAGTAATGGGGGACTTTAATACTCCATTTTCAGCAATGGACAGATCAACAAGACAACAAGACAGAAAATAAACAGTGAAATAACAGAGTTAATCAACACTATAGACCAAATAGACCTAGCAGATGTCTACAGAGCCTTCCACCCTACAGCCACAGAATATGCATTTTTCTTACCAGTGCATGGAACTTTCTCTAGGACTAATCACATGCTAGTACATAAAGCAAGTCTCAGCAAATTAAAAAAAATTAAATCATACCATGCATCTACTCAGACCACAATGCAAAGAACCTGGAAATCAGCAATTCAGGAATTTCTAGAATATACACAAACACACATGGAGACTGAACAACACACTCTTGAATGAACAGGGGGTCATAGAAGAAATCAAAATAGAAATAAAAAAATTTCTGGAAACAAGTGAAAATGACAAAAGAGCATACCAAAACTTATGAGATACAGCAAAAACAGTGTTAAGAGGAAAGTTTATAGCAATTGGTGAGTACATCAAGAAATTGAAAAGGCAACAATGAATGCATTATCAAGGCATCTCAAGGATCTAGAAAAATAACAGCAAACCAAACTCAAAACTAGTAGGAGAAAAGAAATAACTAAAATTAGAGAAAAAAGCCAATAAAATTGAAACAAAAATTATAAAATATCAGCAAAACGAAGAGCTGGTTTTTTGAAAAAAATAAACAAAATTGACACAATGTTGGCCCAACTAACTAAAAAAAATCAATAAAATTAGAGATGAAAAAGGAAATGTAACAACAGACACTACAGAAATAAAAAGAATCATCAGAAATCACTACAAAAAGCTGTGTGCCAACAAACTGGGAAACCTAGCAGAAATGGATAGATTCTTGGACATTAAGCTACCTAAATTAATTCATGAAGACATAGAAAACCTAAAGACACCCATAACCAAGACAAAAATTGAATCAGTAATAAATACCATCCCAACAAAGAAAAGCCCAGGACTGAATGGCTTCGCTGTTGAATTCTACCAGGCATTTAAAGAAGAGCCAACTCCAATTCTCCTCAAACTATTCAAAACAATTGAAAGGGAGGGAATCTTTCCAAATTCTTTCTATGACATCAGCATCACCCCAATTCCTAAACCTGGAAAAGACACAACAGAGAATGAAAACTACAGACCAATTTCCCTGATGAACATAGATACAAAAATCCTCAACAAAATTCTGGCCAATTGAATCCAGCAACACATCAGAAAGATCATTCACCCAGATCAAGTGGGATTTATCCTTGGTATGGAGGGATAGTTCAACATTTGCAAATCAATCAATGTGATGCATTACATTAACAAACTGAAGAACAAAAACCATATGTTTATCAATAGATGCACAGAAAGCATTTGACATAATACAGCACCCTTTCATGATGAAAATTCTAAGCAAATTGGGTTTAGAAGGAACATTCTTCAACACAGTCATGGAAATTTATCACAAACCCATGTCCAGCATCCTATTGATTGGGGAAAAGTTGGAAGCATTCCCCCTGAGGTCTGGAACCAGAAAAGGACGCCCACTCTCACTATTGCTATTCAATATAGTCCTGGAAGTTTCAGTCAGATCCACTAGGCAAGAAAAAGAAATCAAAGGGATTCAAATCGGGAAAGAGGAAGTCATACTATCCCTATTTTCAGGTGGCATGATTCTATATAGATAGGGGATCCAAAAGTCTCCACAAAGAGACTATTGAAACTCATAGAAGAGTTTGGTAAAGTAGCAGGATATAAAACCAATACACAAACAACAACAACCTTTGTATTCACAGATAATGCCATGGCTGAGGAGAACTTCTAAGATCAATTCCATTCACAGTAGCTACAAAAATTTGAAGATCTTGGAATAAATTTAACCAATGATGTCGAAGATCTCTACAATTATAATTAAAAATCATTAAATAAAGAAATAGAAGAATACAAAAAAAGGAAAAAACTTCCATGTTCAAGAATTGGAAGAAACAATATCATCAAAATATCCATTCTTCTGAAAGCAATTTACAAATTCAATGCAATACCAATCAAAATACCATAGACATTCTTCTCAGATCTAGAAAAAATAATGTTGAAATTCATTTGGAAACACAGGAGACCTTGAACAGCTAATGCAATCTTGTACCAAAACAAAACAAAACAAACAAAACCAGAAGCATCACAATACCAGATTCCAAGACATACTACAAGGCAATTATAATCAAAACAACCTGGTATTGGTACAAAAATAGACATGTAGACCAATGTAACAGAATAAAAATGCCATAAATCAATCTAAGCATCTACAAAAAACTTTTATTTGACCAAGGAGCTAAAACCAATTCCTGGAGCAAGGACAGTCTCTTCAGCAAATGGGAAAACTGAATTCCACATGCAGAAGTATGAAGCAGGACCTCTACCTTACACCTTACACAAAAGTCCATTCAAGATTGATTAAAGACCTAAATCTACAACTACCATAAAATTATTAGCATTGGGGAAACCCTGCAAGACATTGGCACAGGCAAAGAGTTTCTGGAAAAGATCCCAGAGGCACAGGAAATAAAAGCCAAATTTGAGAAATATGAATACATCAAATTGAGAAGCTTCTGTAACTGTAAAAGAAACAGTCAGGAAAGTGACAAGGCAACTGACAGACTCGGAGAAATTTTTTGCAAACCATGCAACTGATAAAGGATTAATAACCAGAGTATAGTATTTTTTTCTTTTTCTTTTTGACAGGCAGAGTTATACAGTGAGAGAGAGACAGAGAGAAAGGTCTTCCTTTTTCCATTGGTTCACCCCCAAAATGGCCACTACGGCTGGCTCCCTCCTGGTCTCCCATGCAGGTGCAGGGCCCAAGCACCTGGGCCATCCTCCACTGCACTCCCGGGCCATAGCATAGAGCTGGACTGGAAGAGAGGCAACCGGGACAGAATCTGGCGCCCCAACAGGGACTAGAACTCGGAGTACCAGCACCACAGGTGGAGGATTAGCCAAGTGAACTGTGGATCTCTGTCCTTAATGTGTTGTACAATGTGAATTAATGCTGTAACTAGTACTCAAACAGTACTTTACACTTTGTGTTTCTGTGTGGGTGCAAACTGTTGAAATCTTTACTTAATATATATTAAATTGATCTTCTGTATTTAAAGATAATTGAAAATGAATCTTGATGTGAATGGGATGGGAGAGGGAGGGGGAGATGGGAGGGTTGCAGGTGGGTTGGAAGTTATGGGGGGATAAAGCCACTGTAATCCAAAAGCTGTACTTTGGAAATTTATATTTATTAAATAAAAGTTAAAAAATAAACAGAGCATATAACGAGATTAATAAACTCAACAACAACAAAACAAACAAATCAGTTAAGAAATGGGCAAAGGACTTAAACAGCCATTTTTCAAAAGAGGAAATCTAAATGGCAAACAGACACATGAAAAAATGCTCAGGATCACTATCCATCAGGGAAATGTAAATTAAGATCACAATGAAGTTTCATGTCACCTCAGTTAGAATGGCTTTCATACAGAAATCAAAAAACAAATGCTGGTAAGGATGTAGGGGAAAGGGCACACCAATCCTCTGTTAGTGGGGATGTAAACTGATAGAAGCACTATGGAAGGCAGTTTGGAGATACCTCAGAAATCTGAATATAGTTCTATCATACAACCCAGCCATCCCACTCCTCTGAATTTACCCAAGGGAAATGAAATCATCAAATAAAAGAGTTATCTGCATCCCCATGTTTATTGAAACTCAATTCACCATAGCTAAGACATGGACTCAACCTAAATTCTGGTCAACTGAAGACTGAATAAAGAAATCATGGGATATGTACTCTATGGAATACTACACAGCATTAAAAAATGAAATCTGGTCATTTGCAACAAAATGGATGAATCTGGAAAACATCATACTTAGTGAAATATACCAGTCCCAAAGGGACAAATACAATACATTCTCCTTGATCTGTGATAATCAACAGAGCACATAAAAGGAAACCTGTAAAAATGAAATTGACACTTTGAGAAACAATGACTTGAACAGCCCATCTTGATTGTCTAAGAACAATTATTTTTTCCTTCTTAATACCATTGGTTTAACTCTTTACTTGTGTATAAAGTCACTTGAAAATAGATCCCAGTAAAAAATAAGAGTGGAAATAAGAGAGGGAGGAGTTTCATACATTCTTCTGGACTTACTTCTAAGGGAACAGCTAAAACTTGCCATGGGATTCCAAATCCCATTAAGCTGGGTGGCAGTAATGCCATATTAAATGTTAAAGTGATCATAATAAGTGTTCAGTTGATCATATAGCTAGGATTATGTATTAGCGGGGTCATATAAATAAGATCAAGTGTCTGGTAATAACAATAGATAGAATTAAAAAGGAGAGAATGCTCCAACATGGGAAGCAGTCCATACAGTAGACTCATAGAATGGAAATTGCTCTCAACAGAACTCTGACCTCAGAATCAGCCCTTAAGGCATTCTGGTCTGGCTGAAAAGCCCATAAGAGCATTTCAGGCATGGAAAGCCAAGACACTGTGGCAAAAAAAATGTCCTACGTGAAGGATCTCTGTGAGTGAGACCCTAGGGGAAAGAAGGGGCCATCAAAGAAGGATGTACTTTTCTTTGAAGGGAGGCGAGAACTTGTATTTTGCATATGGCCTTCACTAAATACTGACAGAAATTGTGGACTCAAAAGGCTTCTATAACATTGGCAGCTTATGTCAAGAGCCTTGGGTGGTCACTGATCTCATACATGAGTGTTAACTGTTAAATTAACAACAGGAGTCACTGTGCGCTCACACCCCACATAGGACCTCTAACCTTAATGAGTTGTACTATGAGAATTAACTGTAAAACTTGTTCTCATTTTTTCTATTTTGTGTTTGTGTGTGGGTGCAAACTGTTGAAATCTTTGCTTAGTATAGAGTTGGTCTTCTGTGTATAAAGTTAATTTAAAAAATTAAAAAATGAATCTTAATGGAGAATAGGACTGGGAATGAGAGAGGGAAGAGGAGGTGGGGTGGTAGGGTGGGTATGGGGGGAAGAATCACTATATTCTAAAGTTGTACTTTTTTACTCATTAAATAAAACGTTTCTTTGGAAAAAAATAAAACTGATTCAAAAGACATTAAGAAAATGTGGTAGATTCAAATCTTTTATGCGACATATTGAATGGGATGCACACTCTTCATTTTAAAACCTTAAGTCTTTAAGTATTTTTTGAGCAATATTAAAAAATCCCTCCACCAATGATTAAATATATAATTAAGCCTATTTTGGCAATAGCTAATTTAATTTTATTATTAGCTTTTCAAGAATAATATGAACAAAGCTCTTAATGATGTGTCCCTGGAAAGCAACTGTCAGCTGTCAATTCTGTCACAACCCAGATCTCTCTATGAGTGGAATCCACCATCACTAACTCCTCCTTCATTTCCTGTACTAATACTCTGAATATAATACCTTGATTTATTTATTCACTTAACAACTGTTTACTGAAGTCCTATGCTAGCGTGGCATTGTTCTAGGCATTTAATGCAAATGAAGCTATTCCAAATTCAATCATTGAGTTCTAACAATCTTTTCTATCAAAAACATTTACGAGAATGAGTCATTCACACAGTAAAAAAATTACACAATGTGTTATTTCAGGAAGGAGAAAATAAAGGCATGTCTTCCTCTTATGTCTGTTTGTATCCAATTCACCAAGGTGAACCATTTTCAGATATTCGAAGATATGCTTCCAGACAATTTTCTATGCATGTACAAAATATGCATATAGAACATTTGCATCAATTGTAATAAAATGGAACAATATTAAGAGATAGCATTTAGCCAATGAGTTGATGGACAATAAATGGCAAACAACATTTTCTATCAGTATTTTGGTGTTCAATCTAGAACATGTTTATGTTGATTGTTATATTGTACATATAAAGGCTTGTTAAATGGCAGACTTGAAATGCCTGCATCTAAGTGCTTGGTTCAGTATCTGACTCTACTTCTGACTCAGCTTCCTGCTAATGCGGAACACTGGGAGCAGCAGTGATTGCCCAAGTACCTGGTTCTCACCACCCACACGAGGGACCTGGACTGGGTTCTTGAATTCTGGCTTCATTTTTGGTATTTTGAAGTGCACCAGGGATGGGCGCTCTGTCTCTTTCTATCTGCCTCTCAAATGATAAAAACAGAACACACAAAAAAATTGAACATGAAATAAAAAGCTAGTTTGGATTTATTTATTTTTTTAAAAAAATTTGTTTGCTTATCTGAAGGGCATAATTACAGATTTAGAGAGATCTTCCATCTACTGGTTCACTCCACAAATGGTTGAAATGACTTGGATTGGAACTATTTCAGACAGTCCCAGGAGCCAGGAGCTTCTGCTGAGTCTCCTGTGTAGGTAGCTGGGGCCAAAGCACTTGGGCCATCTTGCATTGCTTTCCCAGGTGCATTAGCGGGGAGCAGTGTTGGAACCAGAGTAGCTGGGACTTGAACTGGCACTTGAATATGAGATGTGAGTGTTCCCTGGAGGCTTAACTTGCTGCATGCCAATGTCCACCCCTGGTGTAACATATTTTTTACATCCATGTGTATTATACCAACCTGAAGTTTTTGACTCATTGGTAACAGAAAGTGACAGGGTGGTCTATATTCAACCCAGACAAGGTATATTGGGAGTTTATGACCAAGCATGAGGGGGAGAACAGGATGCAGAGGTTCCTCTGACTTTCTTCCTGAAGGAAGCTGACCAGGGGTTTTATGACATTGAGGGGGGGCGTGGATGTGCTCTCTCTGTCTCTGGCTTAGCTCTCTCAACACACAGCACTCCAGTTCTATCTGGTCTGGGGTTCATTGCCAGTCACTCCTTCTGCAGTCTAATGGATTATTCCAGGCACATACAGGCTGGGGAAGTCCCTAAAGGGGCAGGAGGGGCTCATTTGCAGTTAGGGGCTGGGTGTTCCTTGGTGCTGATAGTTTTGAAGCTGGGTGGAGCCACCTGTGGTTTGGCTGGGATTCATGGTCTGGTTGGGAGGAGCTGGTTGAGTCCTGTTCCTTTCCTGTCTCACATACTTTTTTTTAGATTACAAATTCTCCATGAACTTTTTGAAGGCTCATCAGAAGCAAATTCTTACTGATAGCTTCACCTGCTGAAGGTGTTTCTGATCTGCAGGCAGCTGTCTTTCAGGTAGTGGTTCAGGGAACTAGGATTCTGTCCTTTTATCGTGTGGTTCTGCAATCATTTACGATATATGTGCCCTCTGCACCCGTTCTACCCTGGGCAAATATTCAGTAAAATCTTGCATGAAAATGAGGAAACTGATGAAAATGGCCCCTGGGAAAATCAGACTAGGTGTACAGTCTACAGACTCAGGGAGCACCCCTTACATTGAAGGAAAAATTTAGGACATGTGTGCTTAGGGGATGTACGTGAGGCAGAGGGAGGGAGTGTTAGTGGTGTTGCAAAAAAAGAAACATAGTACTATGTTTCAAAATGAACTATGGGCATATCATCGAAGAACTCAGTTCTTTTTGATCAAATCATACCGCTGAAGGATTCATGAACTTGGACTACAGGGCTGTGATGGCTCAAGATTTCAGACAAGTCTGCAGACTCCACTCTCCTCATGTGGAGGTGACTGAAAAAACTTTGCAGGCTCTGTTGGGGCTCATTCCAACAATGCTTTGATTGCCACCAAAGGAGATAATGAAAAGGGAAAAAAAATCTCTTAGACTCTAAGGATGGAGCCAGAGAGAGCTTCTCAAGGTGTGGAATTATGGTCTGATTAAGGAATAGTCCTATATCCTTGGCTGAAAGACCTCAACATATAAGCCCAGTGCAATTTCAGAACTGCTATGGGCCAGAGCAGGACTTTTACCAGCACTGAGTGGGTGTAGGGCAGACTGATTGACATTTGACTATGATTTAGAGATGGCGTGCATTGCACACAGACAATGGACTTTGATGAGGATGCCTCCCAGCTGAGCAAGTGGCTTTCTTCCTTCAGGAGAACTTCAATGGAACCCTGTGCAGACAGGGGGGCCAAAGGACAAGGGAGGTCTGGGACAGTGGCAAGTGCCCTGATGCTCACTAAATGTTCCCTCTGCTTGCTTCACCCCCCACCCTGAGAGCCTCTTGTGCAGAACAGAGGCCCCGTCAATGCCAGCATGGAGCGTGAAACATGGAACCGGGCGAGAAGAAGACAGAAAAGCTGGAGACCTCCCAGGGACATTTTGCTGAGTTAAACACTTCCGTAGAGTGGCAGAGCATCCACCATCCCTCCAGGTAGAAACAATGATAGCGGCTGTGTGTTAAGCAGTTACCTATGCCAGCCACTGTATCAACTCATCACAGGTCCTCCCCATAACCCTGAGATGACACTGTTATTGTTGTTACTATTTTATAAGGGATAAAAGCCGCAAACAGTCAAGTGGAGTAGCTTTTAAGGGACACACAGATAGGAAGTGGCAAAGATGGTCAAAGTGACCTCAAGCAGATTAACTAACAGAGCAGAAGGCAAAGACAGGAAAGGTTCAAGAACTAAAGGTAGAGTTGCAGAGGCTCTGTGGATGTAATAATTGGCACGTTTTTCAGAAAGGATGAGTTAGAGGCCAGGGAGCATGGGAGACTGGTTATTTCCAATGCTGGGAAGCTGTCTAACTAGGTGATAGTTATTTGAGGGACGAGTTTGATGATGAAGTTTTACTTAGAGCTTTTTCTTCTCTCCCAGTTTTTGTTCTTATATTTCAGTCATGAGCTTAGGTGAAACTGGTTTAGCTGAAATACATGATGGGTACTTAATAAATCGAAGTTCAACTACATACTATGTAAAATTACAATCAGGCTGAAAATTACACTTACAAATTGTTGTGTAAATGATGTTATTCCTTGAAACATTTTTAAAGAATAAAGTAGCAAAATATAGTAGTTTATGTTGAATTTCTGGTGTTGATTTTTTTTCACTTTAAATTGAATGTATTATGTTCTTGAAATTGATTTGCTCTTAGTGCTACCGCACTATAGATGCCATCAAAAATAATGAGGTGATCACTGCTGCCAAGTCCACGTTTGAGTGCATCATGGACGATATTTTCCTTTTTACTGGACACTATTAATTGGATGTCAGAATGTTTATTTTTATTTTTATTGCAATAGTAGTTACCTATTGTTGTGTTGAATCTTTTATGCCTTTTTAAAATTTTAAATTCTGATATGCACATTACTAGAAATCTGAAAAGTGAAAATGGAACATTAAATCATTTATATTAACACTGTGGTCATGCTATACTTTTGTCTGATTATCTTGGGGTAATAACTTAGTTTTTTAAAAAAATTCTTATCAAAAGAGGACATATACATTGAAAACAGAACTGAACCTTAGGGATGACTGAAGATAAACATTTGAGTTCAAAGTTTGTCCTCTTTTAAATTTCCCCAAGCATCCTGAGAAGAGAATTCCCATAATACCACCCGGCACAGATTCTTCTGTGCCTGATGCCAATATTTTTATTCTTTTAGCTATCATAAGAAGTTGCTCATTGTGAGATTCAGGTTAGAACTCATGGTGCCAATTAAAAGTAATACCTATTTTACTTCAAACAGATATCTCTTGTTTCAGAAATGACTTAATTGACATGACATAATAGCTATATCATGCCCAGCGGAGCCATCTCATCTGAGCATGGTTTTCTTTACCTTTCTCGTCACTGTTGCACAAGGGTTGATTGTGTAATATTAATAATGTCCTCAAAACCTACGCAACAATGTAATGGCTCAGAGAAGGCAGCACGGGCATATGAAGTGCTGAACAAGCACACTCCCATTAGCACGGGAATCTTCTGGGGTTCACATCAGTACTTCGAGAGCAAATTATGCGCGTCATTATTTTCCATCTTATTCCTTGGGATAAATCTAACATTACTGAAACATCCAAGGGATGTCCTGCAGTTCTAAAGGATAAGCAAAATGTTGTCTTGTCTTTCTGCATATAAATTCTAGTGCATCTACCTATCGCAGTGGTGTTGCTAATGAGTGAAGGACTTGTTAGAAAAGAATTTCAGAGCTGCGTTTTGAACTTGAAATTGCAGCTTGGCGTTAGGTGATTGGCAACTCTCACACAAAAAAACTAAGGTTAAGCTTGTCTATCTCATTCTATTCAGATAATTTGAAATGTTGAAGAAATGTATTTTAATATTTTCTATAACCTTTTAGTAGTCATTACATAATACGAATGCTAAGGAGAAAAGATCTTGATTAGTTTTTACTTTTTCTCTGCCTATAAAGTTAGTAAAAATTAATACTGCTTGGAAAACTTTCTTCTTGAGAGATTAGAGATTTTTTTCATAGTTTCTAGAACATAGAAAAGATATTTGGTGACACAGAATATGACTTTAACTTGTGAGGAGGTATTGGATTCTTAATTTTCTGCACATCTTTTAAAATATAGTAGGGGGATACTAAAAATGTTCATGGAAAATACGTATTGTGAAAAAACCATGCTTGGCTTTCAAAGTATTTTTGCATGGAAATAATCTTTTAATTCCATTCCCTGCAGGCTTTTGCAAGTCTCCTCATATGTATTTTGACCATATAAACATATGAATAATTACAGCAATGCCGTAATCTTTCCCACGTCTGCATTGACTTCATGAGAACAGAATCTGGCTGGGGCTCCATTGTCAGCATCCACGCCCCAGCAAACTCTATTAAGGGGATGATTACTAAGAACGTTGGCTGTGGTGTGCATTTTGGCAGAATTTATTATAGATAACATTGTGTTTCTGGTGGCATTACAAAGGATGAAAGCTCCATTAACCTGTTAAGCACAGAGGGTATAAAAATGGTAATTGGTAGAAAATCGTGGAGACCAGCGGGGAGGATTTGCCGCAGTGCTGTGTCCTCTGTAGATGAGGGAGAAGCAGGTAGCTGTTGTTAATGGAGGTAGGTCTGGCCTGGAAGGTGAGGGAGTTTTGGAAACTGACACCTGCTCCAACTCCAGCCTCCTTGGGAAGCCTCTGGCAGCAGCACAGGGGATGTGCCTCCAGTATGGGCAGGTCGTTGGAGACCTTGGCTACGCTTTCCACACATATTGCTCTCTGCAGAGGTCTGTGCAGTCGTATGGTTGTCCCCGGGTGGCCATCTGCAGCCGTTCTGCAGTGTGTCAGTCCTCGCTGGGTGCCTCAGATGTTCTCCTGGAGAATGGCAGTGTGTGTTTCCACCGTGAGCTTTGGAAGGAAACGTGGGGAGCTGTGTGGTGGAGGCCAGGAGCTGCCTGATGCGCACAGGAAGCAAATGCCAGCCTGTGTGGTGAGCCTGGAGGGGCGGACAGGTACTCCTGAGTGCCTGGGGTTGGCACCAAGAGGACTATGAAGAGTGAGGAGCTATCTGGGCTCTGTGTTTGCCCAGGAGAAAGGTAAATTATGCTGGTTGATTTCAGAACAGCTCCAATGTTCACTGTTCTGAAATATCTCCTCTTCTGCTACTCCTTGTTGGTGAAATTTACCAAGCAAGGGCTCCACATATTCTTTTCAGTGAAAGCTTTGCCCTTTTGGGCAATAATCTTTGGCAACCTGTTCATGCCAGCAAGGAGGAATGCTTCTATATGCATCGGTACTTTTTTCTCCAAGAAACACAAGAACCTTGAAGAAAAGACAATTTAAGAACATGAAGATGGAAGAAAATTATGTGTGCTTTTGTTTTGACTCATTTATTGAATCATTTGCTCTACAAATACAGTGGGAAGAGACATGGCAGTCACCTGTGGCTGAGCTCAAGTTCTTACTACACAGAAAAGGTGTTACGTGTTTGAGTGATAATACATCAAGGTGAAATCTAAGTGTTGTCAGAACACAAGATGGCTTCCAACTGGTCTGGGGCTGAGTTGTTTGCTGACTCCCCAAGGATGCATTCTCAGTTGTCATCACAGTTGCTGGGCTTATGCTAGCTTACTTGATTCTTGCAACAGCTTTCATTTCCCATCTCTGTTTTCCATAGAGGTTAAGCAGTTTTTCCAGGGTCACACCCTGATGCAAAACAGTTATAAGCTGAGCCAAGCCCCAACAGAATGGCATGGACAAAGGTGTAAAGGAAGGAAAGAGAGTTGGAACGCTTGCCTGAAAGGACTTATAACTGCTATTCTCAAAGTACTTGAGCACTTTATTGAATTAAACTTTTCTCCTCTCTCCCAAATTAAAGTCAAAATCATGCTATTAAGCAAATGACTCTTATAAAAGCCTTCTGTTGAGGTGAGTTTCTTCCACCTAGCAGGTGCACTTCATCTGGGCCACCCAGTCTATTCCTTCAGGTGGAAGGGCTATTCTTTTTTTTTTTTTAAGATTTATTTATTTATTTGAAAGTCAGAGTCACAAAGAGGCAGAAACAGAGAGAGAAAGAGAAAGGTCTTCCATTCATCCTCTGGTTCACTTCCCAGATGGCCGCAATGGCTGGAACTGTGCCTATCCAAAGCCAGGAGCCAGGAGCTTCCTCCTGGTCTCCCACATGGGTGCAGGGACCCAAATACCTGGGTCATCTTCCACTGCATTCCCAGGCCACAGCAGAGATCTGGATTGGAAATGGAGCAGCCAGGACTCGAACTGGTGCCCACATGGGATTCCTGTGCTGCAGACCAGGGCTTTAACCCACTGTGCCACAGCGCTGGCCCCAAGGGCTATTCTTTTTTGCATAAGTGATATAATACCAGTCAGTTTCCTTCAATTTGAAAGAAATCAAGTATTTATTCCATTTTTTCCTTGCTCCATCCCCACTTTCTCTATTGTTCTTCTTTAAGAACTATTTTTTTTTTCCTTCTAGAATTGCTACACTATGTTGACATATTGTCTTAAAGTTCCTTTTAGATGACTTCATCGTGCATGTGTTGCTTTTGCCTGCCCAGCACCCACCTCTGATACCAGCATCCTGTTTGGCCTCTGGGGAAGCACCTCCTGCCAACTTTCAGTGTGGTAATTGGGTGGGGCAAAATGTTCTCAAGGACCTAAGTGATTTAAGCCTGGCCAATCAGAGTGCTCTTTCTTTAAATCACCCAGGTCAGCTCCATGTCATTCCAGCCTGGGTCTTTATGGAAAAGGAGAAGTTTTCCTTTGCATTTACAAATAGAACAGGAGATGAGCTTTCTGCAGTCAGAGGCTGTCCTGCTACTGCGTATCAAGAATTCACAAGGAAGGAAAGTGGACAGAGGGTGAGTGGTAGCCCCTGAGAACACCGCTTGACTGCCTGAGTCCAGCTGCACCTGGGGAATCCAGGTCATTTCTCTGTGTAAGCCAGTTTACATTGGCTTCCTGTGTCGCAACTGAACAAGCCCAGGTTGATCTCCGCCCTTTGTCAATAGGGCACCTGAGCCAACTAAGAGATCGAGCACACGAATCACCTAGACGTGTCAAAGTTCACCAGAAGCGAGGTTGCCCAAACCCAAGAGAGTAGGTGAAGCAGGATACTTTATTAAACAGGGAGAAATAAGGAAGTTTCTTGATCATGGATTGTGTTGGGGTATTGAGGTGAATGAAGAAATGAATGGAGCCTGGTGTGGCCTGGATTTATACCACAAAGTGAACTCCACATAGGCAGCCGCCACAGCTCCATCGCCTTCATTACTGTATTCCTACCACCAAGCCCCATGTATGGCAGCTGGAGAGAACTCAATACATTACTGATGAAAGAAAACCTGGGGACCTGGAGCCGAAGGCATCATGGAAATTCATCACTTCATTATCTGACTATGCTGGTTATCGTGATGACAAAGTGGGTCACATTTAATCTTTGATCAATGATGTGACTTTGTAGGTAGACTGAGTCACAGGGCAGAGAGGTCAGCACATAAGTTTTTTTTTTTTTTTAAGATTGATTTGAATTATTTGAAAGAGTTATAGAGAGAAAGATCTTCCATCTGCTGGGCCAGGCATAAGCCAAGATCCAGGAAATTCATCCGGTTCTCCCACGTGAGTGCAGGGGCCCAAGGACTTGGACCATCTTCTGCTGCTTTCCCAGGTGCATTAGCAGGGAGCTGGATCGGAAGTGGAGCAGCCAAAATATGAACTGGTGCCCATGTGGGATGAGGGTGTGGCGGCTTTACCCGCTACACCACAATGCTGGCCCCAGCACACAAGTTTTAAAGTTGGGTTTGGAACTAGGTGCTAAGATTTCCTTGCTTTATGATCTTATTCTGTCCACTTTCCTGGAGGCTTCATTTCCTCACTTGTAAACCTGAAAGCATAATATTTAATGTCTTGTTATGGAGAGTAAATACGATCAATAAATGCAAAATCTTAGAGCAGTGTTTGGTACGTGGGAAGGGTGGTTAACGTTTTTATTCTTTTTATTGTTCATGCTGTTGTAATTATTATGACTGAGCAATTGAGTTATGGACAGCACTAAGTCATCTTTACCTTCTTGAATTTTTTCCACATTATTTCTGATACTGAGCTACTCAGATCTCCTAGACGCTGTCTTTTCTGTGCAATGCAGTTGTACAGAAATAAGTTTACATATAAAAGCACTTGGTCCATTTAAAAGCACAATGAGAATGCAAGATAAGATTACTTTCTCTTACTTTTTTCACATGGTTTTGTGATTTGTGCTTTTGGTGTCTCTTATTTGGCCGGCATGACCTTAGCTCTCAGAGTCGCGTTTTTAAGTAACACCAGGGAAATTAAAAATTGTAAGCAGATTCCTGGGCTGTTCCCCCAGAGATTCTGAGTGAATAGGTCTGGAGCACAGACTAAAGGTGCACTGGTTAATAAGTTGTACCGTTGATGCTAAGTCAGGTAAAGCTGTGGCCATCCTTCGAGGAGTCCTGCCGTGAGATCTATGAGTAATTTGAAGCCTGCTATGATCACTGTAGAATTCTATGTCCTGCTCGGTCCCGAGGCCATGGTTGGTGAAGGCTACTAGGAGAGCTGCGGCCCACTGGGCATCGTCACTTCTATTTGTAGCTGAGTGGAGCTGGCAGCAGGCACAGGCTGGCAGTGGCTTCCAACACACTCCTTGTCAAAGCGCATACTGTTTCTGCAGCTGGCATCGAGTCCCCGTACATCCCAATTATAACAGTATTACTGAGTCTTGTGACAGGCACACATTTCATCACCTTGGGGGCCCGGGAAGAGCATGTTTGCTGTGGCGTGGCAGCTCTGCTCTCTCCTTTCCTGGTATTCATCATTGCTTAGGAATCTCATTGGTCCTGCTTGGCACAGAGCATTTGTAATCCCTAACCTGGACTGTTGGGAGCCCAGAACAGGACAGGGATTATGTAGAAGCTGCAGGTTGTGGAGCTGCAGGTCGTGCCTGCTGTACGACACTAATTTCTGCAGCATTTCTGCTATTAAAGTTGTCACCTAGTATCATGATCACCAGGTTTTGCCCTCTTTGACCGAGCCTGGGTGCCTCCGCAAACCTTTGCCACTCTCGGATGCACATGGCTGATTCTCTGTCATTTGATGGAACTATAGGGTGCATTTCACACCCCCTGTGTAACACAGAGTTTTGACTTCAGCATTCTTTTTTTTTCCCTCTAAGGAAAGTAATAGGGCTTAACATGTATTCAAAGTGCCAATGCCTACTAATCTGGTTAAAAACCGGGTAGCAAGTTGATACAGAAAAGTGTATGTTGAGAGGATCTGTGATTTTGGGGAGTAGTGTGTTATTTTTAAAAGTTACAGTTAATCAAGGTGAAGATAAATCAATATCTTTCTTTTTTTATGTAGAGCTATTCTGACATGAATGTGAGATTAAAGAAATCTATTGATAACACCTTTTTCTTTGAGGTCAGTATTATTTATTAGCTGATATCTGTTGGAAAAAAACATGATTCCTGGTGGCAAAATCTGGAAGCACAGGCTGACTTCAATAAATATAAATAAGAGGATTGAAAGGCAAACATAAATTTTGATAATAAATATAGTGCTCGTGGTGTAAAAGACACATGAATTTTAACCTACCTGGGGACACTTCAAAATGTGGAAATAATGGGATGAAAATAAAAGTTTATTTTAGCACAAAAATTTTCAAGTACCTGTCTTTTTAAATAACATGCATTTTCCACGAACTTTTTGATGATCTCTGTTATATAAGCCTGTAGCAGAATCCATGTCATAAAGTCAAGGAAGCTTCTCCACTCCATTCTGACAAAACAGTTGGGTGACTACAGCTAGCCGTACGGTTATGTGCTATGTCAAGAGCTAGAGGCTCCAATGATCAAATCACTGCCTGATATGATCATTTGACACCGTGGGCAAGTAGGACATGCTATTTTTTAAATGACATATTCATTTATTTGAAAGGCAGAGTTACAAAGGGGGAGACACAGAGGAGCGAGAGATCTGCTACCCACAGATGCACTGCCCAGATGGCTGCAATGGTCGGGACTAGGCAAAGCTGAAGTCAGGAGCCAGGAGCTTCATGGGGTCTCCCCTGTGGGTGCTGGGACCACGCACTTGAGCATCAGCTGCTGCTTTCCCAGGAATATTGGCAGGGAGCTGGATCGGAAGTACAGTAGCTGGGACTCAAGCTATGGCTCTCATGGGATGCTGATATTGCAGACAATGACCTAATCCACTGTGCCACAACACTGGCCCGGAAAAATAGTACAAGTTAATCAGTTTTTAAAAATATACACAAAGGGGCTGGCACTGTGGCATAGTGGGTAAAGCTACCATCTGCAATGCTGGCAACCCATATGGGCAACAGTTTGAGTCCTGGTTGCTCCATTGCTGATCCAGTTCCCTGTTAATGCGCCTGGAAAAGCAGCAGAGACTAGCCCAAGTGTTTGGACCCCTGTACCCATAGGAGAGAGACCTGGATGAAGCTCCTGGCTCCTGGCTTCAGTCTGGCCCAGCCCTGACTCCTGTGGCTAGTTGGAGAGTAAAACAGAGGATGGAAGATCTCTCTTTCTCTCCCTCTTCCTTTCTCTGTAACTCTGCCTTTCAAATAAATAAAATGAATTATAAAAAAAGTTTGATTTACATAGTTTTCATATGAAAGATCTTTTAAAAAATCAAGGAAAAAGAATAATAACTAATAATCATCAGTAATTATTAATTATATCATATATTAATTATATTACATTTTAATTATATATTTTCATTATCAACATTTAATTACATTATATATTATAATTATATTTAAGATTATATGATATTACAATAACATCATTTAATATATAATTATAATACATTATAATTATATTAATATATTATTAATAGTATCTATTTTATATTAATTATTATTAATAACTAGTGTAAGGTAAAATATTAGGTCAGCAAGGCTCATTAGTGAGTACACTAGAATTTACATTGGCTTCTGCATCTTTTGTAGATTGAAATACCACATGATATTTTATACAATAAAAATGCAAAAAAATGAGGAACATAAATAAAATATCTTGGAGTGTTCTGCTCTCGGTAACTTAAGGGGAATGGAAGGAATGTAGAACAGTAAAAATGGCACAAACTTTATTCAAAGACAAGAAAGAGTATTTGGGGACTCAGAAACCTAGGGTTATCCTGCTCTGCAGGGGAGAGAGACACGATTCTGACTTACAAAAGGCCTGCAAAACCGGATGTAAACCTTCGCACTGACTGTGCTAATGTGATCCCTTCTCTCCGCTATCCCCTGTAGCAGGAAGCAGGGACTTGTGCCTCAGAACAGGGGCGGTGGTCTTAGATGCAGAGCTGATGCTTCAGGAGGGACGGTCAAAGGCAAGGCAGCCAGAGTGGCTGGCTTCTGTCTGGCCCAGATCCAGCTGTTGCAGTTATTTGAGGGAGTGAACCCGCAGATGGAAGACCCACCCCTCTGTGTGTGTGTGTGCGTGTGTGTGCGTGTGTGTGCGTGTGTGTGCGTGTGTGTGTGTCCTTCTCTCTAACTCTGCCTTTCAAACAGATACAATAAAACACAAAAAAAGACAGTTGAACGTAGAGCAAAGTGGCCCTGTAGGAAGTGACAGGTGACATGCTCTGATCTGAAGTAAAGTTCCTGCTGAAGAGGTGCCACGTGGAATGCACAACAGTAGGTGATTAGCAGCCTCCACTGGGGCCGTGGTGAAGTGAACACTTGTGCAACAACGTCTCATCGCCAGCTGTGTTAGTGATGGTGAACACTCATTTCTTGAACCATGGCAGGTAGTAATGATTTTCTTGTTCTTTCAAAATATTGAGAAAGTGATTCTTTTCTTTTGAATTTTTAATGTAAATTTTAATGTAAATTTTTAATTAAATAAAGTAAATTTTAAATGTAAATTTTGAAAAATAGTGGCACAAGTCACATAGCTTAAAATGTGCCATTTTTATCACTGTAAATTATGAAGTTCAATAGCATTGAATGCATTCACACTGTTGTACAACCATCACCACCATCTGGCTCCAGAACTCTCATGGTTCCCGACTAAACCTTTCTAGTCCTCATTCCTACTGCCAAGCAATTTACTTTACGAGTGATCATACTAGAGCTTCACAGTAGGTGACGCCTCTGCCTGTGGGGCCAGCAGCCCACATGGGCACCAGTTCATGTCCCAGCTGCTGCTCTTCTGATCAGCTCTCTGCCCATGGCCTGGGAAGGCAGTGAAAGATGGTCCAAATGCCTCTGCATCCACCTGGGAGACCTGGAAGAAGCTCTTAGCTCCTTGCTCTGGATTGGCCCAGCTCTGGCTGTTGCGGCCATTTGGGGAGTGAGCCAGCAGATGGAAGACCTTTCTCTCTGTCTCCCTCTCTGTCTATAACTCTGCCTCTCAAATAAATAAATAAAATCTTTTAAAAAAATAATAGATGACAAAAGAAACCTTTCATGGGTGCTTAGTTTTTGCAAGAGAAGAGATTTAGTTATGGTAACTCTATTTTAGAGAAAAATTATGAACATTTATTATTAGGTAACAAACATGGTTGCTCATGGATGCAGGTTCTAGGATGGGCAGGGAAAGATGTGTCACAAAAGTTTTAAAGCAAACTTGAAAGCAGGGGACATGACTGGTGTTGTGGTCCAGTGGGTTACGCCACCGCTTGTGACATGGCATCCTATTTTGGAGCAGCAGTTTGAGTCCTAGCTGCTCTACTTTGGATCCAGCTCCTGGCTAAGGTAGCTGGGAAGGCAGGGAAGATTGGCTCAAGTGCTTGGGCCCCTGTCATCTATGTGGGGGATCTGGAAGAAGTTCAGGCTCCTGGCCTCAGCCTGGCCCAGCCCTGACTGTTGGGACCACTGGATGAAAGATCTCTCTCTCTCTCTCTCTCTCTCTCTCTCTCTCTCCCTTTCAAATAAATACATCTTTAAAAGAGCAAAAATAAATCGAGTAGTTAAACCTAAAGAGGTGATTATCCCTGCCCCCAGACTCTGGGTCCACCTGAATGTTCCAGCTTCATTTGGGAGGATTTCCTCCTCTGTACTGCACTGTTGCTAGGATGTAACAGTAACAGAGCGGTAGCCGGGCTTAGGTTACTAGATGGTTGGTTTGGAGGTAGCAAACTGATGACTAATTTCACATCACCGAAGCTCATCTGTAGACTGCTATCTTCTCTGCTATTATATTTTGTGTTTCTAATTACCGTAGTTCAGGCATAGATTTAAAATATGACTGACTTTGATGAGAAGTCTTTAGCATTCTTTATTGGACTCTGAATTATTAGACCTATTTATAAATACCTGCTGTTTATTTTTGTAAAACTACCAGTGCTATTTTTATCCTTGTTTATTGACTCTAACATGAAAATAAAAGTAGCTTCATTAGCATATAAAGTTGTCTGCAAGTTGTATACAAAAATACCTCAAAAGCTGACATGGGTATTTAATAATGTAAGTCAAGTACTTTTCCAGGTAAAGTGTAGGTGAGTTTTTATTGTTAAAAAATTTGTCTTTTCTCACTGAACTGTTAGCATTTCTCTTTGCTCTTATTGTTCTGCAGTTCACTAAACTCTGACTAGATTAGACCTATTTTTATCCATATACTTTGCATTTTACTTGAGGGAAATTCTCAGTTATTATCCTTTCAAAGAAAGCCAATCGTGGCTTTCCATTTGTCATGTCAATCTATTGCTGCATTCTGAGTGGATTGATTAGTCCTATCTTCTAATTACTTGAAACTCTGTTTTAACGTAGAAATTTTTGAAAAATTCAGTAGATCCATGTTTTTCTTAAATTTCCAATTGATTCTATTGTTCAGTTTTATTGATTTGTTTTTGTATATTGGGTTTCATTCTTTTTTCACTTTTTGAAGCTAAAGCTATTGTTACAAGGAGTTTAAAGGCTTACACCAATTTCGAATTCTCTAAAACTTCCTACGTTACTGGGAGTGAATGAGCCTCTGGAGAGTAGATTTTTTTGGCTCCTTGTCTCAGTATTAATTCCTAGGGGCTTTAGAATAATCCATCCTAAATGTATGTCTTTCATTATGCTTTGTACTCGCTACTCCACACATTGTGCTTTTAGGGTGCTTCTCCCTGGCCTGGGAAGCTGATGCAGACCCCAGCGTGGAGCTGACAGGAGGCACAGCTTGGGTGGTGAAAGTGGGAAATCCTTTTGTCTCCCAGCCTCTGAGAGTTCAGAGCTTTACTGAAGTGTAGCCTTGGGCAATGGCAGTTTGTGTCAGCCTCACTGCCAGCATCCCAGGTGAAGGGTGCCTATTCTTAGTGTCTACTTAAAAGGAGTCTGTAGCCTGAACTCTACTTCTGAGCCCATGGTCTTTTGAAAGGATGGTTTTATCTTTTCATTAATTAATTTGCAAAAAGCTTTTGCTGTCTTTGGAGTGGAGAAAAAAATTCCAAGGTGTGGCCCAACAGTGTCAAATTACCTGTGAGTACTCAAGTATCTGTAGGCAGACTCTCGGGAGAATTAATGCAAAAATCTATTAATCCACTTGGTAATTCAACTTGTCTCTCTGACATCAACATTTGATAACTTTTTTTCTATGTGTTCCATTTGAAATCTGGGATGTGGATCAGTTGATTTAGAGCAAAGTTCCCCCAATTATTATTACATGAGTATTTCGATGGAAAAGGTAAGAGATACATGACTGGTATGAAACAGACTAGTGTCTCATAGCTAGGTGATTTAGATTTAAGATCTAGAATCCGTTATTTTGGTATTTGTGTACATTTTATGTAAAAGCAATTTTTGGCTTGAATGATTTGGATAATTATCTCAGTTTTCCATTTTAATTTACGTAGAAAAATCGAGGTTGAGGAAAAAATGCTTGGTGACACACATTATAATAAGGGTGAAAATTAGAAATAGCAATCATAATCTGTGATGTTAATACTGTGAGAAAAATTAAAACTAGTTAGCTTGAAATTTCAAGTGTATCAGTGCCCGCAGTCAACAACTTTGCAAAGTTTTCTTGGACATATTTCTTTTACTAATGAGTTGTCACAAGTGCTTAATGTCAACAGCCAATAAGGTGGTTCTTTGGGAGATTCAAGAACGGTTGTATTTGCTTGAAATATTGAGCATATGAGTCAGTCACAAAAGCTTGTACAATGATTAAATTGGAGCAAGAGTAATGAGGTATAAACATCACACTCAGTAACTACATCTAAGAGTGATGTTTTGTTGAGCTGCCAAGAAAATTAAAATGAAATATTCCCAAGCAACTTTATGAATGGTATAGAAACCTTCTGACAACAGAATCAGGTTGTTATCCCCTTTTAAAATTAAGTGTTCAGCTGAATGTCAGCAAATTTGATGAAATGGAACTGGAAAAGATTTGTGCCTTTAGTTCTTAAAGACTCAGTTTTGCTGAGGCACGATTTGCCCAAATCTTGCCCTAAGGAAACTGTGTGGGAACAAAAATCGAGAGAAGCACATCATGCTTTTCAATGATTTGCATGGAAAGAATGTCTGTTCTGGGAATGGACAAAAAAATCAGAGTTGAGTGAACTGTCTTTGAGGAAGAGTCTGGGCAATTGAGAAAAATATTTATGCACGCTGCTGGCTGAGGAATTCGAACAGAACTTTCAACCTGATTTGGCACACAATGTAACTCTTCCAGGCACAATGCACTATTTTCATAAACAAATTGAACTGCAGGATTCCTGGCTGCTGTCGTGCCATTTGGCTGACCCTGAGTGTAACTGACTATACAAGATATTTTAGCCTAGGTTCTAGGCAGTATGTTTTTCAGAAAAAGGAAGATAATTATAGATTCACACAGGGATTATAAACATCATTTCTTTTTTTAAATATTTTATTTATTTGAAAGAGTTACAGAGAGGCAGAGGCACAGAGAGAGAGAGAGAGAGAGAGAGAGAGAGAGAGATTCCATCTGCTGGTTTACTCCCCAAATAGCCGCAGCGGCTGGAGCTGTGCTGATCCGAAGCCAGGAGCCAAGAGCTTTTTCTGGGTCTCTCATGTGGGTGCAGGGGCCAAAGGACTTGGGCTATCTCTTACTGCTTTCCCAGGCCATAGCAGAGCTGGGTTGGAAGGAGAGCAACTGGGACTCGAACGGGCACCCATTTGGGATGCTGGCACTGCTATGCCACAGTGCTGGCCCCATGAACATCATTTATAAAAGTAAGGATTAATTGTTTATTTTTGTGTTAACTGGAAACATCGCTGAGTAAGTTTCTTTGGCATTTTCCATGTCATCAAATAATTATAATCTATTTTTGGGAAACTGATTAAGATGCCTAGAACATTCACTGGCCCTGTAGCAACATGGCTTGTGAGTGCCCTATCTTCAGTGTGAGGTCACTGAAATTTTCTCATCAGCTCTCTCTGCTTCCAATGGAACCATTCACTTGTGGCTTATTGTTTCTTGTATACTCCCATAAAATTTTGCATTCTGAGGTCAGAATATTTATATTTTGTGCTCTTCAGACACAATGAATATACCCAAAGGAAAATAAAATAGTAATCCATTTTGCATTGTTTAGTGGATTCATTAAGTGTTCCAAGACATTAAGTGTTCCTAAAGAAATCTGAGAACTTGGTAAGAATGATGGGTGGGGCCAGTGCCGTGGCTCAACAGGCTAATCTTCCACCTTGCAGCACCGGCACATAGGGTTCTAGTCCAGGTCGGGGTGCCGGATTCTGTCCCGGTTGCCCCTCTTCCAGGCCAGCTCTCTGCTGTGGCCGGGGAGTGCAATGGAGGATGGCCCAAGTGCTTGGGCCCTGCACCCCATGGGAGACCAAGAGAAGCACCTGGCTCCTGCCTTCGGATCAGTGCGGTGCGCTTACCGCAGCACGCTGGCCATTGGAGGGTGAAGCAACGGCAGAGGAAGACCTTTCTCTCTGTCTCTCTCTCTCACTGTCCACTCTGCCTGTCAAAAATAAAAAAAAAAAAAGAATGATGGGTGGGACTCTGCTCAACTAAGGCATGGGGTGATGCCTCTATGAACAATATATTAATAATAATATTAGCTAAATAGTGCAGTTCAAAATCCTCTGCCATATTCATAGGTTCTTTTATTTTCTATCCTTCTTCAATTGCATACTGCGCTTTGAATAGGAATATCAAAATCTTAGTAGCATTTCCCTACATCTCTTTGATGCAATGAAGAGTGTGAACAAGAATAATTTAAACCGGGAAGAACTGGACAAATCACTGATTATATGGAATTATGAAAATAATGTAATTTTACATTTATCACATAATAACAATGTGTTTTAAAGTAACCCAATAAAATTTCCAGCTTGTCAACAGGCTGACAGATTTTAATTCCCAACCATTCTATTCTAAAATTATTTTCAAGGGTGGGCATTTGGCATAGTGAGTAAGATGCCACTTGGGTGGCCAACATCCCATTTTGGAATGCTTGGATTTGAGTCCTGGCTCTTCTCCAAATTCCAGCTTCCTGCTGATGCACACCATGGGAAGCAGCATGTGATGGCTTAAGTAGTTTGATCCCCCTTGCATGCAGGAGACCTGGATTGAATTCCTGGCTGTCTCCTTTGGCCTGGCCCAATTCTGGCTGTTTTTTATGTATCTGGGGAATGAACCAGTGAATGGAGTTCTCTGTCTGTGAATCTCTGCCTTTCAGATAAATGAAATAAATAAATAATTTTAAAATGGCTAATGGAAGCCAGTGCCGCGGCTCACTAGGCTAATCCTCCGCCTTGCGGCGCTGGCACACGGGGTTCTAGTCCCGGTCGGGGCACCAGATTCTGTCCTGGTTGCCCTCTTCCAGGCCAGCTCTCTGCTGTGGCCCAGGAGGGCAGTGGAGGATGGCCCAAGTGCTTGGGCCCTGCACTCGCATGGGAGACCAGGAGAAGCACCTGGCTCCCGGCTTTGGATCAGCGTGGTGCACTGGCCGCAGCGCGCCAGCCTCGGTGGCCATTGGAGGGTGAATCAACGGCAAAGGAAGACCTTTCTCTCTGTCTCTCTCTCTCTCACTGTCCACTCTGCTTGTCAAAAAATAAAAAAGATGGCTAATGGAAAAGAGAATGGAAATATAAGTTTATATAGATATTATTTTCATACTAATAGAAAACTAAAAATTTTAATCTGATGATCTGATTTATATCAAAACCATAAAAATGCATCTTCATATATTTTGTTTCCTTAAAATTTTAATTAAAATACTTCAAATATTTATAAAGAAATAAAAGTCAATATACCCCATGTACCGAACATACAATTTAAGAAATAATACATTGTTTATGGAATTAATGGTACAAGAAATCCTCTCTGAATCCCCCAATCTGCACTTCTATTCTCTGAGGAAATTATGTTCCTGAAATTGTTATGTAAAATTCCACGTACTTCTCTATATGTTTGCATCATACATATGATTTAGTTTTCATGTACTATTCTACTAAACTGTATGCATACTTCTACCCATTGGTTTTATTGCTTAATATAATAAATACCTGAGATTCATCATGGTGGTATAGGTAGTTCCATTTTATTCATTTTCAGGGCATTGGGTAAATGCACTGTCATTAATCTCTTCTGTGTATGGACATAGGCTATTTCAATTTTTTCAGTATTATAAATAACACCGCCCAAAGCAGTCTTGTGCTTGTACCCTTGTATCATTCATGAAAGTTTCTGTAGGGTATATAATTAGAAGTGGAATTGCTGGATTCTTGGACATCCATCTTCAACTTTTGCTAACAATTGTCAAGTTTTTCAAATTGTCCCAATTGACACAGTCTTGATGGTGAAGGCACTTTCACTTTTCTGTCTTGTCAACTCTTTGTATTGCCAGATTATCTTTTCTTAAATCTGGTGAGTGGGTAAGTGGCACTTTCTACATTTCAGAAGAGCCCAAGCCCAATTTAATCTCTGACATAAGTGCTCCTGTTTCCTTTGCTGTGAATTGGTGAGCTTGTACTTTTTGCTCAGCTTTTTTTGTGTGTGTGTTAGTTGTAAGAGTGAGCCCCTTATTAGTAGACAAACACTTGTAATTTTGAGTGTTTATATGTAAGTATATATGTAAAATAAGTATATATATATATAAGTACATATAAAATAAGTACATATGCATGCATATGGACAGGGTACTTCCAAAAGTTTGTGGAAAAAAAGGAATTAAAACTGTGGATCTCCATGAATATTTTGAAGCACGCTTGTGTGGGTGTGTGTGTATATCCATGCACACAAATACACACATAGAAAAGGCTTACAATGATATTCAGCCCTGGTTACTGGAATTAAGAATTTTTTCCTTTATAAAATCTATTTGTAGTTCCTATAAATGTATTTGAACTATAAGTGTGTACTGTTTGATTTTGTAAAAAACAATTAAAATGATTTTTAATTTTGAAAAAGACAATGTTTCCTTGTGTAAATGAACCATATTTATTTGTCTATTCTTCTATGATCATTATGACCATTAAGCATGGCTCTCTGGTTATTTTTGGATAATACAACCTGTGCTATCCCAGCTGTCTTCACATTAGAGATAATTAATTTCTAGTCCTTTGATTTCTGTAAAACAACTAATCTTAAGAATTGAAATCACTGGAGGCCAGCACTGTGGCGCAGTGGGTTAATGCCCTGAATTGCCAGCATCCCATATGGGCACCAGTTCGAGACCCGGCTGCTTCACTTCCGATCCAGCTCCCTGCTATGGCCTGGGAAAGCAGTAGAGGATGGCCCAAGTCTTTGGGCGCCTGCACCCACATGGGAGACCCAGAAGAAGCTCCTGGCTTCGGATCAGCGCAGCTCTGACCATTGCGGCCAATTGGGGAATGAACCATCAGATAGAAGACCTCTCCCTCTTTCTCTCTCTCTGCCTCTCCTCTCTCTGTGTAACTCTTTCAGATAAATAAATATATCTTTAAAAAAAAGAATTGAAATTGCTATATCTAATAATGTAATTGTGGTTTGATCTTTTTTTTCTTAAAAAAATTGAGGTGAAATTCACATATCAGGAAGTCATCCTTTTAAAGTGTACAATTCAGTGGTTTTTAGAATACTCAGTTGTACAACAATCTGTAGTTCCAGGAAACATTTATTGCCCTAAACAAAATCCTAACATGCTTTAGTGGCTACTCTCCAGCTTCCCCATACCTCAGGTCCTGACAGTCACTAAGCCACTTTTGGGCTCTCTGGATTTGCCAGTTCCGGCCATCTCATTTAAAGGGCATCATACAATATATGATCCAGTGTCTGATGTCTTTGGCTTAGCATGTTTTTAAGCTCATCCATGTTGAAGTACACATTAGTTATTCATGCATATGTGTGGCTGAATAATATTCTGTTTTTTGCCTGTACTACATTTTTTTACCCACTCATGAAATGATGGGCATTTCTATTATTTCCATTTATTCTGCCATTAAATGCAATATGTAGATGCATGTATTTGGTTCTCTTGAATATATACTTAAGAAGGAATCATTCAGTCATCTTGCAACTCTTCAAAATTTTTAGGAAACTGTCTAGGGCTTTTCCAAATTGATTGTACTATTTGACATCTTTTACATTGAAATATGAAGATTCTAATTCCTCCACATCTCAACCAGTACTTGCTCTTGTCTCTGTTTTTGATTATAGCCATCCTAGTGGGCATGACTTGATATCTCATTGTGGGATTTTTTTTTTGTATTTTCCTAACTACTAATGTTGTTTAGCATCTTTTTAAATAATATATATATATATATATTTAAAAGTATGTAAGTGATTATAAGTATTATAAATATATTTATAAATATACTTTTAAAATATATATGTATATATATTTGAAAGTATGTATATATACTTCAGAGGCAGATTTGCAGAGTTACAAAGAGAGGCAGAGACAGGGAGAAAGGTCTTCCACCTGCTGGTTTAATCCCAAAATGGCTGCAATGGCCAGAGTTGGGCTGATCCGATGCAGGTTCAGGGGCCCAAGGAATCAGGCCATCTTCTACTGCTTTCCTAGGCCATGGCAGAGAGCTGGATGGGAAGTTGGGCAGCCTGTACTTGAACCAGCGCCCACAAGGGATGTCAACACCGCAGGCGGTGGCTTTATCTGCTACGCCACAGCACCGGCCTGCATCTTTTCATTTGCTTCTTGGTCATTTGTATATCTTCTTTGGAGAACTGTCTGTCCAAATCCTTTGCCTGATCCAAAAATCAAATTTTTAATTGGATTGAGTTTTAAGAGTTCTGTTTATATTTTGGAGATAAGTCTCTTATTGGATATGTGGTCTGCAAAAGACATATGATCTCATTCTACTTTTTTTTTTTTTTTTGCATTCACTTTCTTCATGGAATCTTTTAAAGTGTAAGAGTTTGAAATTTTATTTTGTCATATCTTGAAGAAACCATTGTCTGCTTCACAAAAATTTATGTGCCTGTGATTTTTTTTCTCTAAGATTTTTGTAATGGTAGTCTTTACAATTTTGTCTTTAATTCATTTTTTTGCTAATTCTTGCTTGGATGAAAGTTAAGTTTCTAAACATTATTTTGCATATAGATATACAGTTATCCTGATACCATTTGTTGAAAAGAATATTTTTCCCATCAAATTGTCATATACCCTGATCAGAAATCAACTGACCAAAAGTGTATTTAATGGCATGTTTTGATGAGTGGAAGACTTTATGACATATTTTTGTCCATCTGTATTACACCCTGTTAAAAAAATCCTATCCTCTATCCTATGTTTCTAATTATTGTTAATTGTTTTCAGAATTTTTTTTACCTGTAATGCTTTATCTATCTTGACCATACACATTTTTTTAAAGATTAATTAATTAATTAATTTTTATTTTTATTTTTTTGACAGGCAGAGTGGACAGTGAGAGAGATAGACAGAGAAAAAGGTCTTCCTTGTGCCGTTGGTTCACCCTCCAATGGCCGCCGCGGCCGGCGCACCGTGCTAATCCAATGGCAGCAGCCAGGTGCTTCTGGTCTCGCATGAGTAATCATTACAGAGAGAAAGGGAGCGAGACAGAGGGAAGAGCGGCCTTCTTTCTGCTGTCTCACTCCCCAGATGGCTGCAAAGGCCAGCACTGGGCCTCCCACGTGGGAGCAGTGGCCCAAACACCTGGGCCATCTTCCACCACTTCTCCTGGGGCCGTTAGTGGGGAGGTGGATCTGAAGTAGAGCAGCTGGGACATCAACTGGCACCCATATCGGATGTCAGCATTCCAGGCAGTGGCTTTACCTGCTATACCACAATACCAGCCCTGATCATGCATGCTTTTAAATAGACATTCATGATTGAGAATTACATATGAGGAGCTAATTATCTCAAAAACCATACGTTTAATAATCCACTCCCTTGACACCAATCTGAAATGTCTTCTCTATTGTATTTCAAGTTTCCACATTTTCAAAAATCTATTTCTGGATGCTCTCTCCTTTTATCTTATCCTATATTAACACCAAAAGTAGAATTTTAAAATTCCTATAGCTTTTTACTACATCTTGATACATGAAAAGGCAGTCTATCACTAACTCTGTTCTGCCTGATTTTGAGGTTTTATTCAGCTATATATACATATATATTCTATAATGAATTGTTCATGTTCCAGAAAAAAATTTTCTTGGGATTTTAATTGGAATCACATTCAATTTATGACAAATTTAGCATTTTAATGTATCTGGTGATATCTATGAAAGTGTTATCATTCTATCTCTGTCAATTATTCTCTATTTCAGTAGTTTTACCACATTCTATGAGTTGAAGATGTATATTTTGTCAGATTTAGTGCTATACATCTTTTTTAAAAATTTATTCATTTATTTGAAAGGCAAAGTCACAGAGAGAGAGCGAAGAGACAGAGAGAGATCTATTTTATCTGTTGGTTCATTCCCCCAAATGGCCACAATGACCCGGGCTGGGTCAGGCCAAAGCCCGGGGCCAGGGAAGGAGCCAGGAGATTCCCTGGCTATTTTCCTCTGCTTTCCCAGGTATATTAGCAGGGAGCTGGATCAGAAATGGAGCAGCTGGTACTTGAATCAGTACCCATATGAAATGCTGGCGCTGCAGGCTATGGCTTTAACTTACTGTGCCACAGAGCCAGGCCCAGTGCTACATATCTGTAAGGTTTTTGTAGAAATTATAAATATAACATATTTGTATGTTATTATATAGGTATATTTTATAGTATATTTATAAAAACTGTTTTTAAGCATGATTTTTCTGTTTGTATATAAGGATGAACTTTTTGCTTTTTAGTCTTAAATCTAGTGATTTGATAAATTCGTTAAATAACTTTCTTTAATTAAATTTACATAGTTTATTAAGATAGCCATATCATCTGTGGAGTTGTTTATTTTATTAAAGATTTACTTATTTGCTTGAAAGGCGGGGGGGGGGGCAGAGAGAGGGAGAGAGAGGTATCTCTTCCTTCTGCTGGTTCACTCCCCAAACGGTCACAACAACCAGGGCTGGGTCAGGCTGAGGCCAGGAGCCAGGAACTCTGTCCTGTTTTCCTACACGGGTAATAGGAACTCAAGTACTTGAGCCATCACCCACTGCTTCCCAGGTACATTCCCAGGGAACTAGATTAGGAGTGGAGCATGCGGGACTCCTACTGGCACTCCGTTATGTGCATGTCCTAAGAGGCAGCTTAACCCACTGTGCCACAACACCAGCCCTCTCTGTGGATTTAAGAAATTAATTTGTCCTTTCCTAGTCCCCATCCTTTTTCTTGTCATAGTCCCCTGAATTTAACCCCTGCAATGTTGAATGAAAACAGTGACAGCATGCACTCTGGTCTTACTCTTTACACATAATTTTCTGATTTCTTTTTGTTCTTTAAAATGTTACTTATTTCTTCCTCTTCTTCTACAAACAGTTATACTCATTGCTTCTAGTACAGAGCTTTGCTTTGAATTTTTAAGAAAGTCAATGGATTTTTAGTTTGATTAATTTTTTTTATTAACAAAATATTACCTTGAAATGGTGAAGAGTTTGGTGAACTAAATATTTTGTGAAATTCTTAGTATCTTTTCTGTCTATAAATCTTCACAATTTCATTTTTCATTTTAGCCTTTGCTTTCATTATTGCCCAACTTTACCTCCCTTAACTGTTCCTCTTCCCCAGGTGACTGCTGATGGAGTCTTGCTCTGTCAGCTTTCCTAGGCCACTGATTGGGTCATGGAGGTAAGTATCAGAGAATGAAGTTGTTGTTGGTTTTTTTTTTTTTTTTTTTGGCTGCATCACCTACATATCCTGGTCCATTCCCTAGTCACCTATTCTTCCAAATGTGATTTTTGACAAAATTCTAGTAAGTCCTAAACAGATTCTTCTGCAGGAAATCTCAGTGAACAAATACATGATGGAATCTCACCTCCTTCCAGAGGGAAGAAGGTTGGCAGGCTTCTGTGTTCAAAGCTGACTTTCGGTGTTGGACACTAAGGTGTTGTTCTTAGGAGTCGTTATAGGAAAGTAAGGCTTCTGTCCCAGGCTGCAGGCACGAGTGTTGCAGGAAACAGTATACCACTACTCTTTATGTTTTGGGCTCAAAATCAATACAGATTAGTATGCTTACAGTACAAAAGACATAAACCCAGTATTTTAGAACACTGCGCCGAATTTCAGGAGTAGAACCTGGACTGCCTCGCATTATGTGAGTGATGGCAAGGAGGGCCTCTATAGGGGGGCCTGTGTGAATGCGGAGGCCTAGGGTTCTTTGTTGTGCGACGTGGCCTGTTCCAACTCCCCAGTAAGGGGCCTGTGGGTGAGTTTGTCTTCTGCCACTCTTACCCAAATAAGCTGTTTTTCATTTAAAAGCTGTCACTCAAAGGGCAAGGAGATGTTTTTTGGTTAAATGTCCAGTAACAGGCACGACACCACCAGCACTGAGTTCCCTGAGTCAGCTGATAATCTTCTACAGCTAATTGCCATAGTTTTGCTGTTTGTAGCACGTGGCATTGTATAGTCACCCTACCTAGGACCCTGACTTCTTGTTGGAAAAAAAAAAATGAAGAAGTCATATCAGGGTCATTATTGGTTCCATTGTCTGTTGGAAGGTCTTTCTTAGGAATTAAAAAATTTTTAACTCTTTTATCTTTTGCTATGGGGAGAAAACTTGAGGTTAAGCTGGAAGCAGTTCAAAGATCAGGGGCCTGAAATGGAATCTGTTTGACTCTGCCTTCACTTCTTCCCGGTAGATTCCACCGTAACCCAGGGCTCTCGCTGCTGCAGTACACTACAGGAAGCTGCCCAGACATCTTACCCGTGCCTTCTGTGGTCCATTTGTCAATGTACTGAAGATAATTTAAATGATGTGACGCACTTGTCTCCCCAGTTATCATTTTAAAAAATGTGACAAATTAAGTGGGCATCCTCTGGCTTCAAATGGAGAACCTGAAATATTAGCAGTGGAAACAATCTAAAATATTTAACAAGGAATCCGAGAATTGGCTCAGATTCCCTGACTTGGCACTGACCACAGAAGCAATATGAGGATAAACAGTGAGCGTTCAAGCAGCTTCTGCTTTGGGTATCAGAGGGCACGGAGACAGAGACTTGAGTTCTTGACATCTGACGATAATCCAGGTAGAGCTGGTGCACAAAATTCCAAGTTTCAATGAGGACCTAGAAAGTGACAAGCAAGAGGATCTATTCCAAATGTGATTTAAATCTCATTATGTTTTGAATATTCAGCGGGACTCTCCCAAGGTTTCTGTTTCTCCTTGGGAGTAAAATATGTTCTTAAAAGTGCATTCAGCTCTGCTGCTAAAGTATCGTTTACTAACAAATGATTGCAGCTGTACCCTGGTGGCCTCAAAGAGTTTTAATGTTGCTTCCAGATGTGCTTAATTTATTTCCAGGGTATAATGTTTGCCATGGGAGGCTTGGGTGATTTTCTCACTTATCAATGCCAGTTTCTTGGAGGTAGGTGCAGTTTTAGTCCTCTTCTGGATGGAGAGACAGAACAGAAAGATATTATGGCTTCATTAAGATCAAATGAGAAACCTTTAACAATCCTGAGAAAAAGACCAAATCCACTGTGTATTTCCTGAGCGTAGGCACCTGGCCTTATGTTGCTGCAAGTGTTTCTGAGGACCGTTCTTGCCAATATTCAGCCTTATGCAGATAATGGTATTTGTCAAGACTTTTAAGAATCTAGAATTTAAAAATATCACCCTGTATGCAGTAACCAGTGGTTGATTTGTTATGAAATATTAAGAGGGTGGAGTGAATCCAATTTTCAGCTACTCAAAGCACTACTGGGTGTAGCTATTAACAATCTTTGCATATTGGATATGAATAATAATATATGGTATTTATTACAGAGCAATCGTATAAATTTTATTTTGGAGCACATTAAGATGGAGACCAGTTGAAATGTAAAATTCATAATGTATCTAGAGCAATTGTGAGGAGTTATTATGAAAGCTACTTTGGCGAGGTGCAAACTATGCAATAGGAGTTTAAGAGGTTTTCCATGAATATCAATTAAGTTGTTGAAGATATTCAAGTCTATTCAACTGAACTTAAATACTTAATGAAATAGATAAAGCTAAGCTAACATGTATCCGTATCATAGAAATCATCACCACACAAATGGTCACTTAGTGTAAGTACTAAATCCTAAACATTGGTCTCCTGGCCCACATTTTTAGTAATCTTTGTAAAGTAGTATATTGATCCTTAAAAATAACTGAAGCAATTTGCCCCAAAGCTATGGAAGAGCTTGGTTCCTTATTTATAGCATCAAAGTTATGAGAGGGTGTAATCTTAACTGAAGGGTTAAATATGTAAGTCAATGACTAGGATGAGCATTGGAAAGTTGCATGCTGCCAGAATTGCCCTTAATAATCTTTGGCTACCTTTGGAAAAATTAGAATATATCCTTTTTTTCACATTAGTCAGGAAATCCTTAAATGACCCACACATTCTTTATATAGGCTTGTGAAACATAAGTGTGGTGTCAAAGTGACTTGCATTTAACACTGATGAACACAAATGTTAAGATGTTCAAAGCTTCCTGTCTTCGGAAGTAATGTTCTCATGTGATACAACAGGAATATTTTGGTAGAATGTAGGATAATGAGGGCTGAGAATTTTGCCAACTTTTTCTTCTTTTGAAAAAAAAAATATATATATGGAGAACAAATTGCATGTATTTAATATAAATGCAGTTTTAAGAGCCCAATGCTACTTCCATCCCTACTTTCCCTTCGTTCCTCACCCCCACCCTCTCTCCTCCTTGCTTTCTTATTTTTCTTTTAATTTTCACAATGACAGACTTCCAATTTTCTTTATAATCACAAGCTTAACCCTCCACAAAATAAAGAATTCAACAAGTTGTAAGTAGAAAAACCACTGTTCCTCAAGAGTATAGACAAGGGCTATAAACAATAATCAAGTCTCAATATGTCGATCTTGCTCATATGATTACATTTTTTGTCCACTTTTTCTCACTGCAGTAATTCAGTCATTACCTAGTTCAATATTAGGCATGTAAATATACAACCAATGTGTTGAATAACTAAACTATGAATAAGATATGCTGAAAAAGTGAAGGATGAAAGGGAATTGAATTCTTGCATGCTCTTAAATCTAACTCATTGGTTTAAGTTAACACCAAAATAACAAACTAAAACACCGGTCCTAAGGGTACTGGGAGGAAGCTTCTGGCTCCTGGCTTCAGATTGGCACAGCTCCAGCCATTGTGGCTATCTGGGTAGTGAAACAGTGGATGGAAGACCTCTCTCTCTCTCTGCCTCTGTCTCTCTGTAACTCTGCCATTCAAATAAGTAAATAAATCTTAAGAGAAAAGAATATCCTCAAATTTTCAGCTTTTTAAATATTTCTTGTGGCTTGGAAATATTCTGATATTTGGATAAGGTGATAAAATGCAATCGTTTTTAGTTGCTATAGGTTGATAACTTCATGCATATGAAATGAGATGGTGAGTGCTCCTAAAGTAACAAGAGAGGGCCCAGAAGTATGTCTGTAGGATCACACACATACTCTGCAGAAGATTGCTCAAGAGAGGCATTGCCTTAAAACATTTTCTGCTGCTATAGTGAAATGTCTGAGGCAGAGAAATTCATAAAGAAACACGTATAACTTGCAGTTCTGAAAGTCTAACAGCATAGCACTGGCATTTGCTTAGCTTCTGATGAGGGCCTGATTGTGGGTACGCACATGGTAGGAAGTGGACAGACAAGTAGGCTTCTGTGGACCAGAGAGAGTGAGGGCAGGTGATAGGTTCGCTTTAGCAACCAGCTCTCCAAAACCAATCAGTGTTACGGGGTTGGGCCATAAAGAGATTTGTGGGAAGGTCTCAGACCAGGCCAAAAGCAGTCTGAGACATACATACACTGAACTTGGATGTTGTACTGTATATTTACCTGGTTTTAGTCCTTATAAAGTCATTAGCTCTCCAGTATAGTTGGAGTATTCTACATATCCAGTAGAATAATTCACCCAGGTTTGTAGGCCAGAGGCCTTATGATGTGAATGTATCTTTCAGCATTCAGAACCAGAAATATATGGGTAGGTGATAGAAATGAGGTTTGAAGAATGTAGTTCCAGAGGCCTGTTTGTAGAAAATATTTAGTTATCAGATATTTAAAATTGTTAAGTGGAGGATTCAGTTAACATCAATACTCTGTCAAAACAGACAGTCTCCTATCATGAATGTACTCAGTAGTGCACATTAGAAAATTAAAAATGTACTGAACTTACTTTACTTTTTATGGGAATTTAGCAAAATAGAATTTATCACAATTTCTATGTTATGGCACACAAACTTTAAGTGAACAAGTGGTGATTGTGTTTATTGAGGTTTTATGTTTTATACATCTCAACTACTGAAAAACCAAAACAAAATGCTTTTAAAATAAGATTTATTATTTATTTGAAAGGCACAGTGACAGAAACAGGGAAGATATATATATATACGTATATATATATATATATATATATAGAGAGAGAGAGAGAGAGAGAGAGAGAGAGAAAGAATCTTCCATCTGCTGGTTCATGCCTCAAGTGGCTACAACAACCAGCTCCAGATTAGGATCTGGCCATACTGGGAACCAGGATCTCCATTCCTATGTCCCACATGGCTGTCAGGTATCCAAGTACTTAGGCCATTACCTGTTACCTTTTCAGGCCTATTAATAGGAAGCTGGATCTGAACCGGAGCAGCTGGGACTCCAACAGGCACTCTGTTATGGAATGCTTCTGTCCTAAGTGGTAGTTTGCTCTGCTGCAGGACAACATCATTCCCTAAAAAAAATTCTAACAACTGCATTGAAGAGACTGAACTTATCTCTTTTTCTTCTTACAGAAAAATATTACAGGGGCTAGTGTTGTAGTATAGTGGGTAAAGCTGTGATCCTCTGTGGGTGCTGGTGCATGTCCTGGTTGCTCCACTTCTGATGCAGTTCTCTGCTAATGGCCTGGGAAAAGTAGTGGAAGATGGCCTGAGTGCTTGGGCCCCTGCCACCGACATAGGACACCGAGGTGAAGCTTCTGGTTCCTGGCTTTGACTTGGCCCAGCCCTGCCTTTGCAGCCATCTGGGGAGTGAAGCAGCAAATAGAAGGTCTCTCTCTCTCTCTGTTTATCCCTCTCTCTCTGTAGCTTTATCAACTAAATAAGTAAATCTTTTTAAAAATTCAAAATTATTGTAATATGAAGATATTATCTAACAAAATGCAGATCTTTAAAATTTTATATAAGTTATACATGTTTCATGTATTTCATATAGAAAGATTTAGGATCATAGAGATACTTCCTCCCCTAGCCTCCTTCCTGCCTACTCAAACACTTCCTTCTCCCTCTCCTACTCCCACTCCTAATTTTTATAAAGATATATTTTCAGTTTACTTAATATTTATAAGGTTAACCCTACACTAAGTAGAGAGTTCTAACAAATAATATGAAGAAAAAAAACAACACTGTTCCTCAGCAGAAGAGACAAGGGTTGTAAACAATCATCAAGTCTCAAAATGTCCATTTTATTCTAATGCATTGCATTTTAGGTACTCATTATTTACCTCAGATCAGGGAAAACATGGTAACTGTCATTTTGGGACTGGCTTACTTCACTAAGTATCATGGTTTCCAGTTTCATCCATTTTGTTGTAAAAGATAGGATTTCATGTTTTTTTTTTTTTTGTTTGTTTTTTCAACCGAGTAGTACTCCATAATGTATATATATCATAATTTCTTTATCCAGTCATCAGCAGGTGGACATCTGGGTTGATTCCGTATCTTAGCTATTGTGAATTGAGTTGCAATAAAAATGGATGAACAAATAATTCTTTCATATCCTGTTTTCAATTCCTTTGGGTAAATTCCCAGAGGTGGGATAGCTGGATCCTATGGTAGGTCTATATTCATCTTTCTGAGATATCTCCAATACTTTCTTCAACAGGAACTGCACCAGTTTTCTTCTGACCAACAATGGCTTAGGTTTCCCATTTCCCCACATTCTTGCCAGCATTCAGTGTTGATTTCTGTATGAGAGCCAGTCTAACTGGGGTGAGGTGAAACCTCATTGTGGTTTTGATTTGCATTTCCCTGATGGCTAGTGATTCTGAGCATTTTTTCAAGTGTCTGTTGGCCATTTGAATTTCCTCTCTTGAAAAATGCCTGTTCAAGTCCTTTGCCCATTTCGTAATTGAATTGTTTATTTTGTTGTTGTTTAATTTCTTGAGCTCTTTATAGATTCTAGAAAATAACCCTCTTCAGTTGCACAGTTTGCAAATACTTTCACCCATTCTATCAGCTGTGTCTTCTCTTTGCTGCATGTTTCTTTTGCAGTGCAGAAGCTTCTCAGCTTGATGTAATCCCATTTGTCAGTTTTGGCTTTAATTTCCTGTGCCTCTGGGACCTTTTCTAAGAAGTCTTTGCCTATGCCAATGTCTTGCAGGGTTTCTCCAATGTTCTCGAGTAATTTGATGATATGGGGTTGTAGATTTAGTTATTTGATCCATTTTGAGTGGAATTTATGTAAGGTATAAGGTAGGGCTCTTGCTACATTTTTCTGCATGAAGATATTCAGTTTTCCCAGCACCATTTGTTGAAGAGACTGTCCTTGCTCCAGGGATTAATTTAGGCTCCTTTGTCAAAGGTAAGTTGGTTGTAGGTGCATGGATTGATTTTTGGAGTTTCTATTCTGTTCCGTTGGTCTATACGTCTGGTTTTGTGCCTGTACCAGGTTGTTTGATTATAACTTCCCTGGAGTATGTCTTTAAGTCTAATATTGTGTTGCCCCCTTCTTTGTTTTTGTTGTATAAGATTGCTTTAGCTATACAGGGTCTCTTGTGTTTCCATATGAATTTTAGCATCTTTTTATTTCTAGATCTGGGAAGACTGTCATTGGTATTTTAACTGAGATCACATTGAATCTGTAAATTGCTTTCAATATTAAGGACATTTTGATGATATTGATTCTTCCAATCTATGAACATGGAAGACTTTCCCTTTTTTATGTCTTCTTATATTGTTTTCTTTAGCATTTTGTAACTTTCATCATAGAGATCTTTGGTATCCATGGTTAAATTTATTCCAAGGTATTGAATTTTTTTTTTTTTGTAGCTATTGAGAATGGGATTGATCTTACAAGTTTTTTCTCAGTATGGCATTGTCAGTTTATACAAAGGCTATATATTTTTTGTGTTGATTTTATATCCTGCCACTTCACCAAACTCGTTTATGAGTTCCAATAGTCTCCTAGTGGACTCTTTTGGATCTCCTCTGTATGGATCATGTCATCTGCAAATAGGAATAATTTGACTTCCCTCCTTTCCAACTCATCCCTTTGATTTCTCTTTCCTGCCTAATGGCTATGGTTAAAACTTCTAGGACTGCATTGAATAGCAACGGTGAGAGTGGGCATGCTTGTCTCTGGATCTAAGTGGAATGCTTTCATCTTTTTCACATTCAATAGGATATTGACCATAGGTTTGTCATAAACTGCCCTGAGTATGTTGAGGAATGTTCCTTTTATACCCAGATTTTCACCATGAAAGGATGTTGTGTTTTATCAAATGCTTTCTGTGCATCTATTGAGATAACCATATGGTTTTTGTTCTTCAGTTTGTTACTGTGATGTATCATGTTTATTGATTTGCAAATGTTAAACCATCCCTGCATGCCAGTGTAGACTAAAACATTATAGGAGTCCTTGACAGCATCTATTAAAATCTTACATTTAATTTTTCTGGATTTTGTAATGTTTGTGACACTTTTCAGTATTTTTACATTTGATTTTGCTATGACTCTTTTTTTTCATCCAAAATAAATATTTATATTCATTGTGTTGTAACCTCTTTCTCAAATATTTTAACCCAAATTATTCAGGCTCACAAAACCTGAATTCTCCCTTGTAACTGAAACAGAACAGCTGTAGATCTATATAGACAGAGTAGGAGTACAAGGAGGTGCCATGAGGGTAGAGTGGTGGAGTCATGGTATGGGCACAGACACCTTTTCATCTGTTTCTTTTGTTTTCCTTTCTTCCTCTCTCTTGGGGGATATAATGGAAAAAATGAGGTCCATGCACTTTTTTAAAGATGAGAGTGGTCCTCAGAATGCATCTGGAAGCCAATAAATTGGAATACAGGGTAGTCCATGGAGACCAAGGGCGACTTTTTCTCTCTCTGACATCCAGGTGTCTGAAATATGCCTCTATTGGCCATGGAACAGTTCCCACTTTGGAGATTTTTTTATTGATTTTCCATGCTCTTCAGTGGAGCAGGTTAATGTTTCTTATATACTGCCTTGGATTGAGTCTTCATTCTTTTGGGACTCAGAAGACCCTGGATACTGAGGAGGCCAGTGGTGCTGCAGGACTTCGCGATGATGCCATCCATGCATTACAGGACCCAGCTCCACGGTTGGTCCTGATTTTGTAGCAGTAATCCCCTGCAGTTGTTAAGGCCTGGCACTTTTCTCTATAGGATTTACCCCCCAGGGTTTGGGAAACTCTTTAAAGATCTACTAGAAAGCTCTTACAAATGTTTCATCTGCTTTTGGTTTGTGGGTTCTGAGCACATGGTTTCCAAATGTCGCATTTGGAATGTGGAATTCAGTAATTCTCAAGCATTCTGATCAAATCATTGATTTTATCCATTTTTTTCTGTGAATAATACACCATGTCTGGTGCTTTTTCAAGCATGCCTCTTTCTCTCCTTATACATTGCAGAATCTTAGTTGATATGTTTTTCTCAAAGGTTGGGAGCATTTGGGAAACGTGTGTTTTGAAAAGAAAGGTGAACTCATTAGCTTACCTTTCTAAATATTTTCATAATTTTCTGAAACCTGGTATGCCATCTTTATTCACAACTTCTTTTGATTTTCTGCCACAACTTGGCACTTATAGTGAATGGCAATATATACTAATAAGCAGGCAGGTTAATAAGACTTGGGTTAATGATGATAATTATTCCTACATAGTGTATGCTGACAGCATGAGCAAAGATATTCACTCTTCAAAAAAGCCCCAAGGCATTGCAGATAATTCTGACATCTAGTATGTTATGTGGGAAGAAGGTTACCAGTCTATGTGATACCTGACTTTTCTCTTAAGTGAGCATTTTAATTACCTGAGAATAACATCCATGGTTAGAATTCAGTGAACAGGCATGGGGCCAATAACTTTTTCATGAGATCCCTGAGAGAGGGTTAGCATTTACTCATTAAAACTTATAGGCTTGCAAACATGGTGTTAGAAATAAATAAGCAGTTAAGTATTAAGAAAAGGTCAGTGATTTTGCTCAATGTTTGAGCTAAAATGGGTTCCTGGTTTCAAGTGAATATTTTTTGACCCACGTGGTAAAAATATGAAATCATGAAGTTCTGCTTCTGTTACTCTTTGTTCTTTCCAAGTCTACCAGATTCCCCACAAAACCAGCAAGCCGAAATACCTGATGAGCCCAGGCTCCATTTTCCGTTCCTGTAACCCGGCCTGCTCTTCAACACTTCGTTTACGCCTGAACTCTTAATGACAAATGACTGATTAACAGATCAGAGCTACATTCCGCTTCTTTCCACCCAGGGTTGATTGCCTTTTCAGAAGTATTAAACCTTAAATCAGGCATTTCAAATGAAACACTGGCCTCGACCTGTTGGGCGACATTAATGACTAACGCTGGCCAAATGTGGGCTGCGGACAAGCTGAAAGTGAAGGGGACCAAAAGTAGGAGAGTCATTGCTTATCTCAGGCGATTATTCCTGTGTCCACATCTGTCCCAGATTTGGAAGACATTTAATTTTTCAAGAAAGCTTAGAATTTGGATTTTTGGTGAATTCTTCCCTTGTTGAAATATTTTCTAAGAGTTCAAACATTGCCTTTGTCAAGCACGTGTCTAGGGCTAGGGCACAAGTTCGTGGCTTCAGCTTTGAACTGAAGGGAGAAGCTGCAAAGAGTGTAATTCCCAGACTTTTCACAGAGCCAAGAATTTGGAGGACCCATTTCTCGGATGCCTTTCCAACCCTCTGCTCTTCTTCACGCTGCTGCACTTGCTCCAGTGCCCCTCCTGTCTTCTCTGCCTGTGAGACGCGATGGTTTGACCAGGTTATGGCTCTTGAACTCATGCGGATGCTTAAATCTCCAGGTCGTGGGTTGATGGCACTGAGAAGGTGGAGACTTATTCCAATGAAGGTGTCTAGGAGGTGGACCTAGTTGGAGATGCTTCCGTCACTGGGAGTGTGTGCTTTAAACTAGTAGTTCGTGACAGGGTTGGTTACAAAAGCTGAGTTGGACTTGGCGACTCTCTCTGCTTGCCGGCTGGCTTTGTGATTGTTCCTCTGCACATTCTCTACCATCTGCTCTTCTCCAGCCTCACCAGACACAAGATAGCAGACATAATGGAGTCTGTCCAACCTTGGGTTCTGAACCTCCTTGAGCTGAAATAAACCTCCTCGCTTAATAAGCAGCTTGCCTTAGGTGTTTCATTATACTACTGAGAAATTGACTAATGGAAGGACCTACTCACTGTTTAGAAAACAGATTTTATATTTTTATTTGGAACACAATAATTGTACACATTTTGGGGGCTTCAGTGTGATGTTTTATTACGTGTGTAATGATCAGATCAGAGTAACTGGCTGTTCACTTTTGATGGCCTTGGGTAAAAATGTTGCCCTTTCCATAGAGCTTTCTAAGCCCCTTTTCTCTTTCCAAATCATTTCACTACCTCCCTTCTTTGTGGGATGAATTCATTTTCCGATTATGTTGCTAGGGCATCTGGAACATACTATATGTAGTGCTTATTGTGTGTAATAAAATTTGTGAATGCATTAGTCTTCCCAGGTATAATATGAGGTCCATATGGGCAGAGCCCCTTTCTTTTTCTTTTATCAGCATCACATAGTATCTGCCTCATAGTGGGCAATACATGCTTGCTGGGTAAATGAATGGATTAGTGAATGCCTATGAGAAAGATACTTAAAGGCTTATGGATCCTTATAAATCTCTCTACGCCTAGCAGGGCTGTGCATGTGGCAGGTACTCAGCACTTGTTTATTAAATGGAAAGCCAGTGTAAAACAAGGGCTGGTGGCAGTTATTCTTTCCGCGGCAGCCATTGGAGGGTGAACCAACGGCAAAGGAAGACCTTTCTCTCTGTCTCTCTCTCTCACTGTCCACTCTGCCTGTCACAAAAAAAAAAAAAAAAAAAAAAAAAAGAAGGATTTGGGAGTCCTGGATAGGACATCCTGAGTGCTGTGCTCCCTAAATCATTTCCCACTGAGATAAAATAAGTTGCCAAATTCTCTCTGATCCTATAATTCAATTAAAATTAATAAAAATACCAAATATATAAATAAAATACATTAAAACAAAATTACTACAATATCATATATATTCTGTCAGCTGCTCCTCTTCCAGTCCGGCTCTCAGTTACAGCCTGGGAAAGCAGTAGAAGGTGGCCCAAGCACTTAGACCCCTGCACCTGTGTGGGAGACCTGGAAGAAACAACTGGCTCTTGGTTTCAGTCGGCCCAGCTCTGGCTGTTGCAGTCACTTGGGGAGTGGATGGAGACCTTTCTCTCTCTCTCTGTGTCTCTACCTCTCCCTGTAACTCTGTCTTTCAAGTAAATAAAATAACTCTTTTTAAAAAAGATTTATTTATTTAATTGAAAGTCGGAATTACACAGAAAGAGGAGAGGGAGAAAGAGAAAGAGAGAAAGAGAGAGAGAGAGAGAGAGAGAGAGGTCTTCCATCCTCTGGATCACTCTCCAGATGGCCGTAACGGCTGGAACTGTACTGATTCAAAGCCAGGATCTAAGAGATTCTTCCAGGTCTTCCACACGTTTTCAGGGGCCCAAGGACTTGGGCCATCTTTTTTTTTTTTTTGACAGGCAGAGTGGACAGTGAGAGAGAGACAGAGAGAAAGGTCTTCCTTTTCCGTTGGTTCACCCCCCCAATGGCTGCTGCGGCTGGCGCACTGCGCTGATCCGAAGCCAGGAGCCAGGTTCTTCTCCTGGTCTCCCATGCAGATGCAGGGCCCAAGGACTTGGGCCATCCTCCACTGCCTTTCTGGGCCACAGCAGATAGCTGGACTGGAAGAGGAGCGACCAGGACAGAATCCGGCGCCCCGACCAGGACTAGAACCCCGGGCTGCCAGCACTGTAGGCAGAGGATTAGCCTATTGAGCCGCGGTGCTGGCCCTGGGCCATCTTCTAATGCTTTCCCAGGCCATAGCAGAGAGCTGGACTGGAAGAGGTGCAGCTAGGGCTCGAACCGGCGCCCATATGGGATGCCGGCACTGCAGTTGGTGGCTTTACCCACTATGCCACAGCACTGGCCCCTTAAATAAAATAAGTGTTTTTTAAAAAATTCATGGAAATGAAATTAAAAGGTAAGTTTGTTTTGCTGCAAAAATCTTGAAATTCATGGCATTTTCCATGAACTTTCTGAAGACCCTCCTATGTGTGACAGAGATGGATTAACTGTTTTTCATCATGAAGATGTAACATTTCCCTCAGTGGTTCTTTTAATTGAGGCAAATCTCTGTCTCAGTATCACTGTTGAGGCAATAGTGCATCTCAAAAGTCTAGTGGTTATAGAGAATTTTTTCAGGGGCAAGTCAGAATGAATTTGAATTAAAAAAAAAATCTGCCAGTACTCCATCCAATTGGTACTTATTGTAAAGGCACACACAATTATTTAAAATAATTTATTTACATCCAAATTGCCTAGTTCATTCATCACGTTAGGGAAAATCCTGCCTTCCTGCGTGTCCTGAGAGACTCTTTTCGGAGAGCCTGATTTTGCCTAGGGACTCTGGATTAACTTGGAAATATGCCAGTGGTGAAGTTAATGATCTGGTATAAAAGAGTTGCCCAAGAACCTGATCTTGCGTGCTGACCAAGGCAGGCATAGAAAGATGCTTCCTTTATAATAGACATTCTGCCAGGCTTGGAGTCAGCTGTTTCTTTTTGCAGGGATAGCATCGGTGGAAGACTAGTTAATTGTTCCATAGAAGAATCTAGCTAGCTGAATAGTTTGCAGACAAAAATAAGATGATGCAGGCCAGTTGTGTAGTCGTTTGTACATTTTGATAATAACTCATTATAGAATCAATTGTGTAAAAATCAGCCAATGATTTAACAATCTAAGTGTGCAGGCAGCCGTGATCACTTGTTATTTTAAGAAGAAAAAAGTTCTTTGTTGCTATCTTGCTTTCTGTTAGCACGCTGCATACATAGCCTGTCATCCTCTGGAGAGCTTGTGCCATTTGGCGCCACGCTGGCACTTCAACAACGAGCAGTCATGATTCATGCACATTTTCTCCAGTTGAGCCATTGCATACAATTCAACGGGAGGACATTCAAATGAGCCGACTTTGAGAGTGTATTTGAAGCTCTTCCTGAGGCTAATAGAGACCTGCCCCTGGTCTCTCCATTTTCGTTGGTAAGCTCTTATATTTTCAGCAGTGGAAAATAAAACAACAAATGTTATTCAGCAGAAAGATAAAAGCTCAATCTATGTAAAGTGAGACAGAAGAAATGGCAACATGGCATGTGGGTTTTGCATGCTGAGCCTCATAAAATGCAAGCGTGAATTTCCTCTCGTAGTGAGTGTGGTCCAACATTAAACGAAGCATGGGGCATGATTATGAGATAAGATCAGTAGTTGGAGAACATACAGCAAGCTGTTTTACCCACATTGAATATAATTTCACTCTTCTGATCCGGCAGGCCCTCTTGGTGCACATCTTTGTAGATTTTTTTTGCAAGTTCTCAGGAATGCATTAAAAAACCCTACAGGCTGTAACTAAAATTACTGAATATTTTTTAATGTCTCACATGTTGACGGTCCTGATTTTTGTTATGTAAGAAATCACTGTCGATAGTGCTATTTAAATCCCTACTCTTTAGACTTGTGAGTGCTAATGGCCGGGCTGGAGAACTTCAGCTTTTTCTGTAATCGTTATTCCTGGCTTCCTGCGGTGGATATGTATCGAACATAAGAAATTAGCTGTAGAGAGAATTAGAGGGTCTAAGTCTGAGTCATGTAAATGCCAAAAGCTTTTTGTGACATTTTTCAGACTTTAAAAATGGAAATATGTTATTTGCGCAGTAGCTCCTGATGGAATATGACATACTGCAGCGATGTGGTAGGTTTCAGATGGGGCTGCAGGCCATTAGGAGCCCTGTGTGTGAGAGCCTGGGCCCGGAGCAGAGCAATGGAGAGAGCTACTTGGTAGAAGCGTGGCATTTGCCGACGATCCAAGGAATCCTCGTTAGGTCAAGAACGCTAATGAGAATTAAGAGCTTGCTCGAACCTGTTATCCTAAATATGGCTTAGGAGTATAATTTTCAAGCATGATGTAACTTTTTGTCTTTACTCCAGATGATTTTACATCATCATCATTATATCATTGGATTAAAAAAAATCTTATAGGGCTAAATACATACTTTCACTCATGTTTCAAGGAAGGCTGAGTCAGCTAATCCAGTCAAAATAAGGCATTTTCCCAAGTAGATTCAGAGCCTCTGTTGTGTCCTGGAAGGCATGGGGAGTGGGTGTAAGGGTAATACTCGAAGTTTCTCTAGAATCAAACAGACTTGCCATCCATCTGTGTCCTTTGTCCCTCATCTCTTGTGCCAACTCCTTGTGGCTTTGAAGAGCCTCCTGGGGAGGCAGGAACTATCTTCTTGGATTTCACCTGGGGCATTGAGGGTGGATTTCCCCAGACAGCCAGTACCATGGGGTGAGGGTGGTAGTGAAGGCTAGAGGGGTGGCCTCGCAGTCCCCTGAGCCCACACCCCCAATGAATCGTTGTTGCTGGGAGCATAGCCTTCTTTTTTCTTTCTTTCCTTCTTTTTCTGGGGATAAAGGCACTTGCTGCAGGAAGTAAAGGACTTTCATGAGAAATAAGCTCATTGAAACTTTCCAGCTTCCTGTTCTAGATAATTCAGTGTTCAGTTATTGAAAGATAGGGTCTCTGGAAAAATGGTTTGTATATGGAAGAAGAGGAAACGGACAAGCAAGAGGATTTCTAAAGGAATTCTGCAAGTGTGGACTAGAGGTAGATGATGACGATTAGTGAAATGATATAAAGCAGGGGGCAGAGGCCTCCTTTTCCTTTGACGACAGCCTCCTGGGCAGCCTGTGTTTAGACTTCCTTTCCCTGCACTCCAGCAATGCAATCCAGTTCTTTCCCTTAGAGTCTTAGCGATGCTTGAGGTCACCACGCCTGTTCCCTCCCCCAGCTGCCGTCCACGACAATGACCTCTTCATCTCCCTGAACTCATTTCCAAGACTTGATGATCCCATTGCAAATCTGTCCTTGGTTCTTTTTGCTCTTATCACTCTGAGTCCTGGGTCTAAATTTAACTCAACTACATTGGGTAGTTTTCACTGACCTCTTGGCATCTCTTCTCACCCCACTTCTACTTGGCTGTTTCCGTAACTATTTTAGGTTGCTTCTCTTTTTGCCCTCTACAGGTTAGAAGCAGCGTACAGGAAAACAACTAGATTTTGTGAAATAGTAATACATTTTTTCTCCTTCTCTTCAGATGTCCAGGCACCTTGCAAGTCTGTGTGAGTCTGACACAGATAGTTTGCTGCCTCCAGGGAGCCTTGAAACCACGAACATGTCCTCTCTCTTCCTGCTCTCTAGAAGATCCATCTCTTTCTTATCCAGAGAAAAATGTCTACATCAGCAGCCAGAGCTGTTGACAATTTGGCGCTTCCTTACCTGTCTGACTCACTTGGTCTTTCCCACTTCGTGTTACTATTCAGAGGCCAAGCTGACCCTCTTAGGGTTCATGAGTTGTCTGTCATTTTCATAACAACTTCCTTTCTTCAGTTCCCCATCTGACAAACATCTATTCATTCTTCAAGACTCCATCTCTTCTACATTTTTGTGATTCTCTCAGGAGGAGTTGGGGTTTTCTCCCCCCACTGGGCCTTAACTCTTTGATATATATTTACTTGTTTTTATGTCCATAATATGACAAACCCTTCAGGATAACAATTTGGCTTTAATCATCCTCAGATTTCTAGCTTTTAGCACTGTAACCACAACACAAGCCAAATTGAAATGAAAAAGACTATTGAAGTGAATCAGTAAGTGAATGAATTATGGATACAGCTACTAATACTTCTGCATCATTTGTGAATAGTAGAAATCCAATCCATTATGTGTGCAGAACATGAGCCAGGAAGCAGCAGATTCATAGAATGAGGGAGCACCTGCTTTTTTGCCTTGCGTTGAACACAGTCACTGCTCATTTTGAAGTTGACTCGTCAACGCCATTAGAAGAAGCATTGTTCTGCTAACAATGTGCCTCTTTATTGAATTCTGTTGGAGAATTTCACTACAGGTTTAATTATTGCTCACCTTGGTGTCAGGCTTCTTTCTCTTTATGAACTAATCATCTATTGGCCCAGGGGGGTTCCTGTAGCTTCCAGGTTTCTCAAGATTTGTCAAATCAGGTTATGTGCTGTTATTTCACAAGTATTAAAATAGAAGTTTTTTTCTAATTTCGGGGAAAAAACTATCTCCCCTTGCTTTACACAGGCAAACTATACCAAGATATGCATTTGAGCTGAGGTAGTCATTTGAGTTTTATTAATTAATCTGGGAAAAGAAAGTTGAATCAGAGTAGTGAAGAGATACATTTGATGAAGTTGCTGCTTTAATATACAGTTCAGAGTATTTTAGAATTGTGACAATTATTTCTAAATACTCATTGTGGAGGAGAGATGACAGATTAGCCTTGGTGTACACCACTGTGGCATTGTCATTGTTGATCATTTATTTTTGCTTTACCAACTCTCAGATAAGAAGAGTCTCTGAATTGGGCTGGCCTTCAAGTAACACTTATTTGGAAACCATTTTTGTTGATTCCAATTGATCTGCTGAGAATTATTGTGATAAAGCCTAGCTTTCTAGAAGCCTTTCATGTGGAAATCTTGTGAACTTAAAGGTGAGGTATTCTGAAATATCACAGAGTACCACATGGCATAAAATGTGTCAGAAGTATCTTCTGATTTTTAACCAGTTCAAAGACTCAAGTTCAGTGTTTTGTGATCTTTTGGAGCATACCTGAGTCCCTTTAAATTTATAGTCTATGAAGTTTACTTATTTATTTTTCATAGATAATAAAATTTACCACTATTCTTTAGAAATCTTGGGATGTAAGTTTTTTTTTTTTTTTTTTAAAGCAGGCCCAATATATGCTCAATAAAATGTTAGGTCTTTTATGTTAAATACATATAATCAGTAAACTTATTTGCATGAATTAGACCAGGAAACACAGAACTCATGTACCTTATCCACATAAATGAGATAAGCTGGTGCAAATATGAGAATTTGTGATCTTTCAATTCCCAGAATATTTTATTGTATTTAACAATAATTCAGAATTTAATCCATAATTAATGGATAATTGGAAAATACTCATTTTCCTCATTATCGTAGTTATTATTTTCAGAAAGTTTTAGGACTATTTTTACTTGAAAAATGTGATACTGACTTTGACATAATTTCAGCATGATAGCCAACTTAATAGGAAAGCCAACCTTAGCAGATAACATACCTGAGTTATAAATCCACTCCAGTGTTATTTGTAAGTTATATGACTTGATTTTTCTCTAGAATCAACCTTAAGAATGACATTTGAAGGCCATACTTTCTTCTTCATTTCATTATTTAACAATCTGTACACTATAACTAAATTTTTTTCAGTTATTACATTGCTGTGTGAATTTGATTTCATAGTTCTCTGCATAATAATAATACTCCATTTATTTTTGTCATAGGTTTTTTAGTTTTTTATATTTATTTGTGTTTAAATACTTTAAATAAGGTTTTGATGCCTACCTTTCTTTTTTATTGCATTATTTAAAAAAAATATTTGTTCGAAAAGCAGAGTTACAGAGAGAGAGAGGGGGAGAGAAATCTTCCATCCACAGGTTCACTCAAATGGCATCAGTGGCAAAAATTGAGTCAGACTGAAGCTATGAGCCCAGAACTCCATCTGGGTCTCCCACATGAGTGGCAGGGACCCAAGTACTTGGACCATCTTCCACTGCTTTCTCCCAGGCGTATTGCAGGGAGCTGCATTGGAAATGGAGCAGCTGGGACTCCAACTTTATGGGATGCTGGTGTTGCAGGTGGTGGCTTTACCCGCTGTGCCACAATGCCGTCTCCTATTGTCCTTTTGATTTAATAAAACTTCTTACAAATATCCTGAGTTCAGATTATTAGTGATTTTTAAAAAGCCAACTGTATTAAGGTATAATTTTATATAACAAAATACATATATTTAAAGGTTCATAAAATTTAAGAAAGTGAACGTGTGTAGGCATTTCACCTGGTAGTTAAGATTCTGCTTGGGATGCCTGTATCCCATAACAGTGTCTGGGCTCAAGTCCCAGTTCTGCTCCTTTTTAAAATATTTTATTTATTTATTTGAGAAGTAGAGTTACAGACCGTTAGAGGGAGAGACAGAGAGAAAGGTCTTCCTCCTGTTGATTCACTCCTCAGATGGCTGCAACAACTGGAGCTGTGCCAATCTGAAGCCAGGAAACAGGTGCTTCTTCCCGGTCTCCTACGTGGGTTCAGGGGCCCAAGCACTTGGGCCATCTTCTATTGCTTTCCTGGGACATAGCAGAGAGCTGGATTGCAAGAGGCGCAGCTGGGGCTAAAACTGGCACCCATATAGGATGCTGGCACCACAGGCGGAGGATTAACTTACTGCACCATGGCGTCCGTTCCCCAGTTCTACTCCAGATTTTAGTTCCTCTTTAGTGCATACCTTGGGGACAGCAGCTGATGGTTCAAGTACTTGGGTCCTCTCCACTCACATAGGAGACCTGGATTGAACTTCTAGCTCCTGTCTTTGTTCTGAGCCAGTCTCTGGTATGGTGGGCATTTGAGGAGTGACACAGTGAATGGGAGCTCTCCGTCAGTCTCTTTGCCTCATAAATAAAGTAATACATTCCCATAAAGGTCAGAAATATTTATATAGATGCAACCTATCTCTCCCATCAAGCTATAGAACATTTCCACCACCCTAGAAAATTCCCTTCCAGTCTTTACAGTCATTTCCACACTGCTTTCCACCCCACACAACCAAAGGTGATTTATTTATTTTCATTTGGAAGGCAGTTTCAGAGAGAGGAAGGTCTTCCATCTGCTGATTCTCCTGCTGTGACTGCTGACGCCAGTAGCCAAGAGCTTCATCCGGGTCTCTCACATGGGTGGCAGAGGCCCAAGCACTTGGATCATCTTCTGTTGCTCTTCCAGGTACAATAGCAGGGAAATGGATAAGAAGTGGAGCAGCCAGGACTCAAATTGGTGCTCATATGGGATGCTGGCATTGTAGGCAATGGCCCAACCCATTGCACCATGACAGCCCCGCACTGGTCAAATTTCACTCCCAATTGATTAATCTTGGGCCTCACATAAACTCTTCTGCTTGACATTTGTGTGTGTCAGTCAGTATTCTTTCTTTCCATGGGAGGTCATAGATGCATAATTTATCTGTTTAGCTGCTCATGGACATTGGACTGTTTCCCTTTTTTGTCCTGTTGTGACTAATGCTGCTTTAAATATTCATGCACATGTCTTTTTTTCTGTGTTGTGGCCGTTTTCCCATTTCCTTGCATAAGTAGGAGTGGAATGTGTATGTTTAACTTGGTAAGAAAACACCGACTTGCTGTCCAGATTTTCGGTTCCACATCACATCTACAGCAGCAATGCACTGGGACTTCCAGTTGCTCTCACTCTACATCCACGTGCATGTTTGCTTTCCTTACTTCTTTGAATACCAGCTCTTCCTGTTGTTATGAAATTGTTTCAGATTGTGATTTTAATTTGAATTTCTCTGGTGGCTGATGATTTTCTTGTTTTGCTTTTAAACAAATTTTTAGGAGTTCCTTTTATATTTAGAATATCAGCCCTTTATCAGATACATGCATTGCACGTGTTTTCTCCTTGCTGTGTCTGGACATTTCACTGTTTTAAAAGGCAATTTTTTAAAAAATAATTTTAATTTAAAAAGTTAAGACTATTTGAGAAAAATCATTTTAATTAAAAAAGTTAAAACTGTTTGAAAGGCAGAGAGATAGAAATAGAGATCTTCCTTCTGCTAGTTCATTCCCCAAATGCCTACAACAATCAGAGCTGAGCCAAGCTGAAGACAACAGCCCAGAGCTCCATCTGGGCTTCCCTTGTGGGTGATAGGGACCAAATTACTCGAGCTATCATTTCTGCTTCTCAAGGTGTGCATTAACAGGAAGCTGGATTGGAAGCAGAGTTCCAGGACTTGAAGCAGGCACTCTAATTTAGGATGCAACATCTCATGTAGGGATTTAATAACTGTGCCACACACCTGCCCAGGGGCGTTTTTGTAGAACTGAAGGTTTTAATATTGATGAAATGTAGTTTATCAATATTTTATTTTTGGCTTATGTTTTCTTTTTTTTTAAAAAAAGATTTATTTTATTTATTTGAAAGACAGAGTTACAGAGAGAGGTAGAGACAGAGAGAGAGGTCTTCCATCTGTTGGTTTACTCCCCAAATGGCCACAAAGGCTGGAGCTGTGCCTATCTGAAGTTAGGAGCCAGGAGCTTCTTCCTGGTCTCCCACGTGAGTGCAGGTGCCCAAGGACTTGGGCCATCTTCCACTGCTTTCCCAGGCCATAGCAGAGAGCTGGATTGGAAGTGGAGCAGCTGGGACTCAAACCGGCACCCATAAGGGATGCAGGCGCTTCAGGCCAGGGCTTGAACCAGCTGTGCCACAGCACCGGCCTCTTGGCTTCTGTTTTCTTCTTCTGTCTATGATTGCTTTGCCACACCCGTGGTCATTAAAGTTTTTTCTTCCAGAAATTGTACTGTTTTATATTTTGCATTGAAGTTTTATGACCCGTTTTGACTTACTCTTTCAATTTGTTGTAGATTCAGTATTTATTTTAAAGAGCTTGATGTCCATATATAAAAATACATTTGACATTTATATGTTTTGTTTCTTACTAACTTATAAAGCCATTTGCTAAATATAAAAACTGTTTTTGAGATCTTTAAGGATTTCCCATGAACACCTTTGATATTTGAGAATATGTAGAGCTTTAATTCTTTGTTTCCAACAGTTATGCCTTTTATTTATTTTTCTTGCCTATTATTCTACCCAGAACCTCTATTAGAATATTAAATAAAGCTTGTGAGAGCAGAAATAATTGTTCATTTACCATAGTAAGAGAAAACATTTTATAAGTTGCTATTTAGTATGAAGGCAGCTAAATTTTAAAAAAAATAGATGTGCTTATCTAATAAAGAAATTCTGTCTATTCCTAATTTTTGCAATTTTTAAATTATAACTAGCTGCTGAAATTTTTCAAATGCTTTCCTTTTTTATACGAATACTTGTTGCTATAAATGTCCCTCAGTATTGTTGTAGCTATATCTCATAAGACTTTTTGTTATGTTTTCATTGTAAGGAATTTTTGAATTTCCCTTTTGATTTCTTCAATAACTCATTTTTCATTCAGGAGCATGTTGTTCAGTCTCCATGTATTTTCATTTCTAAAATTTCTCTTGTTATTTGTATTTAATTTTATTCTGTTGTGGTGAGAAAGATTCATGATAGTCCAAGTTTTTTTTATTATTGTTGTTGAGATTTTTTTCTGTGGCTTAATATATGATCTGTCCAAGAGAATGTCCCATGGGCTAATGAAAATAATGTATATCATGCATCTTTGTGTAGAGTATTCTGTAAATTTCTAATAGGTTCATTTGGTCTTTAATGTTGTTTAACTCTGGTGTTTTGTTGTTGATTTTTGTCTAGTTGCTCTGTTCATTGATGAAAATGGAGTGTTGAAGTCTTCGTTATTATTATAATGGAAATTACATCTCCCTTTAATCATGTTTTAATTTTGAATTAAAACTAATTGCTCTGCCATGAGGTTCAGATACATTTCTAATCATCATATATTCTCATTGACTTGGTCCCTTGATTATAATTTAGTGACTATCTTTGCTTCTTTTTGTCTTGAAATCTGTTTTAACTGATACCAGTGCAGCTACTCCTGCTCATTTGTGGTATTTGTTTGTGGTATACTTCTTTTTTTTTTTTTTTTTTTACTTTTTTTCAATTTCAGCCTGTGTATGACTTCACTAGGGAATTGAGTTAATTATAGGCAACATAACTTTAGATCTGTTTTTTTAAAAATCTCTTCAGCCAATCTGTATCTTTTAATCAGGAAATTTAGCTCGTATACATTCAAAGTTAGAAATAGTACGTTAGCCCTATTGTTTTCTTCTTTAATGTTTCTTGGGATTATTTTGAATATCCTTTGCTTTTTTTCCTAGTGGGTTTTATATTTTATATGTTTTCATGATGGTAATTGTCTGTTTTGTTTTTGTACATAGGATACCTTTTGTAAGGCTGAACTGGTAGTGATAAATTCCTTGAAGTTTTGCTTGTTTTGGAAAGTTTTTATTCCTCCTTTAATTATGAAAAGTAGCTTTTCTGGTTAAAGTATTCTTGGATGTAAATTCTTTTCTGTCAGAACTTGGAGTATATCATTCGATTAATTCCTGGTCTGTATTGTTTCTGATGAAAAATCTGCTGTTAATCTACAGTGGTTCCCTTAAAAGTAACCTGGTACTTTTATCTTGGAAATTTTGGAATTCTCTGTTTTTGTTGTATTTTTGAGAGTTTTACAATAATGTGTCATGTTGAGGATCTTTCCCAGTCATGCTGTACTTGGCTATCCATGTTTTTCTCCAAACTGTGGAAGGTTTTAGCTGTTATTGCATTGACTAGATTTTCTGTGCCTTTACTTTTCTCATTATTTTAAGGAATTGCCATAATGTGAATTTAGCTCAAAGATCACCAATGTTGCCTTCATTCTTTCAATTATTTTTTACTTTTATCTCTCTGAGATATTTCAGAAGATTGGTCTTCAAGTTCAGATATTTTTTGTTCTGCTTGATCTAGTCTATTGTTGATGCTTTCTATTGTCTTTCCTTTTTGATGTGACTTATTGCATTCTTCATCTTTAAGATTTCTGTTTGATTTTTTCAGATCTCAATCTCTGCTACTTTTCTCATTAATTGATTTCCTGATTTTGTTTAACTGAAGGTCTGCATTATCCTGTATCTCTTTGAGGATCCTTACAATCATTCTTTTGCATTCTTTATCAGGAATTTCAAGAGTTTCTCTTTCTTTGTAGTCTGATACTAAAGCATTATTATATTCCTTTTAGTGAATTATTAAAATTTTTTTCATGCTTCTTGTGTCTTTATATTGTTTTTGTACATCTGGATGAGCTTTGTTTCAATGAACTTTTTTTTTTTAAGATTTTATTTATTTATTTGACAGTCAGAGTTACAGACAGTGAGAAGGAGAAACAGAGAAAGGTCTTCCTTCCATTGGTTCACTCCCCAAATGGCCGCAATGGCCGGAGCTGCACTGATCCGGAGCCAGGAGCCAGGTGCCTCTTCTTGGTCTCCCATGTGGGAGCAGGGGCCCAAGCACTTGGGCCATCTTCCACTGCTATCCCAGGCCACAGCAGAGAGCTGGACAGGAAGAGGAGTAGTCAGGACTAGAATCGGCGCCACAGGCAGAGGATTAACCTAGTGCATCACGGTACCGGCCCCTCAATCATCTTTTTTCCTTAAGATTTATTTATTTATTTATTTGAAAGACAGAGTTACAGAGAAGCAGAGAGAGAGAGAGAGAGAAAGAGAAATCTTCTATCCACTGGGTCACTCCCCAAATAGCCTCAACGACTGGAGCTGGGCCAATCCAAAGCCACAATCTAGGAGCTTCTTCCAGGTCTCCCATGTGGGTGCAGGGGCCCAAGAATTTTGGCCATCTTCTATTGCTGCCCAGGTCATAGCAGAGAGCTGGATCATAAGTGGAATAGTGAGTGCTCGAACCAGCACCCATATGGATTGCCAGCACTGCAGGCAGCAACTTAACCCACTATGCCACAATGCTGGCCCAGTTTCTATCAACTTTTAAAGGGTGATTTCCATCAATTGAGAGTCTTTTACTGAAGATGCATCTCCTTGTGTAAGTTTGTTAGGTTATTTTGTCTTTAGTTCTACTTGGACCTTGTAGTGTATTTCCCTATACCCTCTTTTGATGTAAAGAATAGATGCTGTGATGAGGGTCAGGGATCTCCTAGTGTCCATGTGGTTTCTCAGATCAGCATGTATTCTGGCGATTTGGGGTGATGTAAGTGAGTTCCTTCTCTGAAACAAAGCAACCAACCATGGATCTCCATGCAGCTCTCCTTATTGGACTCCTACTCTGTGTTGCCTGTGGATTCTTCCTGCAGCTAGGATTGCCTGCTAAGATGATCATACAGATGAGCGTGCTGAGTCTCTCTCGTTCACTCTTTCCCCTGCAATGGGAATGTCCCCTGGCCATTGATCTGGGGTCTCAATTGTCTTTTGCCTTTGTTCTTCTCTCTATGCTTTCATCTCATGTCTCTAAAGCCCCTCATGTTCTTGTTATTCCTCTCTGGGGGCCCTTGTTCTTCCTTGGGTAGTTACATTAAGATGTTCCTATTTATTTATTGCTTGGGCTCTTTGTGCATAAGGAGGTAAACATGGGGCACTTCCGTTTGTGTATCTTGGGTGTCCTCTACTTTTTCTTTATTCCCTGAACTCTTTATCTTTGGTTTATAGCAATTTTACTATGATGTGCTTTGATTTTTTATTGTCTTTATTTGGTATTTAGTATGATTTTCATATCTATAATGTGAGTTTTTTTCCTCGTCTATTTGGGACAACATCCACTATTATATCTTCAAATACTTATTTCATGACTTTTGAGACTCTAACTATAGATATGTTTGAATGCTTGATGATTGCTCCTAGGTAATGACAGAATTATTTGTTTCTCTTCTACATTTTCTCTGTAGCTAGTTTGAATGATTGCAGCCAACCATAATCAAGCTTACTGACCCTTTCTTGTCTTATCCCCACACTCTGTCAAGCTCATTAAAGTGAAATTTTCATTTCAGACATTTTAATTTTTTTTTTACAGGCAGACTTAGACAGTGAGTGAGCGAGAGAGAGAGAGAGAGAGAGAGAGAAAGAGAGAGAGAAAGAAAGGTCTTCCTTCCGTTGGTTCACCCCCCAAAATGGCCACTGCAGCCGGCGCGCTGCACTGATCTGAAGCCAGGAGCCAGGTGCTTCTCCTGGTCTCCCATGCAGTTGCAGGGCCCAAGCACTTGGGTCATCCTCCACTGCCCTCCTGGGCCACAGCAGAGAGCTGAACTGGAAAAGGAACAACTGGGACAGAATCCGGTGCCCTGACCAGGACTAGAACCCGGTGCTGCAGGCAGAGGATTAGCCAAGTGAGCTGTGGCACTGGCCAGACATTTTAATTTTTAATACCAGTTTTCAATTTTGTCTGCTTCTTTCCTTTTCTTCTCCCTCTGGATCCTTCTAGTTTCTTTTTTATTCTGATGTTTCTCATCTCTTTACTCATTAAGACCATAGTTTATTTTAAATCTTTTAGCATCTTTGTGGTAACTATGCTAACAGTGTTAATCCTAACATAGGCATCAGCCTGGAGTCATATTATACTCACTATTTTATTTCTTTATCATGGATGGTCATATTTTTCTTCCTATTTGTATGTTTTAAACTTTTTCTATTGTTTTAGGACATCTATGGGTGATATATCATAGATGATATGAATAACGCAGTCTTTCAATGTCTTGACAGTGTAGTAATTTACCTTCATAAATCAATGCATGGCTTAAGCCTGGGTTAGGCTCTATTAGGGCCTGGTCCCTATCTGCAAAGTAAACTTTCTAGTTTTTTCACTGAAGGCCTAGGTTCTTCATGAATTCTTTCATTTGTGGCTGGGCAGGAACATAAATGTCTTCTTATTCCCATGCTGTGTAACCTACACTATTTTTATTTCATGCCCAAATCTGTAAGTTCCACTCTGTGATAGGCATCTCAGAGTCTTATCACCATGTGTGCAGTCCAACCTACAATCGAAGAACCCTACACAAATTTCTGGGACTACTCTTCTCTCTAATACCTGATCCTGTACATTATAATTGTTCTAGCAGCTGTAAATTCTGAACTTTGCCTCCTCAGCTAGTATCTTTGTCTTGTTTCTATTGGCCTCCAATTCCTTATGCTGTTTTAGGGAAACAGTCTTAGGCGGAAAGTCTGGGTGATCATGGAGTTCATCTTTTGTGTTTTCCCTTTTTGTGGGCATTAGTGTCTCATATTGCCTGTTGTCCAGTGTCAGATAATAGTCATTTCATTGACTTTGTTCAGTTTTGTAGTTGTTTATCATATGTGGGTAAATCTGGTACAAGTCAATCTTTATATTTGGAAGGGGAAGTTCCATATTATTATCTTTTAAAGAATAGAATGACTTCTCAATGGCATCTGGAACTGAATCACTATGAATCTAATCTTGTATAAGGGATGCACAGAGATGTGTGTGCGTGTGTATGTGTGTGTGTGTGTGTGTGTTTCTAGTAATATGCATTGTAACACTTGGGACAACAAAACAATGACACTTCACTTGTTTCAGATAAAGGCATAGGGCAAGAGGTAGGATATCTTCTATTTTGGCAGTATGATATGCATTGTCACCAAAAGTGATTCCTGACGTTGATATCTAGTGTTTCCTTTTTTTGACAATATCATCTAGACATAAATGCAGCAGGGATGAGCTAAAACCAAAATACAAATCTGGCAGGCTAGTAAATATTTATAATTGAATCCATGTTCATTTTTCAAAATTGAGAGTGAAAAATAGCTTTATACATTTCAACATGTAATAGGAGACATTAAAAACATCTAAAGTTGTCATGTGATACTAAAAATTCCTGGATTCTAAAGCTTATCACATTTCACTGGATGAATAACAGTTGAAAGGATGTGGTTAAAATTAATACGATTTGAGAATTTCAAGTTTCAAGTTTCTTTTTTTCATGAGTTTCCAATTTTCAGATTTTGTGTTACCTAACTGTAGATTTTCAACACAAAATATATTTCATCATAGTAGGTGTGTCATTAACAAAGAGAGAAAGACATGTGTTAAACATAGAATTTTACATGGGAAGGAACTGGGCATGGTTCAGATTACAGGGGCTATTTTTGATCCTAACAAAGCCCATGTTTTCTCATTTGATCTTGAGTGAACACTGAAACAGCTGGGTCCCATCCTCTCTGGTCATCCTACAGATCCAAGAGTCCTGTTTTTCTAACTGACACTTCTAGCAATTCTCTCTCTGTTTTTTAATTTAAACTCACTCCTTCAAAAATGTTCCACACATTTTTCTTCTTATTAATTTTTGAGATATATATATATTTATATATATATGACTGCAAACTGTCTTTTTTCCTAGTATTACACACAAAAAAAGTTTTGCCTTTGTATTACATTTTTTACTTGGCATCTCACTTTCAGATGTCTATGTCTTGTGAAATCATCCGCTGAACCAACTCCTCCCCAGCATTGAGAGCCAAGTTTCCTAAGCTCTCTGTGGTTGAAGATCCCATGGAAACTCTCTGCGTCCTGTGTGATAGTCAGACTTTGAGGGGGTTATGTTCTAAGAGAAACTGTGAAAGCTCACATTAAAGTGCTCGCTTTTACAAAAGTAAAGCAATGAAGATGTCTGGTTTCATTTGATCTTACTTAGTATGTACTGTACTATTAGTATCTATAAAGCATTTGTTTACTCAAAACAATGAATGTCCCTCCTTCTCCTGTATTCTTTTGTTTCAGCTAAAAGTGCATTGAGTCCATGCAAATAAATGATGACTTTGTGACACTAAGATGGGCTCCCTGTGCCCCAGGGGAGTGGCATGACTCATTGTTACTCGAGATGGCTAATCATCTTCCTCTCATCTTTGCATCATTTCCACTCATTCCTATGTTCTATGTCTCTCCTCCACCCTAAGGTCCCTCCCTTTCATATTCTTTCCAGGAAAAATGATTCATGATTTACAAAAACTTACTTGATTTTCATGTAAGGAGAATTTGAACTTGGAAATGATTTGATATGTCTATTTGTATAGTTTAAAGATTTAGAAAACATTTCATTTTGGAATATCTCTTTTCAAATTGCTTTAAAAGTACCCCCTTTGTAATATTTAGTTCCTTATCATCTTTATGGGTAAGTCTGAGTGTTCTCCAATAAGAGGTTGACACTGGTTGTTACTGCAAAATCAACTTCATTAAGATGATTTTGAATAACCTATGACTTGTGAAAGCAGATAGAGTTATTAAACATTAGAATATTGGACTTCAATTCCAAGTATGAGGATACTCCATTTTGAAATCTCGGCATAGTTTTTTTTTTATAATATGCATTTCCCATGATTTTTGAAGATCTCTTTTTATATATGGATTTAAACTATTTTTTTTGCAGTGAAATAAACTCATCTTTTAATTCCATTTACAATGAGCTTTCTGGAGTTTTCTTGTACGTATTTAAAAACCAACTCCACACGTGTGTCTTAGTTTAAATACTCGAAATTTTCACTTTCAGAGCCAACTCCCACCTTGTCCTCTCGCTCACATGGCCACCTTCTCCACGCTTCCACACTTCTTGCTCTTAAACATCAACATCATCCACGACTCTTTGCTTTTCTCTAGTCCCCTGAAACAAATCCACCTGCAAATAACCTCATCTCTAGTCTCTACATGCCTGGAAGGTGGCCCTTCCACTGCCACCACTATGATTTGTATCACTGTGTTTCAACATCAATTCTTGCCTAGATTGGCAGTACAATCTCCTAAGTGGTTTCCCGGCTTCTAACCTTGTCCCTCTGGCTCAAGATCATCAAGTAATTGAGTTCAAACATGTGTTACCCCATGCCCCTCCTCTACCAAAGCTGGCCTATGACTTCCCAGATCACTCATGGTAAAAATCAAAGCTTTTTGTATAACTCATAAAGCCAGCAGGTATTGGCCTCTTTGTCACTATCTACCTCTTTGGTCTTATTTCCTGTTAATTTTTCCCCTTATCCACATGGTTCCAGCTGTCACTGATGTCCTTGCTGACTGTTGAATAGTCCAAGTGCATTACAAGCTGGCCTTTTAGCTTGGAACACTCTCCCTTTTATTTGTAAAGGACTTCTTTTTGGTCTTGCCACACAAGTCACATTGTGAGGATTACCCTGATCACTTTATTCAAAATTTGCAACTCCACATGCAATGGTTCCTATCCTCATCATCTATTTTTTTCCCTCCTCAATGCTCATTACTGTTTAACATAATATTTACTTTAGTTGGTTATTTTGCTTATTTTTAACCTCCCTTTCCATGCTTCCAGGCAGATTGTAAGATTCATGAGGGCAAAACTTCAGTTTGTCTGTTGTATTAATATTAGCGTCTGACAGTGAAGATGATTAATATGTATTTGTTGAATAAAGTTATTTAGGGGCACTATGTTCTAGATGCAGTGCTTAGAGCTTTACCTGCATGATCCGTGATCATCATTAGTCTCCCTAATTACATCAAGAGGTGATTACTAATCCTATTTGGGTTCTTAGGCAACCTAGACTATTTTTAAAATGATTTGTTTATTTATTTGAATCAATAATCAATCTTTACAAAGAAGGAGAAGTTACAGAGAAAGAGAGAGAGAGAAGAGAAAGAAAGATAAGAGAGAGAAAGAGAGACAGAGAGAGAGAGAGAGGTATCTTCTATCTACTGGTTCACTCCCTAAATGGCCGCAATAGCTGGAGCTGGGCCAGGCCAAAATCAGGAGCCAAGAGTTTAATCTGGGTCTTTCATATGGGTACAAGGGCCCAGGCACTTGGGCCATCTTCTGCTGCTTTCACAGGCCATTAGCAGGGAGCTGGATCAGAAGTGGAGCAGCCAGGACCTAACCCAGTGCCCATATAGGATGCCAGTGCTGCAGGCTATGTCTTTACCCACTATACCACAGCACCAGCCCTGGGAACCCAGACTTCATTTTTTTAAAATATTTATTTTATTTATTTGAAAGACAGAGTTACAGAGAGAGGTAGAGACAGAGAGAGAGAGAGAGGTCTTCCATACGCTGGTTCACTCCCCAGATGGCCACAACGGCTGGAGCTGTGCAGATCTGAAACCAGGATCCAGGAGCTTCTTCTGGGTCTCCCACATGGGTGCAGGAGCCCAAGGACTTGGGCCATCTTCCACTGCTTTCCCAGGCCATAGCAGAGAGCTGGATTGGAAGAAGAGCAGCGGGACTAGAACTGACTCCCATATGGGATGCCGATGCTTCAAACCAGGGCATTAACCCGCTGTGCCACAGAACCAGTTCTGGGAACCTAGACTTTAAAATATAATTTCCTGCTGGCGCCGCGGTTCACTAGGCTAATCCTCTACCTTGCGGCGCCAGCACATGGGTTCTAGTCCCGGTCGGGGCGCCGGATTCTGTCCCGGTTGCCCCTTTTCCAGGCCAGCTTTCTGCTGTGGACTGGGAGTGCAGTGGAGGATGGCCCAAATGCTTGGGCCCTGCACCCCATGGGAGACCAGGATAAGCACCTGGCTCCTGCCTTTGGATTAGCGCAGTGGCCATTGGAGGGTGAACCAACGGCAAAGGAAGACCTTTCTCTCTGTCTCTCTCTCTCACTGTCCACGCTGCCTGTCAAAAAAATAAAAAATAAAAAATAAAAAACACCATAATTTCCCTTAGTCCATACAGATCAGAAGTGGCAGAGCTGGGTTGTTAACCCAATTTGTTTAATTCCACAACAGGACTGACAATATCTTCATGAATCCTAAGCTTTGTGTCAATCTGAATTCTAGCAGCTAAAACCTAGTGCAATGTGAAGATAAAAAAACTATGGTCTGAGGCTTTTTAAAAACAATAAATTTATGAGTAGAATTATAAGGGTAATTGTTTTACTTCCTTTTTTTTTACTTTTTTATAACGCTTTTATTTAAAGAATATAAATTTCCAAAATACAGTTTATAGATTACAATGGCTTCCCCCCCCTATAACTTCCCCCCCACCCGCAACCCTCCCCTTTCCCACTCCCTCTCCCCTTGCATTCACATCAAGGTTCATTTTCAATTCTCTTTATATACAGAAGATCAGTTTAGTATATATTAAGTAAAGATTTCAACAGTTTGCCCTCACATAGCAACACAAAGTGAAAAATACTCTTGGAGTATTAGTTATAGTATTAATTCACAATGTATAGCACATTAAGGACAGAGATCCTCTGGCGACTCATGTTTTACTTCCTTAACTCTGACTATAAATGGTGAGAACAGTGCAGCGTTTGAGATTTTGCCCCGTTTGCAAGCTAACAGTTTAGTCTGTTAGACCACAGATTATCAAATCGGGATTTCTAGTAAATAATTGGTCTTTAAGGCCCAGACCTGGCGAAACATCCTTCTCACATGCTAGTCTGCTTTCATAGCACATTACTGTGTTCTGTTTAAGTGTGCTAGGAAATCTCATGTCAATTTCATAGCAATAAAGATCCGAAATAGGGGTGAGGAGGGCATTGAATACTTTTTTTGTAGATTTACACACTTAATTGGATTCCTTGTTCTCAGCTCAGTCCTTGGGCAGAATCACTTCAAAATAACTGAAGGTGATGGGAAAATCAGCATGTCTGAGCTAACAGTTTCAAGCACCGAGCTATTTTCTTCTATTTACTAATAATTTGCATGTTGTATGGTATATTAGCAACTCTTCTACTTTGTGTTATTTCCTAACACAGCATAACTCAGAAGAGTTTAAGATACATTCTGTGTTCAGGGAGCTTTCAGTGTGCCCTAAAGAAAGGAAGATATAAAAACACTCCCAGTTGATTGAAGCATTAACTAATTCTCGAGAAACATCTTTCCAGTGCCCAACACAGAGTCAGCATACTTTAGAAAGATTCCAACTGGTATCTGGTATCTGGTATCTGTCCTTATAATTTCTCAATACTGATGTCACTGTTTGAGTAAACTTTTTTTCTCACAACAGTTTTTCTTTATTTCTTATTTTAAATGCATTTTAAAATATGTACAAAAGGTAAAGAACTGTTGCTCCATGATGGTAGAGTTTGAAGCAATGTCTTTGCATACCCAGGGCACAGGCAGCAAAAACAGATCTCGAAAATGTGCTCTGGGCAGGACCGTGGCAGGCGTGGAGAATGAGTAATGGGAGAAGAGAGACACTGATGGCTGGGAGTCTTGCATTTTTTGCTAGTGAAGTTGACATAGCCCTAAGCAGATTTGCTTTTCAGTGCTTTAAACAAAACATTTTGTCCAAAGGGTAGTTCTAAATCCATATTTAGGATGTATTTATTGAGTCCAACTGCTATAGACAAAACCCAAATAGAATTTTGATAAGTATTAATACAAAGCATCTTGATTATACTGATGTTAAGCAATGAGGAATCCTAGTTCAGGCTGTTATAACAGAGAATACCATAGCCTAGGTGACCTGTAAACCACAGACATCTATTTATCACAGTTCTAGAGGCTGAAAGTCTGAGATCAGGATGCTAGCAGGGGCAGGTTCTGGTGAGGGCCCTCTTCCAGGCTGCAGATTTCCTGGTGTCTTCCCGAATGGTGGAAAGGACCAGAGAGCACTTTGAGGTCCCTTCTACAAGAGCACTAATCTCATTTATTTATATATTTATTTATTTATTAAAGATTTACTTATGTATTTGAAAGTCAGAGTTTCACAGAGAGAAGGAGAGGCAGAGAGATAGAGAGAGGAGTCTTCCACCTGCTGGTTCACTCCTCAACTGGCCACAGAGCCAGAGCTGTGCCGATCTGAAGCCAGGAACCAGGAGCTTCCTCCGGATCTCCCATGCGGGTACAGAGGGAAGCCTAAGAATTTGGGCCATCTTCTACTACTCTCCCAGGTCATACAGAGAACTGGATCAGATGTGGAGCAGCCAGGACTTGAACCGGCACCTATTTGGGATGCCAGCATTGCAGGTGGCAGTTTTACCTGCTATGCCACAGTGCTGGCCCCTAATCTCATTTGTGAAGGCTCTACCCTCATGACCTAATTACCCTCATGTTGACAGAATTTAAAAGTAGGAATTTTGTGGTGGCACAAACACTTGCTCCCTGTTTGAGAGCCATGATAAAGCTTGTAGAGGGATTGGCAGGCCAGCCGGGATCAATTTAAAAGTAGGAATTTTGTGGTGGCACAAACACTTGCTCCCTGTTTGAGAGCCATGATAAAGCTTGTAGAGGGATTGGCAGGCCAGCCGGGATCTTCAATGCTTTCTGCCCGGAGACATTTCCTATTTATAACAACAGTCTTTATGCATTGAATCAATTCCCATTTTCATTTTATGTTTTAATTAAGGCTTGTGTATCTGAAAATCTGAGATATCACTTAGGTGACTCAAAAGGTTTTCCACAAATGGTTCCATTTAATGTCTGATGTGACCTTCTTGAAAGAATGTAATTTTTAAGTAATAAAGATTTTTCATCTTGCATCTAAACTTCCAGTTGTGAATTCTAAACCTGATAAAGAAAGAAATGGAATGATTGCACCTAATCAAATATCATATCCAGTGAGTGGTCTCTATCCAATGAATGAGAAAACTTCAAAAAGTTCATGGAAAATGGAATTTAAAGATAACTTTATTTTGGCATATAAAATTTTGAAATCTGCTCTTTTTTTATAAAATGGATTTTTTCATGAATTTTTTGGAGATCCCTCTTGCTTCCTTAATTTCGATTTTTAAAAACAAATGCACAGTATTAGGAGTTTTAGCTTTTTATTGCAAAAGTATAAAATCAGGATTCAGGGGCTGGTACTGTGGCCCACCAGGTTAAGCCGTTGCCTGCAAAGCCAGCATGCCAAATGGGAGTTGGTTTGTGTATGAACCTGGAAGGCAATGGATGATGGCCCAAGTGGTTTAGTCCCTGCTGCCCATGTGGGTGATCTGGATGGAGATCCCTGCTCCTGGTTTCAGCCTCACCCCAGCGGCCTTATGGGGAGTGAACCACTGGACAGATCTCTCTGTCTCTCCCCCTGTAACTTTCTGATAAATAAATCTTTAAAGAAAAAATAATTCAAATGAAAAAAAATAAAACAAATCAGGACTCAAATCTGCAAATAATTTTGCTTTGTATGTGATTGAATTTGAATGTTTGTTCAATGTCTACAGAATAGGTATTCTCTGAAGACATTCTATAATTCTTTCTCCAATCTCCAAAACTGCCTAATGACAGATGTGTCATTTTTTCTATTTGACAGGCTACTGTTCTTGCTGATCGCTTTTCCAACTGTCTAGAAACCTCATTTTTGTTATGTTTTAGCCTGGAAATTGTCACCCTCTCCACTTTTAGTTTGCTCTTGGTGTGGTTGTTATAGTTTAGTTTATTAAATAGAATATCTCATAGGTGCCTTGTGTCATCTGGTGTTTAAATATATGGATGTGTATTCCACTTAGCTCTAATATTTTTCTGTCTTTTATGCATTAGAGATACATTGTTTAATTATATGAGAGCATATATCTTCTGAAGACTTTAAAAAAATTTAGTTTAAGATTTACTCCTGCATTGAAAATTCACAAGCATTTATTTTGCCATTTTCTTAATACTTCAAAAGATTCATGATTTATAAATTAGTTTATAAATTTAGAATTATTAATAATATCAGAAACTAGCCTTAGAATTTGAAACTTTGTAAGATTATAATATCCAATAAAGAAGACTTTTAAGTCACTCCCCAATTGGCCCCAATGGCCGAAGCTGTACCGATCCAAAGCCAGGAGCCAGGAGCTTCTTCCAGGGCTCCCACGTGAGTGCAAGAGCCCAAGGACTTGAGCCATCTTCTACTGCTTTCCCAGGCCATAGCAGGGAGCTGGATCAGAAGTGGAGCAGCTGGTACTCAAACCGGCGCCCAAATGGGATGCTGGTGCTGCAGGCAGTGGCTTTAAGCACTATGCCACAGTGGTAGCACCACACATTTTTAATAAAGGGCTTATTTATTTAGTTGAAAGGCAGAGCTACAGGGAGAGAGGGAAAGTCAAGGAAGAGAAAGATGCTCCATCCACTGGTTTACTCCCCAAATGACTGCAACAACTTGGTCTGTGCCAGGATGAAGCCAGGAACCAGGAACTACATCTTATTTCTTACACAGATGGCAGGTGCCCAAGTACTTGTGGCATTATCTGCTGTCTTCTCAGGTGCATTCCAAGAAAACTGGATGGGAAATGGAGCAACTGAGTCTCGAACTGGTGTTCTGACATGGGATGCTTGCTATGGCTTAACCCTCTGTGCCACAAAATTGGTCTCAATGTGCGTAACTCTTGACCCATTACATTTCACAAATATCTTCCAGAAATGATTATTTACAAAAAAAGATGGTAAGTTTGCAAAGATGCGCAGAAATACTGAATTTGTCCTGGTTCAACAACCAGGAAAGGCATTTGGGAGACACACAGGAAAAGAGGGGTGTCCTGAAGACCAGCACCAGAGGGGAAGCACAGGGAGAGGAGGAGAAGCTGAGGCTAAGATAGAGCAAACGGGGTGCAGGTGTGATGGAAACCTCTCAAGGTCCCAGCAGACCCCAATGGGAGTTCAGGAGCTGGGCTGGCTCTTCGGAGCGTCCTGAATTGAAGGTGGGTGACTGTGCCTTTCTGCCCCGGTGAGGCATGGTCACTGAGGAGCGGTGTGGGTGGGAGAGGAAGGGGCGCAACTCTGGGAGCCCGCTCTCCCCGGCCGACGGCAGTTCCCTAGGAATGCCAGTGCTGAGTGTCACCGGCTAACCCTCCTGGCAACGGAGCAAGCGAGTGCCTGGGTCCTGAAGGGGGCTCGTGGCACTGAAATCTGCATCTGTTGTGCATGCAATAGTAAATCAGTACACGTTCATGTAAGGTGAAGACACAGACAATATACACATGTGCATGTATGCTTTACTCCATATAGATATCCAGTACATCCATCATCCATGCATGAACCCCCCCCCCTCACAACCATGAATGCATGAGGGTGCTTCAAAAAGTTCATGGAAAATGGAACTAAATGATGAGTTTATTTTGGTAAAAATATATTTTTAAGATTTATTTTATTTATTTGAAAGACAGAGTTGCAGAGAGAGGTAAAGACAGAGAGGTCTTCCATCTGCTGGTTCACTCCCCAATTGGCCGCAATGGCTGGAGCTGTGCTGATCCAAAGCCAGGAATCAGGAGTTTCTTCTAGGTGTCCCACATGGGTGCAGGGGCCAAAGGACTTGGGCCATCTTCTATTGCTCTCTCAGGCCATAGCAGGGAGATGGATTGGAAGAAAAGCAGCTGGGACCACAACGGGCACCCACATGGAATGCCAGCACTTCAGGCCAGGGCATTAACCTGCTGCACCACAGCACCGGCCCCAAGTAAAAAATATTTTTAACTCCATGTATAATTATTTCATAATCTGCATTTTTCATAAACCTTCTGAAGACCTCTCATATGTATAATTTCAATTTTCTTTACACACTAATAAGCTTATTTATTTAAAAAAAAGTTTTTTTAAAGAATGGTTTTTATTCATTTTCATTTGTTTGAAAGGTACAGAGATACAGAGGTAGGCTTTTCATCTGCCTGTTTACTCCCCAAAGGCCCGCAACAGCTAGGGCTGGGCTGGTCCATGCCAGGAGCCCGGTGTCCCAGATGAGTGGCAGGGACTCACATACTTGACCGTCACTTGCTGCCTCCTGGATTGGAAGCACAGGTGGGATGCCAACCCAGGTGCCCTGGCACGGAGTGTGAGTGTCCCAAGTGACATCTTAACTGTGTGGCATATGCCTTCCTTATACACTTATTTTTTTTTTTTAAGATTTATTTTATTTATTTGAAAGACAGAGTTACAGAGAGAGGTAGGGACAAAGAGAGAGGTCTTCCATCTGCTGGCTCACTCCCCAGATGGCTGCAATGGCCAGAGCTGTGCTGATCCGAAGCCAGGAGCCAGGAGCATCCTTCGGGTCTCCCATGTGGGTGCAGGGGCCCAAGGACTTGGGCCATCTTCTACTGCTATCCCAGGCCATAGCAGAGAGCTGGATCGGAAGGGGAGCAGCCAGGACTAGAACCCATATGGGATGCTGGCGCTTCAGGCCAGGGCTTTAACCCACTGTGCCACAGTGCTGGCCCTGTACCTTTATTTTTTTAACTGCTTTTTTCCCCCCTAGGAAGATTTTGAAATCTCTTCGTATTCCTTCATGGTAGAGAATTAGTGATTCTTTCTTAATTTAAATTACCTCTTTTGTAAACGTACATACTTAAAAGATCACTCTCAAACTTCCTTCAACCCAGTGAATTGAAAAAATTCCAGGTGTGTAAGATTTTTCTAATGTACATATTGGAGTATGTAAAATAACAATTATATCAATGGAGAGAAACTGGTGGTTTCGAAAGACTATTAATTCCCTATTTGAATAAGAAGGATGGCTAGAGTCGTGTCAGGTACTTATAATCTATGTACTTATGAAAGTTTCATATAATAAAATGTAACTTTCTTATTACTGTTAGGAAGTTCTGTAATTAGAAGAATTCTTTTCAGCGAGAAACTTCAAAGACAAAATCCATTCGCAGTTAGATAATATGAAGTATTTGACCATATGCAATTTGCTTCTGGAGTTAATCTAATAGACTTTACATTTCAGCTCGCATTTCCTCATTTTTGCATTCTCGTTTCCACCGGAAAAAAAAAAAAAAAGCAGAGAGAGCCCAGAAAAGACCAGGAAGGCAAAGAACGTGGAGTCAGAGCAGGAGATGACATAGTGGAGATTGATGGCAGGAGTGACTGCTCCTGGGTGTGTCAAGGGTACAATTTAGCTCGGCCCCTGGGCAGCTTTCAATATTCCTGACCAGCGCCAAGGTGTCGGCTGCAGATTGCCTCTGGCTATTGCAGAGATCATTTCCACAAATATAAACTGGTCTTTTACAATTTTCTCATCTTTGCTCTGAGCTCTCGCCCGTGTGCCCTGCTCTTAGGAGACCCAATATCAATTTGACAGTCACTTTAGGCGCTCTTTCCCTATATTCTTCTTGGTGCTTTTAAAGCCAATGCTTCCTTTTCATGCAATTTATTTTCTCCCTATCATTGCCGTGATTGGGAATCCAGGAGGGGAGACTGGGACGTATTGATCTGACCGATGAAGGCAACACTTGAGCTGTAGCTGGAAGGGACATATGTGGTGAGAACAGGAATGTCTCACAAGACACATTGTTGGATGAGACTTTATTGTGTTTCTGGACACCTACATTTTTTTCAATTTTATTTAATAGATATAAATTTCCAAAATACAACTTCTGAATTATAGCAGCTTTTCCCCCCATAACTTCCCTCTCACCCACAACCATCCCATCTCCCACAACCCTCTCCCATCCCATTCTTCATCAAGATTCATTTTCAATTATCTTTATATACAGAAGATCAACTTAGTATATACTGAGTAAAGATTTCAACAGTTTACACCCACAAAGACACAGAAAGTATAGAGTACTGTTTGGGTAGTAGTTTTATCATTAATTCACATAGTACAACATATTAAGGACAGAGGTCCTACATGGGGAGCAGGTGCACAGTGACTCCTGTTGTTGATTTAACAATTGACACTCTTGTTTATGGCATCAGTAATCACCCGAGGCTCTTGTCATGAGCTGCCAAGGCTATGGAAGCCTCTTGAGTTCACCAACTCCCATCTTACCTAGACAAGGTCATAGTTAAAGTGGAAGTTCTCTCCTCCCTTCAGAGAAAGGTACCTCCTTCTTTGATGGCCCGTTCTTTCTGTTGGGATCTCACTCACAGAGATCTTTCATTTAGGTTTTTTTTTTTTTTTTTTTTTGCCATAGTGTCTTGGCTGGACATCTACATTTTTAGGAATTTTTGTTTAGGAATCTGTCCGTTTTTAGGAATCCTGAAGGAGCAAGTCTTTGCTCCTGGGAGCTGAACGGACATTTGACCTGAGGGCTGTCACACAGACTCACGTGGGCCAGATTTGGACCCAGCTATGTTGATCATGGATTTGTGTCACAAGAGAATAGGAGATGTGGGCTGAATGGGATCCAGGGCAGACTGACATGGGGAGGGCAGTAGAGGTCATTGTCGTGATCAGTAGTGCTCTGCCTTTGGGAACACCTGGTAGGATTACCCTTCTACCCAAGTGACTAGTGCTAACTGCTGTTGTGAGTGGAAGTGATAGTGTCACTTCCGGCTAGAGTATTTAGCTGCTGGTCTGAGACTCTCTGTGGTGCTTTCTGGCTTCCAGTGAACAGCACAATCCCAGATACTGGCTTGTATCAGCCTGAGCTTCCTAGAAAGGCCAAGGCAAAGCCCTGTGGCCTGTGACTTGGGCCAAGCAATTAGTGTCATTGAGAAACAGACTTTGCTGCTTTTAGCCTCAGCACAACCTTGCTTGTCACAACTGCTCTCCTGGCCACCACAGTGGCCTTTGGGGTATGAAAGCAACAGCAGATCCAGCTGGTTTTTTGCTGGTGTCCTTCAACCCGGTTCTGAAGCCTGCTTTTGGGCTGTCTTGACAATAGTCTTCAGTCTGGTTCTGCTTCCTTTTCTGCATTCCTGTGAAGCACCTGACATCCTTCTAGAAGATTCTTTTCTGTCTAAATAACAAGAACCAGCTTAACTCTGCCCAGTGCAACTTCCAAAGAGCTTTATGTACTTATCCTCTGTGTCCTGCTGTATATGTATAAAATCTATGGAAACTATTTTGTAAATCTAAACCTATACTCCAGAGTAACAAATTTCATACTTTTACTACATGTATAGAAGGTGTGTAGGATATTTTCATCTAAATTTATGGCTTTTAGATTTTTTTATTTATCTATTTGACAGGTAGATTTATAGACAATGAGAGAGAGACAGAGTGAAAGGTCTTCCTTCCGTTGGCTCACTCCCCAAATGGCCGCCATGGCCAGCACTGTGCCGATCCGAAGCCAGGAACCAGGTGCTTCCCCCTGGTCTCCCACACAGGTGCAGGGGCCCAAGTACTTGGGCCATCCTCCACTGCCCTCCCAGGCCACAGCAGAGAGCTGGACTGGAAGAGGAGCAACCAGGCCTAGAACCCAGAACCCATATGGGATGCCAGTGCTGCAGGCAGAGGATTAACCAAGTGAGCCACGGCGCCAGCCCCTAAATTTATGACTTTTAAGCTTGAAGGGTTGAATCTTAATTCTTGGACAATAGTATTTGATGAATAGCTATCTGTTGACCCCTGTTTCCCTTAATCATGCCCATAACCTCAGTAATCTGCACCCCACCCTTTGCTCTGCAGACTGAGCTGTCCTGATTCCACTCAATGGATCATTTCCTCCCAAGGGCTTCTAGGGCTGGGCCAACCACTACAAGTTCATCCACTATTCTTCTCTCTCTGACCACTGCCAGCCAGGAGTCTGCAAACCATGGGGAAGCACACAGCACACCCTGGCAAGGGTGCCAACCTGTCTCTGTCTGTTAGTGAGTCCTGGGCTATACTACCTTTCTGCTCCCTTCCAAAGCCAAGCCTTTAGGATATCTTTCCTAAGCACTGATTCGCAGTTCAGGACCCATCTTACTGTAAATGTAGGACGTGGGCATTTATTTTCTCCTTTTACTTTTGTTCATTCTGAAGTGAAGGGACCTCCTTGAGCGTAGAGTGTGAGTGCTCCCTCTTGGCACAGTAAGGTTTAGAGCTGGATACTTCTTCGTTTCAGGGAGGGGACCATCTTGTTCTTGGTGGCATGTTTGGTAGCATCCTTGCTGTCTCTCCATCACATGCCACTCCTATCCCTGCAGTGGTGATGAATAAAAATGTCTTAGGATACTGCCCAAGAGACCCTTAGGGCAAAATTAGATGAGATGAGAATCACCAGATGTAGAGGGTCTCTATTTGTATAAGAATTTAATTCCCAAAGGAGCTGTTTCATGTGCAGACTTGAGGGTTTCAATCTGTAATGCCCCTTTTAGATAATTCATAAAGCTATTAATGTTAATTCCACATAAGGAAATAGCAACATAATCTCATTGCAATCACCAATAAACTTTTCTCATCATGAGGGAACGTAGTCAGAGACTACAAATACAAACATTTACAGTTTTTGAGACTGGAGTGTACAACCACTGCGTCTCCTCTTCAGACACGTGCAGTAAACTCTTCTGTAGAATTTTAGCTCTTTCAAACGCCTGCAAATCCCAAATGACAAGGGTGAGCTAATTCTCCTTTTTCTCTTCCTTAGAAAAAGACAATTTTCTGCCTGAGAAGTCTAAAATGTTTTTAAGTGTCCTCTCTGCAGAGGGTATGAGGAATTAAGTTTTTATTATTCTATGTATTTAGTGATCACATCACTGTTGGTGATAAAATCTCCATTGTAAGAAGAATTTATTTATGACTTTTTCCTGCTCCTGTTCTTGTACCCTTTGACCTGGAGGCCACTGATAATCCAAGTGAAAAAGCCAGAAAGGGCACCCAGTGACAGATGACAGATTTGTTTGGGTGGCAGTGGGCGTGTGGGAGTGTGATTTGTCTGCACACATCCAGTCAACCCGTGCTGTTGTTTATTTATTTATTTTTTTGGTGTGGGAGACAGATGTCCACCTTGATCATTTTCACTGATAACCCTGTGACTAGAAATTGACTTGCTACGTATGATAAAGTGAAAAAGAGGCCGAGCCAGATAAAGAGGAAATGAAATAGAGTCTGCAAAGGAGAAAATGAGCATAGAGTCAGTACGTGAGAAAGAGGTTGGTGTACAGCGATGCAGCATCATGTGATCCATGCAGGGGAGAAGGCAGGGTGGGGGGCAGCAAGCCATGCGGTTGTTTAGGGCTCTATCTGCAAATCAGTCACTTGGCTGCCTGAGAGATGACGCTATTCAGTGCTGAGTGGGTGAGAGAGGCAAGAGACGCCGCTGAACCAGAACAGCCAGGGTCATGAACGGTCACGTGGATACATGCTGTTTGGATCAGGCATTCTCATGACAAAAAAAGGCATGAGGTGATGATTTTAATGTTTTTGCTATTAGCACTAATCTTTAATAATATATACACTGCTTTGTTTTTAGAAGAAGCGAGCTGGGGCTGACACTGTGGCACAGCAAGTTAACGCCCTGGCCTGAAGCGCTGGCATCCCATATGGGCACCAGTTCGAGACCCGGCTGCTCCACGTCTGATCCAGCCCTCTGCTATGGCCTGGGATAACAGTAGAAGATGGCCCAAGTCCTTGGACCCTTGCACCTGCATGAGATACCCAGAAGAAGTTCCTGACTCCTGGCTTCGGATCAGCGCAGCTCCGGCCTTTGCGGCCAATTAGGGAGTGAATCATCGGATGGAAGACCTCTCTCTGTCTCTCTCTCTCTCTCTCTCTCTCTCTCTCTCTCTCTCTGCCTCTCCTCTCTGTAACACTGACTTTCAAATAAATAGATAAATCTTAAAAAAAAAAAGAGGAAGCAAGCTACAGTGAGGTCAAAGGCCAAGGAAAAAACAGGCAGATGTCCCTAAAAGGACGAGGGGACTTCCAAAACTTGTGAAAATGAGGACTCCTAAGTTTAGTTTGGTATAAAATATTTGAATTCTGTGCAGAGTTTTTTTTTCATAATGTGCTTTTTCCTGTACTGTTTGAAAATCCTTTTATACATATAGATTCATTTTTCTAAACATTTATTTATTTGAAAGGCAGAGTTACACAGAGATAGGGAGAGATCTATCTGCTGATTCACTCCCCAAATGGCCACAACAACCAGGATTGGGCCAGGCTGATGTCAGGAGCCTGGAACTGCATTTGAGTCTCCAATATGGTTGGCAGGTGCCCACGCACTTGGGCCATCTTCTTCTGCTTACCCAAGTGCATTCACAGGGAGCTATATTGGAAGCAGAGCAACTGGGACTCAAACTGGCACTCACTTGGGATGCTGGTGTCTCACGCGGTAGCTTAACCTGCTGTGCCACAACACCAACCCCATAGGCACGTATTTCCAACTGTTATGCACCAACATAAACTTACCTTTTAATTTTCTTTTCTATGAACTTTTTGAAGTACACTCCTGTGAACATGAATTTGAAAATTAAAAGGAAGCCAGTGTCAGAAGGAATAGGCAGCTTGAAGGGGGCAGACCAGTGTGACTCCTCTGACACCTGTGATTGCTGATGGTTGCCCTGGTCAGTGTTCTTAGGGTCTCTCCATTGTCATCCTTTTAAACTTCTTTTAAGACTATGATTTTTTTTTATTTGACAGATAGAATTAGACAGTGGAAGAGAGAGAGACAGAGAGAAAAGTCTTCCCTCCGTTGGTTCACCTCCAAATGGCCGCTACGGCCAGTGCTGTGCCAATCCGAAACCAGGAGCCAGGCGCTTCCTCCTGGTCTCCCATGCGGGTGCAGGGCCCAAGCACTTGGGCCATCTTCTACTGCTTTCCCAGGCCACAGCAGAGAGCTGGACTGGAAGAGGAACAACCAGGACTAGAACCCAGCACCCATGTGGGATGCCAGCACCGCAGGCAGAGGATTAACCAAGTGAGCCACAGCTCTGGCCCCAGACTATGATTTGAGAAGCAGAGAGCAGAAAGAAGAAGATACAGATCAACAAGGAGAAGTTCCATCTGCTAGTTTACTTGCCAAACACCTGCAGTGGTGGGGGTAGGTGAGGCTGAAGCTGGGAGCTGTAACTCAATGCAGTTTTCCCATTGGGGAAGTCAGAACAATTACTTGGGCTATCAACACTGCATCCCAGGGTCTACATTAACAGAAAGTCTGAGTCAGGAGTCAGAGCTAGGAATTGAACCCAGGCCCTCTGACATGGGTTGTAGGCATTTCAACCAGTCTCCTAACCACTAGGCCAGATGCTGCCCCTCCACTATTATCTTTCGAAAATGGTATTTGCTTTGCTTCAAATCTGACTCAGGAATCTGTCTTAGCGAAATTTATTATTTTGCTATGTTGAACTTAAAAAGCGCCTCTTTGTTTTGGTTTCTCATGAGTTTTGAAATATTTTCATCATATGCCTGAAGATATGTTTAACACAGCAGGTGCTAAGGATCCAGTGAGGTCTGTTGGACAAATGATTCATAAATATGTGTTTTCCTGCTGTACAATAGTTGAATAGAACCACACAGATGGAGCCACCCTATTCTATTGAGGAAGTGGTATGTGTTTTTGTACAAACTGTGATACACATGGTTTTTAGCCAAGGAACCAGACTCTGAGAAAGTTTTTGGAATAATTTACTTATGTTGTACTGATTTGTGCAGTGGGAGTGTGATGTAAATATACCCTGACTGCATATTACTGAAAGGCCTGTGAGGGTCTTAATAAAAGAAATTTGAGGCATATTCAGGGGAACTGTGACAAAAATACAGAGAAAATGGATGCTACTGATGCAAAAGCTGTTCTCTCGTATGTCTGAAGTGACGGAGATGAAGCAGCAAGCTTTAGTTCTTGGATGAAGGACATGTTTTGAATCAAATAGAGGGTGAATAAAGACTAGCTCTTGATTCCAACATGTTCTGTTTTGCTACAAAAGTGATACTGGTGAGCAGGAAACAGAACTGTGCTGTGTGGGGCCTTTTTCCATCGTGTGTGAGCTGCAGATTACTAACTGCAATGGCCAGGTTGGAATCCCCAGGTGTTGCATCTCATGCTGCACCTTCATGATTTTTTTTTTTTTGACAGGCAGAGTGGACAATGAGAAAGAGAGACAGAGAGAAAGGTCTTCCTTTTCCATTGGTTCACCCCCCAGTGGCCGCTGCGGCCGGCGCCCTGCGGCTGGACGGCACACCGCGCTGATCCGAAGCCAGGAGCCAGGTGCTTTTCCTGGTCTCCCATGCGGTTGCAGGGCCCAAGGACCTGGGCCATCCTCCACTGCCCTCCCGGGCCACAGCAGAGAGCTAGACAGGAAGAGGAGCGACCGGGACAGAATCAGGCACCCTGACTGGGAGTAGAACCCGGGGTGCCAGTGCCGCAGTCGGAGGATTAGCCTATTGAGGCACAGCACCGGCCCTTCATGATGTTTTGATGGTGTATTCAGGCAGGTATGAGAGAGCTTGCTGCACCCCATCACATGGAAACACCTTTTAATTTGTCCCCATGTTGCTGCAAGCGTTTCCTCATTGGGTAGCGCTTCCTGAGGGTGCGGATCAGTGAGGAGACCCGCGGGGCTGATTAGCGAAGGACTTTGTTTTTTTTTTTTTTTTTTTTTTAATAACGCTTTTATTTAAAGAATATAAATTTCCAAAATACAGCTTATAGATTGCAATGGCTTCCCCCCCCATAACTTCCCCCCCACCCGCAACCCTCCCCTTTCCCACTCCCTCTCCCCTTGCTTCACATCAAGATTCATTTTCAATTCTCTTTATATACAGAAGATCAGTTTACTATATATTAAGTAAAGATTTCAACAGTTTGCCCTCACATAGCAACACAAAGTGAAAAATACTGTTGGAGTACTAGTTGTAGTATTAATTCACAATGTATAGCACATTAAGGACAGAGATCCTACATGATATATTTTTTTAAAAAAATTGATTAATTTTCTAGGCAATTTCCAATTTAACACCAAGATTTTTTTTTCATTTTTAATTATCTATATACAGAAGATTGATTCAGTATATACTAAGTAAAGATTTCATCAGTTTTCACCCACACAGAAACACAAAGTGTAAAATACTGTTTCAGTGGCGAAGGACTTTGACTCCTAGCAGGAGCAGTTTCGTCCACATTCTACACACATACGCCATGCATCAACTGTACCTGAGTTTTATCGTGCCTAATTGGTTATCAGAGGAACAGCAATCAGCCATGCAATTGAAGAAGAGTTTGGAGAGACAGGAGGAGGGGGAGGAGTGTGAAGAGAAGAAAAGCAGAGTTTTGCATACCCTTTTCCTTCTTAATAAAAGGGCTATAAAATCATCTGCTATAGAGGGAGCCAAGAATGAAACACGCGGGCTTGGCATTTTCCTGAATAAGTTCTTGTTTGATGGCTTTTCCTGGTTAATTGCACTGCTGCTTGGTTAATTGTGTTCTGTTAGCTTGAAAGTCAAGGGCAATAAAGGGATAAAGCCTGTTTCCCACTGAGCACAGGTGAAGGCAAACCTGTGATTGGTGACTATAACTCTAGCTTACGTGTTTGTCACCGTTTTCAAGTTGCTTGCTGGATTCATAATTTACATGAAAACGGCTAATAGGTGTGCAGCTGCTGGCTTCCTTGGCTGGCCACTTGGCGTTTTTGGCTTCATTTCAGTGAGTTCTGGAACTACTTCTTCCGTCCTCCCCAATTCTAACTTCCTCTTTCAGCCGCCTGTATAATTAGTTGCTGAGAACCACGTTGCTTTTTCTGGTTGAACTGGTTCAAAGCAATAGTCTCATATTTTAAATGGGATCAGCGAGATTTTTCTTATTGAGGACATTTATTTCTGTTCAGGAATTCTTTATGTGAAAGCGGTGAGGTTTCATAAGAAGTTGTCCCTATGTGCATACGTTTTGTATATGAAGGGAATATGTGTGCAGAGGTGTGTGAGGGTGGAAGGGGGAGATGGAACGGAAGAACTGGATTTTTCCCTTTTTGGACTAAAGGCCAATTGGTCTGTCGTCAGAATGTGCTGATGACATTTCAATCAGATTTTAATTTTTTCTTGTGTCTTGCTTAGTCAAGTTAATACTTCTCCCAGTGGAGTATGATTTGGAAAACCGATACACATTGGATGGTATGGGAATTAGATTCAGTAGGAGCTAGACCCTTACTCCCTTACTATTTTTCTTTATATTTGAAAATTGGAATTAGAATTTACTACTATAAACCACAAAGTATTTGCATACTACCTAAGGATGATATGTTACTCTTATTTTTCAGGAAAGCGTTTTCAGACTTATATAACCCATACATCTGTTGATGTAGCACTAATGCCACTTTAAATATCAAAAGATTTGATGTAGATGGAACTTATAGTCCACATAAAACCATGTATCGGTCAGAGATCTTTGCCTGTGTATTACCAATCATGCTAAATATGCATCATTAACATTTTAGAATTGAAAATTGCACAAATAATCTCAATATGTACAGTGAATGCACATATCATATCTCTAGCACCATTGGCCCAGTGTTTTGTGGGTCAGCAACTAGAAGGATTCAGGACAGAGGACCAGCTTGAGACATAAGTTTTGTTGTTGCATTTAAATTCAAGATCTGGATGAGATCCCTAAGAATGAGATTGGAAGGAGAGAGGAGATGTGAAAGAGGGTATGTATGAGGCCTGGGTAGTGTTGCCGTTCAGAATTCTGGAAAATAAGGACTCTCCTCGCATCTCTGTATCTCCATGTACACATGGATCTTCATCTATGAAGCTATTTTGAAAAGTGCATTGAAAAATGCAATTAAAAGATAAGTTTATTTTGGTGTAACATTTTTTGAAATCCTTGCAATCTTCAAAATATTTTTAAGAAATAATCTTATCATTATTTGTATCAAAATGAATCTCTGTTTTAATTTCATTTTCTAGAACCTTTTTGAAGTTCCCTTGTATGGCTAGATGTGTTCCTATCCGTATCTCTCTGTCTATTTGTAAGTATATATGTACAATTATATATGTGCATCTATATGACATGCATATGACACACATATGTATGCCAACTTTCCTACCTTTATCCATATATACATAGACATACATATCCATATATATCAAAATGTTTGCAAAAGGGATTATACTACATTCAATCTTGGATGCTTTGTTTTCAGTTTATTAGTACCTCATGTCTTGGGAGCAAGTATTTGGCTTAATGGTTGAAATACCAGTTGGGATCCTGGTTTCCTTTATCGGAGTGCCTGGGTTCAAGTCATGCTTCCACTTGCAATTCTAGCTCTCTGCTAATGTGCACCCTGGGAGGTAGTGCTGATGTCTCAAGTAGTTGGCTCCCTGCTACCCACATGGGAGACTTGGATTCAGTTCCTGGCTTTGGCCCTGGCTCAGTCCTGGTCTTGCAGGCATTTGGGGACTGGGCCAATAGATGGGAACTCTTTCTCACGCTGTCCTTCTGCATCTGAAATACAGATGTATAAATCTACATAAAAGTAGTGCTCCTTGGAAATCTTCCCATGTCATTGTATTCAGCTTCATCTCATTCTCTTCTAGTAAGAGAATGGTGTTGTGTTGTTTTGGAACATAATAGTTTGAGTTACCAGTTACTCATCGAATGACATTAAGTTGTTCCACTTCTGATTGTTTGCCTTTAACAGTGTTCCAGGGAACACCCTTGTCTCTGTGTCAGTGCACACATATAGATGTGTACCTATAGGACATCATCCTTTTTCTTTAAAGATTTATTGTATTTATTTGAAACACAGAGTTACAGACAGAGGTAGAGATAGAGAGAGAGGTCTTCCATCCACTGGCTCACTCCCCAGATAGCTGCAATGACCAGAGCTGTGCCTATCCAAAGCCAGGAGCCAGGAGCTTCCTCTGGGTCTCCCACGCAGGTGCAGGGAACCAAGGACTTGGGCTGTCTTCCACTGCTTTCCCAGGCCATAGCAGAAAGCTGGATCAGAAGAGGAGCAGCCAGGACTAGAAACAGCGCCCATATGGGATGCCAGTGCTTCAGGCCAGGACTTCAACCTGCTGCGCCTCAGCGCTGGCCCCCAGGATATATTCCAATCATGGATGGGGAATGTCTGGCCCATGGGCCACATCAAGCCCACAAATTATTTGCCTTGGCTTTACTGAGGCAACTGCAGGTGGGGCTCAAGTTTCAATAAATCTGTAGCAGGCTAATTTTTAAGAAAATAATTTTGATTGGCCTGTGAATAATGTTATAAATGTCCAAATGGCCCTTGGCAGATAAAAAGGTTCCCCATCCCCGCTAGATGAATTTCTGGGTCAAAATTACCTACATGTTTCAGTTTGATAGACGTTATCAAAATCCTTTGCCAAAGGAGTGCCCTCTTATTATAGTACATGAGTTGTTTTAATGGTTATAAGTTGAGTGACTACTATGTCAGTTGATAATATTTGTCTAAAATCAGAATAGTGACAGACTCAAGTCAGAGAGAACAAAGTTTTGGTTGGTGCTGGAGGGAAAGGCAGGGGAGGCTGCCAGAGGATTGCCCTGGATCAGCTGGGCAGGGATTGGTCCTGGTTCCGTGAATGACCAAACCACGGCAGATGTGATGTGGTAAGCTCTTTATTCAATTACTACTTTTTAAAAAGATTTATTTATTTATTTGAAAGTCAGAGTTACACAGAGAGAGAAGGAAAAGGAGAGAGAGAGAGAGGGAGAGAAAAGTCTTCCATCTGCTGATTCACTCCCCAATTGGCCACAATGGCTGGAGCTGAGCCGATCCAAAGCCAGGAGCCAGGAGCTTCCTCTGGGTCTTCCCATGTAGGTTCAGGGGCCCAAGGACTTGGGCCATCTTCTACTGCTTTCCCAGGCCATAGCAAAGTGCTGGATTGGAAGTGGAGCAGCCGTGTCTCTAACCGGCACCCATATGGGATGCCTGCAAGGCAGGCGGCGGCTTTACCCGCTACACCACACCAGCTGCTCCACTTCTTCTGATTCAGCTCCCTGCTAATGTGCCCAGGAAAGCCAGTGGGGATGGATCAAGTGCTTGAGACCCAGCAGGTCCTGGCTCTTTCCTTTGGAGCAGCCCAGCTCTGGCTGTTGCGGTCATTTGGGAAGTAAACCAGTGGATAGAAGATCTCTCTGTCTCTCTGTCTCTCTCTCTCTGTGACTCTGCCTTTCAAAAAAAAATTTCCTTCTAGAGATGGATTTGTAAATGTACTCATAAGAGGAAAGGACTTTTAAAAGTTACAAAAAAAGAAAAAAAATGATAAATTTTATAAGAAAGGAGTATTTAGCATGAATTACTAAATTAAGACAATATTTTAGAAGATCATATGATAAAATGTAAAGTACAAGGTTAATATTGGCCATAACAAATATCAGTATATTAGCATATCAAAATATTATTACACCAAGCAAAATAATCTTGTGACTTAAGAAAATGGGCCACAGCATGAGAAATTATATTAAAGAGAAATTAGAAGCATAAGCACATATAGAGAATTATGATATTCAGTTTCACTAGAAACAAAATAAACACCATGACATGACAGCTAATCTCAACTACAAGAAACAATTGAGAAGACACTGAGAAAAATCATGTGGCTGGACAAAGCGGAATGAAATAGACATTTGTATACATTCCTGGTTGGAAAGCAATATAGTCATACATATCATATTTCGAGATGTTATTATGTACGCATGAAATAAAAAAATCATTAAAATTATTAATAGCAACAATATTTAGGAAAGCAAAAACTTTCATTCTACTGAAATATTAAATAAGAAGGAAATAGATACCTGTAAATATGCCTATGTGATGGATTGCTGTGCAGAATTCAGCATTGCTTAAGAGGAGTAAGTAAAAATAAGGACATGATGATTATTATTTAAAAAGTGAAAAAATGCCAAATTGCAATGAACGTTGTGATTAGAGCTTTGGAGAGAAATGCTACCAATGGATTTTTTAAAAAAGAGATACCTCAAAATGTTTCTATTGCTCATACATAGTTTAACTGGTGGTAAGTATTTTCTAAAATTTACTTCCAAAGCAGGCACCTGGACTCGTTATTAACAGGATTTATCTCCTAAATTTGAGTATCTAGGTCAAATTTATCGCACTGGCTCCTAACTCTAACTTCCCACCAGTGTAGACCCTGGGAGGCAGTGATGATGGCTCAAGTAATTGGGTTCGTGCACTGGGTTCCTGGGCTCCCTCCTTTGGCCTTGCTGTAGTCTAGTCCTGTCTCTTGTGGGCATATGGGGAATGAACCAGTTCACAGGCTCTCGCTCTCTCTCTCGCTCGCTCGCTCTCTCTCTGTCACTCAAAACAAAAAGCACAATTATGCATAATATATGAAATGATCTTTATTTAAAATGTATAATTGTGGTAACGCGAAATGTGCGATTGTTATGGCAACATAAATGTTTTAAGACCATGATTTCCTAAAATGAAAAACATTCTTTTTGCCTTGTAACAATTCACTCTGATTATTCTCTTTTGGTTTTAGTGAAATGAATGATCTCTAGGTCCTGAGGCCTTTTCCTAGACTCCATGTGATAGGTATCCAAGACTAACTTGACTGAAGAACTACATAGCTGGAAAATTCTCATGGCGTTAATTTCACATTTTAAAGGATTTCCAGGGTTCCCCAGACAGTCTTCAAAGTGCTCCCTTCCATCCTGTCTGTGAAATACAGATTCTGTGTTGTGTCTGTGTCGTGTAAGTGCCAATTTTGAGAACAGGCAGTGACAACCCTCCTTCTCCTTGAACTTGTATCATTGCATCCATTTAAAAGTTTCTGAGAGTGTAAATCACGCTCAGTGCTTTGAATCTGCAGAGAATCTATCAGTGGGGCTGGCAAGCTGCCACAGACTGTGCCCCAGAGCAGGGAACAGAGAAAGAAAATTGAGGCCTTAAGTGGGTTGCCCACCGTAGAGTAGTTGCAAAGAAAATTGATACTCAAAATTCCCACTAAGTGATCTCCAGGTCTTTTAGATTTTTCAAACCACTTGGATATACTGAAGTGTTTAAATTTGTTCTCTTCTTATGACCACCAAATGGAAACTTGGGAATGTGAGTGACAGAATGATTGGTAGCCAAGTTTCTCTTGAGGGCTAGCCTGGCTACTCAAGGTAGGAGTAGATATGCATTCTGAGGATTAGGACTTTCTTACAGAACTTTGCTGCATCTACCTCCCAGAAAAATCAAAGGCTTCACATTTTTAATAGACCGTGTCACAGCTGAATCGTGAGTCAGTATAGAGATTAATCAATGAACTGAATGTGCACGCGCATATTTAAGTATATATACGGGACAAAAATTACACATAGTCACTCTTCACATCCCTGTTATAAATCAAAGACTATATTGAGCTTCTTAAATATATGCTGGACTATTTCCTGTGCCAACACCAAATTTCTCAACAATTATCTAATTAAACTCTTTGAAGAGATGTAATATTTTCTCATTTAGAAAACACCAGGCCGGCCAGCACCATGGCTCACTTGGCTAATCCTCCGCCTGCGGCGCTGGCACACCGGGTTCTAGTTCCGGTTGGGGCGCTGGATTCTGTCCCGGTTGCTCCTCTTCCAGTCCAGCTCTCTGCTGTGGTCCAGGAAGGCAGTGGAGGATGGCCCAAGTGCTTGGGCCCTGCACCCCATAGGAGACCAGGAGGAAGCACCTGGCTCCTGGCTTCAAATCAATGCAGCGCGCAGGCCGTAGCAGCCATTTGGGGGGTGAACCAACGGAAGGAAGACTTTTCTCTCTGTCTCTGTCTCTCTCTCTTTCTCTAACTCTGCTTGTCAAAAAAAAAAAAAAAAAAAAAAAAAAGAAAGAAAGAAAGACCAGACCAGGCCAGTCTTCTTTAAAGTAGTATGCTGTGTCAATTAATTTACTCTTCTGTGTAGGTGCAGATAAGTATAGGTAGGTTGTAGGTTGTCTACAACCTCTGATGTGCTTTCTCTATGTGTCATAGTGAAGAATAAAAGATAATGCATTAAGCTGGTGATGGTCTGTATTTTGACGCTGATTCTTCCAAGTAATGGCCAAAGTCTCACAAAATACATTGGTTTGCCATCATTTGGGATATTGGCCAACTTATCAATACATTCCCCTGGAGATCTCACAGGGCTGTCCATTTTTAAGAGCCACTTAGCACGACCAGGGAGCTATAGGCAGGCTCTGGCGTCCCAGCTCTTCCATCTGGCTTGAGTTTCGCTGCTTCAATTTGCACATCTCCACATGAGGAGCACTCTAGGAACTAAAAACTGTTCTCCCCTTCATTATGCATGTGGCGTGCGATGCAATATACCACCTAACAGATGTCAGAGCTGAAGTACCCAGGATCGTGTCATGATTCATTCATCTTAAGACAAGCTGCTCCAGAAACGCAAGGCTTTTTATAAATTGGGAGAATTTGGTTTTTGAGTAATTTTAGGGCAGGCTGTCTGTTTATAATTTTAATTTTTTCTTGAGACACAATCTCAAGATTTCAGATTGTTTGTTTGCAGGTTAGCTGTCTCTTTTTAGCTCCACTTTGAATTCTTCTGCCACTGCAAAAAAAAATCATAAACAACAATTTTTTTGAGCAAAATGGTTATTGAGGTAACTCTGGATATTATCCTAAAATTGAGATTTTTGAAGTCTAGGCAAATCTGGTGAAATGTTATATCTCTGCGCTCATAAAGCAGCCAAGAAATTCCTGCCGGGTGGTATTTTACATAATATTGCCATTAAACATGGTCTATCTTTAGCGGAAGAAGCAGACGGTAATAAGTCAAATAGGGATGAAGAATTATCTAAATCTGAGGAGGTACATTTGCAAATGAGTAACTGAAATTATTATTAGAGGTAGAAATATGACATCCAGATTAATAGAGCAAAAGGTTGAAAGAAATGTTTAACTATTGGGAGTCATTATCAAAAGGCTTTTTTGTATGAGAACATGCTACATGGGCTCCTATTTTTGGAGGCTTATTTTTCTAGGCTAGAATAAAGAAGCCATAGATTCCTCATTGCAGCTGTTTTGGCCTTGATTAATCTAAGAACTGTAACCATAAAAGGAAAAGTAGCTTAATTTAAAAAATGTTAGAGCAGAATAGAATGCATTTGCAATAATCTCCCTTCTCTTTTTGGCTAAATGCAAGGAAGAACATCATCATCTTTTCTTTTAAGGGGAGCAAATCAATATCTGTGCCCTTTCAGTTACCCTTGACACATATGTTGTATGTATGGATGCGCAAATAAAGAAATCACAGGTATAAACCGTATCCCTCAGTATTAAAAAAACGACAGAACAATTTATGCCAGCTACATTTATTTTGGTTCCCCACCCCAGTCAAACATTATCATTGCAACTTCCAATCTTAATGCGATCAATATAAATATGTATAAACTCACTCTATATTACTTAATCCAGTATTTAATTTCCCCCCAAAGGGATTCCAATTGATTTCCTTATTACCTTGAGGTGAATACATCTTGTTGGGTTGATGATGAGATTGTTTGTAAAATAAATTTATCCTTTAAGATTTACACAACTATGGAGAAGTAGGAAGCAAAGCCACTGCAGTTGGGACTTGTGTGTTTTCCTCTCCTGTGACTATAGAAATTGATTTCCTGTGTGCATTTGTTGGAACCCTATGGGAGATAGTTTTCTTATGATTGTGCTGTCAATTGCTTTCAGTAAGTATCTGTAATGATAGGCTATCATCAGAGAGAATATATAGTTTCCCCCAGAACAGGTGGATATTTAAAATTTTGATTGTATGTTTGTAGAAGTTTCCTTTTTGAAAGTTTGAGAATACACCTAAATTTCTTCAATTGTCACAATAGGTAGAAACTGCATTAGGCAGAGTGTTTTGTAGCATTCATCAGAAAGATCTGTAATTCTAATATCTTTGCCTTACCTTCCCCAGCAATTATCTCAGTTGATTTAGCATATAACCAACCTTGTTCCACTGTGGTTACTTTGCATCATGTCTGAGACAGATTACGATCCAGACGTAATTTATTTCAGTGGGAATTTCCTATGAAAAATGGAACCGTTATCTTCAATTCTGCCTTGTGTTTGGTTAAAGTTTCAAAGAGGTTTTACTACTCCATGTGAAAATAATGAAGCATTTAATAATGCCCAATAATACTGTATACAAAAATCAAACCAAGTACCACCCACCATTTAGCTCCCAAGAGTCCATATTAAAGGCAAAACAAAATATACCACACAAAATTAAAGGAAGGAATGGGACCTAACTGGGCTAAACAATAGAAGAGTATTTTATTCCCTTGGCTTAACATACATTATGATACTATAAAGCCAACCATGTTCCTTATATAAAATTGGAAACCATATTTTTTTGCAGATCCTCCAGGAATAGAGGGAGGAGGGTAATTTGGTTCCTACATGTTCCAGTTATTTTACTTTTGGCTAAATTCAGGTCTGTCAATGGAATATGTTTGAAAAAGAAACTCCTGTTTTGTTTCTAGAAATGTATGAAGGGAATTTCCATATTTTTTATATCGTAGACTCTCTGTTTCTTCAATGCAGAAAAAAAAATGTGCCTGTTTTCCAGTGGGTTACTTCAGAACGAGGGCCATCCAGATGTGGACAAAAGTAACCAAGAAGATTCAATTCTCTAGATGTCTTGGGTTGTCCTTGGATTGACTGAAAACTTCAAAGACTTGATGGCCAAAACTTAGAAAATACACTAAGCTATCTTTGAAGGGACATTCTTATTCAAAACTCACAACAAAGAACATCTACCCTTGAATTATTTGCTGAGGGAGGAGAACTTGGATCTCCTGACAGTTACATCATGTGAGGTTTGCTCAGTCCACCCTTTCTATTAGATCACACGGTCTCCATTCTCAAGTTTATGTTCCTGTGGAGTCTATGCAAGTCACGTAACTCAGTGAAGCCAGGCAGGTGAGGTATGAGTGTGTGGGCAATTAGTAATTGAATTTGTAGTGAAGGGGAGAGAAAGCGCACACTTGTTTTTGTGTGAATACACTCAGCAGACACAGTGTACACAACTCTAACTGTACGACTGGCCACAGCTGGTGTCAGTTCCCTTCTTCCCACTCACTCTATATTTATTGCTTCTATCCCAGTTTTCCTCTCTGTCTCTGTACAGACACAGAGCACAAGCGTAGGCATGCCACTGTATTAGCATTCTTGCAAGGGTGGGGAACCATTCTCTGCCAAGGGCCATTTGGATATTTATAACATCATTGGCGGGCCACACCAAATTATCACCTTAAAAATTAGCCTGCTATAGAGGTATTGAATTTCGAGTTCTGCCAATGGTTGCCTTGGGAGGGCCAGACCAAATGATTTCACGGGCCTTATGCAGCCCCCTGGCCAGACATTCCCAAACTCTGTAGGAAGCAGAATTGATAGCATATGTCTATTGATGTATGAGAGTGCATTTATTAGCGGAATTAGCTCCCATGGTTCTGGCACTTCAGGAGTCCCACAGCTGCAGTCCTTGTCTGCATACTGGAGACCCTAGGTAGGATGCTGGTAGCCTAGCCCAGTCTAAGACCCAAGGCCTCAAAGCTAGGGAAGTTAAACATGTAACTCTCAGTTCAAGGAGGAAAGCTGCAGTACCCAGTGCAGGGGCCACGGGTGTGTGTCTTGGAACCCCAGGACTGGAAATTCTGGAGTCCAAATGCTCAAGGTGGATGATAAGGGCGTCTCAGCTTTCAGAGAGGCCAATTTGCCCTCTCACCCTCTATTCTTCCTTCCTTCCTTCCTTCTTCCTACTTCCTTCTTCCTTTCTTTTTCATTAGGAAATCAGATGTAATAGTTTTGAAATTACTTGGAAAATATATCAAAAAATATTCAAGGAAATATGCTTAATACAGTGAAAAACAAGAAAGATTTTGAAATTTCCATGAAAAGTCTACTTACTTCCTGAGCAATGTTCTGAATTTCCTAAATTAAATGATTCAATGTATCTCTTACCTATTAGGAAACCTTCCCTCTCTTTTACTCTCTTTTTGTTTTTGTTTTTTAAATTATATAAGTAATGCAAACTGCATGCGTTTCATATATAAAAATTTAGGAACATAGTGATTCTTCCCACCCTGCCTCCCTCCAACCTATACTCCAAAACTTCTTCCTCCTCCCTCTCTCATTCTCATTCTTATTTTTTAAATTTTTAAATTATCTTTAAAAAGGATTTACAGAGAGGCAGAGGCAGAAGGAGAGAGAGAGAGAGAGAGAGAGAGAGAGAAAGAGAGAGGTCTTCCAACTGCTGGTTCACTCCCCAAATGGTCATAATGGCTATAGCTGACCCAATACAAAGCCAGGAGCCAGCATTTTTATGGGTTGATTCCATATTTTAGCTATTGTAAATTGAGTGGCAATGAACATGGCGGGGCACAGACAACTCTTTCACAGGCTGTTTTCATTTCCTTTGGGTAATTCTCAGCAGTGGGATGGCTGGGTCATATGGTAGGTCTATATTCAGCTTTCTCAGTGGAAATGCTTCCAAAAACTTTTCCCCATTCAATAGGATACTGGCCGTGGGTTTTTCATGAATTGCTTTGACTGTATTGAGGAATGTGCCTTCTATACCCAGTTTGCTTAGGGTTTTCATCATGAAAGGGTGTTGTATTTTATCAAATGCTTTCTAGTGAGATAATCATATGGTTTTTCTTCTGCTGTCTGTTAATGTGGTGTATCACATTGATTGTTTTGCGAACATTGAACCATCCCTGCATACCAGGGATAAATCCCACTTGGTCTGGGTGGATGATCTTTCTGATGTGTTGTTGCATTCTATTGGCTAGAATTTTATTGAGGATTTTTGCATCTATGTTTATCAGGGATATTGGTCTGTAATTCTCTTCCAATGCTGCATCTTTTTCCAGCTTAGGAATTAAGGTGATGCTGGCTTCATAGAAAGAATTTGGGAGGATTCCCTCTTTTTCGATTGTTCTGAATAGTTTGAGAAGGATTGGAGTTAGTTCTTTTTTAAATGTCTGGTAGAATTCAGAAGTGAATCCATCTGGTCCTGGGCTTTTCTTTGTTGGGAGGGCCTTTATTACTGTTTCAATTTCTGTCTCAGTTATGGGTCTGTTTAGGTTTTCTATGTCTTCCTGGTTCAATTTAGGTAGGTTGCATGTGTCCAGGAATCTATCCATTTCTGATAGGTTTCCCTGTTTGCTGGCATACAAGTCCTTGTAGTAATTTCTGATGATTCTTTTTATTTCTGTGGTGTCTGCTGTTACATTTCCTTTTTCATCTCTGATTTTATTAATTTGGGTCTTTTCTTTTTTTAGTTAGTTGGGCCAATGGGGTGTCAATTTTGTTTATTTTTTCAAAAAACCAGCTCCTTGTTTTGCTGACTTTTTGTAATTTTTTTTTTTGGATTCAATTCTGTTGATTTCTTCTCTGATTTTGATTATTTCTCTTCTTCTACTAGATTTGGGTCTGGTTTGCTGCAGATTTTCTAGATCCTTGAGATGCATTGAAAGCTCATCTATTTGGTGCCTTTAAAATTTCTTGATGTAGGCACCTATTGATATAAACTTTCCTCTTAACACTGCTTTTGCTGTATCCCATAAGTTTTGGTATGTTGTGCTGTTATCCTCATTTACTTCCAGAAAATTTTTGATTTCTCTTTTAATTTCTTCTATGACCCATTGTTCATTCAGGAGCATGTTGTTCAATCTCCACGTGTTTGCATATGCTCTAGGGATTCCTGAGTTGCTAATTTCCAACTTCATTCCTTTATGGTCTGAGAAGCTGCATTCTATGATTCTAATTCTTTTGAATATGCTGAGACTTGCTTTACAGCCTAATATGTGGTCGATCTTTTAGAAGGTTCTATGTACTGCTGAGAAGAATGTAAATGCTTTATGTGTAGGATGAAAAGTTCTGTAGATATCTGTTAGAAGCATTTCCACTGAGATCTGGTACCAGATAGGGATGCCCACTCTCACCACTGCTATTCAATATAGTTCTGGAAGTCTTAGCCAGAGCTATTAGGCAAGAAAAACAAATTAAAGGGATACAAATTGGGAAGGAAGAATTCAAACTATCCCTCTTTGCAGATGATGTGATTTTTTATTTAGGGGACCCAAAGAACTCTACTAAGAGACTATTGGAACTCATAGAAGAGTTTGCAAAGTAGCAGGATATAAAATCAATGCACAAAAATCAACAACCTTTGTATACACAGGCAATGCCATGCTGAGGAAGGACTTCTAAGATCAATCCCATTCACAATAGCTACAAAAACACTCAAATACCTTGGAATAAACTTAACCAAGGATGTTAAAGATCTCTACGATGCAAATTACAAAACCTCAAAGAAAGAAATAGAAGAGGATACCAAAAAATGGAGAAATCTTCCATGCTCATGGATTGGAAGGATCAATATCATCAAAATGTCCATTCTCCCAAAAGCAATTTATACATTCAATGCAATACCAATCAAAATACCAAAGGCATTCTTCTCAGATCTGGAAAAAATGATGCTGAAATTCATATGGAGACACAGGAGACCTCGAATAGCTAAAGAAATCTTGTGCAACAAAAACCAAGACGGAGGCATCACAATACCAGATTTCAGGACATACTACAGGGCAGTAGTTATCAAAACAGCATGGTACTGGTACAGAAACAGATGGATAGACCAATGGAACAGAATAGAAATACCAGAAATCAATCCAAACATCTACAGCCAACTTATATTTGATCAATGATCCAAAACCAATCCCTGGAGTAAGGACAGTCTATTCAATAAATGGTGCTGGGAAAACTGGATTTCCACATGTAGAATCATGAAGCAAGATCCCTACCTTTCACCTTACACAAAAATTCACTCAACATGGATTAAAGACTTAAATCTATGACCCGACACCATCAAATTATTAGAGAGCATTGGTGAAACCCTGCAAGATATAGGTACTGGCAACGACTTCTTGGAAAATACCGTAGAAGCACAGGCAGTCAAAGCCAAAATTAACTATTGAGATTGCATCAAATTGAGAAGTTTCTGTACTGCAAAAGAAACAGTCAGGAAAATGAATAGGAAACCGACAGAATGGGAAAAAATATTTTCAAACTATTCAGCTTTCTGAGATATCACCATACTGTGTTCCACAGTGGCTGCACAGGTTTACATTCCTACCAACAGTGGATTAGGGTATTTTTGCCCCCACATCATCACCAGCATTTCTTGTTTATTGATTTCTAAATGAAAGCCATTTTAACTGGGGTGAAGTGAACCCTTACTGTAGTTTTGATTTGGATTGCCCTGATGGCTAGTGATCCTGAGCATTTTTTCAGGTATCTGTTGATCATTTAATTTTCCTCTCTTGAAAAATGTCTTTTTAGGTACTTTGTCCATTTATTAACTAGATTGTTTGTTTTGTTGTTGTTGAGTTTCTTGAGCTCCTCAAAGATTCTGGAAATTAATCCTTTACAAGTTGCATAGTTTGCAAATAATTTCTCATTCTATTGATTGCCTTCTCACTTTGCTGAGTGTTCCTCTTATAGTGCAGAATCTTCTCAGTTTGATGAAATCCCATTTGTCAATTTTGGCTTTGATTGCCTGTGCTTCTGTTTTTTTTTTTTTTCCTGATAAGTCTTTCCTATGCCAATGTCTTATAGACTTCCCCAATGTTTCCTAGTAATTTGATGTTACTGAGTCATAAATTTAGGTCTTTGATATGTTTTGAGTGTATTTTTGTGTAAGGTGTAAGGTAGGGGTCTTATTTCATACTTCTGTTTTCCCAGTACCATTTGTTGAAGAGACTATCTTTGCTCCAGGGATTTTTGTTTTTGCTCTTTTGTCAAAGATGAGTTGGTTGTAGATGTGTGGATTGATTTCTGGAATTTCTATTCTGTTCCATTGGTCCACATGTCTGGTTTTTTGCCAATACCAGCCTTTTTTGATTATAACTTCCCTGTAGTATGTCTTGAAATCTAGTATTGTGATGCTTCCGGGTTTGTTTTTGTTATATAAGATTGCTTTAGCTAGTTTGGGTCTTTTGTGTTTCCATATGAATTTTAGCATCATTTTTTCGAGATCTGAGAAGAATGTTGTTGGCATTTTGTTTGGGATCACATTTAATCTATAAATTGATATAGATTGATATTGATTCTTCCAATCCATGAACATGGTATACTTTTCCATTTTTTATGTCTTCTTCTATTTCTTTCTTTAATGTTTTGTAATTTTCATTGTAGAGATCTTTGACATCCTTGGTTAAATTTATTCCAATGTATTTAATTTTTTAATAGTTATTATGAATGAGGTTGATCTTAAAATTTTTTTCTTAGTATGGCATTATCTGTGTATACAAAACTATTGATTTTTGTGTGTTGGTTTTGTATTCTGCCTCTTTACCCAACTCTCAGTGGAGTCTTTTGGATTCCCTATACATAGAATCACATCATCTGCAAATAGTTATAGTTTGACTTCTTCCTTTCTAATTTCTATCCCTTTTATTTCTTTTTCTTGCCTAATGGCTCTGTCTAAAACTTGTAGGACTATATTGAATTGTGATGGTGAGAGTAAGCATCCTTGTCTGGTGTTGAATCTAATGAGAATGCCTCCAAATTTTCCTCATTCATTAGAATGATGGGTGTGGGTTTGTCATAGATTTCCTTGATTATGGTGCCAGTTACATTTTATAGTGGACCAAACCCTCCACCTGCAGTGCCAACATCCTATATGGGTTCCAGTTCTAGTCCGGGATGCTCCTCTTCCAATCCAGCTCTCTGCTATGGCCTGGAAAAGCAGTCAAAATGGCCTAAGTCCTTGGGCTGTTGCACCTGGGTGGAATACCTGAAAGAAGCTCCTGGCTCCTGACTTCATGTTGGCCCAGCTTCAGCCATTACAGCCATTTGGGGAGTGGACCATAGATGGAAGACCTTTCTCTCCATCTCTCCTTCTCTCTGTCTGTAATTCTGCCTCTCAAATAAATAAAATAAAGCCTTGATTATATTAAGGAATGTTTTTTCTATGCCCAATTTGCTTAAGGTTTTCATCATAAAAGCATGTTGTATTTTATCAAATGTTTTCTCTGAATATATTGAGATAATCAAATGGTTTTTTCTTCAGTTTGTTAATATGATGCAGCATGTTTATTAATCTGCTTATACTGAACTATCCATGCATACCAGGGATAAATCCTGCTTGGTCTGGGCGTATGTGTGTTGGATCAAATTGCCTACTATTTTGTTAAGGATTTTGCATCCATGATCATCAGGGATATTGGTCTATACTTCTCTTTGTTGTTTCTTTTTCTGGTTTAGGAATTAAGATAATGCTGGATTTATGGAAGGAGTTTGGGAGGATTCTCTCCTTTTCAACTGTATTGAATAGCTTGGGAGGAATCGAAATTAGTTCTTAAAAGTCTGGTAGAATTCGGCAGAGAATCCATTGGAATCTGGGCTTTCCTTCGTTGGGAAGGTCTTTATTAATGATTCAAACTCTATCTTGGTTGTTGGATTTCCTTGTGATTTCCTTCTGATTGCTTTTGAGTAACCCTATGACTAATTTTTCAAATTTCATTTCTTGCATTTCATCAATCTCTTCATCTTTACATTCCAATATTGAAATGTTGTTGTGTTCCTTTGTGGGGATAGCAGTGATCAGGGTATCTTCTCCATTCTTGTTTCCTGAGCTTCAGCTGTTTTTTTTTTATTTGTCAGGTAGAGTTATAGACAGTGAGAGAGAGAGAAAAAGGTCTTCCTTCCGTTGGTTCACTCCCCAAATGGCTGCTATGGCTGGAGCTGCGCTGATCTGAAGCCAGGAGCCAGGTTGTTCTTCTTGGCCTCCCATGTGGGTGCCGGAGCCCAAGCATTTGGGCCATCCTCTACTGCCCTCCCAGCCACAGCAGATAGCTGGACTGGAAGAGGAGCAACCAGGACTAGAACCCAGCGCACATATGGAATGCTGGCGCTGCAGGCAGAGGATTAACCAAGTGAGCCACAGCACCGGCCCAGAGTTTCAGCTTTTATTTTTAGGAATGTATAGAGTTAATTGGCTTTCATCTTTGAACTATACCTCTGTGGCTTAGTGGAATGTCTGCACTTTCAGATAATACCAAGAGGTGTGTGTTGGGTGTGGCCAGGGAGCTCTGGTTGGTGCTCTAGGGTGGAGCAAGTTTCCAGGATAACACCCAGGTTGGGAGTGACATATTTCCTCTTATTAAAAGAAGGGGGAGATGGTTACTTCATTTGGTGTGATTGCCCCCTCACCTCTTCTCCTCCATGCTCAGCAATGCCCGGGTGTTAGCCTCCAGTGAGTTCAACACTTATCTATGTGGTTGTATAAACCAATGAATGCAGTCCTCACTTTGATCATGGTTCCACTGCAATGAGCTGCTTCAGGCAACCAAGTGCTCCATGCTTGTAGAGTCGTACCCATTGATTGCCAAGAGATCATTCATTCCATCACAGTGTTTTCACAGTCTCAACACCTAAGGCTTCCATGGTCAGGGAGTGCAAGAGGATCTACTCTTCCATCCACAGAGACAGAGGTATTCCCAGAGCTGCTGAACGTGTGTGTTCCACCCAGGCAGATGGGGCCCAATCCTCACAGCCAGACTCAAAGTCAATGGATAATGTGGTCTTTCTTCCGTTGGTTCACTCCCCAAATGGCTGCTACTACCAGAGCTGTGCTGATCTGAAGCCAGGAACCAGGTTGTTCTTCTTGGCCTCCCATGTGGGTGCTGGGGCACCCTCCAAGCTGGAGGCATCACAATCACTGACATCAAGGCATGCTACAAAGCTATTGTCATTAAAAAAGCATGGTACTGGCATAAAAGCAGACGTATGGATCAATGGAACAGAATAGAGAGCATAGAAATTAATCCTTGTACATACAGCCAACTGAGTTTTGACAGAAGTGCCCAGACCATGCATTGGAGAAAGGATAATCTCTTCCATAAATGATGCTGGTAAATAGGATGTATACATATGAAAGACTGAAATTAGTTCCCTACCTGTCACCATACATAAAATCAATTCAAAGCAGATCAAAGATCTCAATTTAAAACCAGAGATGGTGAAGTTGCTGGAAGAAAATATAGGGGAACTACGTCAAGACATTAGAGCAGGTGATGACTTCTTGGATAAGATCGCCAAAGCACAAGCAGCAGAAGCGAAACCAGACACATGGGATTATATCAAACTCAGAAGTTTCTGCATAGCAAAGGAAACAATCAACAGCGTGAATAGATATTCAGTAGAACAGGAACAAAATATTTGCAAGCTAACTATCTGACCATGGATTAATATCTGGAATATATTAGCAACTCAAAAAACAAGTGAAGAAATGGACGAAACAGTGCTGCCACCTCAGCCTGCAGTGCTGGCATCCATATGGGCACTAGTTCTAATCCTGGCTGCTGCATATCCAATATAGCTCCCTGCTAATGTGGCTGCCTGGCAAGGCAGCAGAGGATGACCCATGCTCTTGAGACCCTACACACACATGGAGACCTGGAAAAGGCTCCTGGCTCCTGGATTTGGCCTGGCCCAGCGCTGGTCATTGTGACCATTTGTAAAGTGAACCAGTGGGCTGAAGATCTCTCTCTCTTCCTCTCTCTCTCCCTCACTCCCTCCCTCTCTCTCTCTCCCTCTCTCTCTCTCTCTCTGTCCTTTTTCTGTGCAACTCTGCATTTAAATAATGAATAATTCATTTTTTTAAAGAAAAGGGCAAAGGACTTCAATAGATAGCTCTCAAAAGATGTACTACAAATGGCCAACAAATATATGAAAGAATCCTCAACATCACCAACCATTAGGGAAACGCAAATCAAAACCTCAGTGAGATATTCCTCACCCCTTAAGAATGGCTCAAATCCAAAACACAGAGAGTAAAGCAATGCTGGTGAGGATGTGGGCAAAGGGGAACTCTTTTTTTTCTTTTTGACAGGCAGAGTGGACAGTGAGAGAGAGAGACAGAGAGAAAGGTCTTCCGTTGCCGTTGGTTCACCCTCCAATGGCTGCCGCGGTTGGCGCGCTGCAGCCGGCGCACCGCGCTCATCCGATGGCAGGAGCCAGGTGCTAGGTGCTTTTTCCTGGTCTCCAATGGGGTGCAGGGCCCAAGCACTTGGGCCATCCTCCACTGCACTCCTGGGCCACAGCAGAGGGCTGGCCTGGAAGAGGGGCAACCGGGACAGAATCCGGTGCCCCGACCGGGACTAGAACCCGGTGTGCCGGCGCCGCAAGGCAGAGGATTAGCCTATTGAGCCACGGCGCCGGCCGGGGAACTCTTATATGTTGTTGGTAGGAAAGTAAATTAGTGCAGTCATTGTGGAAAACAGTACGGAGATTTCTTTAAAAACTAGAAATGGGTTTACCATATGATCCAGCAATCCCGCTTCTGGGTATATACCCAAAGACATGAACACATCATATCCAAAGAGATATCTTCATACCATGCTTATAGCAGCACTGTTCACAATAGCCAAAATATAGAATTAACCAAGGTGTCAAACATGAGATGAATTAAGAAAATGTGATATATATATGCTATATATACATATATGTGATATATATACACTATATACATACACTATATATATTCACACACAATGGAATATTATTTAGTTATAAAAAAGAATGAAATTGTACCACTTGCATCAAAAATGCATACAACTGGAGGATTAGTGACTATTTTAAAATTTATTGTAAAAGAAAAAGAATCTGGACAATGTGACTTTCTAGATTAACTGAAATTTCATGAAACTGTCAAGAATGATTTGCTAGGGGCTGGCACTATGGTATAGCTGGTTGCAGCGCCGGCATCCCATATAGGCACCAGTTTGAGCGGTGGCTGCTCAACTTCCAATCCTGCTCTCTGCAATGGCCTGGGAAAGCAGTAAATGGCCCAAGTCCTTGGGCCTTGTCACCTGTGTGGGAGACCTGGAAGAAGCTCCTGGCTTTGGATTGGCCCAGCTCGCTCTCTCTCTCTCTCTCTCTCTCTCTTTCTCTCTCTCTCTGTGCCTCTGTAACTCCACTTTTCAAATAAATAAATAAATCTTAAAAAAAAAAAAATGAGTTTCTTGGAGCCAGTGCTGTGGTGCAGTGGGCTAAGCCTCCACCTGCGGCGCCAGCATTGCATGTGAGCTCTGGTTCATATCCTGGTTGCTCTCTGCTATGACCTAGGAAAGCGGTGGAAGATGACTCAAGTGCTTGGGCCCCTTCACCTGTGTGGGACACCCAGCGGAAGCTCCTTGCTCTTGGCTTCAGCCATTGAAACCATTTGGGCAGTGACCCAGTGGATAGAAGATTGCCTCTCTCTGTGTCTCTCCCTCTCTCTGTCTGAGGCTCTACCTGTCAAATAAACAAATAAAATCTAAAAAAAAAAAAAAATGGTCTGCTTAACATAAATGTACAATGCTTGAAAGGAGAGTGATAAGGAAGCATCTGTAAGTGTGTGCTGTGTATATGTGCACACACACACAAAGTCAGAGCTGCTGGAGGCAATGAGATGGTGTCCACATGGTGTTTGCTGTCCCTAAATTTAGCAGTCTACTTTTTATTGTACATTTCTCTGGAAAGAGCGTATGTAGTATAAATGTTCAGTTTTATAGTTGCTTATGTTTTAAGGAGATGACATGAGGAAAAATAAAATTTTTCCTTTTCTTTTTTCACACAGTGAATATAAGAAATATTTAGGGGTAGCAAAAATGAATTTTTTCCCCTATAACAAAAACACAGAAACAGCAGCAACTTAAAACCATGGCCAACACAACCAAAAAACACCCTGGGACATGTGGTTATTTTAAAATAGCTTAGATACTGTTTGCTTTTGTGGTTTATAAGTATCAATTCATTACAAATAGCTGAAAACTTTTGAACATTTAAACATGTTTCAAACACGGTTTGAGGTGGCAGAATTTATTATTATGAAATCATTTTTAAACCATCTTAACATTGTGGTTTTCTAACTTCTTTCCCAAGCAGAGCAAAACAAACCAAAGAAAAACAAAAATAAAAATAAACAAAGGGCATAAAAGAAAAAGAAAGAGGAGAATCCAAAGTGGTTAGGAGAAGCAAATAAGCTAGAAATCATGTTTTGGTGTTTAAGTCATGTGGCTCATACCAGCTATACAAGCACATTTTTGGAACATGTAGGGTATGTACACATTCAAGAGGGGTTTCTAAAATAGCACAGTTTGGGTGGTGGTGGTGGGGGGTGTTTTGTACTCTGGATGACAGAAAATCCAGTTCTTGTCTGAATCCCTAAAAGTGACCCTCAAGGCCCCAGCCATGGTGTTCCCCAGTCTTTAGGCAGACACAGAGATAACCGAATTACCTTTCTATCCTAATTCTATCAGGTCCTAAAGGGCGTTTGGGTATCAGGCTTCCTCAACTGCCTATGGAGTGCCTGACTCATTAAAGGCTCTTACAGATTGTTTTACAGATAGAGTTTGGATCTATTAGGTCCCCGATATCCACTGATGCTTTTAAGCCCAGAATAGAACACTGGAATTTTGTTAACATCCTAGACCTAGATCATCACGCTGATTAATTTCCTAGGTTAAATAGACAAAATAATTTCAAAACAATGTGATTAGTTGATTTCATTTAAATTAATCGGAGTGAAGAAATGCTATTGATTTTTGAAAATAAAGATATTTTAATATAGAAAAACACATATAGCACAAAGTTTCCTGTTTTAACTGCTTTTAAGTGCATAGCTCAGTGGGTCAGCCAAGTCCACCCACACGGCTGTGCACCACCCCAGCGACCATCCCGGAGCTTTCTTCCTCCCACACTGAAACTGTGTCCAGTGACACAACTCCTCTCGCCCCCTCTGCAGGCTCCAGTCCCCGGCAAGCGCAATTCTGCTTTCTGTCTCTGAGTCTGACTACCCCAGGTCCCCACTGAAGTGGAATTGTGCAATATTGGCCGGTTTCACTTAGAGCAATGTCTTTAAGCTTCTCCCCAATTGTAGCACGTGTCAGAAGGTTGGTGGGCGTTCTTCGCACGTGCATAGCACGTTGTGTTTATCCATTCGTCTGTTGCGGGACATTTGGGCTGTTTAGCTTTTTGGTTATCATGACGAATACTGCTGCGGACACTGGTGTACCTGTATCTGTCTCAGTGCCTGCCTTCCATTCCTCTGTGATACCCTCCCCCGGGGAACTGGTGTGTCATGGAGTGATTCTGTGCTTAATTTTTTTGAGAAACTGCCATTCCGAAGCCTCTCTCTGTAGAAGCTTCCCTTGCTGACATTTCCACCAGCAATGTCTCCACATTCCTTCCTTCCTTCCTCTGTGGTTTTAAAAACATCCTGATCATCCTAATGGATATGAAGTGATCTCCCATTGGGATTTTGATTTGTATTTACCTACTGACTGATGCTGTTGAGCTTCTGAAAAGAAAATAATTTTACATTTCGCCTTTAAGCTTAACCAACACTAGACCAGATAGTCAAACTGTATTTTTAAAATCCTTTGTGCCGACCTAATGTTATTTTATTTTTAAAAAATTGCCAAAAATCACGGCATATTAAATTAAAAGTTGAATTACATTCACTGTATGAATAAATGCGCATAACTGTCTTTTTGACCGAAACAGTGCAAAAATATTTTCTACACCTCGTACATTGCTAATTTACTATCTCATTTTCAGATTATGTGAGCAGCAGATTCCAATTAGGTAAAAAGCATTCTGAAATACGAAGAAAATGTGGACATCAAAAGAAGACACATCAAACAAGGAAACTACAGTCTTAACCAGAGCAATCATCAGGCTGAGTGTGGAGAAATGCAGAGAAAGTTCAGTAGAAAATTTTACGTTTTAATTTTTTGAAACAAAGAGATAATGACAATTTAAGGAGGCTGCGAAGTGAATTAACGTTCTCATTTCATAGACGTTTTTTATCTTGTAGATAGGTAATGGGAAACATAGCTGGAAAAAGCATGAAGAGCAAGGTTTAAGGCAAAGACTATGGTCTGTTTAAAAACAGATGCTCACAAAAATCAGATTTTATGAAGGAGGGTTTGGGGGAATTTTGTTGGTTGGATTTAAGAGGGTTTTTTTTTCCCCTCTGAATATTTCCATTTGATCAGAGAGAGCTTTGTGGTGATATTTCTGAAGCAAGTGATTCTGATGCTGCCAGCCGAGGAGTTTCAATGGTTTTCTCTGAAAACTAGTTTCATACTTCCTTTTCCAAGACAGTAAATTACCCAAACAAAAGTAACATGTGTAGTTTGCTGGAGGCCATATAAAGAAAGAGAGAAATGTGTTTGCGCAGCAACAAAAGACTGTGGCTTTATTGGCAACACCATCAAAGCTAATCCATTTGCTTGCCAAGGCAGTGTGAATCCATTGCAAGATGTGTCAAATCTGTTAGAGAAATAATTTCCCGGAGTACCCACTTGCAGACTGCAGCTCTCTCTCCAGGCCTCCGATCGAGAGGGCAGACTTTCTGAGTGTCACAGCACAGGCTGCATTCTCCCCTCAGAAATTACGGAGGGAAGGAACGATGTCAATTCTCATCGGTCAGCAATTTTTTTTTTTATCCAAAGATTTACTCTGGAACCCTCGCCTAGCTGTCTGGTTAACTTCCATTTCTGATCTTAATGAGATGGAATTACTTAAGATGTGATTCTAAGACTTATGGTGAACCATTTCAATCTACCGATTACAAGTGTTCATCAATCGTTATAAAGACATTTTGGAGAATTAATAAGGAATACTCCAAGTTAGAGAAATTCCACCTTTGTTTATGATAATGTATGCTAACTCTGTAAAAATGGATAATACAAATCCACAAAAATCTTATTTAGCTTCAATACAAAGATGTTTATTTCTTAAGCTCTCATTTAAAAACAATGAAGGATTTAAGTTAAAGCCCTTTTGCTTTTGAATGTAAACCTGTATACTGTGGACCACTGAACATGCTGGTGTCTGGTCGAGCCTGCAGCCAGCTGCAAAGACACAAACGAGCAAGAAAAACAAAACCGCAGAACCCTGGTTCACATTATAAAGATCTTGACTTTGAATCTTAATATGATGACCCAGATACTATAAATAATTCTGTTGTAATTTGTGCACATGTAATTTAATATCTTTCACTTGCTTTTTTTCCTTAAGCATTGTGCATTTTGCCTTAAGTAGTGTAGGAATGGTCATTATTAAATGAAATCCAAAAAAAACCTGATACACTCTTAAGGTTAGGAATGAAAAATAGGTTTCAGTGTACATGTAATATCACTTTTTAAAAAGATTTTATTTATTTGAGAGGTAGAGTAGCAGAGAGATGGAAAGACAAAGATAGAGGTCTTCCGTCCACTGGTTCACTCCACAGATGGTTGCAATGGTTGGAGACCACTTCTTTAAGCAATACTAAGATCATAGCTTCTTGGAGAAATCTCTAGGAAACTGTACAGAGGATTTGTTCTGGAGTCCAGGAATCATTTTTCACTGCTAACATGAAGTAGATACTTAATAAATAGAATTGAACAAGTTCTCAGGGCTTAAATTATTATTCTTCTTGATTATCTACATGGCAAATGAGTTAGACAATTGTAAAATTGTCTCTTCAGATTTTCAATTATTTGTGTTTTTAAAAAAAATTCAGTTTTATGAGAATGTCTGCGAGCTTATTCTAAGGAGTAAGAAATTGGAGAGAAAGACTGTGTGTGTGTGTGTTCTCTAGGAAGAAAATATACACTAGATGGAAAACATTCTCTTCAAAAGCTGTTTTTAGAGATCTTTAATGCCTGATTGAGATGATCTACTACAACATGGTGAGAAAAGTGATGGACATTTTAAAATCCATGTTAAAATTGTGTAAGTTAAAAATATACTAATGAATCTAGATCATAGAATCACATGGACAATATGTCCAGGTTCTTTCTCTTCAGAAATTTGCCTTGATAACAAGCAAACTCTACGTGTTCTGGTCATGAAAATTCAGTGGAATACATGGCTGGTGTTTTATTTTAAGTGCTCACTTTGCTTGTTCCCACCGTGCAGAAATTATTCCCAACACGGGCATTGTTGCACTCAGCGTGCTGGTTCTTGCCCCCACTAGCAGACTGGTTAGTTAGCACTGTATTATTATTTAATCAGAGGAAGAACAACAGTCACACATTAGTGATTAACTTGGGGCAGGTGTTGTGGCGCGGCAGGTCCAGTGGCCAGCTGGGACGCCCACATCCTGCACCTGGTGCTGGTTGGACTCCTGACGACTCTGTGCTTCTGCTCCATCCCCGGGAAGCAGTGGATGATGGCTCAAGAGGTTGGACCCTGCCACTCATGACAGGGGCCAAGAGTCTCCTTCTGGTTCCTGGCTTCTGGGCGTGGACCAGTGGATGGACAATCTTTCTCTCTCTCTTCCTCTCTCTCTCTCTTCCTCTCTCTCTCTCTGTCCCTCTGTCATTCAGATAAAGTAGATATATCTTGAAAAAATAGCCAGCAACAGATATTCCTAATGGCTGTCTCACTTAATCCTTATGATAACCCTATGAGGTGGATGGTATTAATACAAAAAATTGAAATGCAGAGGATTCAATAACTTCCTCAATTCACATCGCTACTAATGGAAAAATCAGAGATGAGTCCCCTTCTGTGTGGCTCTGAAATCCACCAGAGAAAAGGCCTCTCTGATGGATACAGCACACGTCTTGGCATTAGCCATTTGTTTGATGAAAAATACTCCTGGGGATAAAGCTGAGAATAGAAAAATCACTATTCCTGGAGAAACATTTTCAATCACACATTCAAGGTGGTCATTTCGTCTCTCATCCATCTATTTAAAAAGCCAAGTTCTGTGGTTTCAACCAGGCCATTGCTCTAAATTAAAGAAAAATTAGTTTGAGTAACCTTCTTGACAACATATTATTATAATTAATTGATCTGGAATAACATTTACTGATTTCTTTCCTTTCTGGAAAATGCTGCGTTTCTCCTCAAATGTGGTTTCTTCGTGTGACAGATAAAATTTTTGAAAGCTAAAGTTTGAATTTTTGAAAAGATATTATTGTCCAAACTAGATTTTTAAAGAATGAATCTTTTACAGCAAATACAGCTAAGTAACCCAACAATTCTTGCACACTTACTTTATATGCTGCAGTAACTGCTTTGGGTTTAGCGATGAGTGACACTTTCTCTCTCCAAGACAGGTATGTGTACAATTAATTACGATGGCCGTAAGTGATACAGCAATTGAAGAGTTCACTGGATGCCATCCATGCACGGAAAAAGGAGTGATGGGGCCGGCACTGTGGCACAGTGGGTGAAGCCGCCGCCTGCACTGCTGGCATCGCACATGGGCGCCGGTTCGAGTTCCGGCTTTTTCAGTTCTAATCCAGCTCTCTGCTATGGCCTGGGAAAACAGTACAATATGGCCCAAGTCCTTGGGCCTCATCACCTGCATGGGAGACTGGAAGAAGCTCCTGGCTCCTGGCTTTGGATCAGCTCAGCTCTGGCCGTTGTGGCCATCTGGGGAGTGAACCAGTGGATGGAAGACCTCTCTCTCTTTCTCTCTCTCTCTCTCTCTCTGCCTCTGTTCTCTGTATCTCTGCCTTTCAAATAAGTACATAAATCTTAAAAAAAAAAGAAAAAGAAAAAGAAAAAAGAGTGATGAGGAAATCTAGAGGAAATGATGGATGGAGGCAGATGAATTTGCTGTGCAAAAACTATCAAGGAGGTGAAACATTTATTAGCACCTCTTTGGAACGATTTATTTCTAATACCTTGTGATAAAATTAGCTTATTTAATATTTGGATCATTGAAGACAGTGTGGGAAGGTGGTTGCTTGAACACATCTCATCTCTTTTTCTTGTCCAGCCTCAATCTCTCTGTGTCCCCTGAGGAAAGTGGCTTCTGGGATTGTATGAGTATGAGTTAGATAAAGGAGCCTTGGTGGGGAGAAGTAGGAAATGGCTTTCTCTCCCCTGGGTCAGGCAACAATATGGAGAGTCAACTCAGAAAGCCAAGAACTGGGGGATGGCATTGTGGCCCAGTGGGTTGGACCACCTGCAACTCTGGCATTCCATATTGAAGTGTCTATTTGAGTCCAGTTGCTGCTCTCTTCCTATTCAGTCTCCTGCTAACGTGCCTGGGAAAGCAGTGGACGGTGATGCAAGTACGTAGGCCCCTGCCACCCACAAGGGAGACCAGGATGGAGTTCTAAGCTCCTGGCTTTGACTAGGCTCAGACCAGGCTGTGGTGGCCATTTGAGGAGTGAACCAGCAGATGGAAGATCTCTCTCCTCTTTCTGTCACTCTGCCTTTCAAATAAATAATAAATAAAATAATCTTTTTTTTTAAATGAGAGGTAAGGACGCACACAGAGTGGGTGCTGGGAGTGGATGCCTTTAGAGTCTAGAAGACACAGACAATTTAGAAAATGGAAGCAACGCATTGAGAATTGCCTGGCAAGGTTCTGAGAAATTGCTGACTGTTGATGCTGTCACTGCTTTGTCTGTGAGGTGGAGAAAATATGAGGAGACAGGAGAGGAGGGAGATGTCATCCCAGGGCCCTAGGTGGGATGGCAACCTCTGTGCTGCTCTTGTCCCTGCCCATGTGGTAAGGAGGGTTTGCCTCCCACTGCTTTGGGGACTGATGTGATGTAGGAAACTGAACAGCTACCTGTGAGTCAGAGTGAGCTGGAGAAGGCTGCCCAGAAATAAGCGAAATTAGCAAAGAGGTACCTGTTGGAAAAGACTTGTATGACAGAGATTGAAAGCATTTATGGAGATGTAAGTACACTGAAAATGGACCTTCTGGAAATAAAAGCCCCCGTTTTTAAAGGAAAATGAAAGTGACTAGGAAAAGTAAAGATGGCGTTATTCGCTGCTGAGACTTGGACTAGTACCTAGAGGACAAGTGGAAACAGTATCTGAAAGCATAGATCAGAAATAGAAAGATTAAAACTAAAAGGACACTAGAAAGTGGATTTGAAGCTGTATCTACCAAATTTTTAGCATGTTAATATTAGAAATTCCAAGAGGAATCAAAGCAACAGATGAGACAGAGAGCAAAGTCCAAAAATTAAAAAAAAAGAATCTGTAAGTTGTCCTAAATAAAAAATAGATAATTTAGGGTATGGAATGGGAAGAAAGAGCAACATCAAAAACAAACAAAAAAAGGGGAAAAAAGCTTATCAGCTTATTAATCCTAGAGTGCTATTTATATTAAAAATTATTTATTTATTATTTGAAAGGTGGAATGACAGAGAAGGAGAGAAAGAAAAGAGATCTTTCATCCACTGATTTATTCTCCAAATGTCCACAATAGCTCCGAGTGGGAAGCCAGGGCTTAGAACATCATCTGAGTCTCCACATGGCTGATAGGGGCATCAGTACTTGGATCATCCTCCATTGCTTTCCCGAGTGCCTTAGCAAGGAGTGGCTCTGAAGTGGAGCAGCCGGCACTCAAACTGGCACTGATATGGGATGCTGGCATCACATGTGACAGCTTAACCTGCTGCACCAGAACATTGGCCTCACCTAGATTCTTATACCTAGTCAAAATAGCATGTATCTTTCAGGGTGAAAGAAAGATATTTGTATGAAAAGATTAATGTGATCTATAGGTTTCATCTTGTTGGTATTTTTGGAGAAATGTTTGCATGGAGAAAGTGTGTCTTGGCAAGAAAAATAATTCATATCTCTTTTACTAATGTAGGGAAATAAGCATTTTAACATAAATACCAAGAAAGGAAATGGAGCATTTAAGGTACTAAAAAGGTAGAACTTTCAAATTAACCAAGGGAAAAGCAAATCAAGTTTAATTTGATCAAGAGAAAATCAGAAATAACAAACAAACAAAGTAAAATAGAAGGAATAAACTTGTCTTCATTGTTTTATCAAATGTGAGTCAGGTCAAGTGCTCTTAACAAGAATGGTGGCTTTAACATTAGTTTAATATACAAGTTTCCATGAGAAAAACACTCAAAATAATTCAAAAAGTAGAAAATAAAGGAATAGCTTTTAAAATCATGCAAAATGTATACCAAAGAAGATAAAAGTGACAACAATATCAGATAAGAGAATTTAGTGGACTAAAAATGTACATAGCCTAAGAATGGATAAGTGTAATGAAATGCTCCTTTAAAAACTGTACAGATACTGTAGACAAAAATATGGAAGAAGATTGAGAATTTGAAATCTGTGGCCAATATAATAATTTTAATGGTAACTTAATCCTTCATAAGAAAATGTATGTTTTTTATTTGTCCACGGAATATTGACATATATTTTGTATTCGCGAAATAAAAACACCTGAATAAATAACAAATGGAGCCTTTAAAAATCATATCTGTTAAAATAAATTGTTATATTAGCAAAAATGTCAGTCTATGTGGATGTTAAGCAGTTCACTACCAGATGATCCTTAGATCAAAAAGGAAATGAAAACTGACATGACAGACTGTAGAAAGCAGGGAGCACCCATCATCACATCACTCTATGGAATCAGAAGACAATGCAAGCCTCTTACTGTATTCCATAATCAAATGGCAATATTAGCAATGAATGATAATAAAGGATTCTGTGCTCATTTTAAGAGGTTAGTCAAAGAGTGCAAAAATCTGCTAAAGGAAAGTAGAAGCCGGGGGGGGGGAGGAAGTTACCAAAATTACTGAATCCACAGAAAAATAGTGGTAGTGATAATAAAATCGATTTTTAAAAAATGACCTTAATGTGCTGTACATTGTGAATTAATACTATAACTAGTACTCCAACAGTATTATCATTTTGTGTCTCTATGTGAGGGCAAACCGTTGAAATCTTTACGTAATATGTACTAAATTGATCTTCTGTGTATAAAGAAAATTGAAAATGAATCTTGATGTGAATGGAAGGGGAGAGGGAGCGGGAAAGGGGAGGGTAGGGGGAGGGAGAGAAATTGTGTGTGGGGGGCATTGTAATCCATAAGCTGTACTTTGGAAATTTATATTCTTTAAATAAAAGCTTTATATATATAAAAAAATGACCTTATTAAATGAATGACAAATTAAAGAGATAAACTCAAGAAATTCATTTATGGACCTGAGGAAAACAAAATGAGACAGAGGGAAGAAAATTATACAAAAAAAAAAAAGTAGAATGACAGAAAAAAGAAAAAGAGCTGTAGAGGAACTGAAATTCTTTGGCAAAATCTTTGAAAACACAGGGAAAACAAATGGCTTCTTATGAAAATATACGTTAATAAAAGCAAATCAAAAGGAATCCTGAAACTGATCATTTAGCACAGCAGGGCTTGAATGGGTGGTTCTGGAGTCTCCTGTTGTATGCTCAACAGAAGTACGGACTCTGGGCGAGTTCAGCTAACTTCTAACAGTTTAACTTTCTATGCAATTTAAATGGTTTCATGTCATGGAAAAAATGAATAATTTCATTAGTAATTTTTTGAATCTGATACAATTTTAATACTAAATATGATAAAATATATAGAAAAATATATATAGTCTAATCCTATTTAAAAATAGACACACAGGGTGCCGGCTCTGTGATGTAGTAGGTTAATCCTCTGCCTATGATGCCGGCATCCCATATGGGTGCCTGTTCAAGTCCTGGCTGCTCCTCTTCCTCTTCTGATCCAGCTCTCTGCTATGGTCTTGGAAAGCAGTAGAAGGCCCAAGCGCTTGGGCCCCTGCAGTTGTGTGAGAGATCTGGAAGAAGTGCCTGGCTCCTGGGTTTGGACTGGCCCAGTTCTGGCTATTGCGGCCATGTGAGGAATGAACCAGCGAGTGGAAGATTCTCTCTCTTTCTCTCTCTCTCCCCCTCCCTCTGCCTCTCTGTAACTCTGCCTTTCAAATAAATAAATAAATAAATCTTTTTTAAAAAAGAAATTAACCATATAATACATTATATCACAAACTAAAGAAAAAACATAATAAAAGAAATAGTGAAAATAATGTACTTAAATTTAGCAATCAGGGTTTGAAAATCATAAGGTTAAATAGTAATAAAAGCAAGCTATTTCAGTGAAATAAAAGTCATTTACTAAAAATGAAAATTTAGCCCCACGGTCAGGATGCTGGTTGGTTTTCCTCTGTCCCACATAGGAGTATTTGAGTTCGATATCAAGTTCTGGTTCCTGACTCCAGCTTCATACTAATGCGGACTCTGGGAGCAGTAGATGATGGCTCAGGTTACTGAGTTCCATCATCCACATGGGGCACCATAAGTGAGTCCCTGGCTCTCAGCCTCACCCTTGATCAGGCCCAGCCAAGAACATCTCTTGGGAAGGTGGGAGCTCTCTGTTGGTCTGTCTCCCTGTCTCTCAAATAAATTACCAATAAATAAATAGAACTTTAAAAAAAGCCTAATGTGAGGTGAAATTGAAGAATACTTCCTTGAATTTGTTTATTCAGTAGATAATCAGGAAAGCATCATAGTTAGGCAGACAGGCAAAAGGGTTGAGTCTCTAAAACACTAGAAATAAACCAAGGGTTCCTAAGGCCTCCCGAGAATGGAAGGAAACACAATTTGCAGAAGAACCAGTTAAATTTTAATTCAAGATCTCATTGGCAACTGGGTTCCCGAAGGGAGTGGAAACTTTCATCTCCAATTTGAAGCATTTGCATGGTCTCCCATCTCTGATTATTCGTCAGCATGCAAACCCCCTCTTTCCTTCCCTATATCAATGGAATTTCTATCTTTTCCTTTTGTCTGTCGGTGTCTTAACCTAGTGTCATTATTGCACATGCCATAGAATTGCCTTCATTTACTTATTTAACAAATAAATGCTGGATGGCGACCATGGGCTAGGCATTGTGCCAGATACACTTTACGTGTAAACTTGTAGTTGCACTTTTTTCTTTTAACTTCAGTACACGTACTCTCTGGAAAGACTTCAGGACACACTCGCCTACCTTTGTAATATTAATAGCTTGCTATAAAGAGCTCCTACGATGGATGTGCTGGGGAAAGTGCTACTTACTGTAGTGTGGTAGAGTGCCTTACACTGCATTCTGTACAACAATAAATACTAGAGAAAGGTTCCAGTGCTTTTGATGGTATCTGGCCAGCTTACCCATAATAACTCTGACTTCATTGTGGAAGAAGGGCTTTCTATGCAAGGCATAAAATCCAATTGATTTTTATGAAATAAGATGCTATGAAGAAGAAATGCATTAAGTGTACCATATCACAATAATTCCACTTTGTAAGCTAAATGGTTTTTGGAACATTGTTGAAAATGCTGTCCTTATTCTGAGCATACATAAAGGAGTATGATAAGGCCAATAATTTAAAAGTCAATGGTCTTCCTATTCAAATATTTCTTTCCACAATTAAAGCATTTTCTCCTCTGTGTCAGTTAAAAATAAAGTCCAAAATAGCTTTATATGATATGATCAGATACATTGCACAATGTAAGTTATGTTGATTCCATAAATTGCTTTTATTGAATTCTACTGTTTTTATTGAATTCTACTGTTGCTACTATTTGAGGTACCTTATATATTCTTTTATAAGTTATACATATTTACTTGGACAAATTTCTCAGTTGTTTTAAAGTTAGCTTATTTCAGAAATATTGACTTATTAGCATAGATAGAAAATCAAATCATCAGATTTCTGGGACTGAACTGCTCTGCAACTATTTAAATCAGACAGTAACAGTGACTTTTATTAGCTGGGTTAATAGCACAGGTGTTGGTTTGTAAACTGCTTCTGCCCCAACACACCTAAAGAGTAGAGTATATCACTATCAGTAATAGGGGCTCATAATGCTAGTAATTCATTGAATTAAGAAAGGAGAATGGATAAAAAGTCAACTGGTCAACCAATCAATGAAGCAACTAGCAACCAGTAATCAACCAACTAACAAATCAGTCAACCAACCAACCATTCTACATGAAAGAGATGATTTACAAACACTTTCTGGGAAGACATTTTTGAGAGTCACTGAAAAACATTTAAAACTATGTGAAATATTCTTGAGATAATTTTTATCTCTAACGTTCCTAAGTGACGTGATAGACAGTTTTGTACCTGGTATCTAGGTGATCAGTGCATATATGATTGAATGGAAAAGAGATTTTTTTTTCAGAATTCTTACTTCTTATTTTGGCAAAGCAGTAATGGGAAGATTTCAAAAAGATACATGGAAAAATAGAATTAAAAGGCAGTGCACAGAACAGATGCTGTACTGCTGAGGTTCAGCTGCTACTTGGGACACTTCATCCCATATCCGAGTGCTGGTTCTGGTCTCTGCTGCTATGTTTTTTATCTAACTTCCCGCTAATGTGCTTAGAAAGGCCACAGTACTTGGGCCTGTGCTGTCAACTTGAGAGATTAGAATAGAATTCTGGGTTCCTGATTTTGGGCTGGCACAGCATCTGGGGAATGAACCAGTAGATGAAAGATCTCCACTTATTTTAAGATTTTATTTTATTTATTTGAAAGACATAGTTACAGAGAGAAGTAGAGACAGAGAGAGAGGTTTTTCATCTGCTGGTTCACTCCTCAGATGGCTGCAATGGCTGGAGCTGCATTGATCCTAAGCCAGGAGCCAGGAGCTTCTTCTGGGTCTTCCACTTGGGTGCAAGAGCCCAAAGGCTTGGGCCATCTTCCACTGCTTTCCCAAGCCATAGCAGAGAGATAGATCGGAAGAGGAGCAGCCAGGACTAGAACCGGCGCCCATATGGGATGCTAGTAATTCAGGCCAGGGCTTTAACCCACTGCACCACAGCACTAGCCCCGGACGATCTCAATTTCTTTCTCTCTCTCTCCCTGCCTTTCAATACATGAAAATAAAAAAAAATATATTGAAAAGGTAATGCACATTTTCCACGAACTTTTTTGAAGTCTCCTTGAACATTTCATTATCATTTAACATGTCCATGTTAAACAGAGCTGCCTACAGACTAAAAAAAAACAAGATAAAACAAAAGAAAGCCATATGGTAGTATCTAATTCTATCTATCTAAAGATATCTTATAGTAGCTAATCTAGCTATCTATACCTATTGACTCTTTTGAAAATCCATCCCATTGAAGTAAGACCTTACCTATCTAAGGCATGAATATCTAAAAATGTTTCTATTAATGCTATTTATAAAAAAAGAGAAACAAGTAAAGTAGATATGAGACACTATACTTTCATACTTTGGTATTTTATTTGGCTATATAAAAGCATGAATTATATTTAAACCAAGATTTCATCAAGGAAATTAAGGAATAACACAAAGAAAAATCTGATTTAATTTTTGTGAAACAAACAGTAGCTCAATCTCTACATAACAATTTAAACCATATACAAGAATGGAAAAAATAAAGAAGTTCCTGATATGAATTACCTTAAGGTGACGGTGAGAGGCAGTTATATGAATATATGTGGGAGGTTAATGAAAGTAAACACTGGTGATCATTAAAAACAGGATTACTAAATGTTTGACATGATTCTATTTGTGTGAAACTCTGTCTCCAGCTCTTTCTGTATAGAATACTGCAAGTAAGTTTGGTTGTCAGAATGCTAAAGGTGGTTATTTTTGAGTGAAAGATGATATATGTTTTACTCTCACTTTTATGTATTGTTTGCCTTTGTTCACCTTATTTACATTATTTGAATTTATAAAATATCATCAATGAATAATAACAAAATGGTATGCATTGTGAAAATGAAATGCTTAGACTGAACGCCCTCCTGGCTTTGAGGAATAACAAAATCTCCAATCTATTGACAAACCAAACATTAATCAGAGGACCAAACTAACCAATCCGCCTATTAACCAACCAATAGAAAAAGATTTTGTGTTTTTGAGAAATATATATCTTTTGAAAACATACTTTCCCTCTCTCATGGTCTATTTTTCCTTTGAAGGTCAATTTGCTTTAGACGGCAGAGAGGTCAGAATTATGAAATAATGGCAACTTAAGCTATTTCCTAAACCTCACTTCAATATACGAAGAATATTCCCGTCAGACCGTACTCAGTCATTCCTTTCCATGGATTGGAAGCTTTCCTGAGGGGCTCATCCTTCAAGAGAGAGACAGTGCCTATGTTGACAAAAAGGAGAAGGAGGAAATACACTTTTTCTCCTTAAAAATGTCTTGGGGAGGGACTGGTGCTGTGGCATAGTGGGTAAAGCCGCCACTTGCAGTGCCGGCATCCCATATGGGCTCCGGTTTGAGTCCCAGCTATTCCACTTTCAATCCAGCTCTCTGCTATAGCCTAAGAAAGCAGTAGAAGATAGCCCGAGTCCCTGGGCCCCTCACCCACATGGGAGACCAGGAAGAAGCTTCTGGCTTCTGGCTTCTGATGGGTGCAGCTCCGGCCATTGTGGCCACCTTTGCAGAAATCTCTGTGCATCATCTGTAAAACACACTTTAATTTAATTCAACCTCCCGCACTGAAGAGCATTCACTGTTCTTGTGTTTAGGGAAGATTTTTCTCTTGGATTGGCACTGCTGCGGAACAGGTGAACCCTGCAGTTATGGTGACGAGGTTGTTGGGAGACTGACCCACCCTTGCCCTCACCATAACCCTGGCCAGGAGAGGCCCCGATTCTCAACACAAAGACAAGTCCAGAGCATAGGGGAGGGGCCTGAGGCTGTATTGATAAAGCACACGTTTCAGATCCCGCTGCTACTTCTCAAGAGCTGTGGGACTTAAGTTCTGGAGTTTCAGTTTTTTCATCCATAAAGTGGTCACAGCATCTCCACAATGAACCATGGCTATACGCACTGGGTCTACTCCCTCGTACCTCATGATCACTCAATGTATGTCAGCCATCATAATTCATATAGTTATAATGTGCAGGTGTCATAGAAAATTCTTGCATTAATAATGTGTGTATGAGCATTATTTACTTCAAAAGAAGTTCCATCTGTATTTTTATTTAGCTTCTTAAAAAAAGTACAGGGCAGGGGACCGGCACTGTGGCGTACTAGGTTAATCCTCCGCCTGCAGTGCCGGCATCCCATATGGGCACCGGTTCTAGTCCCGGTTGCTCCTCTTCCAGTCCAGCTCTCTGTTGTGGCCTGGGAAAGCAGTAGAAGATGATCCAAATGCTTGGGCCTCTGCACCCACGTGAGAGATCAGGAAGAAGCCCCTAGCTCCTGGCTTTAGATCAGTGTAGCTCTGGCTGTTGAGGCCATTTGGGGAATGAACCAATGGAAGGAAGACCTTTTATTAAAAAATAAAAAAAGGGCAGGCGCCGTGGCTCAACAGGCTAATCCTCCGCCTTGCGGCGCTGGCACACCGGGTTCTAGTCCCGGTCGGGGCACCGGATTCTGTCCCGGTTGCCCCTCTTCCAGGCCAGCCCTCTGCTGTGGCCCAGGAGTGCAGTGGAGGATGGCCCAGGTGCTTGGGCCCTGCACCCCATGGGGAGACCAGGAAAAGCACCTGGCTCCTGGCTCCTGCCATCGGACGAGCGCGGTGCGCCGGCCGCAGCGCGCTGTCCGCGGCGGCCATTGGAGGGTGAACCAACGGCAAAGGAAGACCTTTCTCTCTGTCTCTCTCTCTCACTGTCCACTCTGCCTGTAAAAAAAAAAAAAAAAAAAAAAAAAGGACAGGGCCAGGGCTATGGCATATCGGTAAAGCTGCCACCTGCGCTGGCATCCCATATGGGCGTTAGAGTCCCGACTGCTCCACTTCTGATCCAGCTCTCTGCTACGGCCTGGGAAAGCAGAAGATGGGCCAAGTCCTTGGGCCCCTGCACCTGCATGGGAGACTGGAAGAAGTTCCTGGCTCCTGGTTTCGGATTGGCACAGCTTCAGCCATTGCAGTCAACTGGGGAGTGAAGCAGCAGATGGAAGACCTCTCTCTGCTTCTCCTTCTCTCTCTGTGTAACTCTGATTTTCAAATGAATAAATAACTTAAAATAGTGCAGTGTCTCATGGTGTAATAATATTCTACTTTCCATGGATTGGGGACAGTGGGGGAAGCAGGGTTGATTCAGGACAAGGAGAGAGATCCATTGAAATGCATCCTGTATGTCTGCACATTGGGATCTTAGCTGGATCTTCCCCTCCCTTCTACATTTAGGAGTTTGCAGAAGGAAAAGAAAGCCATATATATTTTTAAAGCCAAGGAGCCAGTGTAAATGATCATAGTGCTGTTGAGCACTGAATCATTAATCATCACTTGCGTAGCTTAGAAAACGCTCCAGTTCTTGCCAAATGCACTGTTTACTGAAAAGATGCCAACATTTACTGCTGAAAAGATAACATACTTCGAGACATAAAACGAAACACAGAATTAATCTTGTGTATATTAAATATGTTTCTGGAAGCCATTTAATTTGTGATTTGAACCTTAGAGCTCCCAAATGAAGGCAGTGTACATGAAGAATTGTCTTCCCTGCTAAACTGCACTTGTTAAACACTTGAGTTTTTTTCTACAGATAGAATCACAGGAACAAAACATCAACTTACGGTGGTTTTCAGGGTTCCTGAAAAGCATCAGAATGAGTTGAAAACATTTCTTAGGTAAGAGTAACTTTCTTATAATAACATAGTTGTTCTTTAAAATAACTCATATTTATTACAACATGGGGAAGTAAAGCAAAAGAATAGAAACAAAAACCTCTGGTAGTCTCATCGCTCAAATACACAGTAAATAGTTTGTTGTATTTTCTTCTCTTGCTTTCCGCCTGCCCAGAGATTAAATGATTTTTCTGTGTAGTTGTAATCCTTCTATACGTGCATGCTGTGTTTGTAGCCAGATTAAAATGTTTTTTTTTGAGTAGTTAATTAAAATAGACATAGCATTAACTTGGTGACTTTATATTTCCTCTTCCCAGGCAGAGTAAGTTATGATTTACCGCTGCTGACGCACTGTTCTGCTTTCTGTTAGGTTTCAAAAACAATGTCTGTGTCTCAAAAAAATCACATAGTAAGATGAGAAAATAATTTACCCACACTGTGTAAACCAATTTGACCTTTTCTCCGCAAATTTGACAACCTTTCGTGCCATTCCTGAGTTGGATATTGAGTTTGATGAATAACTATGTTCAAAATCCAATATTTTATGTAGGGGATTTCCCATCATCATGCTTTTAAAGAAGATTAAAGAACTACTGTGTTAAATCTGTTTATTCTGTGACAACATGAAAGGTTACCGGGGGGAGAAGTCCTCGTTCGTGCCCTGATGTTCCTTTACAGCTGTGGCTTCTTTTGGTCTACCATCCTGCAATGAAACATTTGGTCACTGTCACTAGTAGGCATTAATTGCCAGGAAATACATATTTAAATAGCTCATATTTTAGAGCACTTTAGTGGTCACAGGATTTTAAACAGTATCTACTTTAGATTAAGATGTCAGAAGTATCCAAACCTGTGAAGTGTGATGTGAAATAGTCCATGTGCTAGACAAGAGTAATCTCAATAGAAAGCTATTACATGATCATCACTGCTTTCCCCATGCTTGAGTGAGAGTTCTTAATATTCAATTAAGAAGCCTCGTTACTGGGCTCAGATGCTGATCCAAATCTCAAAGAATGCTTAATTTGTTTGACCCTGGTGACCTTCTAACTGATTTCCTTTGAGCTTGGGTCTAATTTAGTTGATGCAAACAGGAAACCCATCCTACATTATTACTGTTGTCCTCGTCATCATCCTCCTCATCATTATTATTTGAGAGACAGTTTCTATAAAAGTCATGTTGTGTTTCCTTGGGATATTGATTTTTCTTAAAAGGGAAATAAGCTCAGAGAACCTTTGACCTACACTAAATCTTTTTTATTTGCTAACATAAACAGGAACTAATCATAGGTGCAAAGGATTAAGAGACACAGGAGAATAGATTATACATTTTAAACTTTACTTTGGAGACCTAAGGGAATGCTTCAGTGTAGAATTGGATTAACCTTTTTGACATTGTTTAAAATACCTCAGAGTCATCTGGCTTTGTTTCCCTGTTCTGTGGGTACTTATGTAATGGTTCAGGTTCTGAGGTTATGAACGAACACTCCTAAGTTTTACTGAGAATATGAAATAGAAGATGTTTTCATCCTTTGCCAGCTTCTACATCTCTTCATGCGGTTCTTCTCCATGAAGATGAAAACACAACTTCAATTCCTCTGGTGAGAGGCTGTGCAGCTGTCCTTGAGTCTGAGCATTTCCTGGAAGATGGTTTCTTGGTGGGTTGGTATGGCTCTTCCTAGTGAATTCCATTTAAGAAGTTTCTCAGATCTTTTCATACACTGCAATTTGTTGCAGGTGTAGCTTGGCTGAAGACAGAGCATAGCTGATAGAGTTCAAGTATTTTTCTGTTTGCCTCATCTACTGTTGAGTTTACCCTTTAACATATAAAAGGGATTATTGCTGGCATTAGTATTAATCTACCTTTGTTCAGTTGTGGGATAGATGTAAGGAGAATGTTAAAATCACATGGACATGTTGTAGCAAAAATATTATCAAACTTCCAATACAAAAAGACAAAGCCTCCTCCTTTGAACTCTTTTCTCAGAAAATTATAGAGAAATAATTTCTTTTTTCTCTCCCATATATCCTCATTGCATCCTCTTATTTCCTGTTTAATGTCATGTATTTGATATAAATGATTTCCAGTACAGCTACCAATTTGAATTACTCATACTTGGTTATACATTTTTGGGTTTAATTTTGACACATTATTTTAGAATTTCAACACTATTTAACATTCAAATACATTTTTTCTCCAAGTGAGAGAGGTTTTCTCTAGGAAGAATAAATTATTTTACAATATTTTCCATTTTGATATTGACTTCAGGTCTTTCTATCTTTCTTTCTTTCTTTCTTTCTTTCTTTCTTTCTTTCTTTCTTTCTTTCTTTCTTTCTTTTTTTTTTTTTGCCAAAGTAATCATTCTTCCTGTGAGGTTCTTTTTGCAAAACATCTCACAGTGGTTTCAAATTTGTGATCACACCGTGGATCCTCCCAGACTTTTCCTTCCAAAATTTACCCACTCTTAGATGATGAGCAGAAGATGCAAAAAGTGACTGAGTGCCTTTTGTTTGTCCCGCACTGAGCACTGTGAAGAACACAGAAAAGGCATGAAGACATGGTTGCTAAATAAAGCCTACAGTTGTAACATACCCAAAGTAGCACAATTGGGCTCATGGAAGTCGACGTATTAATTGTGTTTTCTGTGAACTAATTTGTTGCTAGTGTTTAATTTAGATTCTATTGGAAGGCCAATAGAACCTTCCAGTGCCAGGGATCATAGTGAGACTTTGTGTGTTCAGAGCTCAAACTGCTGTAAAACTGATCAATGCTACAAGATGCAATTAATTCTCCATCTTCCTAGTTGTTGCCCTCAAATAAAACAGGGCAAAAGTTTGCCCGTCCTTTAACACAATATCATGGGACTCCACCAGCAATACTCAGTTTTTAGTGCTGTTCTCTTTAGTGAGGTCTAATGTTCACATTTCCACTTGATATGCATTTTTCTCCCAACCTTTTTTGCTATTTTCACACATTTCTACAAATGTGTCTATTTTACATTATAATGTACCGGTCAACATTTACTGATTTATGTAGCTTTTTTTTTTAACATTCTAATGCTTGGTTTTGTGATTCAGTTTCAAAAAAAAAAAAAGACCCTATTTTGTTTATTGAAATTTAAAACATAGTGAAGTAGACAAAAACAAGAAGCTAAATCAGTGCAACATACACGGGTTTTTACATTGTTTGCAAGATTTCTCTCCTCATTTTCAGCCTTTGTTTAAAAAAGAGCAAAAAAAAAAAAAGCTTGCAGAACTTCTGGGTCTTACCATTACATTGACATTTTTTCATTTTTATCGCTCTTTCAGGGAAAACATTTAGCATTAGATTGTGTTCTGTAGACAAAATTCTTCCCTTGACCCTGATAATACTGTTAAACAGGTGAGAGGGTTTGGAAACATTTTTGAGAAATGTGCATTATCATTTAGCTCCATTTCCATGATCTTTCTGAAACCCCTAGGACTATTACAGCCTTTAGGATCATCTTCCGATAGGCAGGGACAACATACACACGGCCTTAGCAACAAAAACTCCCAAAAGCGTTTTTAAAAGTTAGTGTGAAAGTAATGACCTCATCTCCATTTGTGTTTAATTTTGACACCTATAGTCTTGCTATGCTGTCTGATTTCAAAATGATTTTTTTAAAAAAACAAAATGCTGGTGTGATTATCTGTAGAACTATTAAAGATAGTTGCATACCTAAATGTTTGCCAGGGAGCTCATGTATCAGACTATTTACAGATGTTCTCCTAATAGAGTACTCAAAATTCCAAATCGTCTTAGACATTCCCAGGGGATATAATTTAGGTCCTATTTGACAATTTACCAAGTACAGAGCAACTCTTGCTTAAACTAACATGGCCGCATGTTCTTAGCATGTTAAGAACTGTTCACTCTTAAGAACAAAGGAGCTAAACAAAATTTATCTTACAAAATATTATATACCTATTTTATTAATAACCCTTCTGATTTCAGTATGAGGAACTATCCAGTGAGAAAGATTTAGAAAACAAATGTGAGTATAAAACTGATATGTATTTTAAAATATATGCAAAATAATCATAATTTTATATACATGTTCAAATTTTTTTTCCCACTCAGCATGGTGCGACAGACATCCCTGTTCATGTAATTTTTCTGTAGATGTACAAGAAACTCAATTGTAGCATCAATTTGTGATTACTGATTTAAAGTAAAAGAGAGAGAGAGAAAAATACACACCACATTCATCATTTTAATCCCAGCATGATAAATGATATTAACAATATTTTCCATAGGGTTGGGAAAAATACTATTGAATTTCTGTTTGGTGATGTCTGGTTTTGAGATGTCCACGGGGTTAGCAGATTTCCTTTCGGTGAGGGCTGTGCTTAATCAGGGGGAAGGTAGAAATGGCCCTCGTTTGACATTTTTCTGCGTAGGTTATTCTTTTAAAATTTGCAGCTGTTCTTACTTTTCCATGGAACAGCGGAGGTACTCCTACAGTTACTTCCCACAGAAATTATTCCCAGGAGAGCGGGCACTTGAGATGAAGAGGATTGGTGCAACTCTTCCCTTAAAGCGCACATGACTCTTTCAAGCAAGACATGAGCTTGGGTGAACCAAGGCAAGTTAAAACTGAGTGCTAAAGTCTATACTTACAAACGCACATGGCATGGCGAGTTGTTTACTAGCAAAATACAATGGTTTTGGCTACGTTCAGGTGGAGAGAAATAATATATGTGAATCACATAAATTTGTGGCTTTCAAATAAGAAATTCTCTTGGCTGACTTCTGTAGGTATTTGCAAATTCAAAACCCATGCTTTCTGGCATGATTAAGTTTATTTCCTGAAATGCAAATGATAAGAAAAGAATCTTGGGCTTAAAAGGAACTAACTTAAAAACTTTGCAAATTTTAGAGTGACATATGTTCAAAATGTCATATGATTGATGGGTGTTTTTGTATTAGAAGGGAATAGCTGTGCACCTTTGAGATTAAAAATAGTCCTCAGCGTTAGTCTGGTATTTGGGGTTTTTGTCGTTAGGTGGGGGCTGGATGAGGTGCCCACTGGTCCGGGGAGAGGTTCACAGGGGCCTTGGTGACCTCTGTGTGACGGGAATCGGTGACATAAAGGGCATGTTCCAGGCTATTGCAGTAGCAAAGAGCATGGATGGTAACTTGAACATCAAGAGGATGGCAGTGGGCGTTGGTTGTTGTTAGTGGGGAACAGCTATTTCTGCAGAAGTGCTTCCCGAATTGAGCATCAGTTAAAAGAACAGGCTGGCAAGAGAGACGCTGTGCCTTTAGCTGCCCAGACGTTTCACTGAGAAGCTGACTGGTCTCAGGTGAACCTGTCTGTTGTAAGTGGCTCTGTTAAACCGGCTGTTTTCACCAACTGTGACACTATTCGGGAGTCTGGAGGAAAAGGCCTTGCTTGGCCTCGGGCCATGCTTCTATTCTTCTTGCTTAATGTGGAGAGGAAATCTCAGGTGAAACCCCCAGGAGAAAATGCCCTTGTGCATTACAACTTATTTTCCTGGTCTCAGAGAATCTAAAATAGATGAGTTTTGGTGTCTTCCTGATTTCGGCGTGGTTGGCCAGCTCCTGGCATGCCAGGGGGCTGCATTAGCTTCTGAATTGAAGCATTTGTGCTGTGACACACAGTTTTCTCCAGGAACAATTTGCCAAGCTGTTTAAAAATCACAAAAGAAGAAAGGGACAGAAAATGTACCATTAAGTCATTCCATGAGATTTACAAAGGCTTTAATGAGTTAGAGATGGATGAAAAAGCCTTTTTGATTCACTGAAGATATCCATCTGATTAGAAGAGATTTTCATCACCTTATCAACTAATCCAATAAATTGACTACCCATTTCAAAATGACTCCAATTGGATTCATGTCCATCAGAAGGATTTTCTGAAAACCTCAGAGTATTGTATAAAAATGAGAATTATTATCAAATTGCCACTGGGTAAAAAAAAAAATGTACCAGATCCTGATAAATCTAGAGGATCAGGGAAAAAAAAATGCCCTGAACTGAAAGGTTACCACAAATCAAAGTTCAGACTGCACAGTTCTCTTCCAGATTATTATTTATCAGGAAAAAAAATCCATACGAGAAAATCAATTTTTGGTAGCTCATGTACAACTATTTCATGAGGAACTTGTTTGGTATGTTTCTTGCTAACCCCATACAGACATGAAAAAAAAAAATGAACGTGGTTTTGTGTATCTGGAAAATATTTTAAAATGCCATACCAATGAGATAGTTAATGCATGGGGCCAGCTAATCAAATTTCCAGTTTTTGGCTGGTGTGTGCCCCAGTCTAACGGAGTAAGATTAATGGAGTGTTAAAAGTCTGTATGGGCTTGTCAGTTTTATGCTGCAAATAGGGTTAATTTCATCCAAATGCAGAAATTTTAAAAATTAATGTGAATAAAATAAAGCTTATATTCATCTTTGCTTTTAAGAAATCTACGTATGTAGGAGCAGGTCTATCCAACTTGCCGGCTAATGGAGAAACCCAGGGAGGAAAGAAAGGCTCTCAGGGAATAGAGTACCATGAGGTCAGCTCCAGTGGAGAAATGCCAGACGGTGAAATTTAGAAGCAGATAATTTTACCTATCGGAGCAGCCAAAAGCATTTATTTTGGGACAGTATCTGATACTACACAGGAAGACAGGCCCCCTTTATCTTTGCTCCAAATCACTTTTTTTTAACACAGTCTCCCCAGGAAAACTGGGGCAAAGATATTTTGTCCTTTGTGGAATATTTAGGGTAATACGAAGGCATCCTCTTAAGCCATCTCCAGCATTTCCACAACCTGGCTTTCGTCCAGCTATGTGTCTACATAATGCCAAACACTTGGATACTTGGAGACAACCAGATGTCTGACTGCATTCTTAACCTGCCACTCAAATGGTATAGACCCAGGCTGTGACTTTGTGTAGTTTGAACTGGGTGGTAGATGAGTAGGTGAGGGATGAACAGAATTTCCCCAACACCTTTTTTTATTGCTCTGTACATTTTTTTTCTCTTGAGATCACTTCAACTTAAATCATGGAAGCATATATTTTTAGACTCCCCCAAAGATGGGAAGTGCTTACACTGCAATCTACATAGTGTTACAACTGCTCAGGATGATGCGGGAGACTGGTGTGAAATGTTTGGGCAGGTGCACCCTCAGGAAAAAGGGCACTAAGACAAAGGGCTGACTTTATAAGAACACAGTCGATGGGGGCGTGACTTAATGAATGACATCGCTCATCAATTGTCTCCCATATTTGGACTAAATGCCTTCTCTGCATTGTGCCTTCCTTTCCATACTTTATCATTAGAGAATGACTCATTTTCATTAATAAATGTCATGTTGTGTCATATTTCACCCATGAGAATGGCTATGAACTAAGCATTGATTCAGAATGTATTTATTAAGATTCAGGGCCCTGAATCTATGTCATGCCTGTATCCTGAGGTATGGAGGAGGAATGTGAGAGACTGGAAGGGGTCTAGTGATAAGGGGGGGGGGTGGCAGGGAGGCAGTGAGAGAGCTGCAGAAATGACCAGTGCCAACACAATAAGGCACCTGTACTGACTGCACTCTCACCTCCACCTGTCCTAGTGGCAATCTGCTTCTCTGTGGGAGAGTCTGCAGGCCGGGGGCCTTGTCTTACTGTCGCATGGGCATTGTTGCATGCCCAGCACTTTGCCTAGCACATAGTAGACGCTCAGCAAATGTTTTTCAAGAGAATAAATGAAAACACACACACACACACACACACACACACAACTGTGTGGTCTGAAATCTGGGTTGAATTTCAAAGACTCTGGGCTCAGAGGAATTTCAGGAAGTCATGGAGTTCAACTTATCTTCAGCTCGCACTCAAACCACACCAAGAAATAGCTTTCACTAATTTTCTTTTTAAAAATTCCCACATCCTTCCCTCAAAGCAGATTTCAGCATCAATTAAAAATCTATCTTGAAACCTTCCCTTTGTGATTCAAGATCATGTTTCTTCTTAACAGAAGCAAGCCCTGGCATCCTGATCCGTCTTTTAACTTTTCCAAAGGTTTCTGCATGTGTTTTGCCTTTGTCCCCAGAACAAACTGCCCAGGACACACCGGCCTTTTCTATCTTCCCTTAATGAATTTCAAAATCTTTACATTTTGGTTTCTCATTTGCAAAATGGTGATGGCCTGAACTTTGCCCTCAGCAAATTGCAGGCAGAGAGCAGTTCCTGAACCTTCTCTCTTGAAATGGAGCCAAACCCAATTTAAGGAACGTAGAGATTCTGGGATTGTCTTGGGAGTCAACAGATGCAGGAGCCTTCCGTTCACCTTGCTTTGATAATGGTGCTCCATACGCGCCGCCACCGCCGGGCTCGTTATCTGTGGAGAGCCATGTAGGCCTGGGCTTTGACAAGTGATTCCCAACTCTTAAACACGCCTCGGATTTTCAGTGTTGAGATAGATTTTCTTTCATCACCAGGATTCCAACATATAAAACTTTTCTGATAATTTTCTAACCTGGCTGGATTGTGGGATAAACTGTGAGGCTCAACCCTTTCTGAGAATAAACCCAGGACTATCCAGTGGCTTTGTGAGATCATCCTCAGTAGGTACATAACTGTTCACCATTTTTGAAAATGACAAGTTTCAGGGAGGTTGTAAAGTGAATGTAGGTGAACGAATTCTGGTTTTTTCTTTCTTTCCCTCCCTCCCTCCCTCCTTCCCTCTCTCCCTCCCTTCCTTCCTTCCTTCTTTCCTTCCTTCCTTCCTTCCTTAAATTTCCCGTTACCATGGGAAAAGCATATTTGACAATGTAGATTTAGAAATGGTCACACTCTTCACCTTTTAGATGATTCAAAGATAATTCTCTGAGTTGCCAGAAGATAACTTTACACACGAGAGACATGGATCCCCTGTACATTATTAAGTTTATATTATTTAACAACATTAAAGTACCAAAGGGGAATGACTACTCCAGTAATGGGTTTGCTGGCGTAACAGGGGGCTACAGGTCTACCTTTGAGTACTGGGCACGCTCCTTTCCAGAGAGAAAAACAGCCATGGGGACCTGAGGGAGGCAGATAATACATGGCTACTATGCAGCATGAGCAGATGGCTCATTCCACCAGCTTTAGTTTTTAAAGTTTAATTTATGTATCAGAATGAGAGAGAGAGAGAGGGAGAGAGAGAGAGAGAGAGAGGGGCAGGATTCCAACAGCTGAGTCATCGCCTCTGCCTCCCAGAGCTGGCACTAGTGGGAGGCTGGAGTCAGGAGCCACAGCCTGGAATTGAACCCAAGCACGCCAATGTGGGTTGCAGGAATCTTAACTGTTAGGCTAATTGCCTGCCCTCCTGAACTTTGGGCACAGCCCTCAAATGAGTAAGCTAGACATTGGCCAGCTGCTGTAGGAGTCTCTTATTGGGCTTAAAGCCTTGTTTCCCTTTTCTAGCTGTATGATCTAAGACAGAGGGTACCTTATGCAGCGTGGGGCACTCCAAGTGGATGCCATTCCTTAACGCTTGGCCCTCAGCCTCCGGAAAGACCAACAGCAGTCTTAGTTAATCATTCTCCTAATTTGCTCCAACCACACGTTTCCTACATGTTCCTATTGTGACAACCCTGAGGGACTGTGCGAGTTCTCTGTGCTTTGTGAGGAAACGTTGACTTTCAGAGATGTTAAATAATGGACTCCTGGATGCACACTTGGAAACTTCCAGAGCCAGGACTCAGACCCTGATTTTTCCAGCTTCTCAACCACAGGTTAGGTTTCTTCCATTTGTTTGGAGGGTGGGGTGGCAGCATCAAGAGTTCAAGGTCAGCCACGCAGAAGTAGTGGTTGCCCCAAGTGGTGAGTGTTCCTCTCAGACGGGGGCTGCCCTCTGTCTGCTTAACCTTAGTTATCTTTATAGTCAAAATAAGCAAACAATTCATTTTCCACTTTTCTAGCTTTTATGAGCTAAGTAGTTTAATAGAAGCCCAAAGGCAGTCTTATCTATCCTTGTCTGTTTCATGAGCGGAAAAACTTGAGCTTTGAATTCAGGCAGATCTCCATTGGAAACTTTATCCTGGTGAAGTGACATGAGGCCAGCTACTCTCTCTTTGTTAAAGGTCCCTGATTTGTGAGCCATTAGAACCTTCCAGAAAGTTCAATATTTGGCAAACAGTAGTAGCCAAATAAATGATAGTTTTATTATTATATGTTTAATGCTAATTTGTATTGGTTATAACAGTGTTTTTTTCCTTACAAGATTTCCTAAAAGCAGAGTACCCATTATTTACAATAATTATTTATAGGATTTTTTAAAAAATCTTTTAAATCTTTTTAAAAAAGATTTAATTATTTGAAAGGCAGAGTTACAGAGAGAGAGAGAGGGCTATTCTAGGTGTCCCATGGGGGTGCAGGGCCCAAATACTTGGGTCATTCTTTGCTGCCCCTCCCATGCCACTTAGCAGAGAGCTGGATCAGAAGTGGAGCAGCAGGGACACAAGCCGGTGCACATATGGGATGCCAGCGTCCCAGGCCCATATCAGATGCCACCCCCCAGGATCAGATAGTTTTAAAAAATATCTTTCCGCCTTGCCCTGTGATTTGTCTGTCTATTGAAATCCAGTTAACCAGAAGGGAGATTCTGTGAAGTGCACTCTGTGGAGTTTAATCATTAACACGACTCCTCCTCTTTTCATAAAGGCAATAAAATTATTGCTGGTGAAATAGTGACAAGGCAACTTGGTAAACTTAAATCATTTACCATATTGGATTACATATTTTGTTAATATTTAAAAATCTTTGAAGAAAGATTTCTGATGACTGCCTCTTACTATAACATGTTTGACCTATACATCAATTGCTGAATGTCGGCCTTGTAGGTAAAAAAAAGACACAAGTAAAATGACTTACAGACAACAGGGAATTATCTTGACATAAAAATGGTGTTTCTGCTACTACTGTAGACACACTGGTGTCTCATCATCTCCTTTGTTTCGCTTGTCCTGGCCAAAGAGCCCTGGCTTCCCAGCACATTCTCCAGTGCGAAATGATTGCGTGCCGTCCCAGCCACAGCTCTCCCGATGGGTACCTGTGCCAAGCACTGGGGGTCGGTAAGGCAGTTTGTCTCTGCTCTTAAAATCTCAGCATTGCAAAGTGTTCTTGTGCTCGCTTGTTAGCATCCTCATAAAATGATTTGCTGTTTCAGCAACTTGTAGACCAGTGAGACAGCGATATAAAACCATCAGGTATCACAAGGTAATGTCCTTTTATTAACCGCTGAAATATATCAAGACATCTCATGCAACCTACAATGCCAGATGCTATTATTGGCCTAATGGTTTATTTGTTTGCACTCTCTTGTACTTAGCTCTTTCTACATGCTTACTGTTCCTTTTGTGTAGATTTTTAAAACGTCTGGAGCATCTTAACTTTATGACGTTTATTTTGATACACATATATTTATGGGTACTTGGTCGGCTTTTCAAGTTTCCCATGTAGACATTATTCCATAAGTGTGGGCTCTCCTGGGGTTATGAACACCTGACTTAGAAGGATCCTGTATGTGCACTTGTTTGCTGTGGGCCCTTCAATCGTCTTGCCCTGAAGATACGGACTCTGTCACCCCCAGCCTGCTTCTGACTTCCAAGAGAAATTGTGTCAGAGGATGCGGTTTTCTTACTGCTGGTATTGAATCTCTCTTTACTCATTCACAAGTCCCTGGGTATACTTTCTGCTTTCGTCCATCTCAGGTCATACTTGACACCACTCTGGGCGCTTTCCCTCGGTCTCCTTAATCTATGTCATCGTTTTGACTCTGTTCTCCCCCCATTGTCTTATAATTCTTGCTTAAGGTCTCTGCGAAGTCTCTCTCATCTGCCTTCTGTCCTTTCCCTCCTTTTGTACTCTGCAATTGTGAGCCCTGAAGAAAAACTGTAATCATAGCCGGAGGGGAGTGGGCGCACCACCATCAGGGAACTATGCGGCTTTCATCTGAGGAAAAGAGATCAGACCTGATGCAGAAAACCTTCAGAGACCTGGAAACTGTATTAAATGTGTTTTTCTCCACATTTTTTTTCAAGATTCATTTATTTATTTTATTTGAAATACAGAGAGAGAGAGAGAGAGAGAGAGAGAGAGAGAGAGAGAGGTCTTCCATCTGCTGGTTCACTCTCCAAATGGCTGCAACGGCCAGAGCTGGGTCGATCTGAAGCCAGGAGTTTCTTCCAGCTCTCCCATGCAGGTGCAGGGGTCATCTTCCACTGCTTTCCCAGGCTGTAGCCGAGAGCTGGATTGGAAGTAGAGCAGCCGGGACTCGAACTGGCGTCCATATGGGATGCCGGCACTGCAGGCAGCAGCTTTCCTTGCTATGTCACAGAGCCAGCTCCTCCCCCCAAAATTTTAAAACTCTTCATCTATTTCTCTTCTTTTAACAAACAAAAGCAACTTCTTTTCCTCAAGATCCAGGAGGCTATCAATTAATTTTTGTTCCATTGCATTTCATTATTTAATTTATTTATTTGCTTTGTCCTTCATTTCCCGGTAAGTGTAGTATCTCAGGTAAGCATGCGCTTGTTAGATTTGTGCAGAGACCCAAGGATTGCTGCCCCGTGTTACCATAGGCAAATGAGTTTGAGGTTGTAAACAGATGGCCTCCTAAGGAAACTCTGGGATCTGAAAGGCTGATAGTTTATTGGTTGGTGCAGATTAAATGATGCTAAACCAGGGTGCAAACATGTTTTCTCCTATGAAGCATGCCGGGTACTTTTAGAATACATTGAAAGGGTTTCTGCCTATAAGAGTTGCTGAAGACTGGTAAGGAGAAGGATGCCAGAAGTCTCTTTTTCCCCTCATTGGCCCCCATGAACCTACCCTGATTTGGTGCGTAGATATCCCTGGTGCTACTTTGACCATACAGGGGTTCCCACATGGCAGGCAGCTTCAGGACCTAATAGATCTACCCCATGTGCAGCAGAAAATGTCTACAGAAATTTCTTCACCCAAAGCTCAGAGGAGGGTTGGCCTTTATCCTGATGGCATGAGCGAGGGAAGTACATAGGAGGGTACTTCCACACGCCTGTGGACAATAGAATTAAAAAATGCTATTTTGATGGGAATTCTTTTTGAAATCCATGCAGTTTTTTTCATAATATGCGTTTTCCATGACCATTATGAAGACTTCTGGTCTTCCTGTTTGTCATATTAAATTGTCATAATTTTAGTGGTGGGGTAAGTGGGGTGCTGATGTCAGAAGAAAGAAAAGGAGGGGTAGGCCTTGTGCAGAGGTTAAACTATAGATTGGGATGCTTGCTTCACATCAGCAAGAGTGCCTGGGATTGAGTCCCGCATCCGCTTCTGATCTAGCATCCTGCTAATGCACCTGGAAAGCACCAGAAACCACCCAAGTGCTTGGGTTCCTGTACCCATGTAGGAAACCTGCGTAGAATTCCTAGTTCCTGGCTTTGGCGTGGTCCAACCCCAGCTATTGGGGGCATTTAGGGAATGAACCCGCAGATCCATCTTACTCTGTGTCTCTTCTTCTCTCTCTGCCTTTCAAAAAAAAAAGTAAAAAAAAAATCTTTAAAAATAAAAGAAAGAAAAGGAAAAATATGGCACATGTTAAGACTAAGAATCTTGCTATTTTATGAGTTCATCTCTCTTAAGTTTCATGCATATGATGATTTCATGTCATTTATCCCAAATTCCTATCAAGTAGATAGGACAAAAAATAATGTTTAGAAACTGAGAGTCAAACGTTTAAACTGTTTCCTGAAGGTCATGTGGTCAGAAGGAAGTCAACAGAGGTTGGAATGAATGACAGGTTAGACACATGGAGAGTGCAGTGGAAACTATATCTCAATAATTTGTGAATTGTTTAGTCTCTTATAAAATGTAACTGAGCTTTGCCGATGACTAAGAAAACCCCGCAGACATTTAAGGTGACTTGTGTTTCTGATAATTAATTCACAAGTCCCACAAAAGCTCTACAAGTCACACTAACGTTGCTTTTAATAATATTTGAAATGCCCGAAGTTGGAAATGAGATGCAGGCTTCCAAGGTTTGAGACTTATCTTAACCGTAAAACCCAGAAAATCGGAGGTAAATTTAGAGCCCCAAAGATTGGGACATCCTGTAAAGTACTACTTTTATGTCTGGGAAGAAAAGCTATTTTGGGATATAAATGGGTGGAAATCAAACATGATGGAGAACCCTCTTTGCTAAATGTTAAATATTCAGGTCATCTTGATGACCCAGTGCAATTCACAGTAAAACCAAAATGCAGAATGTCTTTTTAGCGGTAGCAATGATAAACAAAAAACATCGTTGCAGGTGAACTGAAAAAATACAATTTTTGTAAAGGACTAAATGCTTTTGGTAATCAGAAAAAAAAAAAAACTTCAGAGGGCAAAAAATGGCATCTTTTGCGAATCTTTTCTAGTGGCTCTTCCGTCTCCTTGATGAATTCCATTATCACAGAAATGACCTTTCCAGTTCATATCTCTTTTGAGGCTAATGCAATTCTTTGCCATTCTGTTATAATGAAAGTATTACATGGATAACTATCCAGCATTATCTTCCAGAAGGAGAGCTAATTTGGGAAAGAAATGAAGTACTTTAATATAATATCTGATCTTTCTCATTTTTTTTTTTATCCTTGTAGAGACCTACTGTCTAGAACTAAGCAAGTTCATGTCCATGGTAAACACACTCAGCTCTCTGCCTAATGTAAAACTACTTTTTATGATCATATTCATGGACAGTTGTCTGTTTCCCTTACAGAACAGAGCCTCTGATAAATTCAAAGGAGAAAGAATGTCCTTAAATCATTGTGGATTTTGGAGTTGTGAGCAGTAGAATCCCAAAATTCATCTCTAAAATGATTTTAAAATGCTGGAGGATTCCAATCAGTATAAATATAAATATATATATAGTGATGGATATATATACGCATATAAAAATATAATTTTTCTAAAAAAAAAAATTCAAAGGCAGAGGTGCTAGACACCTTTCAGTTAAATTTTCAGTCTTGGAGTTGTGAAAACTAAAAATATTAAGATCTGTGGCACACTTCCTAGCGACAATGCGCGTCTGGAACACCTTGTGCCTGCCTCTACCTGTGCGAGCGTGAAACGGCTGGATGTGGCACAAACGCTAATTACATACTCTTGTTAATTGTATATGTCTTTGAAGTGGTGGCAAAGTGTAACTCAGGGGATGGTGGGCGGAGCTGGGAATCAAGACGAGACTCTTCCTGAGACAGGCCCGAGCGTGTGGGAAGGTGGAAGATTCCGGTGATCTCTGGTGCCTTCCTGCGAGACCCTGGCACTGGTTTTCAGTCCCTGCTGAAGAAATCGGCGCCTGGGGAATGCAATTAACGATGACGTCATGACTTGAACCAGGTCACGCGGCTTGAGGTCAAGGCCTGTCACATCCCCTGCCCGGGGCCAATTTAATGGGTGTATTAATCCCTGCTTGTTCTGTATGGTAATAAACTTAATGTAACTCCTCAGAAGAGGTAAAACACTTTGTAAAAATACCTTTACTATTCCACTCCTTATGAGACTATTAGCTGGCAAGCGATTTGAACTGCTATCTTGTGGATGTCGAAATTGAGGCTGCGATTTTAAATAGTTTACCTAGGCCATAGATGAGGGCTACAAAAATGCAAAGTAAGCGAAAAATTTGGAAAATGGACAGCAACTGGATTGAACAAGGGGGCCAATGTAGTCGCTCAAACCCATGGTGAATCAGAACTCGTGCCTTTGATTGTTAGTAGGTCTCCAGTGTTGCAGAAATTAGCTGCTGCGTAAATGATCTTTTTAGAATTATTTAAGTGTGAACTTGTCAAATTTTTCAAAACAATGAAAAGAGTATAATATCAAATAAGTAGAGTACAAAAGCCTCATTTTTGCTTCATATAACTGTCAAAGAGTCAGGGTGCCTCCTCAGACATTTCTCCAAGCTGCCCTTGTCATGTTAATGTTCTAAGGTTATACTGTTTATTTACAACTTGGCAAACCAGGGCAGTATTGAAAGGTAAATATTTATTTCCCAATTTGCTGTTTTTTCTCTTTTATCATGTGCAGAATATAAGTTTGTGCTTTCTACTACTATAGTGTTCCTTTCTTTTCCATCTGTCTGTCTGTCTTTGCATGAGCTTGGGCGCCTACATTTTACTTGCCATTGAGTTTGGGTGGTATTAAATGCTAAGCACCCAGCAGCACTCCCTCCGCGCCCCCCTCTAGCATCCACCTCCCCAAAGGGGCCTCCTTCCTTTGCCCGGATGCTGCAGCTTCGGGCTCTGTAACTCAGCGCCTCCCGCTCAGTCCTCCAGCCCTTAATGTGCTCTTTCATCTCCACAGTCCTTGACACCACACAGACATCCCATGTCGAAATCTCCGTCAGAGTCTCGACTTGTCTGCTAGACTAAACAGAGACGAGGAAACAGGTAATGACAGGATTGAAACATGGTTGGGGGATCTTGGGAGGAAAAAAGAAGGTAAGAAAAAAATATTTGATGAACAACATAGTCACCCAAGCTTGTGGTGTCTCCTCAGAGCTTCCCAATGTTTGGAAGTTTTCCCGAGGCTTGCCCTGGTGAGACAGAAAAGACTTATTAGCTCATTGCGTCTGCTCCTCCACCTGGGCAGGAAAGAGTCTCCCATACGGGGAACATATGGCTTGGTCTTAGATTAGCAGCAAAGAATGTCAGTTGGCAGACAGATGGAGGAGAAGCGGAGGATTGTGTGAGTGTTGCTAGCCTGGACTCCAACAAATGGATTTTAAAAAATCACATCCAGTTAGTTCCGTTATGAAAATAAACACTGGCCAGGCGGAGCAGTGGAAGAAGAGCTAGCATTTATGGAACACACGTTGCAATCTAAGCGTGGGGTTTTACGGATCTTGCTCACTAGTCCTCACTGGTCGTTTTCTTGTCTCCATTTCACAGATGAAGAAAGTGAGGATCAGAAGTGTGTGGTCATCTTGTCCCAGGTCATGCAGCCAAGTCCAGTGGCAGAGCCCAACCCCCAACCCAGGAGTTTCATTTGAAAATCAGTGCTTTTTGGAAGAGGAAAATCAGAGATCGTAAAAATGGCTTCATATGCTTCTTAGCTAAGAAGATTCTTCGGAACCCAAATAAAAGGAAACGCCCCCTTCCTGCTTTCTTCTCTCCCCCTCCTCCACCTTTTCTTCCTCTCCCTTGCCACCCTCTCTTTAATATTAAAGATTGACTTAATTATGATTTGAAAGGTAGAATGACAGAGAGAAGAGAGGTTTTCCATCTGTTGCTTCACTCCCCCAGTAGCTTGCAATAGCTGAGGCTTGGCCAGGCCAAAGCCAGGAGCCAGGAGCCAGGAGCCAGGAGCCAGGAGCCAGGAGCCAGGAGCCAGGAACTCCATCTAGGTCTCCCTCCTGGATGTTGGAACCCAGGTCCTTAGGCCACTCTCTGCTGCCTCTGAGTGAATTAGCAGGCAGCTGAAATGAGATGTGAGCATTCCAAGCAGCAGCTTAACTCACTGTATCACAATGCACCCCACCCCCTTAAACTGTGTAGCTGCACCCATTGCTTCATTTAATGAGAATATAGAAGTAGGCTTTGGGGGATGGAAACAAGAAAGAGGACATGGAAATAAAGCAGGTATGAAAGGATCATACCTGATAAAAATTCACCATCTCACCCTTTCCCACCTGCTTTTTAAGAAGGGAAGACTGTTACTTCTTGGCTTAGATTGGGAGCTCGTTGGGCAGAATCCAAGGGAGGATGGGGAGTAGATATTGATTCCCAAAGAAAAGGAAGGAAGAATGAAGCATTGATTTTTGTAATGAAGGGAGAGAGGCTGATAAGGGGGAGGGTGTAATTGTGAATTCAATTTCCTTTTTCTTTTTCCCTGTGTGCTTCTGCTACTATGGTCTTTTTGTTCTTATATTTATTTGTTTATTTATTTTTTTGGGGGGTAGAGAGAGAGAGATACTGCCATCTTCTAGTTTACTCCAAAAATGCTTGCAGCAGGGACATGCTGAAGGCAGGAATCAGGAACTCAATCCAGCTCTCCCAAGTAGATAGCAAGGACCCAAGTACTTGAGCCATTACCGGGGTCCACCTAAGAAGGAAGCTAGAATCGGAAGCAGAATGGGATGTGGGCAAACCAAGTGGTGTCTTAACCACGGTGCCAAACAGCCAACCCAGGGTTCATTTTTTTTTTTTTTTTTTGTCTGTTCAATGTGTTGTTTAAGTTCTGTTCATAATTCACAACTTAGGAGACAAAGTTGTTGGAGTGGTGCTCCAGGAATTGAGGCAGAGAGTGTGAGCACAGCTGTGGGCTGTGGGATTTGGGAGACTCGAGGAGAGAGAGGACAGGAGGGAGTGGACTGGGGCGGATGAGCTGTATTATTTGGTACTCTGCAGGAGAAGCCAGCGAGGGCTTGTTTAAATCTAGCACTCAAATACGTATCTGTCTCTTTCCCCACCTTTCCCTTTCCTTTCCTGCTTTGTTCTTTCCCTGTTATTCCACTGCTACTAGGATTCATTCATTAGTACGGGCTGCCATTGAGCTTATCATAGGTACTCTTTTTTTTTTTTAATTTATTTATTTGACAGATAGACAGTGAGAGAGAGAGACAGAAAGGTCTTCCTTCCATTGGTTCACCCCCCAAATGGCCGCTATGGTTGGAGCTATGCCGATCTGAAGCCAGGAGCCAGGTGCTTCCTCCCTGATCTCCCATGCGGGTGCAGGGCCCAAGCACTTGGGCCATCCCCCACTGCCCTCCCGGGCCACAGCAGAGAACTGGACTGGAAGAGGAGCAACCGGGACAGAATCCGGCGCCCACATGGGGTGCCAGCGCCGCAGGCAGAGGATTAACCAAGTGAGCCATGGCGCCGGCCCTCATAGGTACTCTTTAATTATCAGATGCTGCCTTTGTGTGTTTTTAGCACTTTCTAGACAGGAAAGAGGACCTGGAACACTTTACGTGCTTTTATTACTCTTCCTACCATCTGCTTTTTATGATGTGGTTGTCAAGAATTTTCATTATCTCTATCCTAACCTCCATACCACGGTGTTTTTTATTTTAAACAGTCAAGACTTTATTTAGGTTTACTAACACCTTTTTTTTATGATCTCTTTTTCTTTCTCTTGTTCCTTGTAGTTTAATATGGTTATCATTTGCTTTCATCCCAAAGATCTCTCTTTGGTATCTCTTGCAGTTAGGACTCATATAGTGGATTTCCTCAGAGATGGTGTGTCTGAAAATGATTTCAGTTCACTTTTACGTCTGAAAGTCTTGCTCTTTGGGTGTAAAACCTGAGTTGGCAGGGATTGTTTTCATCACTTTTAATGCGGTTCTCCACTGCCTTCTGCTGCTCATGGTTTCGCTCTTCTGAGACGATGCCACCATGCTCTCGCTGCTTTTATGAATTTCTCTTGATATTTGCTTTTTATCAGCTTTACTATAGTAGGCCCAGAGATGCTCATCCTGCTTGTGGTTAGTAGGATTTCTGGCATCTGTAGCTTGATACTTGCATTAATTTTAAATAATTAATAAATAATATCACATCAAATGTTATATTTGACCCATTCTCTTTCTCCTCTTCACTTTTGGTATTTCAATTATGAAGTATATGGTCCAGTTTTCTGTTTTATTTCCAAGACATTAAAATAGCATGACTGCCTAGAAAAAAAAAAAAAAAGATGACTTTCTAATTCCTGTCATTGTGGGAATTGCTGCTTAACTTGGAAAAAACAAATCCTGGGAAAGACGTGCAGCTTTCACGTGCTTACCTGGGAGAGAAACACATGTGTAGGAAAGAGAAAACACTGTAAATGCTCAAGACTCCTCCTGGAGGACTTGAACTACTTCAAAACATGGGAGAAAAAGCAGTCCATATGTGGGTAAAAATCTCACATTTTATAATAAAACAAGACACCATTCTCCACTCCACCTATTGAATTTGTAGCAGTAAGGCTGGAAAGTAATAACTAGTTCCCAGCGTTGCCAAGGACTGGGAAGAAGAAATGGGACTTTTTGGCTATTTATTGATATGACTGTAAATTGGTGCAGTCTTTGGAGGCAGTTTGGTAAAATGTATCAAGAGGCTCAGAACCACAGAGGCACTTTGTGTTGTGCATTCTCCCAGGAATTTCTCTTTCAAACATTACCACACACATGTATAAATAAGAATTTTAATATTATTAGTTATAATAGCAAATATTCAAAACAATATGAATATCCAACTATTGGAGATAGTTGTTTAATTGTGATAGCTGCGGTTTAATTGTGAAACAATCAACTAAAGATGTTTTCATATAATATTTAATATCTAAAAGAAATGATTGTTCTATAATATAAAATGAAAACCTATGTAAGTATTTTTACAGTACTTGTTTTAAAATGCAATATTAATGTACAGAAAGACTAGAAAGAAGGATAATAATCTTTTATTGTGTTTGGGGGAGGAGATACTAGGTAATTTTTATTTTCTTTGAATTTTTCTGTATTTTTCATATTTTCTGTGCCAATGTGGATGTTATCTACTCTTTCATCCTCCAGTTTAGGAAAATTCCTTCTACTATATCTTCTCTGCTAGTAACCCAGTAATTAAATTAATTTTAGTTATTGTGTTTTTCACTTCTAGAATGTCTGTCTGATGATCTTGTGCAGTTTCATATTCTCTATAGAAATGCTCCATCTTTCTATCACTTTTATTCAATCATAATAATTATGGTTGTCTTGAAATTTACATCTGACAATCTCAATCCCTAGATCATTCTCTGGCTCTCATTTGTTCTTTTGTGTCTTTGTCTTTTCATGTCTTATTTCCTGGCCTTTCTGGTCATAATATTACTGATGGACAAATATTGTCCAGGACAGATCTTAGAGGGCTCTGGGTTTTGTCTTCTTCCAGAAAAGACTCAGTTTTCTTTTGGCAGAGGGTAAATCCCATTGATTCGGGTGGAGCTGGGTTTGGGAGCTTGCCTGATTCTCCATTTCCCTTCCCTCTATGGCTCAGCCCTTTGGAGTCCAGTTGGAGAGCCTGACATGACTCCTGCCTTCCTTATGAGCAGTGAGCCTTCAGGTTTTATCACCTTAGCTTTGTGAAACTGTCAACATCTACGCTTTGCTGGTGAACCTCATATGTCTTGCTTTGATGGCCATTTATTAAGATAGAAAGGAATGACTCAGATATGGGCTAGGGAAATCAAGAGTTGATTATGAGGTTGTTAAGTTTGCAATGGCTATTAGACCAGTACAAGGAAGAGTAGGCTTCAACTGAATCTGCTTGTCTGGAGTTTGGAAGTGACTTCCAGGGCGCTCTGGCTGCAGGTGTCTTTGCAGTTATGGGATTCGCTAAGGTGCTCTGTGAAATGAATAGGGATGGGGAGAAGAGGCGAGCACTTAGATCCCAAAATTGAGAGAGTGAGACTGAAATGGAGTTGGTCCTGAAGAAGGAGAAAAATCAAGAAATTGTGTTGCTTTGGAAGGCCATTAAAGAAGCTGGTTACATAGGCAAAAGATACACAGCAACACCTACAGCTACTGCTGAAAACCAGGGTAAAGCAAGGAGGAAGACTGATTTTGCATTTTGCAAAACAGGAGAGCACAGTGACCTTGATGAATGCAGATGGAAAGTTTGGGGATGAGTGTTTTTGGAGGGTAGAGATAAAGAGAAGTGAGAAAATTGATTGGTGAAGTCCTCAAACCAGGCTGGAGCCCTGGCGTCATTGCTGCCAAAGCAAGACATGGGCTCAGGCTCCCACGGGCTGCTGCGAAGCAGCCAGGAGGGAGGGCAGCGCAGGGTGGGACCTACCTGTGCAGCAGGATGGAGGAGCAGCTGGACAGGTTGTGGGCCTGGGAGCTGTCACAGGAGCTCTGCAGTGTGGAGCAGATCAGGCACGAGCTGACGGTGAGGCTGAGCTGGAGCAAGAAGCAGGTCAAGGTAAGCCTCTGTCATGAGTTCTAAGGGAGGCTGATAAATGGTGTGGAGGCTGTGCACTCAGTCTATTTTTTTTTCAAAGCTGGGGTTACTTCAGCTTACCTCAGTGCTGATCCAGAATGATTTGGGGTGGAGGGGAGGGAGGGAGAGAGAGAGAGACAGAGAGAGAGAGAGAGAGAGAGAGACTTTTTAAAGATTACACATATACTTTCTTGTTTGTTTATTAATTTTTTAAAGATTTTATTTATTTATTTGAGAGGTAAAGTTACAGACAGTGAGAGGGAGAGGGAGAGACAAAGAGAAAGGTCTTCCTTCCATTGTTTCACTCCCCAAATGGGTGCAATGGCCAGACCTGTGCCGATCCGAAGCCAGGATCCAGGAGCCAAAAGCCTCCTCCCAGTCTCCCATGCAGGTGCAGGGGCCCAAGGACTTGGGCCATTCTCTACTGCTTTCCCAGGCCACAGCAGAGAGCTGGATTGGAAGAGGAGCAGCCGGGACTACAACCAGCGTCTATATGGGATGCCAGCTCTGCAGGCTGAGGATTAACCTACTGAGCTACGGCACCAGCCCCACACATGTACTTTCTTGTTAAAAATATTTATTTGAACGGCAGAGCTAGAGAGAGAGAGAGAGAGAGAGAGAGAGAGAGATTGAGAGAGAGAGAGATAGAGAGAGAGAGAGAGAGAGAGAGAGAGAGAGAGAGAGAAGGAGAGAGAAGGAGAGAAAGGGAGAGAGAGATCTTCCATTTGCTGGTTCACATCCCAAATTGTTGGGACCAGGCCAGGCTGAAGCCAGGAGTCAGGAGCTTCTTCTAGGCCTTCCACATGGGTGTCAGGAGCCCAAGAAATTGAACCATCTTCCTCTGCTTTGCTCAGGCCATCAGCAGGGATCTGGATGAGAAGTGGAGCAGCTGGGACATGAACCAGAGCCTGTATTGGATGTCACCATTGCAGGCGGCAGCTTTACCTGCTGCATCACAACGCTGGCCCCCACAGATGTTTTCAGATTGTTTCATTGCTTCGCTCTGTTTTTTCTTTTTTATAAGAAGGCAACAGAGTGAGAAAGAAAGAAGGGAGATGATTTGGAGAAGACTGAAGTGAAAGAAGAACAATTGAAACAAACATCATAATAGAATGAGACTCTATCTGAAATTTGCAGTGATAAATTGAAAGTGCACTGGTCAATACAGCTATACTTTTTTTTTGTCATGTTTAGCTAATGAGAAAGTTAAAAAAAGGTGACATTAGTTCTTTGAGAATTGTTTATTGTTAGATATGAAAAAGAGAGGGAGAAACAGGCAAAGGTATTTAGGTGTATGCATGAGAGAGATCATGATTAAAGTGGTGGATTTTCAGCTGGTTCAACTGGGAGGTAAGGGCAAGAGGGAGCGACCACTGTGAAATGTATTGGAGTCCATGTATCGTGGGAATAAAAGACTCACAGGAGTGGAGGGATTTTTGGAAATGAGCGGAAAAGGTAGCAAAGGGTTGTGATTTTAGAGAGTTTGTTATTTGACATCGGGTTCATCGATTCCAGTATGACCATGGGACTGGGTGGCAAGGTGGACTGGAGGCCAGCAAGTTTCATGTGCAGAGCCCAAGAAGCTGAAATTCTTGGATGGGTGTTCTACACAAGCTTTGAAATCATTAAATGCGATTAGAGAAGAGTGTGGAGAGAGCGGCAGTAATCACAGGGCTCATCTTCAGTGAGTTAAGGAGTGAAGGGGGCTTGGTATCAGTCCACTTGTGCTACGGTAGTGCAATGTCACAGACCAGTCGAAATAATTGCAATTTATTGCTCACAATTCTGGAGGGTGGGTCAAGGTGCCAGCAGATTCAGCTTCTGGGGAAGGCTGCTTTCTGCTTCCAACATGGTGCCTGTGGCTGTGTCTTCTGTAGGAGTTGAATGGTGAGCCCTTACATGGAGGAAGAGCTAGAAAGGGCAAAAGAGAGAAAGCCCCCCCCCCCCAGGCTGCTTTAAAAATGTCTTTAATCCCATTCATGAATATCTCCCCGTCATGGACTCCAACTGTCACCACGACCACAGTGGTGATTGGATTTCAACACACTTATTTTGGAGGGACCTAAATTCAAACCATAGGGCAATCTGAAGAGTGAAACATGACTGCAGCAGGCAATGGAGGGGCTAGAATATGATGATATGGGTTTTACAGTGACAGGGTGATTTTATTTCTTTAAAAAAATCATTTTCTGGGCTGGCGCCATGGCTCATTTGGTTGATCCTCGCCTGTGGTGCCAGCATCCCATATGGGCGCTGGGTTCTAGTCCCGGTTGCTCCTCTTCCAGTCCAGCTCTCTGCCATGGCCCAGGAGGGCAGTGGAGAATGGCCCGAGTGCTTGGGCCCCTGACCTGAATGGGAGACCAGGAGGAGGCACCTGGCTCCTGGCTTCAGATAGGTGCAGCGCCGGCCGTAGCGGTCATTTGGGGGGTGAACCAATGGAAGGAAGACCTTTCTTTATGTCTCTTTCTCTCACTAACTCTACCTGTCAAATAAAAAAATAATTTTTTAAAATTTATTTGAAGGGAGAGAGAGAGAAAGAGTGAGAAAGAGACAGAGTGCTCCCATCTGCTGGTTTACTCTCTGCCTCCCAGAGTATGTATTAGCAGGAAGCTGGAGTCAGGAGCCAGTGCCAAGAATTGAACCCAGTCACTTTGATGCAAGAAGCAGGCATCCTAACTGCAAGGCTAAAACACTGGCTCTTGGTTAAATTTTTATTTTATTTTATTTTATTTTATTTTATTTTATTTTATTTTATTTTATTTTTTGAGAAAGGAGTACGATGACCTAGTTGAGGGGGCAGAGGAGCAAAAACAATGTGTTCATTATCAGCCAGGATAGACTAAAGGGAAGGAAGAAGCTGTGGTGGGGAGGTTTAGGAAGGTCATTTCACTGACAGCAGACTGGGTTGCAGACACTAAAAGGAAAGGCTTTGGCAATTGTGTGGATGGAAGAAAATGGCCATGCACGGAGCTACATGAGCCTTAAGAAGGGGAGAAGCTCCTCACTTATAGACGATGAGTGGAGTCTACGACTTCTTGTGATGATCCAGACAAGTGGGGATGGGTCAAGGTGACATTAAAAATGTTTTGCTAAGCCCAGTTTGGGCTGGGCCTTGTTTAGTCGGAACTGGCACCATCCTGTTGGAATGGCTGCCTGTGGAAACCTGTCATTGCTATGGTCAGTGTTTCCACACTGGATCCCCGTGCTGGGTGATGCAGCTGGTTCTGAAGGCAGGCTTGGCCTGAGATTGTTCTTGAAGGCAGTTTATTGTGGCCAGTCTGAGACCGTGTGCTGGGAGAATACTGGGAGCTCAGTGGACACCACTTTTGCTTCTAGGACATACTCAGTTGTAAACACCAGCAGCAGACAGTTGGAATGATTTTGTCAAAGAAATCATTGCAGTTCAAAGACATAAAAGCAATCCTTGTTCCATATGGACTAATTGCTTGAGATTTAAGAAGTAATACAACTGTTCTGGGCCTCAGTTCCCTCACCTATAACACGAATCAGGGTGGATGAGAACATTTCTAAGGTCCCTTTGGTGCTAAGGATTTGAAATACAACTTATAGCTTGCTTATAAACATTTGCTTCATCTCCATGTTTCAGTTGAGGTGCTATTTCCACTTTGTCACTTGCACTCTGTCTTTTGATAAATGTTCCCTACATCAAAAAGTCCCCAACTTCAAACAAGTTATTTGCAGTCTATTATGTAGCGATTTTCTGATTCTGTAAAAAAAAAAGAAAAGAACCCAAATTCCCATTTTCTATCTCTGAAACTTGTTCAGCCTTTCTCCTACTTACTCTTTGAATGCTCCTAAGGGAAAGAATATTTTTTTTCTTACCTCTTCTGGGAGAATATCTCATCTTTGCTAGTTCCTACACATTTTTCCTCAAAGTTTTTTAAAGTACTTAACTTTTAAGTGCATTTAAATTCTTCCTAAACTTTTTAAAACTTATTTTTGTGTGTGTTTAAATGTTGCCTCCTTTGTGGTTAAAATGAAACAGAAGAAGTAAAAATACCCTGGGAAAGAATTCATGCTGCACTTGCTGAGACAGATTTCAAGGCCAATGTCTAAAAGTTCATCTTTTCTTGATGCTGTTCTGCTTGCGGCTTGTTTGTTCCATGGAAATCATTTCCTAGGCTAATTGTCAGGGATCTTTTGAATGCTGCAGGAGGAAGTCCAATTCCAGATGACTGAAATGGATTGCATTAGTAATTTGTTGCCTTAAAATGTTTTGTCCCATAATTTCACTTTTCAAGAAGACACACAATTTCTTCATCTCGGATTCTGTGGGTCAGGAATTTCAGCTCAGTTTATCTGAGTCCTTGCTTCATGGTCTCTCCCAAGGCTGTAGCTAAGCTGTTGGCAGAGGGTCTGCAGCCTCAGCTGAAGGCTTGAATGGTGAAGGGTGTACTTCAAGGTCACTCAGAGGTTATCGGCAGCTTTCAGTTCCTTGGGACACTGCTGGACTGAAGGCCTTAGGTCTTCCCTTATTGTTGGCTGGAAGTCGCTCTTCTCCCTCGCCACATGTCCTTATCCACGTTACAGTTTGTGCCTTCTGACTGTGCAAGCCTTGACGTCTATAGAGTATGGCAGGAAAGCAGAAGGCAAAGGCTTTTGTAACCTACTCATGGAACTGATCAGCTTTCCTTTATTCTACTTTTACAAGCAAGTCATTAGTTCAAATGCAAAAGTAGAGGGTTACATAACACCATGAATATCGGAAAGTTGGACAACTGAGCATCATTTTGAATGCTATCTGCTGTATAGATTCCCCCATATAATTAAAAAAGTAAAGTGAGGGCTTGCTTCAAGCCATGAATGGATCCGGAAACCAGAAAGATCCCATCAATGATCAGTTTCTCACTGTCGCCTTTCCTGCTGTCAGTTTTGCTCTTGGATCAGTTCTTTTGTGGTAGTACATAACAGCTCCAGATTTTAGTCCATCCATTTAGCAACTCAGTGGAAGCAGAGTTTAATTATTACTAACTCCAACAACAACAACAACAACAGCAACAACAAAAAACGCAAAAAAACCTTGGGCTTACACTCACTGGCCCATTGTGTGTCATGTGGTCATTCTTTAGTCAATAATGTGACTTCTCTTGGTTTTTCCAGGCCATGTGTCTTCTCCTAAAGCCAGAAAAACTAAAGACTGCCATATGACAGCATGAAGTGAGAGCGGTGGGGGAGCATGAGGGTGCACACCCTGAAATAAGGGAAAGGATTCTAGGCAGAAACAGAATAGCAGGTGAGTTGGGTTGAAAATGCATGTCTCAGCGATGTTTGGGACTCTGGACGAGCCACCACAGCCATATAGGACAAACCAGACATCTCCATGACTGAGTGCCTACAATGCTCCGGGCACCATGCAAGATGTTTTCAGATGTGGGCCAATGGAGTACCTGCAGCCACATCAACTTAGGAAGTTGATATTGTTTTATTTTTATGGAAAAGGAAATACATTTTGACTTTTGGCTTTTTTTCTAAAAAGATTTTTATATTCACTTGCAAAGCAGAGTGAGAACAAGAGGGATAGTGAGAGCAAGAGACAGAGAATTCCTGTCCATTGGTTCATGGTTCACTTCCCAAATGCTGAAATAGTCAGGCTGAAGCCAGGAGTCAGGAACTCCATCTTGGTCTCCCACATCAGTGACAGGGTCCCAGGTATCTGAGCCATCATCTGCTGCCTTCCCAGGTGCACTAGCAGGAAGCTAGATTGGAAGCAGAGCAGCAGTGCTTAAACTGGTACTCTGAGATGGGATACTGGCATTGCAAGCAGCAACTTAACTTGTCACGTCACAGCACCGTCCTCCATGTTCTGACTTCTGATTTAAAATCAAAGTCAAACTGACTTCAAATCAAGTGTCCTCATGGTACTGTATTGCCACCCCAATACATTTTGTTTTTCTATTCCATTTTTTGCTTACAAGAATGAGACTGTATATTTTAATGGTATAATTTTAGATCTTAGATATTTTTAATATCTTGCATAGTATATAAGTAAGAAGTCAAATAGTATATTCAAAATTTTGCCTGAAAGAAGTTGAGACAACAAACTATATGTATGTACTAAGTTTAAGAAAAATTAGAGGGGTTGGCACTGTGGCACAGTGGGTAAGGCTGCCACCTGCAGTTCCAACATCCCATTTGGGCACTGGTTTGAGACCCGGCTGCTCCACTTCTGATACAGTTCTCCACTATGGCCTGGGATAGCAGTGGAAGATGGCCCAAGTCCTTGGGCCCCTGCATTCACATGGGAGACCCGGAAGAAGCTCCTGGCTGCTGGCTTCGGATCCGCACATCTTTGGCCTTTGTGGCCCTCTGGGGAGTAAACAGATGGAAGACCTCTCTCTCTATTTTGCCTCTGCTTCTCTGTAACTCTGTCTTTCACATAAATAAATAGATCTCTAAAAATTAGTTTAGGGGCCGGTGTTGTGGCATGGCTGATAAAGCCACTACCTATGTTGCCAGCATCCCATAAGGGTACTGGTTTGAGTCCCAGTTGCTGCACATTCTATCCAGCTCCCTGCTAATGGTCTGGGAAAGCAGCAGAAGATGGCCTTGGTCCTTGCTACCCTTATGGGAGACCCAGAGGAAGCTCCTGGCTCTTGGCTTTGGTCTGACGCAACCTTGTTCATTGTGGTCATTTGGAGAATAAACCAGTGGATGGAAGATAATTCTCTCCCTCTCTCTTCCCTGCCCCCCTCTCTCCCTCTCTTTCTCTGTAACTTTACCTTTCAAATAAAATAAAAGACATTTGTAAAAAGTTATAACAAAAATCGAAGCATAGTGTCAAAGAAAATGAAAAAGCCACATTTTAAAACAATATTCAAACTGAATTTGATCTTACCAAGTAACTGCTTTTCATTTTTCCTCTTTCAGGTCATTTTCACAGTTTTTGGAGTAACCCTTGATATAGAAAGTGTAAGAAAAATTTAGTAAATCGATGACATGTAGGAAGTACTAGATAAATGATGTCACAAAATGAGAAACAGAATTCCATGATATGATAGTCCATATATTGTGATATTCCATATGATAGGATATTTTTACGTTTTGGAATCATAGTTCCTTATCTGGAGAGCAGAGATAATAATACTTAGTAGAGTTGTGAAAGATAGAAACAAGGTATGAAGAGCAACGTGCTTCACATGCAATCTGTTCCCAATTAAGTTTTTTCATGCTCTATTCGATGTGTCTGCCATAGGCTCACAAGGTAATAGTTTAGTCAAGGGAAGAACACCAGTGGGTCGAGTTTATGAGCATATCTTAAGGACATAAACTATTATGTGTAGGTAAAGGGTAAAAAAAGCAACTATGGAGTTGTATAAAATAATGAGTGCCGTGATCTCTTGAAACTCACATCCTCCTGACCACAATCAACTTGGCTTGAGTGACAGACTAGAACGATACTCTGGAAAGACAGTCATCGTCAAAACCTTTTACTTGATTCTTCTATTCTCTTAGGAAGTATTTATTTATTTATTTATTATTTGAAAGGCAGAGAGAGAGACAGAGGTCTCCCATCCATTGGTTCATTCCCCAAATGCCCACAACAGCTGGGGCTGGGCTAGGCTAAGGCCAGGAGCCAGGAACTCAAAGGATGTCCCACATGGGTAGCAGAAACCCAACTACTTGATTCACCACCTGCTGCCTCCCTGTTTTCACATTAGAAGGAAGCTGGAATCAGTAGAAGACTCGAGACTAGAGCCCAACCCTGAAATATGGGATGTGGGCATCCCGAGCAGTGACTTCACTGCTGAGCCAAATGCGTGCTCTGCTCTTAAGTTTATTACTACTTGGTTGTCTCTTGATAGATGGATGCTCATTGCTTAGAGATCTCTGGATTTACTCATCCTGTTGGGTGAAGCTTTCACAGGGCTGCGTGACATCAGCAGTGGGAATTGTTAACGTTTCCCTTGCTCAAGTGAATTCTGCCCATCTGCCATGTGGAAGGTGAAAGCTCTAGCCACCTACTTTCCCATCTTCCAGTGAAGCCATGGGCTGGACATGTGAGCCAGGCCTCAGTGGGATTGTTGAGTGAAACATGAGGGATGAGGGGCAGCTGCCCGTACGGAGTTCTGGAAAAAATAACTCTTTAGGGAGCAGGCAGAGACTCGCAAAGGCCCCAGGCTGCAGTTGCCTGGTGTTTTAGAGACCAGCAAGAAGGTCAGAGTGGGAGGGCCCTCCGAGCAAGGGGTTGGGTGGCAGATTGACAGACATATGTTATACACATTATCCCAAGGACTATTTAAAATGAGGAAATTGCGTTGAGAAGGGGGTTAAGTGACATGCCCAAGATTGTGCAATAAGTGGCAAAATGAAAATCCTGCATTCTAAGCCCCAGTGCTTTTATCAAGATAGTATTGTGTGTCCTCCTGGAGATTTTTAAATGTCTTCACACCTTGTTTTGTGTTTTTTTGTTAGAGCTACCAGGAAGCGAAGCATGCCTTCTCAGGTTGCATTGTGCTTAGCACAAAGTTCAAATGATTGCGTTCTAAATAGCTTTGATGAATCATTCTAACAATAGTGTTATCTTTCTACTCTACTTTGTCCTGGTGGACTTGGCTGACACTCTTCATGTAGGGAGAATATCTTAGCATGCATTCATCTGACTATCTTCTTGTTTAACAAATATACTTTATAACTACATTCTACTGTTTATTTCAAAACCATTTAAAGAGTTTGTGTGTAATCTAAAAATTATTCGTACATTCATCTAAGGAGACGAAAAAAACATGTACAATAGTTGAAATCATTTGTGGCATATGAGTAAACACATACATACACACACATGCACATACATATACCCCTTAATGAGTGCAGAAACCAAAAATATTTTAAAATCTCACATGAAAAATTAAATGGCTCTTTATTGATAAAGGGCAGTGTAACAGACAGGTGATTTAATTTGTGTTATTTTAAAAATGTAATTATTAAATATTCATGACATAGTATACTTTATGAGGCTTGAGCACTCATACCAAAATCATATGGTGAAGATAAAGCACAGACAAGGAGTCTGGGTTCCCACAGCCACCGACCCCCAAATGACCTGCTAATAAATGCCAGATTCTCATCTTGTAAAACTCCTATGGGAGAATAATAAAGGATGAACATTTGGCCCAGTGACTACGTTTATAAAGCAAGCACCTTCAGTTTTCCTTCAAGAGAATCATTCTCCTGCTCTATAAAAGTCTGTGGCCCTTTATGAAAATGGGGACCTCATGTCTCACAGCTAGGGCCATAAATTTGGGCAGTTACACATGGGAGTTCCGACATCCGGCCTGGCTAATCTGGGGGACCCAAGTGAAAGCTGATATTTACACGAACATTTTCCTAATTCTTGATACATTTACAAGCTAATTACAGAATGGCTCACTTTTTGTGGGGCCATAGCTTTGGTTGTGAAATTTCAGAGAAGAAATGTAGATTCATAATAGAAATGCAGAGGATGGAATCATCTCTGTGATTATTCATTGCCATAAGCCAGAAAATCCCAAACATATTTTTCCAGGGGTGGAGGTGGGGCTACAGGACAGATGAGCACACTCACTGCCCAATGAAGAGAATAATGAGGTTGAGACCAATATGCATATACATTGAAATATATTCAGGGAAGATCTTGAGGGTTAAATCAAAACTGAGAAGCAAGGAATAAGTGTGCTGGGAGTTATCTAGGAAACTCAGAAAAGCAACTGCTGGGATTTCTGTATTTAGGAGAAGCTGTGGTTCACGCCATCTAAGTGTCCTCTCACTTGGGTCACTTCTCAGGGTGAGTGTCTTTGAACTAAGTATGAGAACTTTGAAATAAGTTCTGGAGCTGCAACTCAAGTCTGTAAATAGATTTTCACTATACAATGGAGTTGTGAGAAAATCTTATTCCATAGATTAAATGTCCCGTTGGCAATAATAGCAAGTGTACTCCATCATATTTTGTCGGGGGTGGGCGGGAAGGAATGCTGACTACATATTACAAGCCAAATAATTAGCACTGACACCGATCCCTGGTTTTCAGAGTCCCCGTGTGGTTTGCTTTGACTCTCAGTGTTTGAAGCTTTAGGACACTGATGAGCATCTCGGTGGACAGTGAGAGACTCCCCAAGCCATTGCTGCTTCTTTCTTATCGTAGTCCTTTGTTGGCGTCACCAAAGGCTCTCAGCATGAATCTGTGAAAGAAGAGGACTAGCTCTTGATGGCAAAAAGTGCTAGTGGGACTAGGTGTTGGGGAGAGGGTAATGCGGAGAGGAAAAAGTGGAGGAGGAGGAGACAGTATAGAGGGGATAGGGGCTGGTGCTGTGTGTAGCAGGTAAAGCCCCTGCCTGCAGTGCCGGCATCCCATGTGAGCGCCCGTTTGAGACCTGGCTGCTCCACTTCCAACCCAACTCTCTGCTATGGCCTGGGAAAGCAGTGAAAGCTGGTCCAGGTCCTTGGGCCCCTATACCTGCGTGGGAGACCCGGAAGAAGCTCTTGGCTCCTGGCCTCGGATTAGTGCAGCTCTGGCCACTGTGGCCATCTGGGGAGTGAACCATCGGACGGAAGACCTCTCTCTCTGCTTCTCCTTCTCTCTGTGTGTAACTCTGACTTTCAAATAAATAAATAAATCCTAAAAAAAATAGAGGAAGACAGAAAGAGGAAAAGAATGGCACGTTACAAAAACAAGTATGGCTTCCAATTAGTTTACCTAACAAGAACTCCAAAACCTATCATGAAAACTACACTTAAGAGCCAAAAAATCAAAAATAGACCATTGGAGGACGAATATAAAGCAGAGAAATTTTTTTCCATGGTGGAATGTTGAAGTAAGTATGCTTTGGATGGGCCCTCGAAGTGAAAGCAAGAAAAATATCAAACAGGCAGCAAGGAAGCATGAACCGATGGGTGAGAAATAAAATCAAAGTGAAGTCATAGCTGGGAAGACTCTGAGCTTGGATGCACTCCTGTGTGGAGAAAGCTGGACCTTCCCCACAGCCGGCAGCTTCCTGGCAGAGGGAGGGAGGCGGCCACAGCTGACCCACAGCCTGGGTGGAGTGAGCTCCACACTGGGAGGTGGGTGGAATTTTGCAGATGGCGTAACTTTTCTATGTCCTGGTTTCCTCATCTGTAACATGAAAAGAAAAATACTTTCTATCTCAAAAATTTTTTACAGGGATTAAGTAAGGTAATTATTTAAGAATACTTAGAATAGTGCCTGATTGCAAATACTCAGAAAATGCCAGATATTATTATTTATTATGTTGGAAATCATTCAGAGTATTTTGAAAAAAGGCATGCAGATAGAGTAAATGATATGAAAATATACCTAGATGAAAATACATGTATGCAATAATTACAAGTTTCAAAAATTATTTTAAAAAGACACAGAATGTAAAATGTTATTTTCAACAGAAATTTAATTCACACATACCAGGTTTTATCAGATAAGACTGAGAAGAATTAAGGGAATTTCTGAGTTTAGAGAAAGCCAAGGGATACCATTTTTATTGAAGTGATATTTAGAGAAATACAAAATGCTGGAAAATGAAAAATACCAAGTAATGAATACATTGAAGGGTAAAAAACAATAGAAAAAGCAAAGTCTAGAAACATAGAAATCAAAAATCAAGGTGCTGGATAGATCAAAGAGATAGATAGATCAATAATCTTAAAATATGCACACACCAGTTAAATTATATCATATAAAGTTAAAATATCGAGTGTGGGATTAAAAACAAGACACTACAATATGCCCTTTCAAATAGACAATTGGAGCAGGTATTTAGCCTAGTGCTTCGGGCACCCATGTTCCACATTCCAGGGTCGCGTTCAAGTGCTCATTTGAGCTCCTGATTCCAGCTTCTTGTAGGTGTAGACACTGGGAAGTACCAGGAATGACTGAAGTATTCAGGTTCCTGTAACCCACATGGGAGGCCTGGATCACATTCCCAGCTTTCAGACTTGATCCTGCCCCAGCCCCAGCCACCGTGTTCAACTTGGGACAGTGAAACAGCTGCAGGGAGCTCTCTCCTCCTGCTGGCTCTCTCACGCTCTCAATTTCTCTCTGTCTCTCTTTTGTTCACTGTGTGTTTCTTTGCCTCTCAAATAAATAAGTAAATAACATTTAAGCAAATAAACAAACCCAAATTATGCACCTGCCTAAAATTAACATAACTTTGAAGATTTATTATAATAAGAAATGTAAGTTAAATGGTAGCTTGGTTGGCAACCAAGAAGGAAAAAAGACAAAGAGTAATGCAGAATTTAAAAAATGCATATTATGCAGTGACAATAGAATTAGTCTTTCATATGGTAGTATCAAATGCACAAAAAAGAAGACAGAAGTCATTTATTAAAATGCAATTGTTGTAAAAGACATTGACAGTGTTGTTTAATTTTTGATAGCTGATAGGATAACAAAAAAGTCATAGAAAACCCATGTAACCATAAAGAAAGTTATACTTTCCACATAAACATATGTGACTATGCTAAATATGGGTATTTTGCATGCTATGAATTTGCATATATGCAAATTATAGCTTATTGTCCTATAAGCAGATAGATTATTTAGCTAATTTATAATGAACAGAAGCTTTAAAAATCTTTAACTTTCTAAGGAAAAAGTATTTACTTTCTACTTATAATGTGATATAAATGGCCTTTCTTAGTAAAAGCTTAACAACCAAGTAAATAACCTTTTAAAGAAAATCTTAACTTTCGTGAATTGATTTCTATTTAAATCCACTGCAAACTTCAAAATCACTTTTCTAAATAATGCTTGGATCAAAGGGGAGATCAAAACTACATTTGTAGAGTATTAAGGAAATATTAACTGTGTTAGAAGACCAAAAAAAAAAAAAAAAAGACAAGTGGAAATAATCCAAGTCTGGTTATGCATCTAGTCAAACTTTGATACCAAAGCAGACAAACAAAAATCTAAAGGAAAACCATGCTTTTCTTATTGATACAACATTCTAAGTGGAGTACTAGGGAATACGTCAGAATTATTCACCCCATGCAAGTAGACTTTATCCCAAACAAGCAATGGATTTTCAGTTCTTTCATGTTTAGTATAAACATGAGGAGTATAAGCAGAGGCCAGTGCTGCGGCTCAGTGGGTTAAAGCCCTGGCCTGGGGCGCTGGCATCCCATATGGACGCTGGTTCTAGTCCCAGCTGCTCCTCTTCCAATCCAGCTCTCTGCTGTGGGCTGGGAAAGCAGTGGAGGATGGCCCAGGTCCTTGGGCCCCTGCGCCCACGTGGGAGACCTGGACGAAGCTCCTGGCTCCTGGTTCGGATTGGCGCAGCTCCGGCCTTTGCGGCCATCTGGGGAGTGAACCAGAGGATGGAAGACCTCTCTCTCTCTGTCTCTACATCTCTGTGTAACTCTGTCTTTCAAATAAATAAAATAAATCTTTAAAAGAAAACAGTATAAGCAAACTATATGAAGATTTTAATAGAAGTCTCTGTATTAGTGAATTTTAATAGATTATAGGATCTTAATAGATACATAACCTCTGTGTTTAATTTCTTTATTTCCTCCGGGGTTTGTTGTAGGGATTAAGTAAGCTAATTTAGCTGATATGTTAAGAGTGCCTGAAAGTGTCCAGTAAATATTAGCTTCTATTTTTAAGAGTTATATCTGTTAAAATTTAGATAACTAGGGCTATATTCATCGCTATTGTAAAAATCATCTTTTAGGCACAGAAAGAACAAGATATTTAACTGTAAAACTGTGGGGTTATTGCTATTGTGATGAATGAAAATGCGCATGAGCATTACTTTTCAATATTTTTAATGAAATTCCAGTCTATATAATATCATTTAAAACAGAACAAGAGATACAGCGATTAGCTGAAGAAGGTAAAATTTTAATTTTCATATTCTTCACTTGCATCAGCTGAAAAGTTGATAGCTTATAGAACTTAATGCAACAAATTCTGAGAAATCAAGAGATAAAGACTTTTCTGTGCAACAAAAGAGAAAGTAATATTGACAAAAAGGCTCCTTTTCCACGAATATAAGTAACATAAAACCATGGGTAAAATTCCTAATGAGATATACGTAGGGATGTATGATGCAAACTGCTCATTGTTCTGAATAGCTATTAAAGGAAAATTTAGTAAATGAAGAAATGTGTTGAGTTCCCAGGTGGAAAAGTTTGAACATGATAAATATAGCAAGTTGTCCTAAGATAAATCATGTTAGTAAGAGTAAGAAAAAATGAAGAGGTAAAAATAAAAATATAGGTGAAGTAAACACAACTGAACCACCCTACTGTTGATTCTCTCTCCATCTTTAAAAAAATATAATTACAGTATAAATGAGACTGTTTTGTATCATTTAAAATAATAGGTACATCAAACTCAACCTTTCTGATTATGTAAATTAGGAGTTGTGTTCAGCTTTGAATAACTGAGACCAAAGAATAAATATGTAAGGACTTAAACAAGGTAAAAGTTTATCGTTTTTATTCCTGTGGGTCTATATAGGAGAAAGAACTCCAGTGCTGGCAGACTGGGTCTCTGATAGTACCCATTCAGTTCCTTTCATATTTTATCTTTCCTGTTCTTACTGGGGGGCTATTTTCAGGGGCATTTCTCAGCCTGTCCAGCTATTAGATGTGTGCTAGGTTGGAAAATAATGGAAGGGGCAAAGGGTGCACTTTCACTTCTAGAAACTCACAAAAATAGCTTTAGCATCTGTCATGTAAGGAAGCCCAAATTAGACACTGTGATACCATTTACCATATGTCAAATTCAGAGAGTAAAAACTCATGGTCTCTCTCTCTCTCTCTCTCAAAAATAGACACACCTATTCTTGTGCACTGAAGATACTGGATAAATTAATACTACATAGATTGTCATTTAGGGTATCTCAAAAAGTTCATGGAAAATTGGAATTAAAAGATAAGTTTTGTTGGTGAAAAAGTGTTTTATAAAGATGCTTTTTTAAAAGCATTTTTCATGAACTTCTTGATGACTCCCTCAGAGTTAAGTATTTCTAAATTACACCAAAATAAAATTAGCTTTAATTCTATGTCCGTGAACAAGTTGGAGTATCTCATACATATTAAGAAAGAAAAAAGTCAACATTCAATAATTCCACTTATAGGAATTCTTCTGAAATAAAAAATAATTTTAACTCAATAATCTTCACCGCATTTTTTATAATGGGAAATTTTCAAAATAAATTCTAGACTTGGTAAGAGGAGAAAGATGAAAAATATATGATACAGTCATATATTAGAATATTCTGTAGATATTAAGATGTGAAGTTTTGGAAATTTTCCAATTGGTTGGAATTGCTCTTTGTAATAGTTGTTTGATAAAATCAGTGTATAGGCTGAAAATTTATGGTCTCCCTCTGTAATATGTAGATCATTTCAGTGAGAAATTATTAAACATCCAGAATGCTCTTCTCTGTTATAATTCATTTTGATTCCTAATTTCATATTTCTTTTGTCCTTTCTAATTTTTCTGTGTGATTATTGTGTGTCTTCTGTAACTTGAAGTGTACATTTATTTTTTTTAAAGATTTATTTATTTATTTGAAATTCAGCATTACACACAGAAAGAAGGAGAGGCAGAGACAAAGAGGGAGGTCTTCTATCTGCTGGTTTACTCCCCAATTGACTGCAATGGCTGGAGCTGTGACTATTCAAAGCCAGGAGCCAAGTGCTTCTTCTGGGTCTTTCACATGGGTGTAGGGGCCCAAGGACTTGGGCCACCTTCTACTGCTTTCCCAGGCCATAGCAGAGAGCTGGATTGGAAATGGAGTAGTTGGGACTCGAACCGGTGCCCATATGGGATGTCAGCACTGTAGACAGAGGCTTTACCTGCTATGCCACACTGCCAGCCCCCAAAGCGTACATTTAAAAAAGATAAGTCTACCATGTAGATGCAGTTTTTGAAAATCTTCATTAGTTCTACCATAAGCAGAAATATTTTCTCTTTAAGTAATATTTTACTTATAACCTATATTTATGTGCTCATTTCCTTTGTTTTGCATCAACTTCCTGTTTCTTAAATATACGAAGGTACATCCAAAAGTTAATGGAAAATATATTGACAAGTAGTTTTATTTTGATGCAAAAATTTTTTTGAATGCATGTATATAGCTTTTACATAATGTGCATTTTCTGTGAGCTTCTGGAAGATCTCTCGTATGCTTAGACTCCAAAACAATTTTGCACTGAAATAAACATCTTTTAACTCCATTTTCTATTAATATTTTGTTTGTTTTGTTTAAAACTTCATGTATTTATTTGAAAGGCAGAGTGACAGAGAGGAAAGAAAAGAGAGAGAGAGAAAGAGAGAGAGAGAGAGGTCTTTCATCCACTGGTTCACTCCCCAAATACCTGCAGCAGCTACTGCTAGGCCAGGCGGAAGCCAGGAGTTAGAAACTCCATGCAGGTGTCCCATGAGAGTAACAGGGACCCACGTACCTGAACCATTGTCTGTGGCCTCTCCAGGCGCATGAGGAGAAAGCGGGATCAAGAACAGAGTAGCCGGGATTTCAGTTTGCACTCTGAAAGTGGACTGTGGATAGCTCAAGACACAGATTAAGCTGTGGTGCCACAGTGCCTGCTTCTCCCTCCTACCATGAATCTTTTGGAACACATCACATGATTATTACCTTGCATAAAAGCCTGAGAGTGTATTTTCTTGCTGTCTTTCTATACAGAGTGATTCATCAAATATTTACGCAACTCTAACTTGCCGCCATCCCTGTTGCAGCCACCCATTCCACAGACATCTTTCCTGTCCACAGAACCAGCATCTCTGCTATCAGTCCCCATGACATTTTCCCATTTTAAGGTTGTCATAGCTCTTACAACTTCCTACAACTATCTTACTGAATTGGTAATAGACCTTTTTCTTTCCCTCCCACATTGTAATAGAGGGTCAGAAGAACAGAGTTGTCATCTATACAACTCACTGTTCTATTTGTAACCCTTAGGACAGCATGTGACACATCAGAAATTTTTGATAAATATTGGGTAAGTGAAAGAATGGAGGCCGGCACCGTGGCTCAACAGGCTAATCCTCCACCTTGCGGCGCCGGCACACCAGGTTCTAGTCCTGGTCGGGGCACCGGATTCTGTCCCGGTTGCCCCTCTTCCAGGCCAGCCCTCTGCTGTGGCCCAGGAGTGCAGTGGAGGATGGCCCAAGTGCTTGGGCCCTGCACCCCATGGGAGACCAGGAAAAGCACCTAGCACCTGGCTCCTGCCATCGGATGAGCGCGGTGCGCCGGCCGCAGTGGGCTGACCGCGGCAGCCATTGGAGGGTGAACCAACGGAAAAAGGAAGACCTTTCTCTCTGCCTCTCTCTCTCACTGTCCACTCTGCCTGTCAAAAAAAAAAAAAAAAAAAAAGAAAGAATGGAAAAATACATGAATGGTAATGAACCTAAAACTCAGGATTGTGTTGGACATTTTAGATATGGTGAAAGAATCTCTCTCCTTTCCCATAGTCTCTAGAACAGATTTCTCTTAATGTATGTAAGCATTATATAAAGAATTTTTTTGTTTTATGTTTTGATCACTTGATCTACAGGGTGATGGTAGAGAAGATCAAAGCTGCAGCTGGGACTGGGTGCCAGTGCTGTCTGGTGTGCCGTTGAGGAAGACAAGGGAGGTGAGCAGGATGAGAAGTTGGGTGTTGGGAGGTTTTTTGCATGTGTCGTGTTATCTGTGTGTATATACTAGTCATTGCTCTTGTATTTTGATTTTCCTTTGAGCATGTGAAAATTCCAGATAAAAATCATAAATTGGGTGTTTGAATAAGTGATTATCTGTTCCAGTTTTCTTTTTATACATTATCTTATGTTACAGCCTGATAATCAATTTTGAAAAAAGGTGAAGTTGATATAGTACGTGTTCTCAGAATAAGTCATGTGAATGCTATTTTATAAGAACACATTGTCTGAGGTATCTTTTCTGCCTTTGTGCCTCCTATATCTTGAATATGTAGTTGAATCTTTATAAGAGTGTAGATAAACATTTGGGAAAATTCTAAAGTGCTTCATGGCATCTATTTAATTATTTCTAGTATATAACCCATAAAATATTTGGATTCTGTATTTAGTCTATTTGTATAGTTCATAATACAAATATTAAACATGATTAAAGAAAATAATTAAACTGAATATTAATACTGATTTTTTTAATCTTTGGGGATTTTTAAGACCAAAAGTGAACAAGAGCTTAATTTTTCATTTTGCATGCATATAATCTGTCTTGTACACAATCTTAAGAAAATTACACATATAAAACTAAGAATTTTTTCATTTGTAATTCTAGAAGTTTCTTTTTAAAATTATTAAACAACAAAGACAAGCTTATTTTTAAAAAGTATTTATTATAATTCATAAATTATAAATAAATAGTAAACAATAAATTCTGTTCTAATAAATAAAAGGATTATTCCTTGTGATCAAAACATACTTAGGGAGCAGTTGTTTTGTTTAGTGGGTAGGTTGATGCTTGCCACAGCTGTATCTCCTATTGGAATGTCAGGGTGTCTGGGTTCGAGTCTCATGTCTACTTCCCAACCAGCTTTCTGCTAATGCGTGCCCTAAGAAGCAGGAGGTGATGGCTCAAGTATTTGGGTCCCTTCCACCCACATGGAAGATCCAGGCTTTGATCTTTGGCCTGGTCCAGCCTTGGGAACTGCAGGCAAATCAGCAGATGGATGCACTCTCTCTTTACCTTTCAAATTCAATGAAATTAATACATAAAAGTTTTAAAAGTTGCAATACACTTTTGTACTTGTACTCATTTTTCCAACTAATGCGTATATTTCATTTTAGCAGCTCTCATAGAAAAATAAAGATAAATAAATCAAGAGTTTTAAATACCTTGTAAATTGAGTGTGAATCTAGAATATATACATCAATCTCCAAAGAAAGTAAAAGACTTGTTGCAGGAGAAGGAGGCTGTTCAATATCATTATTGATTCTTAAAACCTGTCAGAAAATGAAGTTGAATCCAGTAAAAAAGCCTGAGGGCTGTGAAGCCAGTTAAGCTGCGTACACATGTTAGCTGACAGTTGGAAGAATGAACGTTTCTCATCCCCCTTTGACTTCATGAAAAAGCTTTGGAAGAGCTTGTGGATTCAGGTTTCATGCTCTTTGCAACTGAATTCCTTTCCTTTTCATATTTTAAATTTGTAACATGTTCTATATAGTCCTTAAGTGAACATCCTGTTTGCAAGACTTCTAAAACTCCATGGCTTTGAACCCTGTGCCACATGGCAATTGTACAAACATAAAGAGTCCAGCTGTTAAGACAGAAAATACCATATAAATCACTGTGGAAGCATCTTGTCTTCCTACTTTGGAGAGTCCACAGAAGTGTTTTTCAAGGAAAGGGTTACCAGCTGTAAAAGCCTCCAAGGAGCACTGGCATGATTCTTTGGATTTCAGATTATAATCTCGGACCAAGGAAAGGTACATTTCCATAGTTTATTCTCTGTGTTAAGAAATTCTGTTTTCAATGGTTTCTCAAGTGTGCTCTTGAGCCTTGATGCAGTCTGTGAGGTTGGAAACTGTGTCATAATTCATTCTACCTAAATGAATATCTAAATAGAATGGGCTCTGAAATAATATTCTAGTTATCACCACTTTATACTTAAAAATAAATCTGTGGGCAAGTCCTCTGAAAAGAGAAGCATCCTCAATTGGGGAAGTCCTGGAATTTGGGAGGATCCTGGAAAAACAGTGAGTCAGGTACAGAGGCGGTAGTATTCAGGCCTTGGACACTGTTTTATTCCCAACACTGTAACTGTAGACTGAGGAGCTGTTTAACATGCTGACTGAGGAGTTATGGTGAAGAAAGAAGGAAAGGCCAATTATGATGGCACAAATGGCTTGGATCTTGAGACCTAGATCTAGATGCTGAACAATATTAAGTGCTGAATACACACTGGATCCCTCTCCTGTTTTACTCCAAAATTCTAACGTTTGCAGCCTTTATCTCACGGCAGTTGCCTCTTCCCTTCTCATTGCGCTATTGGGCACTGTTCTAGGCAATCTCTAGGAATTCATCAGAAATCTCTGTGGACGAGGAAAACCATCAGAAATGCAAGTTTTCATCCCTATCAGTTTGTCCTTATTTCGTGAAATCGCTTTGGGTTCCTTGACTTTCAAAGAAGATTCTTGGTGACTTTCTTTGCTAACTGAGCTATTTCAGGGGGCTTTGTTGAATTTCCCGTTTCCTGACAGAATTCAACAAAAATCCCTGAGTCTGCAAGATATATTGTTCTCCTCACCTGGAGGCCATAGAGAAGGGGGTTATAAGGATTGTTATAAGGGATACAATACACAGTTTTTGACATCCTTGAACCTCCCTATGTTTTCATTTGTACAATGAGTGTAGATAATGATAATACCTCTCCTATGGACTTTTTATGAAGATTGAATGGTTAGCCATTTTTTTTAAGTTTGCCATAGTGAGTTCTGGCATACGAGCTCCTGGGCAGGGAGGATTGACAAGAGGCCAACTCGCTGGCATTTGTCATTTTGTAGATTCGCTATGTGTTTAACAGATGCTCGGAAAATACAGCAACAAGCTGCAATAGAGATCGAAGATTTTAGAGATTATTTAGTCAATAACGTTCTATAGATGAGTTGAAATCTGAAGTAGAAATACGATGGGTGTTCAAAAGTTCATGGAAAATGTGCATTATGAAAAAACTATGCATAGATCTAAAAAATTCTTTGTACGCAAAGAAAGTTTTCTTTCAAGTCCATTTTTGCCATGAGCTTTCTGCTGTAACCTTACAAGATTAGCTGCAGGCCGCTGAATGAAGATGAGGAGAAAGACTCTACTTCCATTTTGCAAATGCCGTGTCTTTCTGTCCTACCACATTCCTATTGAGGTTTTCTATTTTTATTTCTGGCAGTTTGTCAACGTGAGTGAAACATAACGCTTGGCAACACATCCGCTGTGAAGCTACCAGGGAAGTTCGTTTTCTCATTGAGATTTTTGGATGTGCCATGCTGATTGAACAAAAAGGGACGTGCAGGGGAAAACATGGGAGAGGCTGTGCCTGATGTTCTGCGCTGGGGATGCAACCCTGATTTATTTCAATAACCATCTTTTAAAAGAATGACCTCGTTGAACTTTGCATTCAAACAGAAAGGCCATCTATTTATTTAACTTTCAAGTTTGAAACGTGGAAGTTAGGTTTGTGTGTACAAGTTTGTAAAGTAGTTGTGTACTGAAATGCAAAGATAGAGAATATAATGCCTTTTATGGGATCCAGTTAATGCTGATTGTGCCTAGAGCTTACCCGTTTGACAAAGAAGAACTTGGATTTATCAAATGTTAAACACATGGCTTGAACGGTTCGTATTAGGAGAATTCCTGAGGGATTTGCACTAGTTGTGAGGTTGTATTCACTTCACTTGATTTCTTTCCTGTGGCTCTCCTATTTCCCTTTGGGATGTGTTTCATGTGTCTGTTATTGCTTTGAAGATTTTTCATTTCTATCTCATGCTTAACACCTGCCATTGACTCCTTGTATAACTTATGAGAAATGAATGGCATTTTTCCCCCTGGGTGCCTGTCTTTCTAAGGCAAATGTGCCTGTGCTTATTTAGATAAAATGTATATTTCCTCCTCTTTTGTACTAAAATAAGATTTTATTTTCTTGGTGTTGATAAATTTTTAGAAACTTAATATTTTGGTTTTTATCTCCTTGATTATTCTCCACTTTGTGGAACAAAGCAAAATGACAGATATCCTCTGATCTTGCCTGCAGACAATATAGTCCTGAGAACATTGAATAAAAGGATAACTTGAGACCCTAGAAAATTTACTTTTAGAGGACCATTTGATGATCATTTTCCTAAACAATTTTGACCTTTGCTGTTATGGTGATAAATATAGCAGCTCGAACTTGAAGAGAAAAATAAATATTGGCGTGTTATAAAAAAAAAGTTATATCCAGGGCAGTTTCAACACTCACCCATGCATATTTGGTGACCTGGAGAGGGATCATTTATGTCTTTCAGTTTGTTTCTGTCGGTTTGTAGGTGGCAAGAGTAGTGTACTTGGAGCATAAGTTGATTAGCATTGATATAAATAACAGAGAAAAATATATTGGTGAGGGTGCTTACAGAATGAATCACTGGAACACATTCTGCCTGTATTTCTGTGGTTATATCTGTTCTTTTTCTGTTTTTATTAAACTTGAATGATTAAATAGAAAGCAGGTTAAAAGAAAAGAAAAACACTGTGGTTTGAATAAATCTTACATCCAAAGGATATTTCTTATTTTCTTAAATGAAATCTTTATATTGGCCCTATTGGCAGAGCTGGTTTTTCTCATGATCTCCTACCCTGTTGCAGTTGGGAACAACCCCGTGTATCTTTTATGTGTATTAAAGTCACATTCTTTTGAAGTTCTAAAGAAAGAAGAACACCAGCCTCGTAATCTCATCCGAATTATGTTTGAATTATAAACAGATTATTTGATAACTAAAAATAACATTCTAAGGAGGCTTGAGTGGGGATTTTGGCAAGCAGCAAGTGTATGGATTATAACAGCGATTATTATCAAAAAATAATCTGAGGCCAGTTTCTTGATGTCCTTCTTCTGATTTTCTTCCAAAATGAGTCAAATGAGTTTATAGCAATGCAGAATGGTATTTGGAATAAATTCACTCTTTATTCTTTTCGTGAAGAAAATCTTTAAGACTGGTCCTTTCCAAGACAGAATGAGCATGGTTCAATCTACTAGGACAGAAGAACAAGTTCTGCTCTTTCCTATTTTTCCTTGCCCCAAGATATTAGCTCCTGACTCAACAATAGGCTGAAATTGGTCCCAGCTCCCACTTATCTTGCCTTTGGGATGATGTGAAAGAAAACTTTAAGTTGTTTTGTCATAAGGTTTATATCATCGCAGTCACATTTCCATCTTTGCCAACATTTTTTGCCCATTGTATAACACACTCTTTGTTGTATGGACTGTGAACCCTAGATAAAGGACGAGAATGTGGAACGTGGGATTAGCCAACATTTCTTTGATTTTCTTCACTCAACCATTATATAAGTATCTCATTGCATGAACTTCATTTAGTGATTGCTTACTTTTCTTTAAAGTGCATTCTGCTTACACCAATGGCAACATGAACCCATTTATTGATTTCTTCTCCTCACTCCCTCTTTTTAACATGGAAAATCCAAGCCTTCATTTGGACCCTGGTTCTCTTCTTTAATCTCATGTCTTTGCTGTTCTCTTCTGGGTCCAGTCTTAAAGGTATGTGTGTGAGTGTACTGTGTTTTTTTTTTTATATATATATCTCTTTAATTAATGATTTTTAGCATGAAATTCTTTCCTAAATTGTAGACTTAGATATGCAATTGCCTTCTCAACACCTCTACTTTTCTAACACATATTTCAAACTCTGTTTCAATACAGCTACATTTAACTCAATCCCCTGCCCCAAACTTCCTCCAGCAGTAGACCGCCCCATCTTATTTCTTGGGGATTCCACGCTTCTAGGGAGTCAGGCCTAAACCATCCCCTATTCCTTTCTTTCTTTTATAATCCATGTAATCCATATTTCAGTTTTCATCAAATTCTATTGACTCTGCTTTAAAAACTATTTTAAATCTGTGTATTTATCTATGTATATTTGAAAGGCAGAGAGAGAGAGAGAGGAGAGAGAGAGAAGGAGGTTTTCCATCTGTTGGCTCACTTCCCAGATGCCCACACAGCCAATGCTAGGCCAGGCCAAAGCCAGGAGTTAGGAACTCCATGTGGGTCTCTCACATGGGTGGTAAGGACCCAGGTGCATGAGCCATTATCTACTGCCTCTCAGAGTGTGCACTAGCAGGAAGTGGATTGGAAGTGGAGTTGGGACTCAAACCCAGCACTTTGACATGGGATGCATATGTCCCAAGGGGCAGCTTTACCCTCTGTGCACAGTGCCTTTCCCTGAATCTACTTTTGTACTTGCACTCCCTCCACTTCCTCCACCCTTGTTAGCTCAACAGAAAGAGTCTACATGCTGTCCTCTTTTTGAAGCATAGTCAAATCCTTATATTCATTTGCATAGCATTCTCCATCTGATTACCAGCGCACTTGGAAAATGCAAAAGGTCTTACAATGTAAAGTCATAAATGACCTGACTTCCCATTACCTTCTTGACTATCTCTTACTTCAATTCTCTTTCCTATGTTGTCAGTCCTCTGATGTCCTTAAAGTGCCAGATACTCTCCCATGTGGATTTTCTCTTTGCCTTAATGAGCTTCCTCAAGATATGCACAATGGCTCACAAGGTTAGTTACAAGCTGCTGACCAAATATGACCTTCTTATTGAGACTTTTCCTAGATACTATATTAAACATTTTATTAAAGTTGAAGTAACTTCATTTTCTTCGCACACCTTAGCTCCTGCTTCTGTATATTTACCTCTACATACCAATTATAGCCATCCAAAGACTCTGTTTTAATTCCTAAGCATCTTTTTCCTCCTTTAGACTGTACAGAATGCAAACTCTACTGAAGACAGGAAATTTTGACTTTTCTTTTTTTTAAAACCACTCTATCTCCTGAATTTCAAATAATGCTTGACAGACAGTAGGTACCCAATAAGCATTTATTGGAAGAACAAAATGAATATGAAACTGAACTATTATAGTGCTTGTGCTTTTGCTCCAGTGAATTGGAAGAAGATATAATGTATTATGAAAGCAGCACCTGGCTAGGAATTTCAATGGATCAGGATTTATTAGAAATATGAACATGAGTAAATCCCATAAACATCTTAGACTTCAGTCATTGTAAGTATAATTACAGAGCTTAAATGAGATAATGTATGTGAAAGTGCTTGCCAACCATTAAGCATTTCACTGATGCCATTACTGTTATTTCCCCTTGAGGATGAATTAACTTAATCTTATAAATGGATTAATTTTATCGGTACTAGATTAACCTCTCCATATTTGTTCTTTAAGTCATTTTCTCTTAAGTTTTCATGATCTCTTTTCCAGATTAATATAAATACTTATAATTGGGTGGGCATTAGGCATTTAGTGAATATTTTTCATTGGTATAGGTGATATCACAGGCATATTTAATGCAATTCAAATATTTAATTATATATAGTATTTAAATTTCTACTATTTACTTTGTGCTATGACCTCCTCCATCCCTTACAAGTATGAACATTGTAATACTTTTAACACCCTTATAAGGTCACTAGTATTATCTATGTTTTGTTAGTGTGAAAACTGAGATTAATTTCAAGGTCATAATTTATATTACTTGTGTGTACAAGCTTATGCTTACATGTTAAAAATGAAATAGCTTAATATTAGTAAAACAGTTTTAAAGTATATACATTATATTTGCACAGTAAATGGGAGTGTGACTAAGCTAGATTTTGGAATCTAAGTGTTGGTTGATCTTTCCTCATTCATATGGAATGGACTATTACATTCAGAACTACTAAGATCTTGGTTTTCCTTCTGAAATGTCATTGTGTTAGTTTTCAGTACTAATTTTGAAGTGTAAAATGTTGTGTAATTTCAATGTCCAGGAAAATAATGGTTTATGAGCCATCTGCACTTCTCACCTATGTGACCATAAGAACCTAAAGAATGAACAGTGTTCGAAGGCTCTGCTTCCCAGTCATATTCTGACCAGGATCTTAGCCTTGCTTCCTTTTCACCTTTATCTCCAGTATTTTTTCCTATTGAGAGTGTTAGTTTTCACTGATAACATAAGACCACCTCTTGAAATTGATCAAAAGAGGTTCTTATTCAGTTCTCTTCTTTTACCTTGGTTGTTCAGTTCCATACTTGGGCAAATTTTCACAGGATGAATTTTCTGAAATACTTGATACAAATGCATTAGTCATTATGTAGGATTATTCGTTACAAAAATATTGAGAATCTGTTATGTAGCAAGAGTTACATAAGATAGTCAGAAATCTTTGTTCTTAAAATCTTAATTGAGAGAACAGTATTGGTCAGACAATTTTCAGAGAAAATAAGGGAAGGTGATGGGCCCCTAGGTGTGCGTGGGCTGATGGTGTCAAGTTCAGTGCATTAAGGGTAAGGCGGTACAAGAGGAATTTAGAGTAGTTGGCCGGGGTCAGAAATATTGATCCTTGTGGGTATGAAAAAGGCATTTGAGTTTCTTTTCATTGTGATGGAAAGCCATCTTTAAACCAGAGAATAACACAAGCTCCATCAGGCTTAGAAAATCTATTCTGGCCTCGGTGTGGAGAATGGTAACCAGGGCCAAGCCAAAGAACATGTCGCTGTCTGGGTTCATTGAGGTGACAGTGGCAGAGACATACTAGTGGACCTCTTACCTCCCTCCCTTTCAGTGAAAGAATAGATTGCTTTTCACAAATCCCCAGCACACATGTTCAGTTAATTATCTTTTACATGCTTTCACTTTTCCCAAAGAAAAAAAGTATATTTGTACTAATATCAATATTTGAATATTGATAACTATTAGATTATTAGATTTATACTGAAATGACAAATTTTCCCCTATATATTTTATATAGTGTGATACAACAGCAAGTGATTTTTTAGGGTGCCTTTTGATATGGTAAAGTCATTGACCCTCCTTAATGTAACGCACATTAATAATAGTGCACGGTGGTACCATGGGACAGGGCAATTTCCTGCAGCCTTATGCAGCATTGTATTGGTAGGATATGAGGTCATGTCATGAAATCTAGAAGTGTAATTTGTAAGACCCTCTATTCCACTTTGCCTGTTAGTAGACTTGCCTACAGGACTATGTAGGAAGTAAAGTCTGATTTCTTTAACCTCAATTTGTTTCCATTCATTTTAATTAAAACAAAAGCGAATATGAAGATATTTTGTCTACTCTGAAAGTGGCCCTCTATTTTACTTCATCTTGTTTTCAAGGAATCTGTTTTTCTTTAGGAACATTATTACTGGCATAACTCTTCTATTTTATGAAAATGTTCCAGTAACTTTGTGGTTTCTTCTGGATGCTTTATTCATAGTAGTCACAATAAAGAATAAAGCAGCTATAGTTCTTAAGGCCTACCAGGAATATATTTGTTGATAGAAAAAAATTGCAAAGGGCAGCTGCAGAAATTTTTAGAGAATGGTCTCCCGAGTGATACTGATTGAAATAATTTTTATTTTTATTTTGAAATATGCTTTAGAAAAACAGAAAAAAAAGGCAGCTCAACTGACTTGGTTTTTACATGTATCACAGAAGATCCCTTTGGCCTGTGTTGTCTATTACAGAGGAAAATAAAGTGTTTGAATGTGATCACAAAAAGCCAGACCTTCTCATTGACATTTATTTGTTTTCTGGACTCTCACTCAAGGGGTGGAAAATTTCTTCTGTCAGCTTAAGATATAAGTTACCTTTGTTCCTTAACACAATCCCATTCAGTCAGGAAAGGAAAAGTAGCGTATCTGTTTTCTATATCTAAGCTTCATTCTCCGTGGGAGTAAGAGTCGGTGCAATGACTAGGCGATTGTCAAAAGAAAATTCTAGACTCCTTGGTTTGATGTCTGCAGCTGAAGGTTGGTCAAGTATGCATGCTCTCATAAGTTACACTTACGTGAGTCATCAAAAAGTTTGTGGAAAATGGAATTACAAGATTATTGTGGTATACATAGTTGTTTAGTGTTTGTTTTCAAAATACACTTTTTCAAGACCCTTGTGCAGATGAGAGAACAGCTGTGGTTTCCCCCACTCTCCCAAGGTGGCCCACAGGCCTCCCATGTTTAACATTAGGAGAGCTTATTGCAGTCAAGCCAGTTGAGAATCAGTGCTAGGGTCCCTTCTGGACAAAATGACTCGTGACTTTCACTGCAGTGAGGCCACGGTGGAAGCTCTGTGTTTGCTGACTGTATCTATGGGGCATCATAGAGTCCCTGATGGACTACAAGTGAGAAGGAAGGAAGTTGGGGAGCCTGGAAAGTGTTCCTGCATTATGAGCCTCGCCGTTGTAATCACACACTGGAATGGAGAGGCTGCAGCACAGATCTAAAGCCATGTGTGCGGTCTGATTTCAAAACTAGAGGGAAAAAGGTAGGAAAACAGTTTTTCAACCAGCACAATTTCCAGAGGAAATAGAAAACGTTGGTCATGGTGACCCTCTGGGATGTAAAACTAGTGTTAATTTCACCATCTTATAGGAGTACTTCTGAATTTGCTTCTCTTAAAATTTCTATAAATGACATCATACCGCTTGTTTAGTAGACAGGATGACTGAAAATGAATTACAAAGGAATGAACCAGATTCTCCATTGCCCTAGATTTTGCACATTGAAAACAAATGACTTTATGAATATGTATTGATGGTGTGCTTATAAAGTGTCAGGCCCTGTACCTCTAAGTGTTCAAAGATACTGTCTCTGTACTCCATCAGCTTGCCATTTGGGAAGCAGACAGTACTCAGCTTATTCCTCAGGTCCTTATCCTCACCCCGCTCTCATTCTGTAATACTTCTCTGACACTCGGATGATTCTCTTCCCCCACCTCTTCCTCCTCCTTGTTTCCCTTCCTCTGTCCTTGCCTCCCCCCTCCTTTTTTCCTGCCACTCTCCCCTCTTCTCCCTCTCCTCTTGTCCTCCTGCTTCTGTTCCTCCCTTTTTCATTCCCCTTTCCTCCTCCTTTTCAACTTTTTTTTTAATTTGAGGACACCTTCTCCCCATGGATATGGCACATGGAGCACTAGGGAAGACTGGGATGTGATGAGGATGACAGAGAGACAGGGGTCAGATGATGCACACTACGTACTTCCTAAGGCGATCGAAATTATTTAGGGTAAAGGGAAAGTACTGCTGGATTTAAGCAGAACCAAATTATATTTTGCATAGAAATTATGGTTGCAGGAGTATAATGGAGTAGAGAGAGGAAAGTATGGAAATCAGGGAGACAGAGGTGGCTTTTGTGACTGTGGATGTAAGAGCGGATGGTAGGACTCAAGTGTGAAAATGGAGAAGGGAACAAAAGGAAGCTTTGTAAGATATTTTCATGGTTTGGGGAAAGATGGGGTAGGTTATGGTGATCTGTCCTCTGACCTTAAGCCTAGCACCTCCTGATGTGACACATTGGCCCTGGGAAAGAAGAACTAGAACAGAGATTTGGCCTTTCTCTCTCTAACTGCAGATTATAGGTGGTTTCTTCACACTTGTCTCTGATAGAACCACAAGGATGTGATTGTTATTAAAGGATTGTTGGAGTAGGTGGGGCACAGCAGGTTAAGCCATTGCCTGCAATGCCAGCTTCCCATACGGGCATCAGTTTGAGTCCCTGCTGCTCTACTTCTGATTCAATTTCTTGCTAACTCATCTGGGAAAGCAGTGGACGATCTGTACTTGGGCCCCTGCACTGATGTGGGAGACCTTTGAAGAAGTGCCTGGCTCCTGGCTTCAGACCAACAGAGCCCTGGCCATTGCAGTTATTTGGGGAGTGAGTCAGTGGATGGAAGATCTTTCAGTCTCTGTCTCTGTCTCTGTCTCTCTCTGTAACTGCCTTTCAAACGAATAAATAAATCTTTTAAAAAGAATATTATATCACGATAGTTTAAATAAAAAGAAAAAATTAGAGGATTGTTCAGATTATTATTTCATTTGTTTGAAGGAAAGCACTGGCGAGTCTTGTGATCAGAGACTTGGATGTTTGCAGACACGTATCGCCTTCTTCTCTATGGCAGTAGTCCAAAGATGGCAACATTTTCTCTCCTGTTGCTGAACTATCAAACTATTTAACATTTCCTACTATTTATCATAGCCCCAAGAATTCCAGCACTTGCATTAAAAAAGGAAATTTAAATTAATCCTCACCTTTATACCTATATTTCTATTTATGAATACTTATAATGGTCTTGAAATGCTAGATGTAATAAAGAAAATAATCCACTACTTCAGAAGAGCTAATATCATGTGTACCCTGCTTATCTTTAACTGCAAATCATTTGTTAAAGTCATATAATTAACAGGAAATTTTTGAAAGATTGACTTATTTACTTTAAAATCAGAGTTATAGAGACTTCTCAGATGGTTGTGATGGCAGGGGTGAGCGGCCGAAGGTTGAAGCCAGGAGCTTCCTGTGGGGCTCTCATGTGAGTGGCAGGGGCTCAAACAATTGGGCCATCTGCTGCTGCTCTTCCCAGGTTATTAGCAAGGAGCTGGATTGGAAGTGGAGCAGGCAGGACATGAACCAGTGCCATATGGGATACCCACATTGCAGGTGGCAGCTTTACCTATTATGCCACAATGCCAGCCTCTGCAGGAAAATTTTTTGCATGGATTTCACCCATGGTTTAATTTTATTTTCTGCATTGAGGACATTTGACCCTGAATAACACCCAGCATGATATCAAAATCAGAGCCCAGCAATTTATTTTAGTAGAGTTTCATAAATAAAGCATAAAATTTCAAAGCAATGACAAGCCCAAGGAATATATTTAACTTTTCATAGCATTGAATGATGTTAGAAATTCCGCGCATTTTCTTCCAAGTTTCCCTTTAAGCACCTGACACATTCCCATCTCCTTATCCCGTGGTGATCTTCGCCCTTCTTTCCTCCCCCAGCTCTGGAGAGTCCTCTTTTCAAGCCCCCCATGCGACAAAGGCAAGCTTTGGGGACCATTGGTTTTCGACCCGACAAGAAGTGAGCTTTGGAAAAGCACATTCGTCGGCCGCTAGATTTGCAGAGTATTGAAAGCTCGAACAGGCCAGATGTCAGCCCAGAGACGAAAAGCAGAGAGAAGTCATTCGTGAGCTGAAGCATGCCCTGGGAGACAGGAGCTGAAGAAAAAGGAGCATTCTGAGAAACCCCTTCAAAACAAATGAAAAGAAACAGACAGCTCTTCAAAACAGGAGAGGCAATTGCAAAGAGAATGTCTGGGGAGAAGAAAGCATGTGGAATCGCCCTGCAAAAGAAGGCGCAAACCTGACTCTTAGAAGGAAGAATCTAGCACTGGAAGAGACTGGGTGGGATGCAGGTTATTACAGGAGAGAGGAACGCCAAGTGCAGAGGGCTGAGGTGGTTCTGGGAGTAGGAAAGCCCTTGTGATGGGAGGCAAGTGGTCCAAGAGAGAACCCAGCAGGGACTAGTGCCCAACCACATCTGGCGGAGATTGGCAAACTGTGGTGAAAGGCATTTCAACAAGTTCATGGAAAAGGAAGTGAAAAATAAGGGTATATTGGTGCAAAAAAAATGAAATCAGTTGTAGTTTTTTCATAAGACTCCTTTTAAAGAAATATAACTTTCGATGCATACTGGACCAGCACGGGGTTCTGTTGTTTACACTGAGCCACACACAATCCACCCTGTGAGTCTGAGAGCACTGTAACTAGTCTACACCTTTGCAACTAAACAATGAATTGACAATGAAGTGGCAACATGCATAGGAGGGTACTTCAAAATGCTCATGGAAAACAACATGTAAAATAACTTTTAAGAAATTTATGAATGCATTAGATTCTCAGGGTCACAGCAAATCACATAATTATTACAGCACAATTCTCATATTATTGCAATATTAATATGAAGAGAACAGGCTCAATTCACACATATAATTGTAAGAATATGATATTTCCTTCCCTCCTTTCTTTCTTGCTTTTCCCCTCTCTTTTTCTTTCAAATTTTTGAGATTTTATATCTTTGTAAAGTATAATTTATGTTAGTGCAAAAACTTTTGAGATCATGGCTTTGAGGGGTCTTTAAAAAGTTCTTGAAAAAGCTGCGCATGTATTTCAAATTTTTTTGCACCAAAATAAACATCTTTCGATTCTATTTTTCCATTAACTTTCTGAAGTGCCCTCATGAATGTCGTAGCACTATGAAATTAGTATAAATTTTTCTAAATGTTTACTCTTAACTTTTGTACATGTCACAGACTGTCACCCATTCATAGAGAGTGCTTTATGTTGCACTGAAATAAGGAATTCGGATTTTATTTGAGGTTCAATGGAGAGCTACAGAATTGTTTTCAAAAGCTGAATAAGATTAGAGGATTTGCATTTTGAATCACAAAGAACAGCAGGCAAAGAGCCTATTGGAAGATGGGAGGGATAGAAATAAGGGGTGTAGACTGTTGTAATAATGGGCTAGAAATCATAGGTGGTGACTGCAAAGAGGGACAGAGAAACTGAGTTTTGACCTGACTGAAAGTTGAGAGTTATTGAAGAATCAAGGATGATTCAAGGCCTTTGTCTGGAGCAACTGGAGGCATATCACATATTGATATGTGGAAGACTGGAGAAATGGTTTGGGATGGATTGGGAGATAGCGGAATCAATATCTCAGTTTTGGTTGTGATAAATATAAACTTGCTATAAATGAGTCAAATGGATTAAGAGTATCATTTACTTGGAAGATTATACCTCTCTAGTTAGGAGATGCTTACATTTCTTGAATGCACAATTTTAAACAATCATCTTAGTAGTGCTGTTAATAAACTAATGAAGCAGTCTGATGGTAATACTACCAACCAAGGATTACTCTTTTACGAGCAATGACTTGTGGGTAGTTAAGTTATTGGCTTATAAGCAGAAAAAGTTCTCAGTATGTGTGCCTTGTTTCACAAGTATCCTGTTAACTTTTTATGCATCATGTTCATTCAGTTTGAGATTAGAAAAACATGAATTTGTCCTTGAAATTGCATTGCAAGTGTAGGTCCCTAATTGGATCTAAATTACAGAAATGGAAAAATATCTTGTAAAATAACATAATGGTAAGAGTGTTAGAAAGGAGAAACAGGACATAAGAGAAACAGCAACATCTATAGGGTTCAGAGAATAACCTTTGAAATCATACTAATGAGCTTCAAAACTCTTGGGAAATTTGACCATGCTAACTCCCCTGTTGACTTTACTAAGAACAAAGCAGCAATTTAATCCTCTTGTTGACTAGTAAAATCAAGACAAGCTAGCTGAAGAATTTCGCACTAAGAAATTTCTGGAAGGTACACATCACCTTAACGCAACACCTCAACAAACTCAACACCTCAAGGAAATCTGGACTTCAACAAGTTGTATTTTACCATTGTATTTTTACCAATTGTATGCAAAATACTATCCTTGATGTTACCCAAAGAAACATGCAGTGTCCTGTCCTGTTGCATTTTGGGGTTGATTCTTGTTTTGGGTAGAGCTTCTCCTTAAGAGTTTATTTATTTGTTTTCTAGTACATGCCGGGTGTCCCTAGAATTGCCTCAGATGGTAGGTATAAGCATCTTTCCTCCTACCCTGAACTTCAGTGGAAGTGAGGATGCAGAACAAATGGTATATGTAATGCTGATGATTATAGAATGATTTCAAGCTGTAGTCAAGATTCTTTTTTAGTGCATATCACTTCAAAGGAAGTCATATACCTCATTTTCTCTATTTTTTACTTCTGGCAGAGGTCTTTAGTGGATAGAACAAAGGTGAGTTGTTTCATGGCAAAAAAAAAAAATCCTTGAAAAATGTAATTTACCCTGCTGGCCCACCACTTTTCTCAGAATGTTTAGTATCAGAAGCATATCCTAAAGCAATGCATTTAGTCATGGTTGGAAAACTTAAATATGAAAAACTTCAACATGACAAATTCTTAACTTTGAAGATTAGGAGTTGACAGAGGCCAACTAGTTCCACTTCAAAGATGATGCCGACCCTCAGTGTTAATTGCCACTAAACACAGGAGACAGAGCCTCTATTCTCCAGGGAGTCACAGTTGCCTGGCAGGGACGATCTCAGGGATATCACCAGGATCGGTGTGCTGAATTCTCTCCTCTGACTGGTCTCAGGGAACTCAGTTGTAATGATGAGATTCTGATCAGGGTGTCAGTTAGTAGCCTCATTGGCTACTAGGTTCTAATGCCCTTGGCATTTACGGTAGTATTTTTTACTCTTATTTGTAGAGCAAATTCCCTCCAGTGAGATCTCTCATTTTTATGCCTTTGGAAGAATTTTTATACTAAATATAAATATTTTTCTCTGGGCGAGATTAGATTCTGCTGAGCTGGTATCTGTAACCATCCAGGGTCTGCGCAGCTATTATCCCTAATGCACTGACTGCACCAAGGGGTAATAACTCAGTCAGCTCTGTGCTTTCTAAACCAATCCTCAAACCCACTCCATCAATTTTTGTGTGACTAGTGTTAGTTCCTGTTACTTGCTAAAATTGCATGCTTTTCACTGCATCTAGGTCCCAAAGCAGTAGGTGCTGTTTGTTAAATCTGCAGAGAGATTTAACGTATTGGTTATCAATACTCCACAGTTGTTATTGCTAAGGAATGAGATTTTTTTTTTTATTGTCAGGCTAGTTCGCCTGATTTCAACTGGCAAATTTTGAAGTAGTTGCTATAGATTTCAGTGCTTGAGGGAATGTTTTCTCTCTCTAATCAACATAGCACTATATAACCGATAACACCTCTGGAACTCTGCCTCATATTTACAGCGCGAAAGTAGGCTTTTCATTTTCAAACAACACCAGTAGTTCTTTCTGATTTTATGATTTAGCCTAGTCAAAGACATCACAAAGATCAAGGTAAGCTCCCACCCTTGAAACTTTACTCGGGTCCACATCTTCATTTGTTCACTATTCATAGTCAATCACATGTGACTGGACCAGTGAATCACAAATCTTCACTACACCCTGGAGATTAAAAAGATAAAAAAAGATAAAAAAAAAAAAGACAAAAACACAGAAACTGGCTTCTAAACAAAAATTTTACAAATCTGTGTAATTGCTGTGACAAGAGATGTGTAAGAGAAACACTGAACTCCTGTTGGTGGGTTATTTTATGTTTAAGAGATGGAATGATTGATTTTGCCTGGGAATAGTGGAAAGACTAAGGAAAGTTTCATTAGACATGGAGCTATTTGATTTGGATCTTGAAGCACTTTTCCAGGTAGAAGAAAGACTCTCAGACCAGACACTAATTTGAAAAGGCACCATGTCAGGAGAAAGCATAATCTTTTTCCATTTCAGGTCAGTAAAATTCTTGCTAAAGTGTGATTTTATTCATTATTATTTAAAACTTTTTTTGTTATTTATTTGAGAGGTGGAGAGAGAGAGATTGAGGCACCATTCACTGGTTTACTCTCGAATGTCCTCAACAGTCACTGGGGCCTTGCCAAGGTAGGGCCAGGGCTGGGCTGAACCCAGGCTGGGAGCTGCAGTCAATCCAGGCCTTCCACGTGGATGACAGGGACCACATCTACCTGAGCCAACACCACTGCCTCCAAGGGCCAGCACTGGCAGAAAATTGGAGTCAAAAATCAGAGGTGGGTATCAAATTCAGATGAGGGATGCAAGTGCTTGATTGCTAGGCTAAATGCCTGCCCCATTACTTTGATTTTTAAAGCGGAACATCATTTATAACACACAGTAAGGTACAGAGGTTTGGTAATACAATTGACAAGTACTGTTTTGTGTTAATTAAAAAGAGGTATGAGGAAATAGCATTTTATATCTGTATCATAGATGCTATGAAGAGGATATTTATAGCAAAAAAATAGCAATATTTGTGAAGTAGGGATGAATTCTTTGGAGGAGTTATGACTTCTATAATTGCATAAATTTAAAAATATCAGAATGATCCTGTCAATCCAACAGAAACATTATACACTCAAAATTTTCCCATATTATTATTTTTTAATAACACAACACATTAGATATGCGCCCATTTGCTGGGGAAAATTGTTAGCATGTAAAATGGACATCATACTAGTAAGATGATTGATTTACCCCGTCTGCCAATATGACCAGAGCAAAAATGATGTAAAGTTTTCTTTTTTTTTTTTTAAAGATTTATTTTATTTATTTGAAAGACAGAGTTACACAGAGAGATAGAGACAGAGAGAGAGGTCTTCCATCCTCTGGTTCAACCCCAGATGGCTGCAACAGACAGAGCTGCGCAGATCCGAAGCCAGGAGCCAGGGGCATCTTCCTGGTCTCCCACGTGGGTGCAGAGGCCCATGGACTTGGGCCATCTTCTACTGCTTTCCCAGGGCATAGCAGAGAGCTGGACGGGAAGAGGAGCAGCTGGGACTAGAATTGGCACCCATATGGGATGCCAGCACTGCAGGCGGAGGATTAACCAGGTGAGCCACAGCACTGTCCCCGATGTAAAATGTTTCTTAAAATGAACTAAGTCAGGGGCCAGCACTATGGGAGAGAACCAGCAGTTGGAAGATCTCTCCGTTAACTCTTTCAAAATAAATGAAGCTTGAAAGAAAATGGTTGAAAAAAAAAAAAGAAAATGGTTGATATGTGGAGAACAAGACTAAGAGCAATTTTATTTTATATGCTAATTTCTACACCAATGAGAGAATTGTCATTGCATTTGTATTGTTGTTATAATTAGGACTTCTTTTGAAAAGGCAAGGTATTGAAATAAAATGGAATGTGAATAAATACTCAAACCAAAAGACCTGGAGCATATATATTTATATAAATCCCTTTGTCATTATTCCTGAGACTTAGCTTTATAAAGTGGTGCTTTTCAATGGTGTTACCAACAGAGTCGGTTGTAGTAGGCTCCGATTCCTGATGAGGTTAATTACTCACCAGCAATTGTCCTTTTCCTGTTCATAAGCTTGTGTCTTCTGTCCACCGGCCCTTTCTGATTCCTACCATGTTGTTAAAACTGATTCTCTCTAACATTCTCCTATGACACAGATCAACAGGGGAGTCAGTTCTATTAAAGCAGATCTTTAGAATGAAATCAACTGTAGAATGTTTTACAAATGTGGTTCAATAAACTCCATATAATTTCAAAAGAAAATGATGCATGCAAGATCATCTTGGGAATTAGCATAAAAAACACTGTTTCACTTAGACTCCTGCAAGAAGGACCTTGGGGAGAATAGGCCTACTTTCAAATAGCCTGATGGAGAAAAAAAATCTCTTACTGGGGTTCTAAAGAACAAAATTTGCATATTAATAGAAGATTAAAGTGCCCATCAAGGATTCTGAAGCGGTTACTTTCTCTTGTCTATTTTGTTCTTCACATAAACATCTTTCATAATAAAAAGAAACTTGTGCCTTTGCTGTTATTTCAATGAGTCTCCAAGGTTTCCTATTAACAATAGGACAGATTTTTTAAATGTCTAAAACCCTTGAACAAAGCTCTTTGGATTTTTATTTATCAACACAATGAAAGGGTTACTTTTAGGAGGAAAAAAAATCCGAATGCTTTAGGAGAAAGGACACATCAGAAGGCATTCTTTATATGGAAGACGCTCAACAGCAAAGAAAACCAAGGGAAGAAAACCCTAATAAAGAAGCAAATGAAACCTCAAAAATTCTTGGAGTGAGTAGCATACAGTGCAAAAACGCAGGTTAGCCATTGTGAAGGCGAACAGAACGAAAGCGAAGGAGACATTGATAGGTGGAAGGAAGTCCTGCAGCATTCTAAGTGGCTTCTGCCCATCATGTGGTCCTCACTTCTTGTTTTCTCGCGTGACTTTTCGCTCGTGTGGGATGCTCTTGTAATGAAAGGTGGTGTTGTTCTTTTGATAACTCATAACGTTTCCAATGAAAAAAAATACACTGGAAACAGAAAATAAAGAGCAGGATCGATGTCGACATTTGTAATGTGAGAGAATGGTGGTGGGTGTGCCATGTTTTCGGCAGGAAGCACACGTAGTTTATCCACTTAGCAACGAGGGACCGGGCTGTGGGGACAACACTCTGCGTCCTGCAAGCCCCCTCCTCCCAGCTCTGGGCCTGAGGGTTTTACAGCTGCCTTCAAGCTCAAAGGCCTTTAAGCATTGCCTCTCTACCGCTCTTTCTGGAAGCTGACAAGTAGCAGTCATAGTCATATAGAATGGGGATTTTTCCCATTGATTTTAATATACGTAACTGCCACTTTTAAGATGAATTTTTTCTAAGCTGGACAATTTACTTTTTAAAGAATAGCATCTTTCTGTCTCATCAATGAAGAACGTGGGGGATGAAAGTAAATCACGTGTGGATTAATTCTCCATACTCTCTCAGGGTCTTCAATGCGAAATAACCATTTCCGTGAGGATGAGGCTGGTACTCCCTTTCTGTGAATGCGTTATATGCACCCTCAGCTTGAAAACAATACTTGTGACAAAGGACGTTTTGTGTGCCTGTTGGATCCGGCTCTCCTGCTTTCAATCCCAAGGCCTCTCTCAGCCCAAGACAAAGGCGTGCAGGAGAGCATGAGGGCCACGTGGGCGGTGAGAGCGTGGCAGAGCACATCTGCGGTGGCAGGTCCCCCTCTGTCCCCGGCTCTCACTTTGAAGAGACTGGCAACGCTCCCTTGTTAGCAGCACTGGGCATTCCCGGGCCCCTGCTCAGCAAGTTGCTGTCTGGGCACACAGGCTGCAGACCCTTGCTGAGAGAGCAGTAGCTCCCAGGCTCCGCTGCCCCTCAATGATGCTGAGTATCTGTCCCAGGATCTCCCCTCACTGCCTCTTGCTTAGCAAGTTTTAGTCCTTTGACTTTCCTATTTTACCTTAAATATCTTAGTATTTGCTCTAGTTTGGTGTTGTGTTTCTCTCACTTGGTCTCTTCTCTACTGAAGATGTTTCCTACTATGTCTTCTTAAGGAAAGAAGTATTTGGACATCCATTCCTGCAGACTTCTCTTCGGGTCCCTCTCTTCCTCATCCTGAGTCCTTTTGAGATGTGTTTATGAATTCAATGTGAAGCGAAAGCGGTATGCAATGGGAAGTAATAGTAGCAACTGGGGCAGTTAACCCGCCGCTTAAGACACCTGCATCCTATTTTGGAGATACCTGGGTTTGAATCCCAGCTTTGGCTCCTGATTCCAGCTGTCTGCCAATTTACACCCTGGGAGGCCACAAGTGGTGGCTGAAAGGAACTGGGTCCCTGCCACCCATGTGGGAGACCTGGATTGAATTCCTGGCTCCTGGCTTTGGTCCAACCCAGCCCCAGGTGTTGTAGGTATTTGTAGAGTGAACCTGCAAATGAGAGCTCTCTCTGCAGATTTGTCTCTCGTTCTCTCTCAGCCTCTCAAATAACAGCAAAGAAAGAAATAGTAGTAATTATTTATTAGGAGTTTTTTTTTTTAATGTGACCATAGTCAGATGTGATTAACTGGCACCACTGTCACGCAGTATTTGTGCCCTTTCTGATGATTCCTCGTTTTTCTTTACTTTTACTTTTTCCGCTAAGAGGACAAAGACAACGTCTATCTGTGACTCTTTATTCTGCACTTTCTGCTCTGCAGAAGGCAGAAGAGGTAGACCTTGTTATTACTTCATAAATGGGGAGACCATAGCTGAGAGAGTTTGCAGAGCTTAGGAAAGGCCCATGGACAGTAGGTGACAGCCTGGCTCTGCTGTCACCTTCTTGGCCAGACACCCCTGTACCTGCCACACTAGCTGCAGCCTGCCTGGTGACTGTTGGAGTTCTCCAAGGCTCCTCTTGGCCCTCTCATTTTTTTGTACTACTTTATCCTTAGATTAAAAGAATCTTGTTTTTGGGGCCGGCGCTGTGGCAAAGTAGGTTAATCCTTCACCTGTGGTGCCGGCATGCCATGTGGGCACTGGTTCTAGTCCTAGCTGTTCCTCTTCCCATCCAGCTCTCTGCTATGCCCTGAGAAAGCAGTGGAAGATGGCCCAAGTCCTTGGGGCCCTGCACCCACGTGGGAGACCCGGAAGAAGCACCTGGCTCCTGGCTTCAGATTGGCACAGCTCTGGCCGCTGCGGCCATTTGGGGAGTTAACTAGCGGACAGAAAACCTTTCTCTCTGTCTCTCCCTCTCACTGTCTGTAACTCTACCTCTCAAATACATAAATAAAATCTTAAAAAAAAAAAAAGAATTTTGTCTTTAAAGTCCACTCCTTTCCCTAAATCTTCAAAATAATAATATAATAATTAAAAATATACAAAATTGTTTATCTAAGCCAATTCCTCCATTTTTTCCTTCCATTCCTTTCAGCCCAATAAATTACCAAATCCTATACCTTCTCCTGGCATTTCTCTCTGTATGTTATCCAGCTTTCTTCCCTACACGTACTCTTTGGGTTCTAGTTCTCTTTATTGTAGGGCTGGATTTATTAATAGTTTTGTTGTATAATATGAAGAATTATTGTTCATTGTAGAAAATCTGGAAAGTATAAAAACCAAAGTGAAGCAATCTAAAATTACTTATGTTATCCACAGAAACCAACTACTAGGTCTATTTAGTGCATTTCATTTAGCATATTCCTGTTGTTGCACATTAAAAATATTAGCTTCATACTCGACATACTACTTTATGATTTTATTTTACTTAATATGTCATTAACAGTTTCTCACATAATGACATTTTTCTACACTATGCTATCTAATGTCTGCTTGGGGTTTCATTAGAGGTTGTTACACAATCTGATCAGTCCCCTCTTGTCAGATAGATAAAATGTTTATGAATTTTTGCACATTTAAATCAGACTGCACATCTCATTAACTTTCTAGGATACCTTCCCAAAGGATTTAGCATGTTCATATTTTGCTTTTAAAAAACACAAATGTTTTCTTACAATAAAAGCAGTACACATTATTTTGGATAAATCAGAAAAAAAACAGGGAAAAACAGAATACAATTCTTATTGCATAGTACACATAAAATACTTTACATTTGTACAATCTGGTGCATACTGTTTTGCAAACTTTATGACATGAAATTATTCTGTATATATTGTTTAAATTTTTTTCACCTCTATTTATTGCTTTTCACTTCAAAAATATCAGTTTATAGGCTGATTCTTAATTAATGGGTAGTACATATTGTGAGGCTACAGTATATTGTTAGATAGACATTTTATTGTTTAACATTAAGAATATATTAAATAATTAACAATTTAATGCCTGGATCTTTGCAGGCAAGTTTTTGCTCATTTTAATTTTTTTACTGGAGATCTTCCTTTTTAGTTCTTTATTTCTTCATTGATGGTTCTTTTTTCTTTTCTTAAAGACCTTGTTATTTGAAACAGAGCAGATAAGAGGGAGAGCCAGACAGATCTATTAATCTTCCACTTGCTGGTTCACTCCACATGCAACAGCCAGGTTTGGACCAGTCTGAAGCCAGAAGCCTGTAACTTCATCAGAGTCTTCCACAAGGGCGATAGGGACCTGAGCACTCCTGCCATCATCGTTGCCTTCTGAGGTGCATCAGCAGGGCATTGGATTGGAAGCCAAGCAGTTGAGACTCTAATATGGGATGCTGGCATCACAAGTGGTGACTTGACCTGCTGTGCCACAATGCTGATCCTCCTTTTCCATTTCCTTATCATGATTTCTGGGAACTGAATCACTAAGTTAAAAGGTAAAAATATTTTTAAGGCTTTTGATAAATATTACCAATTTTATGACCAAGATATTTTTTCTTTCTTTCTAATTTATTTTGCCTCCCAAAGAAAACTTTTATTTAAGGAATACAAACTTCATGCACTTCATAAGTGTAACTTTAGGAATATAGTGATTCTTCCCACCATACATGTCCTTCCACCCATTCTCCCAACTCTACTTCTCCTTCCTCTCCTATCCCAGTCCTATTCTCCACTAAGATCAATTTTTGATTAACTTTAGACACAGAAGACCAACTCTATACTAAGTAAAAAGTTCAACAATTTGCATGGTAAAAAAAAATCCAAAAAACAAAACAAAACAAAAACTGTTTTTTTAGAAACTTGATTAACTTTAATGAAGCACCCAAGAATGATACATCTTTTGGGAGCACTTAGACATAGTTATAATACAACTCTTTGAGGACAGAGGTCCTGCATGGGAAGTTATTGCACAGTAAGTCTTGTTGTTAATTTAGCAATTAACACTCTTATGTATGATGTCAGTGATCACCTGAGGCTCTTGACATGAGCTCCCAAAGCTATGGAAGCCTCTTGAACCCACAAACTTCATCACTGTTTAGACAAGGCCATAAGTGCAGTGGAAGTTCCCTCCTCCCTTTAGAGAAAAGTACCTCCTTCTTTGTTGACCGCTTCTTTCCACTGGGGTCTCACCCTCTGAGATCCTTCATGTAGGACATTTGTTGCCTCAGTACCTTGGATTTCCATGCCTGAAATGTTCTCATGGGCTTTTCAGCCAGTCCAGAATGCCTTAAGGACTGATTTTGAGGTAAGAGTGCTATTTAAAGTGATTGACCAAGTTATTTTCAATATTTCATTTTAGGAATATATGGACTATTTTTTCTGCTTTCTTAATAAAATTGAGTCATTTATTTTCTTCCATATCTTTTATTTTTTAAAAGATAGAGAAAGCAATAATTTAAAACTTGAATTTATTTCATTACTGATTAGATTGAAATGCCTGTTAGAATTTCTTCTTCATTCTAATAGGTTATATATCTCCTTTGAAAGTACTGTTTAAATGTTAAATACATGTTATTTAAAAATTACAAATAACTTTCTAAGTTTGCTTAAGGTTTTTAATTTTATTGATGGTGTTTGATGGCATAGATTAATTAAAATATTATATAATCAAATCAATCTGTTATCAGTTTGCCTTTCCTTTATATATTTATCCATAGGAAGTCTCCTTTGAACTAAAATAGATAATTTTCACATTTTACCTTTTCATTTTTAAATGTTTTAGTTTAAAAAATGCATAAGACATCAGAGCAGGTGTTATAGTACAGCTGGTTAATTTGCTGCTTGGAACATACTTTCCGAAACAAAGCGCCTGGGTTTGAGTCCTGGCTCTGCTTCCGACAGCTTCCTGCTAACACACATTCTGGGGGAGCAGCAGATATGACTCAAGTATTCCCAGCTCCTGGCTTTAGCCTGGGCTAGCCCTGGCTGTTGTGGGCATTTGAAGAGTGAACTAGCACACAGAAGATCTCTCTCTGTCTCTCTCTCTCTATCTCTATGTATGTCACTCTGCTTTGCAAATAAACTTAAAAATGTATAAAATATTAATAAAAGTAACAATTCTGCTTTTTAAAACCCTACTTAGAAGCTTGTTAAGTTGACCTGTCACAATTTTATGGATGCTGGTAGAAGGTTAGAGGTAAACAGTAGGTTACGTTTAGCAACAGCAGTAACCAGAATCTGAATTGTTTTTTGTGCTAATTAGTAGATACTCAATTCCCATTGAGCAACAGAAAGAGAGGGAGATGATACCTGTATGAGGAGTATTCAAAAGTTCACAGAGAATGCAAATTATGAAAAAAAAGTTACATGGATTTTATTTTTTGGACCAAAATAAATTTTTCTTTTAATTCCATTTTCCAGGAACTATTTATTTATTTATTTACAGGCAGAGTGGACAGTGAGAGAGAGAGAGACAGAGAGAAAGGTCTTCCTTTTGCCGTTGGTTCACCCTCCAATGGCCGCCGCGGTCGGCGCACCGCGCTCGTCCGATGGCAGGAGCCAGGAGCCAGGTGCTTTTCCTGGTCTCCCCATGGGGTGCAGGGCCCAAGCACCTGGGCCATCCTCCACTGCACTCCTGGGCCACAGCAGAGGGCTGGCCTGGAAGAGGGGCAACCGGGACAGAATCCGGTGCCCCGACCGGGACTAGAACCCGGTGTGCCGGCGCTGCAAGGCGGAGGATTAGCCTGTTGAGCCACGGCGCCGGCCTATTTATTTATTTTTTGACAGGCAGAGTTAGACAGTGAGAGAGAGAGACAGAGAAAAAGGTCTTCCTTTTTCCGTTGGTTCACCCCTCAAGTGGCTGCTACGGCAGGTGCTGCGCTGATCCTAAGCCAGGAGCCAGGTGCTTCCTCCTGGTCTCCCACGAGGGTGCTCCTGGGCCACAGCAGAGAGCTGGACTGGAATAGGAGGAACCAGGACAGAATCTGGTGCCCCAACTGGAACTAGAACTCGGGGTGCTGGAGCCGCAGTCGGAGGATTAGCGTAGTGAGCTGCGGCACGGGCCAGGAACTTTTTAAAGTTCCCTTGCATATGCAGTTCATTGGTCTACAGAAAGAAACCCAAGCTTAGAGGCCATGAGTTCTTTATAAAGGGTGGTAAGCATGTCTCAGGAGAGAGATATTTTGTCTTCCAGGAGTGTTAAAAGGTGCCTATATATGGAGACACTATCTACCTTTCTTGTCCCCTGCAGCAGGCCAGAGTAGTTCTTCCATCTTCATTCAATGTAGATCTGAAGATTGCTACATGAGTGATTTCTTCCCTATACTTAAAGAAAAGTAGCAATGTTAACTCTGGGACATAGGGAAAAATAAGAACAAACATTAAACCACACCCAGCTGTACTTCTCCAGGATGGTCTGCTTCCCATCAAACCTGAGCATTCAAACACACGTTTCCCTGCTTATACTAAATGAGTTGGTGTGCTTTATCTTTTGTTCTCAACCATGAACCTAGCAATGGGTGAGAAAAGAGATCATTTCTTCTCTACAATAGTTTGGAACAAAGGTCAGCCAGTGCCTTGCTTGTAAGATAAGCTGAATTATGAGTGTCATGGAAGATATTGTCTCCAAACTCACAACAACTATTGTTGAGCTCCTCTCATAAATATGGACAACCTTCACATTTCCAAATAATATCTTTATATTGTATATTGGTTTTAATGGTGCAAATGAGGATGCAATAATAGAAAACCCCAACTGATTAAAGAAATATCTAGGCATGTTGTCAGCAGAGAGTTTACATTCTGTTTTAGTATTTCAATGCTCTTTCTTTCTTTTTTTATTATTTATTTTAATGTAAGAGTTGAATGAGGTTTTCATTTTCAGCAGTCAGTCTTTGGAGTATATTTATCCATTATTTATCTAAAATCCAAATATATAGGGCTGGCATTGTGGTGCATTGGGTCAAGCCACTGTTTGCAGTGATTCTGTAGAAGAGTCCCTTCAAGTCTCAGCTGCCCCACTTTCTCCAGATTCTTGCTAATGTGCCCATGAAAACAGTGGAAGATGGTCTCAATGCTTGGGCCCCTGTGACCCATGTGGGAGAGCTGGGAGTTCAGGTTCCTGGCTTCAACCTGGCCAGTCCTGATCATTGCAGCCATTTGGGGAGTGAACCAGAGGGTGAATCATTTCTCTCTTTTTCTCTGTCTCTTCCTCTCTGTATGTTATTCTGCCTTTCAAGTAAATAAATAAGTCTTAGAAAAAATAACATTCAAATATAACAGGGTAGCCTGTATTCTATCTGGCAACCCTCTCTGGTTTCCATGTGACCCTTTGTGTGTAGAGTGGCCTCCCATGAAATTTTTCTATTGAATACTGATAGAGCTTTATGGGATTCAAAAGATCTGATGCAGTTTTTATTCTCATTTCTTAGGTTGAAGTTCCTGCACAATGCAGACAGTTTAAATTGGTATCTCACAGCTACAATTGGCTGGTGCTGGGCTATTACGTTTTTTGTAGATTTTCTTTTTCTATTCTGCAAATGGTCTTGCCAGCTTCCTGGATATTTCTCCTAGATGGGTTAAAAAGTTGCTATGCTGCATCTACAGGACTTCATCCCATCATCCCCATGCATGCTTTCAGAGGCCCTGTCGCCCACCTCTAAATGGGCAGTGAGACCAAGTCTATAGTCCAAGCCTCTATTCTGGAGTAGTGTAGCTTTTAACACATTTTTGTTCATACGTCTGATTCCAGATTATTTACTTTTATTACTTTAAAAACTTTGTCTTCTATTAAGCATTTCTTTGCATTCAGGAGTAAAACCCTATCAATGACAATCTACCCTATGCAATGGTGTCATATTTTCTAAGCCTTAATTTTCTCTTAAATTAGAAATAATAATAATATATCCTCTATGAAGCTGTCAAAATTCAGAAGTCAGTTAATGTAGGAAAAGCACACAGAATGTAATTGATAAAGAATCAGGTTTCTCTTGCATTCTGAAAGTTCTCTTCTATCTCAGTGGAATTTTCTCTTTCAATATCTTTGTAATTTTTGTTATGTTCTGTCAACATTAGTTTTCTAACAATCTTGCCCTATTTCCTTTAACTTTCTGCCCTTCAGCCACTTGCTGTTTCATATTTCATAGTTCATCTTTATTTTAGAGAGCAAATATTTTCTTGAATTTAAAAGGGAGCACAAACAGATGCCATCAAAAATTTGCTTCCTTAGTAAATGTTCTCCCAAAAGACCGCCTCTTTTTTCAGTACTAGACTTTTGTTTTTCATTTCTTTCTTTTTTCGTTTGTTATAAAACTTGTTTTACTCAGTTCTTGTGGATTTCATTCCTGCTGACTTATCCTTGATTTTGCAAGGGTGTTTCCATGCCAGTTAATGTCTAGAAGGAGAAGGTCTGGATTCTTCTTGGACCTCGGATCCTTTCCTGGAGGAAGGGATCTTACTAGAATGACCTTGGATATTCATAGACCTGCAGGCCAGGGCAATGATCCAGCAATAGCTGGAGAGAGTATGGTCACTCCCAAAAGAGTGAATTTGTCTCTCTGCTCAAGCTTTCTTCCTGATTGCTGAAATCAAAATGGGTAGATTTTTATAGGTTCCAACTTGACTTGACCTTTCCTCTAGTTCTCTATCTTTGCAACACCAAGTGAAGCTCCACTGTGCTCTTTTCTTCTGGAATGGGCATAGATTTCCCTATACTTGGTTATCTTAGCCGCCTCGCTTTCTACTACACATTGGGAGAACTGTGTACTCAAAATCTGCCAGTACACACACTGGGGCACCCCTAGGCTACAGACCACACAGATAGAGGAAGAAAATATATTTTTATTATAGTTTTTAGTTTCATCAATGTGTTAACAAGACAAGTTGAATTCATATAAAATATTAACATAAACTACATTTTTTATAGAGCCTATAACCTGTCTCATCCTGTTTGCTTTGACTTTTTATCTGTTGGCTTGTAAAAGCAAAATTTAAACAGGAACAAAAGATTGACTGCATTCATGACAATGCTGTGACCTTCTACTATCAATTCCTATATGGGAATCTTTGATCTTTCATTTTAGATCAAGTAACAACTTAGATAGAGAAATACCATATATATATATATATATATATATATATATATATATATATATTCTGGTTGAATTTAGTTTTCTTTTTCCTTTTTTATAACATTTTCTAGACATGTACTAAATCATGCTATTAAAGGAGATTAGCTCTGTTACATAAAAAGTTTTAAACCACATTTAAATCAGTTAGATGTCTAAATTATTTTATTGGTTTGTTTCATACATAAGTGGAAGAGGTAGGGGTGTAATTTTACTGCATGTCCTTTCCCTCTACTTAGAGAAACATTCTAAGCATAGGCAGGCACAGGGTGCGCAAAGCCGTAATGTTTACTTAAAAGGAGAGAAAGCAAACACATGCAGGCTTGGGCATAGTTGAGGAGTGAGGTGAGCCATTGCGAGAAAAGGGATGGGGGATGTGATTAGAGATATAGTGCCTCGGCACCTGCTGTCATCCTCATTTGCAGAAAGAGATAGAGATAGAGATAGAGATAGAGATAGAGATAGAGATAGAGATAGAGATAGAGATAGAGATAGGGATAGAAATGGAGAGAGGAGAGAGAGAGAGAGAGAGAGAGAGGAGAGCGTGCGAGCGAGCTGCTCTATTACTGGCCTCTTTTATCAGATCAGAAGAGGAGTGGTTACCTGTGCCTCCCATCCCAAGCCCCAGATGAAGGGAGATACATCCTGGGAAGGGGACTGTTTGAATGACAGGTGGTTGGATAGGATTACCCAGGATAAGTTGTGGTGGTTTAGTTATTTTCACTTCATGGCCCTAAACTAGCTACTGGTTAATCTCACATCATTCATTCCCCCCTCGGAGATTTCTGACCTTTAATCTTAAAGAGTGCGGAAGGTAGATGATCCATTTCCGTATCTACTTCACGCTGACCAGGGGTATAGTCCCTGCCCATTTTGTGTTTGGAAACCTCTTTCTGTCTCATCTAATGGATCATCTCTCTTGTGGGAGAATTTTAATCACTCACTGTCAATGGCTGTGGCCCCCACAAAGTCATGATTGGTATGAGAAGCTGTTGAATTCTGAAATAGACAAGTTTATCAATCAGTATGAACATAATTGGAAAAAAATTGCAAGTGGACTACCTTTTTAAAAAGGAGTAATATATCCTATTGTTTCCCAAATAGTAGGTGCTGATTAGTTATTTTTTAAACTCGAGGTGGCACCGTGGCTCACTTGGTTAATCCTCTGCCTGTGGCGTGGGCATCCCATATGGGCGCCGGGTTCTAGTGAACCCCCAAATGGCTGCTATGCCGATCCGAAGCCAGGAGCCAGGTGCTTCCTCCTGGTCTCCCATGCGGGTGCAGGGCCCAAGCACTTGGGCCATCCTCCACTGCCTTCCCGGGCCACAGCAGAGAGCTGCACTAGAAGAGGAGAGACCAGGACAGAATCTGGCACCCCAACCGGGACTAGAACGCAGGGTGCTGGCGCCGCAGGCGGAAGATTATCCAAGTGAGCCATGGCGCCAGCTGACAGCCACTTCTAAAGGCTCCAGGACTGCCTGAAGTAGAGTTAGTATCTCTTTTCCATAATTAATGAAAGAATTCTAGGTGGTTAGTAGACCTCTTTTTCTCCAAATTGCAGCATGTGTATGTATCACAAAGAAAGCATATTTGGAATCTGTATAGATATTAGCTCATTGGCCTTTTCCTAATTGTGTGACTCCAGTTAAGTCAACAAGTGCATCCTTTTGAGTTGATGTGTTAGTTGGCAATGCCTGAGATACTATTACCTGAGTAAATCCACTGAGGCAAATTCTGCTTTTCCGACTCCTTCCTTAATGTAACTACAGCCATCAGTCAACCTCTCAACATCTGGATTTCCTGGTGGTTCATCTGGTAGGTCAGATCTATTATATTCCACCTGCTCTATGGTCTCTACACAAGAGTGAGTTGGTGGCTACTAAACTTAAGTGACAACAGAGTTTTCGGACTGAGGGCTTGCATACTTTAAGAATTATCTCAAGTGAGTCTAGCCAAGAGGCTGATACTTTGTGGGGTGCCCACCTGCGAGCTGCTGATGTCCTTTATTTTTTAAAACCCCTTGTACCTGATATGGAATTTTAACTTTAAGTGGCTGGACCAAAGTCAGAGTGATGGCATCCTCCACCAAGAATACTGTAGCAGCAACAGACCTTAAGCACACAGGCCATCCTGCAGCCACTGAATCTTGCTGGTCATGGAAATGGACCTAATTTTTGAGTCAGTATTCTGAGAGCTACCTTTTGTTTCTCTACTACAAACAGTGTGAATTGCTTGTCCAAGTTAAGGATCCCTAGTGCTGGAGCTTCTGCTATTAGCTCTTTAATTCTTTGGAAGGCTTCCTATGGCTGTCCACCACCAGGTGAAGTGAGTCTGTGTTGGGACCCCTTAAAGTCTTATATAAAAGTTTGGCTATCATTTTTGGCATGGAAAGCCAAGACACTCTGAGAAAAAAAAAAAAAAGAAGAAGTAGACATAAATGAAAGATCTCTGCGCGTAAGATCCCAACGGAAGGAATAGGGCCACCAGAGAACGAAGGGAGGAGAGAACCTCCACTTTGACTATGACCCTGTCAGAACAAGATCCAAGTTGGCAAACACTAAAGGCTTCCATAGCCTCAGCAACTCATGACTATAGCCTAGGGAGATTACTGACGCCATAAACAAGAGTGGCAAATTGTTAAATCAACAACAGTAGTCACTGTGTACTTACGGCTCATGTATGATCTGTCCTTAATGTGTTGTCCAAGGTGAAGTAATGCAATAACTAGGACTGAAACAGTATTTTTGCATCTTGTGTCTCTACGCGGGTGCAAACTAACAAAATCTTTGCTTAATATATACTGAATCGATCTTCCGTATAGAAAGACAATTGGAAATGATTAAAAAAATTGGAAGTTACATAAAAATCAATTAAAAAAATAATATCATGAAGGATCTCTGTCCCTAATGTGCTGTACAACGTGATTTAAAGCTACAACTAGTACTCAAAGAGTATATTTCACTCTATGATGCTATGTGAGGGCAAATGGTTTAAAATCTTTTCTTAACACATACTAAACTGAACTCCTGTATACAAAGAGAATTGAAAATGAATCTGAATGTGAATGAAAGGGGAGAGGGAGTGGGTAAGGGGGAAGGGTAACGGGGGGGGGGGGGGAGGGAAGGTATGGGTGGGGAAGCCATTGCAATCCACAAGTTGTACCTTGGAAATTTATATTCTAAATAAGAAAAAAAAACTGGTAAATACATATTCTTCATGATGGCTTGCTAAAAAAAAAAAAAAAAAAAAAAGTTTGGCTATCAATCCAAATCCTGGAATCCATATTCTACAAAATCTCTTAGTGGTGGCCCCATACATAGTATAGCTTCTTTCCCTTGAGTGAAATAACTCACTTTCCTGGGGTTAGAATATATCCCAAGTAGTTTACTTCTTTTTTTTTATTATTATTTTTTTTGACAGGCAGAGTGGACAGTGAGAGAGAGAGACAGAGAGAAAGGTCTTCCTTTGCCGTTGGTTCACCCTCCAATGGCCGCTGCGGTCGGCGCGCTGCGGCCGGCGCACCGCGCTCATCCGATGGCAGGAGCCAGGTGCCAGGTGCTTTTTCCTGGTCTCCCATGGGGTGCAGGGCCCAAGCACCTGGGCCATCCTCCACTGCACTCCCAGGCCACAGCAGAGGGCTGGCCTGGAAGAGGGGCAACCGGGACAGAATCCGGCGCCCCAACCCGGACTAGAACCCGGTGTGCCGGCGCCGCAAGGTGGAGGATTAGCCTGTTGAGCCACGGCACCGACCAGTAGTTTACTTCTTATTTAGAAATCTGAGCTTTTGTTGGAGAAACTCTGTATCTCTGTTTTCCTAAAAAGCTTAAGACTTGTTTGGTATTTTTATTTCAGTCCTCCTTGGAGGGGTTGCAAATGAGAATTTCATATACATGTTGTAGAATTGCTCCATTATTTAACTGAAGTTTTCTAAGCTCCTTTGAAAGAGTATTACCAAACAAATGAAGACCATCTCTTAAACACTGGGGCAGGGCTATCCAGGTATATTGCTGAGTTATAATATTTGAAGGTGGATCAGACCATTCAAAAGTAAACAAAAACTGATATTCTGGGTTTAGTGGTAAGCAGAAGAAAGCATCTTTTAGGTCTAGGGCTGTATACCACAAACGGCCCTCAGGTATCTGTGTCAATATAGTTTTAGAGTTTGGCACAATAAGATGAACTGGAAGGACTGTCTCATTAATAGCTCTGAGGACCTGAACCACTCTATATTCCTCATTTGTATTTAAAACAGGCATAATAGGATTAATAAAAGGAGACTAGCATGAAATCAAGTCCATGTTTGAGAAACTTATTAATCAAGAGTTGGAGTCCCCAGCTAGCTTCTGGTTTTATGGGCTATTGATACCAATGAGGAAATGTAGTCTTATCTTTTAAGAAAACTCTGGCAGGCACATCCAGGTGCTCCCTGATCCCAAACTTGAGGGCCTACTCTATCTTTTATTTCATTTGGAAGATAATCTGAACTGGGGTCTGTCTCAGTACTTGATAACATCATAATAAAGTGACTCAGACTTAGGAGAAATTAACTTCAGGGAAGCACCTAGGCATGATAGCAATTCCCTTCCAAACAAAGGGGCTGCACATTCAGACATATCTAGGAGCTGGTGAGTGATAAGAATATCCTCTACCTGACACACTAAGGGTAAAATAAATATTTGAGAGTGAGGCTCACGATCAGCTTCCATAATAGTACAACTTTTTGAGGACAGAGCTCCTGGATGGGAAGTTAGTACACAGTGGTTCCTGTTGTCAATCTAACAATTTAATGCTCTTCTCTATGATGTCAGAGATAACCCAAGGCTCTTAACATGAAATGCCTAGGCCGTGGAAGCCTCCTGCATTCTTAGGTCTTTTGAAAAGGCCACTAGCAAAGTGGAAGTTCTCTGCTCCATCCCTCTTTGATGACCACTCCTTTGAGTTGAGGGCATGGACTATGGAGGTCCTTCATAGAGGGACACTCCTTGTATCAATTTCCACATCTGAAATACTCTCCTGTTGCATTTTCAGCCAGACAAGATTGGCCTTGGGGATTATTCTGAGGTCACTGAGTGCTAGTTCAATGATAATCATTCTATGAGCCTGCTATTTGGACCACTTTGCATGTTGAAGTATCCTTTCCTCTTTAATCTCATTTATATTTATACTTGAAATGTCATTTTTTACCATCCAGCTGATGGGGATTAGGGGTCCTATTGCCGATTTCTGAAACCGTACCCTTAGGAGTGAGTCCATGGGAATGCACACAGAATCATATACAGCTGAACAGTCTCTATGCAGAACCTGAGAAGATAAAAGTAGAAATGGCTCTCCACCAATATAGTGTGTTTAAGCATGTGACTTAAAATGTAATTTGGTACCTTAGAATCTCTTTTTTGTACCCCAAAGTGGAGTTTCCCATTTTAGTCAAACCACTATTGGGGCCCCCTATAGTAAATAGGCCACTGGAGACTCCCTAGGCCTTTTTCACCCTGGACATTTTCTAGAGAGAGGAGGCACTGAACTGGCACCTGAGATGTATCACTCAGGGCCTTTCCTGTGTCCCAAATATTGAGAGCCTTTTACCACCAGAGATAGGGAATCCAGCCCTAGGAAGCACCACCATTGCTAAAGTTCCAATGAACCAGACGAGGTATGGAAACCCCAGAATGCATTCTAGAGAAGAAAAAACATCACAAAGCTGAAAAGAATTATATGCTATTGACCAGGAATGCAGCACATGACTGGCTATGTGGGCCATCATTGTACAGCTCGGTCTGTTTGCCCGTTTCCATGAGGTGGAAGTCATCATGGGGGCCACCATATTGGAGGAGGAAGTGTCCCTGCCCCCCTCCACTGGATGTGGAACTTCTGCCATGTTGGGGAGAGAAGTTCCATCTCCTGCCATGGGATATGGTTACTAGGCAACAGAATCTGATTGAATACAGTTCCCTCACCCAGTGAAGAAGAAATTAGCATATGAACAGTTGCGCATGCTGATCTTAACAAGGGAAACACCCTAATTCAAAAACTTGACAGAACTTTTTTGGCCACCTGTCATCAGTCTCTAAAAGCTGAATACTTCAGTCACGGCTTGTTCTACAATAAAAATGAACCTCAAAAGCACAGGACAAGCAACCTGGAAACACTTATGAGTCAACAGACGTTCATGTACTGGCTGACCCTCTCCCTGTTCCTCTGTCTAAATTCCCGTATTGCTAGCAGTTTGTACTGGTCTTTCCTCCCCTGCAGCTACCAAAATTAAGAATAAGACATCAACATTTGCATTTTAGCTGGCCATCCCAAGCTGCAAACTCCCAGAGAAGAGATAGTTTGGAGAGAGAGACAGTTAGTATTTAGAAACCATGTAATGCTGAGACAAAGACATATTCAATTTCCCTTACCACACTGCTTTTTCTGGAGAAAACTTCTCGTGGCTGCGGGCTTACTAATGTGTAATGGGAGAGGTGGGGGGTTCATTTTATTCCAGATCCTTGCCTTCTACTTAGAGAAGCATTCTAAACATAGGCATGCATATGGTGCCTAAAGTGGTAAAGTTTACTTAAAAGGTGAGAAAGCAAACACATGCAAAACACATCTGAGTATAGTTGAAGAGTGGAGTGGGCCAGAGGGAGAAAAGGGATAGGAGGAAGAAAGAGAGAGAGCGCTTTAGCACCTAACTGCTCTATAATCATCTGCAGAAAGAGAGAGAGAGAGAGTGAGCCCCTCCTGGATAGTGACCTGTCTTATGGGGTAAAAAAGGGCCCCAGGTGAAAGGAGACACATGTTGAGAAGGGGGCTGTTTGACTGACAGATAGGCAGATAGGATTACACAGGGTGGGGAGGGGGTTTAGTGGCTTCTACTTCATTGTCTTAATCTAGTTTCCTGGTTATTCCATATCAATACCAAATAATCATATTAACTGTAGAGTTATGGAACTAGAGATATAGAGAGCTTTTACTTCTACAGCTCACTTATATTTTATTCAGTGAAATTTATTTTCAAAGCATCTAGTGTCAGTGTAAGAAATACAAATGTACAGAATTTGAAATGTTCAGAATGTTACAAGGAAGACAAATTTCATTCATAATTCTTCAAATCAGTGGTTGTCATTTTCATATCATCATTTCATTGATTTCCTGTGAAGAGGTATACATTCTTGTCTTGTAATAAATTAGAACATTATATATTACTTTTATGAAACCAGCTTCTTACACTAATAAGATACCATAAATATTTTCCATGTCATTAAGTTTTCTTTTTTTGATGTTAGTTGAAATGGAGTCATGGTTTTTCACTTAACCAGTTCCATATTGGGGATATTTTAGTCTCTTTCCATATTTTTCCCATTTTAAACAAAACTTTCATGGCCAATGCTTCTTAAACACAGCTGCAACTCTTCCTTTAGGGCAAATTTCTCAAAATGCAATTGTTGGCTCAAAGGGATTCACCAGGCAAGACTTTTGCTATGTATGGCTTCATTTCCCTGCTCAAGGGTAGATCACTTTCCATGCCCAGTGGCAGCACTCTGCTAATTTAAACAAAATAATTTGTCAGCTCCTCAATGTAGTCAATGGTGCTAGTGAATTTAGAGCTGTTATTTAAAAAAGTCACAAGGATTATCTGAGCTCCATGTAATAAAGTTCCTCTCTTCTGGTTGCATTTCCAGTCCCAGTAACAATGTGTGAGAGTGAGATGACTTCTCATTTCATTTGTCCTCCTACTTCCGTGTGTCTCACAGTACTTACATTTGGGAGATACATAGAAGCACATGTTCTCCTTCTGACAACCGAATTCAATAGAATCAATGTGCACATACAATGTTAGACAGAAATTTACATCAATATTTGATTAAAATCTAATTTGTTTTCTAACAATAGCATTATGGGAATCCTGGATATTAAAAGAGTGTGACTTAGAGTGAGTTGACAAAGGCAGAGGGGTCCTTCATGGGGTTTAAGTGGACCTTGAGGGCTAAATGAGTTTGCACAGGCTAGAGGGAAGTGCACCAGTTGGTGAGCTTTGTATGAGCAAAGCTTCAAAAATGGAAATGGGCAGGGCCCGTGCAGAGTACAGGAAAGAAGGAAGGAAGGAAAGAAAGGAACTACCAGTTACAGGCTTCCTTCTCTGTGTTAATATCTAACCAGGAACTTTACTCAAACCAGCTCCATTAGTGTTCCTCTCATTTCACTTCATCTCACAAGGTTTGATTTTGTTCTTGCCCAAGCACATCTGCTTATGACTCACAAAGGGTCGCCTGTTTAAACCAATGGTTCACCTTTACTCTTGCCCAGGTAGTCTATGAGTCACCTCTGGATCCCTTCTTCAGAGCCATCTGGGTTGATGTTTTTGGTTCACAGCAAAGATTAGTAATTCCAATTTTGTGACATTTCAATGTAAGGTTACATAATTTAAAATATGAAACATTATAGGAAGCAGGTTCTATCCATTAGGAGAATTCAGGTAACCAACTATGGCATTGGAAACTTTTCAGTCTTCCTGATCAGTTAGTGCTGCTTCTATCACAATTCATAGTCACCCTGAGGCTGGCATTCAGGCATCTGAAAGTGGCCCAATGTAGGAAATTCAATAATTGGTGCCAAACTGTAGACCTGAAGACATTCATGATGTCCTTGTTTGAGCCACATTTATAGTCTCAGCAAAAATTGTCATTTGTTAGGAACACAGAACAGGAAACATCCACCAGTCTCTACATGGGATACAACGATGCCTCCCTTTACCAGGACAAAGCGAGGTGGAGGTTGGGTGGACTCCAGGCTTCAGGGCAAGTCAAGTTTTGCTATCTTCATTGCAAGTAAGGGCAGACATTTCCCCCAGTGAAAGTATCGCATGCAGGGTGGACACCCTAGCCTTTCATCACAGTGAAGCCCATGTGTGCAGAGACAAGCTGGGTTACCAACACTGGCAGATTCACAACACTGTTCAATAATATAAGCTAGGGTTGAAACCCAGATGCACTGATGTTCTACCCGCTCACTGTGCTTTCTGCAAGTAGACCAGCTGACTGCCACAAAACAAGATTCTGTTTGAGAATTGAGGGAGATGATATTGACAAGCTATCTTGTTGTCAAATTATGGAATTTGCAGATTCCTCTCTTCTTGGTGAGGCAACACCAGCTTCGGCACTTTTTCTTAACTTGCTTGATGGTATGGCTCACACAAGGTGCTGGTGTAATGGGTTCCCTGCCTCCTCTCTAACACAGGATTCACCGAGGCTGGGCAGAACTCTGCAGTGGGAATCTCACCTGCATTTCAGGCTGTCCTTCGAAGAGTCTGTTGGGGTCTTGCCTTCAAGATGTTTCCTTGGTACTTGCTAAGCACCTCTAGTGTCTATCTGGACTACTGGTAACTTGGTAACCATCTGAATAAGGGAGGACCTCATCCTGATTTGATTCTCTGGTTTACCATATATATATATATATATATATATATATATATATATATATATATTTAAAAGCAGTGACTATGAACTTAAAGGGTATTTTTTTCTCTTGGTTTTTGCGAGTTTTCTATATTTAATCCAGCTTTTCATTGTTTTGAACACAAAATTATTCACATTTACCACATGAACATTCTACTTATATTTGCATTACAGCCCCATATTTAAAATACATAATTATATGAATGAATAGAGGCACAATTTCACACAGAAATGAAAATTTTCTGTTACATACCTATTTACCCAAGAAACCTGAGAGTCGAAACTTGCTTGGAAAGTGTTTTAGAAAGCAAAGAATATTTGAATTTTAAATTCAAAATCTTGGCACCATAACTTTATCCCTTCATTATAGAAAAAGCAACGATAGTCCTCTAATCTTCGTATTTTACTGCTAACCCAACTCTGTAAATGTATCTTAGATTTGGGTTTATTCACTGGGGACATTTTCACCAACTAAATGAGTTCCCAAATGGAATACAAATCCCGCTAAGATTGCGTCCACAGTTGCGAAGTTCCATGAAAAATCGTGGCATGAATATTCTAAGCCTCAAACACTTTTGCTTGAAATATCCAGAGATTTGAGGTGACAAGCGTATATTTGAATCATCAGAAAGGACTCAACAGATCTTATCTGAACAGTATTCCTTTTTGATATATATATATATATATATATATATATATATATATATATATATATATATATCTCATAACCCAAAACTCCTTAGCCTTTTTTTTTACTTGAATTATCCAGATAATTTTTTTATGCTTTCACTCCTGCAGCCTGAATCGCGAACACTGCTCTTCTATCTTGAGAAACTGTGAGGCTTAGCTTGGGCCTGGCTGAACCCAGCCTGTCACGTGGTTCAGATCCCTGGGCGTTAAGCATCCTACCTTTGAGACTTGTTATGTTCGCAGCATTCACCTCACTCTCCTGATTTGAGCACCTCGCAGTTTATCCTTCCCATTGGCTTTTCTGTTCAATTTAGTTCAGTCTAATGTTCTGATTTTTTTTTCCTTCTAAAGGACAAGAACTAATGCTCTAATTTAGAGGACTGAAGTACCATTTTTGCCCATTCTTCATCAGAGATTGCGCTATTCAAGTACTTTGCTTTTTTTAGATGAATGCCCTAATTTGTTCCTGTTATACAGACGGAGAAATCTTGGTTCTATATTAAAAAGGTCTCATCATCAGCCTCTGACACCTTGGAACATGGAATACAAAGAAGGAAGGATTAAATGAAAAACGTCTCTGACTTTGGGAATGAAAGCCCATAATGTAGAAGACCAAAATTAACTCTTTTTCAATAGATAATCAAAGGGAAGCCCCAAAGGTAGCCTAAAGCATACCTGTGTGTTCAAAAATAGCTGAACGTGGGACCACAATTAACTAAATCTCTGCAAAGAACAATACAAAGGTGCACTTGAAAAACAGAAGATACTCATAAATAGATGTGGTCAGTGTTTAAGGGAGCCATTGTAAACAGATAATCAAAAAACTCCCAAGTCATATTTTAAATTATTAATTCCTATTTTATTTGTATCAAATTTAGTATTACGGTGAAATTACATTTTTGTCTAGCATCAGAACATAATGCGAAAATTAGACCACATTTGACCAAAACTAAATTCAAATGTGTTTCATTTCATCAGGCTAGATTCATTTCATTGAATATGAATCAGAATTAAGAATATTTAGAGTTTTTATCAGGAAATTTAGTTTTAGAGCAGATCATTGAGAACACTGAAAGACCAAAGAGTCATATTAAGGAAAGACAACAGAGAGACTAAAGATTATTCCTTTTTGTTTATTTAATATGTGTTTGGATGATGCACAGAATTAAAATTAGATTGCTGCTATTCATCAGGGTTTATTTGTGCTATGTTCATTTTTCAGTAGGAACTAACATGACATATAGCACAATGCACAGATGTGAAGTGTACGATATGATTTTGACAAATGCAGATATCTATGTGAGATTGTGTTAGGTCTGTGAAGGTATAAAATATTTCACCAACCAAGACAATTCTCAGGCTTCCCTCCCATTCAAACGCCTTCCCCAGCCCAAAGCAGTAATTGTAATTCTGATACCATCACCCTGGTCTAGCTTGTTGTTCTAACACTTTATTTTTATTTTTTTAGATTTATTTATCTGAAAGTTAGAGTCATATAGTGAAAGAAGGAGAAGGGGAGGGAGAGGAAGAGGGAGAGGGAGAGGGGGAGAGAGGGGGCAGGGGGAGAGAGAGAGAGAGGTCTTCCATTTGCTGGTTTACTCCCCAATTGGCCACAACAGCTGGAGCTGAGCCGATCTGAAGCCAGGAGCCAAGAGCTTCTTTCAGGTCTCCATATGGCTTCAGGGGCCCAAGGCCCCTGGCCATAACAGAGCTCAATTGGAAGTGGAGCAGCCAGGACTTGAACCGGTGCCCATATGCATGCTAGCACTGTAGGCATTGGCTTTACCCACATTGCCACAGTGCCGGCACCTCCATATAGTTTTCTAATGCTGTTGTATCATTTTTCATGTCTATCAATAATGTATAAGAGTTTCATTTCCTCTTCCTGATTATCAAAATGTGGGGCTTTGAATATTTTAGTAGTTATTTTAGTGAGTATGTAGGGGTATCTTACTGCATTTAATTTGCATTTTCCTGATGCCTAAGCATGTTCAGAATGTATTGATTGATTATTGCTTGTTTGTGTATCACCCTTAAAGTTTCTGCTTAAGTATTTTATCCATTTTAAATGGGCTTTTAATCTTTATTATTCTTAAATTGTAGAAATTCTTTACGTATTCTAGATGAGGTTTCCTTTATAAATGTATGTGTTTGAAATACTCTGCCCAGTCTGTGACTGCATTCATTTGGTCATTGTTTATTTTGATGAGTAGAAAATTTTAACTTTGGTGAAAGCCATTTTATCAATTATCTTTTTTATGGTTAGCATTTTCTGTGTTTTGTATAAAAAATATTGCCTATTCAAAATCATGGAGATATTTCTTTGGGTTTCATTCCAGAAGAATGAAATATCTTAGCTTTGATATTTTCATCTATAATTCCTACTGAATTAATACTTTAAAATGTTATCTGCATGTTTTGATATTTATTTGAGAAACGGAGAAGAGAGAGAAAGAGGGAGAGAGAGAAAAAATGTCCCACCTGTTCATTTACTCTTCATACGCTGGGAAAAGCCAGGGCTGGACTAGGTGGAAGCCATGGCTGTGAACTCAGTCCAGGTCTGGGACACAGCCGCTGAGCCATCGCTGCTGCCTCCCAGGGTGTGCAGCAGGAGCTGAGCTGAAACTAAAACCCTAGCGCTTCAATGTGGGGTGTGGCTGCCTCATGCATCAACTTAACCACTATGCCAAATGCCTGCCCCTTTATTGAATTGAACTGTTTTTGTTATTGTTGTTAAGATTTATTATTTATTTGTCAGAGTTACAGAGAGAGAAAGGGATGGAGAGAGAGAGAGAGAGAGAGAGAGAGAGAGAGAGAGAGATCTTCCATCCACTGGTTCACTCCCCAAATGGCCCCAGCAACTGATTTGGGTGAGGCCAAAGCCAGGAGGAGCCAGGGGCTTCTTGTAGGTCTCTCAAGGGGGTACAGGGGTGCAAGCAGTTGGGCCATGCTCCGCTGCTTTTCCCAGGCCATTAGCAGGGAGCTGGTTCAGAGGTGGAGAAGCTGGGACATGAACTGGTACCCAGGTGAGATGCCGGCACTGCAGGTGGCAGCTTTACCAGCTACGCCATAGTGCTGGGCCTTGCATCACTGGTTGTCTTTACTAAGTGCTGAAATCAGGTTTTATGAAAAGTCAGATTGTTTTTCTTTTCCATAATAGATTTTTAAAAGGTGTAGATATTTTTCATTTTCATATACATTTAGAAACAGCCTGCTAGTTATGTAAAAAAACATCAAGACCAGGGAGAAATGTCATGGTGATAATACTGGCTCATTTCATGGTGCATCTATTTATTGAAGTCGTTTCTGTTTTCACACAGTTTTGTAATGTTAGCATTGAAAATTTGCACAACTTTCCATGAATTTATGTCCAAGTACGTGGGCATAAATTTGCTGTTAGTTATTCAAAATGATAATTTAATATTTCATTTTCCAATTCTTACCAGCATATACAATTGTAATTTACTTTTCATATATCGGTATTATATCCCATGATATTCTTATATTCATTAGTTCTAGTGTTTTATATAAACTGCACTTAGAATTTTACATGGCATCATTCATATTGGCTGTGAGTAGAGAGGATTTTGCTGCTTTCTTCTCTAATTTTATTTTATTAGTGGTTTTCACATTTTGGCACAGTGAGATTATTCTAGATAAGTCGTATGAATGTCCTTTTTCTGTTCCTGGTTTTTAATTATTTTGAATCATTAATTTTTTTACTAAATCATTTGTTCTGTACCAATTGAAGAAAGTATATATATATATATATATATATAATTTTTCCCTTAATTCTGCTAATGTGGTGATTATTGATTATCAATCACGTGATTCTCCCTTTGTTGCATGTTACCCTTTTTATGTGTTGCTGAACTTTATTTACTGATATTTGATTATATCATATAATTATGCCTGTATAATTTTCATGTAATGTGGTTGTCAGATTTTTGCATTAGGGTTGTGAATTGTGAAGAGCTTTTTTCACTTCTACATTTTCAAACAGTGTGTGATACTAGTATTATTTCTTCACTGTGTGATAGAATTCACCTGTTAAATCTCTTTTTAAAAATATTTATTATTTCTATGATTAGTAATTCATGTTTTCATTTTATTTCAGTTCAGGTAGAGGTTTATGAGTTTTATTAATCATTTGGAAGGCAATCTATTGCTTTAATATGTTTTTTCTTCCTATATTTGCTCCAGAATTCTGATTTTGGCTATTCTCTTGATTATTTATTTCACTTTAATATTCACTTTGAGTTGAATATTCTCTTCTTTTCATAGCTTCTTAAGGTGTAAACTTTAGTTATTCTTCCGCATTAAATTTTCTATGAAATTTCCATAATTTCCTCCCCTCAGTTTTGATGCTCTGGCTCTGTCTCACATTATTTTATTTATTTTATTCTTGAAATTGCCTTTTTATATCAAGTTTTGAATCACTCTTTTAATCAGCTCCTTGAAGACACCCAAAATGCACATTTAACTTACCAGATATTACACTGGTTTAAGATTGTGCCATTATGTCATTTCATGTATGTGGAACTCATGATAGAGGTGGCCTTTATGCCGCTTGTTATATCCACTTCCCATGTGGGAGTGCTGAGTGTGAGTCTGGAAGGTTCCTCCCCTTCCTCCCAGCTTCCTGCTACTTTGTTTACAGGAGGGGTAGATGACTCAGGTGGCTGGCTGTGCAGTGTCTTTTCTTTTTCTGGGATTTCAACAATGTGTGTGTTGGGCATATTTACATGAGATCCTGTGTCCATTTTGATCATAGATGTGTCTGTCACTCCTTGTGCTTCTGGTCAGTGTTTCCTTCACGAGTTTTGAATCTGTATTAATAGAAGCACAACTTTTTTAGGATTTTGCTATCATCACGTTCTAATACACTGTTTTGTTTTTTCAGATGAACATTTTAGAGCTAAAGCCTTGAATAAACTTAAAATTATATTATTAGATCCCTGATGTCTTTCCCCTAAAGTGAACCAGATACATGTGACTGGTGCTTACAGAACTGTTGAAACAGGAGGAGCTATCTACTGATGGTGTGTATTACCTTTGTCACTGAAACCCATCACTAACTGTGATTATCTTACCGGTTAAGATTCCCTATCATATTTGCTGAATTCAAGATACAAAAAATTCACATTTTTTGGAAATATATGTTAGAATCCTCGACACTTCCCCTTGTGAAAAAGAAATAGCAAGGAGAAGTGATTCTCCCTGTTTTCATTCTATGTGGGCTAGTTTCATCATTGCCCTGTTGCTAGGTTCCCAACATAAATTCTATAGGCATAAGAATATCCTTCCTTCTCATTTTTCTGTTTCTAGAAAGATTGTCCCTGTCGTTTCTATATTGTCACTCTTCTCTCCCTACTTCTTTTTTCTTGTGTTTTTCAAGGTTTAAGTCTTCAGTTTTTTATATTTTTTCTTCCTTCTTTTTGAAAGATTGTGATGGTAACATACATGTTACTTATAAGAAATTGTATTTGTATTTCCTTACTTGCTGCTGCACATCAGTACACGGCTAATAGATTTGTGCATGTGGGTGTTCTATCATTATCTATAGCCCACACTGTGGGAAACTGAATGCTGGAGGCTTCTGCTCTCGCCCTTAGGTCTGTCTATTTCTATCTGTGGCATCACGATTTCCTTAATTGTTCAGTTTTAGACACATAGATTGCTTACTAATTCTTCCCTTTCTCTTGATTCTCATAGCTTTTATGAGTTATTCTTCATAATACACATTTTTATTCTCTACTTTGTTCCTCATGACTGGATTATTATAATTCTCTATTTTAAAATAAAGTACAAATTGCATATCTTTGAGGTTAAGTTCCAAATTATTTTCTCAAGTTCATTTACCATTTTTTATTACATCAATCCTTGAATCCTGTTGGACTTTTCTATTAAGTATCCTCTGATGACTCCTCATGCTTAAATGATTATAGTCTATTCAATGGAACTCTACCTTCTATGAAATCATAGAAATTGTAATCTGCCTTACGAGTGACTCATTACCATATATTACGCAGCTCTTTCTCACTTTCTAAAAAAATCAAGTGATGTGATTTAGTTTCTGATATTTATGTATATGTTGCATCTCAGCACTGTGTTGAATGGTGGTGGTTGTTTTATCTTTCTTTGGAGTACTTAGAGAGATTACAATGCAAAAATTGACACAGAGTATTTTCCAAGTAATATTTACTGATTGAATTAACAAGTAAATGAACTCAGAATTTGTCATTGTTTTATGTATAGTCTTTTTTAAATGTCTTTTTTGCACTTAATTATTTATTTTAACTAAAAGCTAAAATTATACATACAAAATAGTTTGTGGATTTAAACTAAGGGACAATTGATTTTGTTGCAAAAATTGTTGGAATTCATGTGAATAAAGGGTCTTTAAAAATAAAAATGCATATTATGAAAACACTAAGTGTGGCTTTCAAAAAAGTTTTTGGACTAAAGTAAGCTTATCTTTTCATTCCATTTTTCCATGAACATTTTGAAGTTCTTTCATATTTATCTCATAACATATGATGTTTTGAATCAAGCTAATTAAAATAGTCATGACCTCACATAGTTATCATTTTTGTGTTGAGAACACTTAACATCCAATATTTCCTAAGAAAATAATATATTGTCACTAACTATAGTCACCATGCTGTACCCCAAATCTCCCAAACCCATTCTTCCTTCCTAACTATAATTACGTGTTTGACCAATTTCCTCACTTCCACTGCCCCAGCTTCTAATAAAGTAACCATTATCCTACTATTCAATCTCAAAAAGGAAGGAAATCTTGTCTTTTATGACAACGTGGATGAATCTGGAAGACATTGTATGCAGGGTAATCAGCCTGGTAGAGAAATATGACACTCGATCTCATGCATATGAATAACCTAAAATAGTTGATCTCATAGAGGTGAAATGAATTGTATAAGGAAATATTGGGATCAAAAGATGACTGTGCTTGTAAATGACCATTCACCTTGAGCCAAAATTTCTGCCTTGTATTCCATGCAGTTTGTTTCCTAGTTAGGGAGCTCAGATACATCAGAGAACCTACACAAATGTGCCCAATGCTCTGGCTTAGGTAGAAATCAAATGTCAGCTGCAAAAGAATGTCAGTAGAAAAAAGATCTAATAGAAATCCCGCTTCTTGTCTTCTCTAACTTATATAAGTTACTAAATATTTTCATAGTAATAAGCTAGGTCCTTCAATTTCAGACACCAGTTCTCTTTTTTTATTCATATTAAAACATTATCTGTCTTGTAATGATATTTCCGTTCCCATTTTCCCCAAGAGTAGCCTCTTTGTTGGTGATATTTGATCCTTTCTGGTTCAGTTTCACCAAGAAAAGTGCCTGATTGGTGAGAAGTGATTTAGGGTCATAGTTCACAATTTATCAGTCTTTAACATCCAACCAAGCCTGTGGATGGTGAATTCCAAGGTAAAGGAAGTATTTTCCCAATAACTTGCATGGAAGTTTGTGGCCCACCCTCCAGTGGAAAACGGTGGGGGATATTCAGGGTGTGGGAAGGACCTAGAGGAGGCCACATCAGTCAGCAGAGGTTGTTCCGTGAGCCTAGTGGTTAGAATTATTGAAGTTCAATAACATGAAATCTATATTTATATTTTCTAAGGATTAGTAATCATTTTCCAAGTATTACGATGAAATATTCATATTTTAGAAAGGAATATTTATGGTAAATGATCATGAATTATAAAAAAAAAAAGAAAAAAAAAAAACAAAGGAAGAAACCAGAAAACCAAAACACCCAAATAGAAGCAAAACATTATTACTCTCCTATAATGAGTAATATCTAGTCTGTTTTCATTCTGAAAGAACCTAGTCGTTTCAAGGTCAAAATTAGTCAGGACAGTTATTTCCTGCAATATTTAAATCATGCTCTTATTAAAACTCTCCTGCCCACAAGGAAAGAAAATTCTTATAATAACTTTCTACAACTTCCACATATAATCTTGAAAAATGAACTGTTAATGAAAAAGAACTCAAACTTAAACACTGATAATTGATTTCAAGTTAAAAACCTCCTGACACTACATATATTTAGAGTCACTATTAGGTACATGTTTCATTTTAGATTTTAATTTTATCAAAGAAAATTTTCTCCCCTATTTGTACAGTGTGTTAAATTCAGAAGTAATCTTTAAAGTAAAATGGAGGAAGTGAATGTTTAGCTAAATGGTTAAGACACCTGCATCCCATTTCAAAATTTCTGAGTTCAGTATCTGATTCTGGCTTCTGACTCCATCTTCCTCCTAAAGCAGACCCTTGGAGGAAATGGTGATGGCTCAATGGAGTTTCTGCCACCCATGAGGTAGACTTAGAATGAGTCACTAGGTCTTGGATTTTTCCTCCAGCCTAGTCTGGGGCCACAGTGGGCATCAGGGGAGAGAACCAGAGGATGCGAGCTCCATCTCTCTGCTTCTCAAATAAATAAGTTCAAAAAAATTAAAACCTTGAGGAATATTCTTTTAAAAAATTAGTAAAAGGACCATAAATATAAATGTTTTAGTCAGTGTGCTAACATCATAACAATGTTGTTTGGCTCTATACAATCAGTATGAGTCAAATTTAGTAGATTGCATACTTTAAGTTTTGACCAAAGTGTTGGGATCATTTTATGAAATTTCTACTGCTTTGTGACTATGCAGATTTGCCTAGAAAATCCTAAGTATCAAATTGATATGTTCCACTTTCAATTCAATGCAATAGTAACAACTTTATTAGTTTTGTTTGTTTATGTCCTCATCTATTAAAAACATGACTTTGTAACAGTACACAGCTATATAATAAAATCATTAAAATAGATTTCAGAGACTGCAGCTTTCTTAATGCACTGGCATATCTCACAGTGGCTGACATAAAAGGCACTCAACAAGTACTTGTATTACGAATACATGACATTATCTATCTTTTCTGTTCATAATCAGACCTTAATCATTACTTGAAACTTATCAAGCAGTAGCTGGCATTATTATTGTTGCTACTGCCATTTGGTTGGTCTTGTTCAATCTGGCTTTTCACTGGGAGTGAAATTGTTAGAAGATTTATTCAGCATCCTGCAGAAATTTACGGTTCAACTTGGGATATAAAACTTGGAGGGTGGAGGAAGGAAGAGAAGTGTTTTCCTCAGCTCTTTGGACAGACTGTTTTGCCATGTGGTTTTATTCTGCATTTCTCCCTATTGAGCATAACATGCAGGAAGAAAAACAGAAAGCTGCTTGAAATTATGAACATGATTTCAGTGACGATTGAGTTAGTAGCCTCCGCAGGCTCCAGCCAAGAAGGCCAGTGTTAACAGGGGAATGTACAAAGTCTTCACCTAGTAGTACTATCACGAGTGAATGAAAATGCCAACAATATCCATCACTGAGTTTTTTAGTTTAACCTTTTATTGACATAAATTTATCCAACAAAATGCATCATCTTAAAGTTTACAAATTATTGGGTTTTGGTACAATAGTAACACAAGTACCACCACTGTCTAGTTTCAGAGACATAAATCCTGTCGTCGTTAGTTGTCGCTTCCAATTCTATACTTCTGTGATGCCATGGCTATCTGTTTTCAGTCTGTATGGATTTCCCTTCTCTTGATCTTCATGGAGGTTATGATATGTCATCTTTTGAGTCTGTCCTGCTTTCAAGGGTCATCCACATTGCACTGTGGAGGAGTACATCATTCCTCTACATGATTAGATAACATTCTATTTTATGAGTACATCATGGTTAGATTTTATGTCTTCATCTTTCTTTTCTCTATTACATTCTCACCATTTTTAAATTGAGAAAAAAATTGATCTAACATGAATATTATCATTTAAAATTTTAAAGTACACAATTCAGGGGCCAGTGCCATGGCTCCCTTGGTTAATCTTCCACCCGCGGTGCTGGCATCCTATATGGGTGCCGGGTTCTAGTCCCAGTTGCTCCTCTTCCAGTCCAGCTCTCTGTTGTGGCCCAGGAAGGGAGTGGAGGATAGCCCAAGTGCTTGGGCCCCTGTACCCGCATGGGAGACCAGGAGGAAGCACCTGGCTCCTGGTTTCGGATCGGCATAGCTCCGGCTATAGTGGCCATTTTGGGGGTGAATCAGCGGAAGGAAGACCTTTCTCTCTCTCTCTCACTCACTGTCTAACTCTTTCTGTCAAATAAATAAAAAAGTACACAGTTCAGTGGGTTTTTTTTTGTATATTTCCAGTATTGTGCACCCATCACCACTGTGTATAGATTTTGCTAGTCTCAATATTTCATATAAATTTAATCTTACGTGGCCTCTGCATCAGGCTTCCTCTTTCACTTAGCATTATATTTTTGAGACTCACCCATGTTGTAAGCATGCTATAGAGGTTTAGAAAAATGAGAATTCGATGGCCTTAAGAAAACATGAATAAAGAACATGGCAGTGTTGCTCTAAAATTAATGTGAGGTGCATGAAACAAAGGTAACTTGAGAATAGATACATAAATATGTTAAGATCACAATAGTAATCCTTACTGAATTCTGTTTTGGTCAAATTACTCCTTGGTTGATATGGAAAGTTCTAGAATGTTGTTAAAAGAAATCCACTGCATAAGTACAAGGTATTCAACATCACAAAACTCATGGAGGAAGAGCCTGTAATAGAAGGGATTATGGAGGAACTAGAATGTGCATCTTGGGGACACACAGTAGCCACTGTTAACTATTAGCAGGCTTGATCTTTCTCTCAGGGAGTAAACTTTCTTTTGCCTCTAAAAGGAGGAGGTAAGATCAGTGGGTCAGTTTCATGAGCATCAATTCAATCACAAATGGATGAGCTACTCCACAAAGAGGTAAATTCTACAACTGAAAATACAGGAGTGTAAAATAAGAGTAAGCATCTTTCTCTCCTCAAATATTTATCATTTTTTGTGGTGAAAACATTCAAAATCATTTCTTTTAGGTTTTTTTTTTGGTTATTGGTTACATTATTATTATCTATCCCCTACTGGGCAAAAGAACTTAGCTTTATTTTTGACTAAGGAGTATTTTAAAAATTATTCTTTAAAGAAATTTACTTCTTCATGCTTCCCAGTGAGTATATCCAACACAAAATACTTTAATAATATTTTATAGCATGGTATGGGAAAATGTTTATAACAAAAAATTAGGTGAAAATGTTTACAATAAAATAATCAGACTAGGAAAAGTTAGCTATCAATTTGTGAATTATTTTGACTGTATTAACAATGGAACAATAAAGTGAAACACATCAAATTATTAGCAGTAGAAAATTTTAGGCATGGGATAATGTTTGATTTTGATTTTCTTTTTTATCCTTTTCATTTTCTAACTTCCCTGCAGTGGTCATGTATTATTTTAATAATTAGAAAAAGGACCCTTAAAAATCACTAACTAAAAATATACATGTAGACCAGTGGAGCAGAATAGAAACTCCAGAAATAAATCCACGCATCTACAACCAACTAATTTTTGACAAAGGAGCTAAAATCAATCCTGGAGAAAGGACAGTCTCTTCAACAAATGGTGCTAGAAAAATTCGATCTATGCATGTAGAAGTATGAAACAAGACCCCTACCTTAAACCTTATACTGAAACCACCTTACAGTGGATCAAGGATCTAAATCTACAACCTGATACCGTTAAAGTATTAGAGGAGAACATTGAGGACACTCTGCAAGACATTACTATAGGCAAAGACTTCTTGGAAAAGACCCTAGAAATACGGACAATCACAGCCAAAATAGACAAATGGGATTGTAGCGAGTTGAGAAGCTTCTGTACTGCAAAAAGAAAACATAACAAAACAAAACAAAAACAGCAAAATGAAGAAGCAGCCAGCAAAATGGGAGAACAAATTTGCAAACTATGCAACTGATAAAGGATTAATATCTAGAATCTATAAAGAACTCAAGAAAGTTTGCAACAAAACAAGCAATCCAGTTAAGAAATGGATAAAGGACTTGAGCAGGCATTTTTCACGAGAGGAAATTCAAATGGCCAACAGACACATGAAAAAATGCTCAGAATCACTAGCCATCAGGGAAATCCAAATCAAAACCACAATGAGGTTTCACCTTACCCCATATAGAATGGCTCTCGTTTAGGAATCAACAAGCAATGAATGCTGGCGAGGATGTGGGGAAAAGGTACCCTAATCCATTATTGGTGGGAACGTAAACTAGTACATTCACTGTGGAAGACAGTATGGAGATGGCTCAGAAAGCCAAGAATACATTTACTATCTGACCCAGCCATCCCAATCCTGGGAATTTACCCAAATGAAATGATATAAGCATATGAAAGAGTTATCTGTATCCCTCATGTTTATTGCAGTTCAATTCGCAATAGCTAAGATATGGAATCAACTCAGATGTCCATCAACTGATGACTGGATAAAGAAATTGTTATATATCTAAAATGAAGTATACTCTGCTGTATAAAAGAATGAAATCCTGTCTTTTACAACAAATGGATACAACAGGAAACCGTTATACTTAGTGAAATAAACCAGTCCCCAAAAGACAAATACCGTATGTTTTCCCTGATCTGTGATAACCAATAATTGAAAAAAAAAGGGAAAAAGAAAAAAGAAAAAACACCAGCTATATCTGAGGGTGGAGGTTAGGATACCTGTGTCCCCTGTCAGAGTGCTTAGGTTACTTACTGGGCTCTTGAATTTTAAAAAAAAAAAAATTGTAGAAAAATGTAATTAAAAGATGTTTCTTTGGTGCAAGATTTGTTTTGTAAATCCATGATAGTTTTACTATATGCATTTTCTATGAATTTTTAGAAAACTTCTGTATTCTTACTCTGGTGCCATATTTGGACACTAAGTATCCCCTTCATTCCTCTACTACTTTGCTGGATATATCTTCCATCTTCCCTCGTGCTCTCTTACCCTAATTTCCTTCTTTACATTTGTGGGGAACCTTACTTGCCTCAAATATTTATAAATTAAGCTCACCACACGCATGCAGACACTCTTCCAGGTCCACTATGAGGGCGATCAGTGGTAAACACTTGAGTATAGAAATCTTTCATCAAAAATACGTTTTCTGATGCTACCTGTTAAATAATGCAAGAAATAAACTTACTGGGGCTGGTGCTGTGGCCCAGCAGGCTAAGCTACCTCTTGTGACACCGGCATTTCACGTAGGAGAGCCTGTTGGATTCCTGGCGACTCTGTTTCCTGTCTAGCTTTCTGACAATGCACCTGGGAAGGCAGCAGAGGATGGCCCAAGTACTTGCACCGCTACCAGCCGTGTAGGAAAACTGGATGGAATTCCTGGTTTCTGAGTTTGGTCTGGCACAGACTTCACTGTTGGGGCTACTTCGGGAGTGAACCAGCAGATAGAAGATTCTATTTTGTTTTTCTCTCTCTCTGTCTCTTCTTCTTTCTCTGTTGTCCTTCCCAATCAATCAATCAATAAATAAAAAAAAAAAGAAGAAGAAGAAATGAGTGTACTGCACAAGTCCCCAGTGGGACAAGTAGAACCAGGATGGTTGAGAGAGGCAGAGGTGGAGGAAGAGGATCTGTCTGGAAGATGAGGGCTGTCGGGTTTAACTGAGGATAGGGTCAGTGTTTACCCATGGGCAGATAACTTGACCTGCTTGGATCTGTTTCTTCTTTTTACAATGAAAAGTCTGGGTCTTTATATAACTTCTAGACTTGATATTTAATGTGTCTGTGATTTGGATTTGATGTTGTAGAGGTCTATAAGTATTTCTCCAGAGAATCCTCCAGCTGAACTGTGAGACCTCCCTAGAACCCACTTTGAGACTGAGACTGAGCAAATGAGGAAGTGGACATCAACCACGTGGATGCAAGCTCTTGAGCTGCCTTTAACATTGGTTCTCTTAGCACTCTCGGCTGTGTTGATGATGTGCACTTGTCATATCTTTTTTAAATTTTTATTTATTTATTTATTTTTGACAGGCAGAGTGGACAGTAAGAGAGAGAGAGACAGAGAGAAAGGTCTTCCTTTTCCGTTGGTTCACCCCACAATGGCCTCTGTGGCCGGTGCGCTGAGGCCGGTGTGCTGCAGCCAGTGTGCTGCGGGCAGCACACTGCACTGATCTGAAGCCAGGAGCCAGGTGCTTTTCCCGGTCTCCCAAGGGGGTGCAGGGCCCTAGCACTTGGGCCATCCTCTACTGCACTCCCGGGCCACAGCAGAGAGCTGGACTAGAAGAGGGGCAACTGGGACAGAATCCTGCGCCCCAACCAGGACTAGAACCCAGGGTGCCAGCACCGCAGGCGGAGGATTAGCCTATTGAGCCATGGCACTGGCACGCTGTCATATCTTGAGAGAAGGGTGTTTCTGTGTCAGGCCTGGATGACAGAGTGCTCCCCTTGGGAGGACTGTGTATTGCCTGAGTAACTGGCGCCGATGGCCACTCACACTCCTGGAAGGGACACTGTTGCTGTTGTGTGCAAAGTGTCGTGGAGAGAACTTGGCTAGAACCTGAGGCAGGGAGCAGTGGCTGTGGAGTGATTCTTGACTACAGTTTGATGAAAATAAGGATTTTAATTGAATGAGGTTGTATTCAGCTGTTAGGTACATGTTCTTGCTACCTCAGAGCTTTCTTGAGTATCTTAATTAGGGCCCTCAGCAACTCTGCCATTGAAATAAGAAAGCAACCGAAAGTGTTTATTTCAGTTTTGGATGTCTTCTATTGACAATTTCTACTAACCTAAAATTTTCTTCCATTTGAAAAAATTTTTTTTCTCTAAGGGTTATAATTAAAAATATAATTAAGACTCAATATTTGGGGGAATTTTTTTGTGTGCTGGGATAATTATTTTATTTGCATTAATTCAGTGTTCTCATAACAATGGCACATGTTAGGTAATGTTATTGTCTCACTTAGCAGTAGGGTGAATTGAGGAAGTTTAGAGAAAGTAATGTAACCTATCTGAAGTTTCTCAGAGGAGGGGCAGGAGTGTTTGGTATAGCACTTAAGATGCTGATTGGGGACCGGTGCTGTGGCATAGTGGGTAAAAGCCTCCACCTGCATATCTGGCATCCTATATGGATGCTGGTTCAAGTCCTAGCTGCTTCACTTCCAATCCAACTCTTTGCTATGGCCTGGAAAGCAGTGGAAGACAGCCCAAGTGTTTGGGCCCCTGTACCCATGTGGGAGAGGCTCCTGGCTTCTGGCTTCAGATTGGTCCCACTCTAGTCGTTACGGACATCTGCGGAGTGAACCAGCAGATGGAAGACCTCTCTCTGTCTGCCTCTGCCTCTCTGTGATTCTGCCTTTCAAATAAAATTAATAAATCTTTTTTTTTTTTTTAAAGATGCTGTCTGCAATGCCTGTGTCCCATATTTGTGTGCCTGGGTTCAAGTCCTACCTCTGCTCTCCATCTTAGCTTCCTGCTAATATGCACTCTGGGAGGCAGCAGATGTGGCTCAAGTGGTTGGGCCCTGCCACCTATATAGGACGTCCAGATTGAGTTCCTGGCTCCTGGCTTTGGCCTGGCCCAGCCCTGGATGTTGTAAGCATTTGGAGAGTAAACCAGTGGTTGGACGATCACTCTATTCCACTCCTACCCCGTCTCTCTTTCTTCCAAGTAATTAAAATAAATTTTTAAAATAAATAAAATCTTGCAGAGAAAAACACTAAATTCTTATCCACAGTCTTCCATATCCAGAACCTGAGTAATTAATCATTAAGGTCCATCTGCCATGTGGTACCGTTGGTTTTGGTGTGTGACTGCATGAGTGGTTACATGAGCAGAGGCTCATGGTGTGACATTGTGTCCCCAGTGACTGCAATACAGCTGAGCCATTGCTAGTGGCACACACCAGGCTGCATCTCTGTGTGTTCTTCTTTGCTACCTCAAGGCTTTCTCCCAGGCAGAAGCAAACTTCACCCCATAGGTGAGCCAACCCAGAGCCACTGGGAAGATGGTGACTCTTGGAGCTCCTGTCCAGGGAGGTTGAAGTCAGTAGATGCATGCCCAGCCTCCCCGGCTGCTGGGGGGACAGTTCTGAAACATGGAAGTAGTGGTTTCTTCACAAGTCCCTAGGGGGATAAAGCGCTAATCGTCCTCATTGCTAACCAGCCCTCTGCATGTGTTCTTTACCAGCTTTCGCCTTTCTCTGCTGCTTTCTTCCCACTTCCTCACCCTTTCTTTCCTGAGACTTTTCCCCGAAATAAATGACCTGTGCCTGAGCCCTCATCTCAGGCTATGCTTTCAGGGGAACCCAAACCAAGACAGTGCTGTTATGTTTTATGGGTGCCTGGTTGTTCGCTTCTGTAATATATATTCTAAGTAATAATCCCTCTCTACTCTTTCCACTTAGTTATTAGGAGCTATCAATATTTTCTTCCAAATGTCAACTTTCTATTTCCACAACCTACCTTGTAGCCCAGGCCTTTATCATATTGTCCCTGAGGTATTGTGTTAGGCTTCTAGTTAGCATACCCTCTTCTATCATCGGAGACTTCCTGCATACTGATGTCCCATAAATTTTCCTCCAGTGTTGGTTTCATCTGTCACTCCCCTGCTCAAAACTTACAATTACTCTCAACAATTTATCACACCAGGTCTAAATCCCTCTCTCCCAGTTAAGATGCACTCTCTTCACAAAATTCGCCAACCCCAATAAACTCCATTGATTTTCCATGACTCTGAATTCTTCTAACACCTATAATCTCACAACAGAATTTAATACATTCATTACCTCATATTATTCATGTATTTTTACATGTTACATTAATACACTAAATGACACGTTCCTTGTTGCCATATACTATGCCATGTAGTTATTTTGCATTTTCTATAACCTAGCACAGTTCCAGGCACAAAAATACTAGTCAAAACATTTCAACTGGATGATCATTCATTCTTGGATACTTCCTGAAATAGGGAAATTGCCAATAAATTTTCTGAAAAAGACAAAATTTGGAGGGTCTTTAATTTGTCTAAACTCTCACAGTAAGTAATACATAAATGGCAGTTTTCTTAATTCGTACTTCTAGAATAGGATTGTAACCATTCAAGTTGCAAAAGTCAGATTTCCAAAGAGAGAAGATTGACACACGCTTTTAAATCTATAGCATCATTAAATATTTTACCACAAGGCAAAGGTAGAAAGGAAAACGGAGGCCTTTAAATGGACCCTCTGAGGATTTTTACTCTTTGAAGCCAATTATTTTTTAGCTAGAATGTCACTATTGTTTTGCCTAAATTTTAAAGACAGCATTTGGTAAGCTTGTGCAGCCTGTCTTGATTTAGGTAAGATTCTGGGGGAAGGAGTGATTTCACATTACTGAACATCTTCCTGGATATTTCTAAAGACACATTTTCTTTCTACTTAATATTTTTTCACCACACTTAAGCTCTGTTAGAAACACATAAAATGTACTTATTTGAAATTAGACAATGATACTAAAACGTGACAAATTCTGAGAGTCACTATATTTAATTGACTAAGTTGCTACAAAGAAGTGTGTGTGTGTGTGTGTGTGTGTGTGTGTGTTCTAAAAAGTAGATGGGGAAATACTACTATACAATATCCAAAACTTGAAACCAAAAGCTCTATTTAATTCTCTTGGGAGTCCGCCCAGGTGCTTTTCCAGGCTGGATTTTTATAATTACTTAAGTGTGCTCTGTTGCAAAGGTCCTAATAGAAGCATCTAAATCTTTCTGTGCAACCTCAGGGAACAAAGATATTCTCTTAAAAACTTGATTGCTTTTCTATGGAAGCAGTTAGCTTTGATTTATATGGCTTCTGAAGGGAGCTTCGCGAGGCTTTGAGTAATCCAATAAGGATCATATAATATACTCCCCTTTACATCTCAGGGAGTTGCTGGTATGGAGCTCTTTGTTTATGATTCAGGAAATGGGCTAAAAGCTTCCTAGGTTCATCTCTGTTCACAAAATTTGTTCTGGGGGAAGTAATGGCCTTTTGCATTTTAATAAGCAGTAAATCTCAAGTATTCCTCGGCTCAGTAACAAGCGGCCCTTCCCTGTTTGAGGAGCTTGCTCTCATTCAGCAGTTTGGGTATGAAGATAATTCTTATCTCATCACTGTGGTTCCATTTGAAGAGCTGGTGCTGGAGGAGGCTTCCCACATCTTTTTCTGAAAATAGGCTGAGCCTCCTTCATGAGCGCCTCAAGGGACATGAAAAAGGGAAAAAAAAAGAAAAGAAAGGCTTTATGAATGGCTAGAAATTTAACCAACATTATGCAACTTCATCAAAAAGGACAATTGTATGCTCTTTATATCACTTTCTCTTTCAACATCGCTTACGTAAAATTTTGTAGTGCTTGTAACATTTAGTATCATTTCTTAGGGCCTGGTGCTAATGTAAAAATGAATATGATAAAAACCCTGGCTTACAACTGCTTAAGACATCTTCATGTGAATGAACTTCATGGAGTCTATCAGAGTGGGTCTCTTTTCAATTTCATAGCATGTGCGCCCATCTGAGTAGATGCCTGATGAATTTACTTCTTCTAACTAGAGCTATCTCCAAAGACTAGGTACGTAAAAACCCAACCATGTAAATGTACTCTATTTGAACAATAAACTATCAAACTAGGATGTGATTTCCACATTTAAAAATTTCAAATGGAGGTTTCCATAAGGATAGTTAGTTATCACCTGGCTCTTTGGCTGCGACTCTATGACTTGACATACATTCAGCAGAGTGTTGCAAGGCTCTTGATTGATCTAATTTGGTCTGATTGATGACTTAACAATGAATTAGGTTGTGGCTAATTTGACATCCGCAAGCAGATGTGTTCCTAACTTCCAATTTAATGACTAGTTTAATTTTTTTTTTACAGCAAAACTTTCTGTAAAATTATGTCATTAAATAGGCTTTTAAAAATTTTACTTCATGAACACTTAGGCAGCTTAAACCCATGCAATATGATGATGATTTAAAATACAGTTAATGTTCACAGAATGTAATAGAACAAGGTACATGAACAGGTATTTTCCAGCTATAGTAAAAGGAGCACATATTTTTATTGGATTCAATATATTCATAAAACACCAAATTTGGAACCATAAGCGATCCTTTAACTCCAGTAGCAACTGCTTCTTTGATAAATATTATGGAAGCTCTTAGATGCAAAGGGACATGTCAAAGAAGCAGCAGCCCTGGGATATGAGCATTGAACTTCACATTCAATTTCATTTGAAGTTTAAATTAAAATTAAATCTAATGCTTTTTTTTTTCCATTAAATATGTGAGGCAGAGACAGTGAGAGACCGAAGAAGAGAGAGGAAGATGGCACCCATTTTCTGGTTCACTTCCCAATTGCCTATAATGGTCAAGGCTGAGCTGGAGCTGAAACCAAGAGCTAGGAACTCAATTCAGGTCTCCTGCATGAGTGGCGGGAACCCAGCCCCTTGAGTCCTGGCTACCTCTCACGGTCCATATTGATGGGAAGCCGGAGTTAGGAATTGTTATGAGGAAACTGTGAGGATGGCTGTAAGTAAAATGGTGCCTTCTCATCTGTGGTGCCATCTATGCCCCAGACACCATCTTAGGCTCTGGCCCCCATTGCCACCTTGCAAAGTAGGCTTTGGTCCTAAGCCCCATGGCCCAACCACCAGTGTCAGCTCCACCCCCATTCTAATGGGATTTGCTATTCCTACTTCCTTGCCCACCCCCTGGCAAAGGTATAATAGGAACCACTCCCCATATACATGCTCTCTCCCTTCTTTCTTCTTCACCCCTTCCCCCGACCTGTCAAATTCCCCCCATCAATAAACTCTTTCCCTTATTCCAGTCTTTGGTGTGTTTACAAGGACCATCTCAGTTCTTGTCTTGTTAGGGACATAATCCATCAGAGGGCTGGAACTGTGATCCTGTGTAGCCTGCCCGGGATAAAACAAAGGAAGGGTGGGATAGGTAACTTTTTTCTCATGATAAAACTAGAAACTCAGAAGGGTGGGATTGGCACTGTGTCTTGCTGAAGGTAGCTTGGGGGTAGAAGCATGCATTTTGTACATTCTTAAAGAGACTTCTCCCTTTCCTCATTCCCACAGGAACCTGACATAACTGCCTATTCGTTTATCCATCTCCTCACAGAACCAGAGCTTGGCATCAAATCCAGTCACCTCCAGATGAACTTACTGAAATCATTATCGTATATGCATTAGGCTCCGGAGCCAGGAATTCAATCTAGATCTGCCAAGCAGGTGGCAGGGACCCAGCTACTTGAGCCATCACCTTCTGCTTCCCAGGGTGTGCATGGGGAGGAAGCTGGGCTTGGGAGAGGAGCCAGAGCTTGAACACAGACATTGAGATGTGGGGCCGGCCCAAGCGGCATCTTAACCACTATGCCAAATGTGTGCCACTAGAGCTTCTAAAGTGTCTTCAGATTCATTTTGTTTTTTTAAATCACTGTTCCTCCCACTGCTGGGCTTGGTCACACGCAGCCTCCTTTGGACCTAGAACTCTCATGGCCTTTCTACCTGCTCTCCTCGTGAATATCACCTCTTCAGATAGCCCCCTCCATGTCAGTGCCTTCCACTTCCCCCTGTTTGCCTTTACCCTGCACCCCGCCCACTTCCTTCACAGTCCTTCCTTTCAGTGAGCATTTGTCTGTTGCTTTATGGTTGTTTCTTTTCCACCAGACATTATGGTCTATGAGAAAGTGGGGACAGCGACTGCTTCCTTCAGTGCTAAATACCTGGGTGCCTTGCGTGGTCCCTGGTACAAAGTGCATAAATGCTACCTGAATGAATGAATAAATGAAACATTTTATTTTTTTTTTGACAGGCAGAGTGGACAGTGAGAGAGAGAGAGAGAGAGAGAGAGAGAAAGGTCTTCCTTTGCTGTTGGTTCATCCTCCAATGGCCGCCTCGGCTGGCGTGCTGTGGCCGGCGCACCACGCTGATCCGATGGCAGGAGCCAGGTGCTTCTCCTGGTCTCCCATGGGGTGCAGGACCCAAGCACTTGGGCCATCCTCCACTGCACTCTCTGGCCACAGCAGAGAGCTGGCCTGGAAGAGGAACAACTGGGACAGACTCCGGTGTCCCGACCGGGACTAGAACCCTGTGTGTTGGCGCCGCAAGGCGGAGGATTAGCCTGTTGAGCCGCGGCACCGGCCTGAAACATTTTATTTTAAAAAGCCTGGTATGACTCCAAAGAATGTGGAATTCTGGCTTAGAAGACAGGAGCTCGTGCGGTCCCCTCTCGAACTGGACTCTGTATTGCTGTCATCTGGAGGACCTGTTCAGCTTGTTGGGCTCCCCAGTATAACTGATACACATAGTCTGGAATATAGAATTTGAATTAATTTTTAAAAATTTATTCATTTTCTGGGGCCAGCGCTGTGGTGCAGCAGGCTAACACCCTGGCCTGAAGCACTGGCATCCCATATGGGCACCGGTTCGAGACCCTGCTGCTCCACTTCCGATCTAGCTCTTTGCTGTGGCCTAGGAGGGCAATGGAGAATGACCCAAGTCTTTGGGCCCCTGCACCCACGTGGGAGACCAGGAGGAAGCTCCTGACTCTTGACTCAGATTGGTGCAGCTCCAGCTGTTTCGGCCAATTAGGGAGTAAACCATTGGATGGAGGACCTCTCTCTCTCTCTCTCTCTCTCTCTCTCTCTCTGCCTCTCTGTGTCACTATGACTTTCAAATAAATAAGTAAATGTTTTAAAAAATATTCATTTTCAAGGCAGAAAGATGGAAAAGGAATGAGGGACAGACACAGACAGAGATGTCCCATCTGCTGATTTGATTCCCAAATGCTCACAACAGCAAGAGCAGGGCCAGGCCAAAGCAAGGAGCCAGGAATTCAATCCAGATCTCCCATGTGGGTGGCAGCCATTACCTGCTGCCTCCCAGGGTGCACATTAGCAGGAAGCTAGATCAGAAGTGGAGCCAGGGCTCAAACCCAGGAGCTCAGATACAGAATGCAGATATCCCAGGTAGCATTTTCACCACTGTGCCAAATGCCCACTCAGAATTTGCAGTTTAGCCAATTCTCTGGTAATGCTGCTGCTGTTGCTCTCAGGACGAGGCTTTGAGCACCACTGCTCTAGAAGAGTCATTGCATCCCTGTCATCATATACTTGATGTGTGGGTCTGATGTAATACTTGTAGGTCTACAATCTACAACTCCCTCTGTAGTTAAGACGGAGAGATTGTCAATCACTCCTTTAATGTATCCAGTGGTCCGCACCTGCTGTGTGTTCCTCAACAGTTCTTGATGTCAAGTGCATGCAAGTATCCCGAGAAAAAGCCAACCAGGAATCACAAACTTTCTTTGTCATGTTGCACACGATGGGGCTTCTTATTTTATTTGCTGTAAAGGTAATATCTACAGAAATAAAATACAATTTAAAATTATTCTAGTCTAGTCAAGGAATAATTATAAAATGGTCTGTTGAGTCTAGCCTTTGGTTTTAGGTAAAACCTCTGGAACTCGCTCGCTTAGTTTTCACTGCGTGTGAATAAATTTAGATGTGAAACATAATATTCATATGTCTGGGGTTCTTTTTCTAAAGGAAAAATATTAAAAGATTAGATGGGCCAGACACTATTTATGAATGGAAACTTTCCTTTTAAGCTGATTTAAATTATGCTTACCTCCTAAGTGACAGAAAACCTCACATAGTTATGTTGGCCCCAAAGCAAATAAAATGAGATGTTAACTACCGTTTATACCAACCGTTAGTTAGTATGCAAGCTGATCCCCAGCTGGCATTTATTAGCATCCTAGCCAGGCCTCACTTGACTCAGCTCCTGACTCAGCTGATTATGTTATTATCCCTGGGACTGCTTTTGTGTGGGAACTGAATTGAACCACTCTTTGCTTAGTGGGGCTTGAACTTCAGCATTAGAGCCACTGAGGACTTGTTGAAGCAGATTGCTGGAGCCCATGGCTGGGCAGTTGGTGGGGGACTCCCAGTGGGATTTCTCACCCATAGCTGGGGAGTTGGGGTGGCTCCCAGGGGGGATTTCTTACCCATGGCAGGGGAGGGGCTCCTAGCAGGATTTCTCACTCATGGCTGGGGAGTTGGTGGGAGGCTCCCAGGGGGGATTTCTCACCCATGGCTGGGGAGTTGGTGGGAGGCTCCCGGGGGGGTTTCTCACCCGTGGCTGGCAATGCCACTGCTGGTTGCTGGGGAGCTATGAGATTCCCAGCTTTTCCTGATTTAGTTGATTAAGTGCTCTTGGCATCATTACAATGGGTCTGAAGTAGGCAGTCATCCAGGTTAAAATTGTTAAATTTGTGAACTGTAAGACCATGCCTTTGCCACGCCCCTGTGTGACCTCAAGCCCCTACCTAGCCACACCTGGGTGCCCACCAGCCAATCAGGTTAATTAACCACTCCCCTTTGGAGTGGGTTAAAAGCTGGGACATGATGTGGCCCAGCCAGTTCTTTTTCCCTGGCTTCTTGCTAGGAGGGGGCTTGCTGTAGACCCGCGCCTCCAGGGCACATGGTCTTCGGGCCATGTGCTCTAGGCTTCCTGGCCTAGATGCTCATCCACGTGGCTGGTTCCTGGTGCTCGGTATGAACCCCTATTCATCTCTCTCCCTTAAATAATAATCTATACATCTTGCTCACTAAATAAAAGCTTAAAATGTACCATGCTGCCTCGTTTATCTGTGCCGGTATTTAGAATTCTTCTCTAAATATTAGGCAATATTAGGCAAGATTAGATGGGCCAGACACTATTTATGAATGGAAACTTTCCTTGGGCTTATTAATATTGGGGATTTAGTAATAAGCCCGTGGTGAAATCATATGGCACCCCAAATTCCGGCAGTACATGTGGCACCCTGGATAGCATTTCTAGGGAACTTTAAGGGGCCACATTTTAGGATAAATTTTAGGGGGTCTTGTCCGATTTCAGGTCCTGCAGATGTTCATGTGTGGGGGGAATATAGGTAATAAGTCTGAAAATGGAAAAGTTTGTTATTTTGAAAAGCAGTAAGATTATGTTTTGTATTCTTTCGGAAGCAAACTTATACAAAACAAAAATGTGTGTCCCACCCTAACCTCCTCTGAGTTGCAGATGTGATATTGTGAGGTGTCAAATAGGTTCATAGGCAGTCTGGAATTTGAGGGTGGAAAAGCCCCCCCCCCCCAAAGTTATCTTTAGCAAGATAAAAAGTGTCCTTCCTTATGAATCTAGAGTGGTGATTCCATCCTCCTGAGCTCAGTTTACTGTGAAAACAAGTTACCTTTCCCAACCTTCTGGGTGGTTTTTTTGCTTTATCAGGAGCCAGCCAGCAAGGATAAAGGATTGTAAATCAGGCCTTTTTGATGGGTTTTGTCTCCACCTAGTAACAGAATGTCAATCAATATTGTGTTTACAAACTTGACTGCCAGGGACCACTTTGGGGGTTTTCCCTCCCTTGGAAGCCCGGCTCCATGCCGCTGTGGCGGGAGGTCTGTAACTCTAATAAATCTTGCTTTTTAAACCTCTCTGCTTGTCCGCTTGGAAATTCTTCTTCCATGTGAGACAAAGAACTGAAGTAATGATAATTTCCCCACTGTCCTTGCCCCATAACAACGTTCTGAAGCTGTGCCTGACTCTGTCCACACACCCAGGAGCTCCTTTGTGTATATTCTCATTCTGCCTCCCTGGATTCTCTTTCTGATTTGGCAAAGTGGCAACTGTTCTAATCTCATTAATTTCCTTGCTATGGAATTCTATGGTTTTCCTCCCATTTATAAACTTATGTCATAAAAAAGTGCTAGAAAGTATATTTAGACCTAAAGAAGTTGTAATGAAAATTTTGGCCTGGGAGATTTATGTGATAACCAGATCTTTCAGTCCTGTTTTGGTCCATAGTTCATTGGTCAATTGTTTTAAGACTAAAAGATTGACTTAAGTGTATTGATGTAAGTGTAAACTTATTTTGGGACAAAGTTCAAATGGGAAGGTCTGTTTCAATTAACTAGAAAAGAAGATAATTAATAAAGCCATGGCAATGAAAACCATCAAGCCTTAATTGATGTCAAAAGCTTTGTTAACTTTAAACCTGCCTACAGTTTGGTTTTGTTGTGATGCTCAGTAACTTAAGTGCTTCCTTAATTACTTTAATTATGAGTGTCCACGATACCAGGTACTCAGTTCCAAAGGAAAATGCTCCCTGTCGTAATTTAAAAACTACCAATTGGTAATTTGTTGCCTTGATGTCATTCAGTGTAAACCCAAGTTAGTGCAATTTTTAGCCATAAGTAAATGGGTGACAGTTTTCTTCCCAGCTAGGGGTTGGATAGACAAACAGGCAAGAAATAGTTGAGGGAAAATGTGAGGTGGAAGGAATATCTAAAATATCTAAAAAATGCATCAACTATACTCAGCCTTTACACTTGTGCAGTTTGTATCAATTCAGGTATATTTATGCATAATCAATACTTTTTCCCAGATTCAATTTATTATAGCTTTATTTTTAAAGTTATATTTTAAAACTATTCATTTATTTGAAAAACAGAGAGATGGATGGATTTTTCAACTGCTGGTGCACTGGGGATCAATCCCCAAATGGCCACAATAGCTGGGGCTGGGTCAGGTTAAAGCAGGAGTCAGGTACTCCTCCATGTGGATCTCCATGAAGGTGGCTGGAACGCTAATATTTGACTCATCATCTACTGCTTACTAAGTGCAATCCAGAGAGCTGAATTGGAAGTGGACTACCTTGGACTAGAACTATCTCTATATTATGGGATGGGGGCATCTCAAGAAGCAACTTCACCCACTGTTCCACAACACCCACTCCAAAGTTTTTTGTTCACATTCATATATATATATATATACATATACACACACACACATTTGTGTATGTGTGTGTAGAAGTACTTCAAGAAGTTTATGGAGAATGGAATTAAAAGATAATTTTGGTGCAAACATTTTTGAAATTTATGCAGTTTTTCATATCACACATTTATCTTGAACTTCCGGAAATGTGTGTGTGTGTGTGTGTGTTTCTGGATTAACTCTGTTTTATTGATATCCAGAGTGATTGGAATCTGCTGAATTTGTGTTTGATTGATTGATGGATTTTGTTGTTGCTTTTCCTTCTGCAATGTGGAATCATAATTATATCAGAACTTGGAAAGATTCCACAAGTTCTGATATAATTATATTCTTACAGAAAAAAAAAATGGATTCTTTCCCGGAGGTTAAATGTCTTATTTGGTGGCTGGGACAATGTTGGAGAGCTAGAGGAAATTGGAAGTGGTCCTTGCAGGTTCATTTAGCTTTTCTTTCTCCCATTAAATAAGTACTTTTACTGCTTACCAGAACATATCATCTCTGATGTTCTACATATATGCAATGTATGATTTTATTCATGGTGTTCACTGAGTGAGAATAATAAATTTGGGACTAGTGGACTTAATTTTAGTGCATATTGTACTGAAAAGCTAATGGCAGATTTTTAGCAGACTCTTCTGTTTCTACGTTTCTAGGCTACTATGTACAGTAAAGCGCCATGGCCCGCTATGTGCTTCCAGCATGGGCTAAGGAAAATGCAGGTTTTATTGCCACTCATCTTCATCTAGTTCAATGCAATTATTGAAAGTCATGTTGATTAGCTTCGTATGGGCCACAGCATCCCCTGACATGCTCAGAAAATTGCTTCTACTCTGGTCCTTTCTGTCTTGATATTGTCTCAATTTTTTTCCTTAATTCTTTTCCATTTTCACTTTATGATGATTGAGTCAAAGAACTAGAACTCTGTAGCTGGAGTTGAACCTGCGAATGAGCTCAGTTCTATGCTTCATGGTTCTATTTCCTTGTTTTTCTTCCAGCAAACCTACTCAGACTAAACTTTCCAGAAATACTAGCACTGTCAGTCAGAGAGAAGTTTATGAAATATATCTTATCCCTCTTTTGTCTCTGAACATTGCTTGTCAATAACTACTTTTATGAATTGCCTGAGGTTAATTGCAGAAAGACTCCACACTTTTAGCTAGAGAGAGTGTATTAAAGCCAGCCCAGAGAACTTTACGAAGAGACCAGTTGGTTAAACTGTATGGAAGTCAGCTTGAAAGTGCAGCCATTTTTTCCTTTCTTGCAAAAACAGACTTGATTGTAGATATTTGACAAACTACATGCTCCAAATCATTCAGCTATACCAGAACCTTACTGATTTGTAAGTTAGAAATAAGAAAAGATGTTGCAAAGATAGAAAAATGTCAAGTAAACAGTCTGATCTACGCTGAAATAAAATGAAGACATGCCGCTTTGTATATATAATTTTGTCTTATCAAATCATTTGGATTATTTTTCTTTAGTTATTCTAATGATAGGTTGTTCACAATGCTAAAACTGTTGTTTACAGACTATTTGCCAATCTAAAGAATTCTGTTTTAGAAACCATGGAAGCAAAAAGAGGGAACTCAGGGAAGACAGTTCTGTCTCCCAGTTGTGGCAGGGGCCAGGGCCCAGGCTGCATTTCATAGCATGTGTTTCTGTGAGCAGTTTGAATAGCTTGTAGATTGAATTATAAAATCTGCTTTCAGTTGCCCTGTCATGTTTCCTTCATCGAATACCATCAGGTCGTTACTCTTTCTTGTTTATGAAAGTACTTCAATGGGCTTGTGGGGAAAATGGAATTAAAAAATGAGTTTATTTTTGGGCAAAATATTTTTGAACCCATGCGTAATGTTTTTCATATGCATTTTCCATGAACTTCTTGAAGTACTTCTGTGTGTTTGTGTGTGTATGTGTGTATCATTTTCTCATCAGTTTATCATCATACCAAGGAAAGATCATCTTAAGTAGTACTGTTTAATTTACTTTTCTTTGAACAGTCCTTTGAAAAAGCATGAGAATGAAGCATAGAATGACACATGCTGGGGCAGGTATTTGGTGCAGTGGTTAATATGCTTCTTTGGAATGCCTGGGTTTGTGTCATGGCTCCACTTCCAATTCCAGCTTCCTGCTAATGTACACCCTGGGAGGTAGTAGGTAGTAAATCAAGTACTTCGGCCCCTGCTACCCATGTGGGTGACCTGGATTGAATTCCTGGCTCCCAACTGTGGCCTGACATTTGGGAAGTGAACCAGCAGATATGAGATCTCTCTCTTTCTCTCTTCCCTCTCTCTCTCTTTCACTTGCTCTAGCTCTCCTGTGCTTTTCCTAAAAGTAAATGAAAAAAATATTTTGAAAAAGAATGATAAATGCTAGTTGTGGGGTGACACATGTCATGCATTTTGCAGATGTGAACTTACAGTATTTAATGGTTGGGCACCAGGCCTATGGAAATGCCTTCCTGGATGTTCTTAGATTAGGTTAACTTCCATTGTTACCCAGGTCAACTGATTTATTCTAGCAACATTTGAATAAGTTTGATAAATTAGAAACTTTGGAAGAGCATACAATTAAAGGATGTCACTATAGTAGAGTTTATATTTTTGTTGTTATTTTCATTTAGGTCTATGGGTTATTCTGATACATTACATATAGAAAGGAAAATTCAGCATGGCATAGAAAATGGAAAGGTTGAGGAATTGCTTCATCAGATGGGAAGAAATGACCACGAAGCAGGAAGAACTCCTGAGGTGTAATACTGCCACTGTGACCTCCAAGGTAAGGCAAAGAAAACAGACCCTTCAGGTGACTACGTTAAAAATAATAACAAACTGCATTTGGCCCAAGAAAACGATGAGAATGAGAATAGTGATACATGAAATATCATCCTCATTATTCTCACGGGTAATTATGCTTTGTAAAATCCACACCACTCTCTTCTTTGTGGAAGACCGAGAGCTCTGAGAATATGACCTCATGAATACCATTTCACTAGCATTTGCAGCCCAGATTAGAGAAGCACAGACAGATGGTGTTCTGACTATAGGAAGCTTAGACTAGTTTTTTCTTTCTCTCTATTTTAGGGGGGTATATTTAAAATGACTCTATTTACTCTTTATGCTTCTAAACTTGTATATAATCTCCCCTGGGCAGTCTCTGATCTATTTCACCTTTGTGTGCTCTAGTACCATGTAACCAGATGTATTACCATACCTTATGCATAGTAGATGTGGAATAATTATGCGCAGAATTGAAGTCATTGTGCCTAATGTATTATAGAGAACAGAAGTAAGTGATGACAGTTCATCAAAGCCAAGTAGCTAGTGAAGAGTTTGATCTTATTCACTTATTTATATCAGATTATTAAATACTTCAAAACACATGTGGTCATCATATGCAGAAACATCCAAATTTGAAGTGACTTGCTGGCTTTTTTTCTTTTTAACTTCAATCAGGATAAAAACATATTCCTGAAAGTTCCTCGGCAGCTGTGGAAGAGAGAAGTGGAACCACTTCTTTCTCTATAGTCCTAAATCTAAGACACAATCTAGGATTGCCTTTAGTACGTGGAGGGAAATCCCTGAAGAGGACTTAACCAGGATCTTCCTGCCAGGTTATAGCTTTCCCTTGTCCCATACCTTAGATCATGCCGTTATCATTACTCTGATTTATGTACATTTCTGATGCAGGTATCTGTGAGGCCTTAGTGCCTTAAAGGTTTATCTGCTCCTTGATGACAGGCACCATCGCTTATGCATAATTATATTTTATGCAGCTTCCATCAGATTGTTTTGCATATCTCTGGCTCTTATATATTTAGTGAGTGAATAAGCATCATCCATTGAAAGATGTGTTCATTTGAGGCTGCACTTAGGAAGCTGGTCGTTATGGGAGTAGTTAGGAATTTCGACTCTAGAATTAGAATAGCACCTGGTTTGAATCCTGGCTCTACTCCCTTCACATGGGCCATCTTGCTTCAATCAGGAAACCTCATCTAAGCCCCATGAACGTCGGAAGGCTAAAGGATGAAATAAGGCAGGAAAGTCTCAGAGCAGGGTCTGGGTCACAGCCAGTGCTCTGTGCACGTCAGTTTCGTTCTGCGTTTTCCCTGGCAAACACTGTCTCCTGGCCAAACAAGTTGTGCTGATGGAGCCTTACAGTCTCTGGATTTTAACTTGCTTCTCTATTTCCATGACAGCAATGAAAAATATTTCTCTTCACATCAATATTTCAGCAGAGCAGGTATCTTTGTCTCTCTACAATCTTTTGATTTTCATCTACTCAGTGTCACCATTCATTTGGACCAGGGGTGAAGTGAACTCCCAAAAGAACTTAAAAAGTGCTCACTGTTTAGGTATTCTGACAATATTGTCATAAGCCACCGTTTTCAATTAAGGAAGTGTCAAAGCCTTGTCTACAGTGCATACTGATCAATACTGGAGGGAATGTGGTGGTACCTAGTGCTACAGTAAGAGAATAGACAATGCCCTGGTGAGGCCTGTCTATCATTTTCTCTTGCTGAAGGTCTTGAAGAAGCCATGCACACAAGGAAGGATGCAAATGAGGGGTAGTGGCTGTCTCTCTACACCTGGCCCGCTGTCTGATGCTCCAAACGTGAGCTCTCCTGCCAGCTTGTCAAAGTCCCTAGTTCTGGCTCAGACTCAAATGTTCTTCTCTGAATGACCTAACCCTGGATCCCATTCTCACTCACTTGCTGATAGTGAGAAATCCCAAGGGACCAGCTCTTCACGTGAGAAGATGGATGATGCCGACAAGAAGAAGAGGGGGACCTGGACTTTGTTTACAGGTCCTAGATGTGGCCGACCTGATCAGTCCTTACTGCCTGCTGGAGGAAAAATGGGGAATAGGTTGGGGTGGCAAGAGACCAGAGGCATCTCTATTTGGGGAAGTGGAAGTACAGATTTGTCTTCCCTCCAGATTTCAACACAAGAAGATTCACTTCTATTTTAGATGTGAAGTAGTTTAACACATGGATTTTAGCACCACTACTATACATAATGACCAAGTTGAGTCTATCTACTTTAAAGACATTGTAAAGAATTGTGCTTTTCTTCATTTCCAGTATGTAAATGTCCTTTCTATTGGTCTTACTTGTTTGTGCATTTGTGTTTTTTGCTATTAATTTTTATAGTATAAAAGAACTCTGTCAACAGAAAATACCCAAATAAGCTTGTGTTTTCTGTAAGTGATTTTCCATATTTCTGCCTGTTATAAAATAAAGATATTATGTAACCCTAAGGAACTCTGATAGGGAAACATTTCTCAAAATATTTGGCTTCCTATTTTTTCTGCTTGTGAAATTTACTTGTTTTGACACTGGAGAAACTAGACATTTAATTGTGGCAAAAATCCTTTAATGTTTAACTGTGGAAGTCCTAGTTTTATAAGAGCTTCCAATTAGAGGAAACTCAGTCGAATTAATTCTGATAGACATTATTTCTTGATATAAATATGAACAATGTGGATTTCCTGGTACTAGATACACATCTTCACTTATGTAAGGACTACAGCAGCTTGGGTTTTTATGTGGGCAGTGGATGAGCAGTTACTGGGTTGGTGCCAAGAGCAAAGCAAGCTCAGGGGGCAGGTGGTTGTAGAAGGAAACTAATGTTTATTCTTCCAATGGCCAGATGCTGAAATGATCTAAGTGTATGTGATATCTTCTTTCATTCCATCCTTAACGCTGTACCATTGCTGTACACTGCAGGCAGGGAAAACTGATTTACACAGAGGAGGAACTGCTGCTGAAGATCCTTCAGAGAATAAGCACAGAACCCGGATTTTAAATCGGGGCTGTCAGGCTTTACAGGTGTTTTTTGTTAGTGTCTTCTCTGTGCCTGCCGAGGTAGCACCAACATGCCATCAAGCTTTGGGGTATCTCCTCTTCCGTTGGTGGATCTCCTGCCACACCCATGAGAAGAAACTTGGCTGACCTACACATGCAGATGAAGACATGGGGAGAGAGATGCCTAACCACATCAGCACCACCATTCTAACACAGGCCTCACACACCCAAAGGAGAGCAGCCTGCACTATTGAGGCTGGACTCTAAGAGCAGCCTGGCCAATGGCCAGTCATGGGAAATACAGAGACAAAATTACTCATTGTTGTTGTAAGTAACTAAGTTTTAGAGTGATTTGGTTTGCATCAGAAGCCAATTGATACACATGAAATTGTTTTTGAAGTGAGGGTGTGAGTTACATGACAAGGAATGTCCTAATCCCTAAATGAAGAGAACTGGCACAATTTAAGTGACACAATCTAAATTAACCTCCATCCAACACTATCACCATACTCTAGAGTGGAATTTATCACAAGTCCTATACTATGCTTATTGTTCCACATACTTGACCACTTTTTGTCCTTGTAACAATCTCATGATGTGGATGTTGTTTTCTTTACTTCAAAGAAGACTAAACTAAGATTCAGAATGGTTAAGTCACACATCCAAGGTCACCAACAATAAGTGCTGTTGTCAGGATTTGAAATGGGCCTAACCTAAAAGTTTGTGCTGTTGCTTTCAAACATCTCTAAGATAGATGATGAGTGGAAGCAATGGTACGAGGAGAGGAAGTTTATAAGCAGGATTGTTGGGCCAAAGCTGTCCACTCAAATTAGGAGAATCTGTCACTTTTTTGATAGGGCAGCCTTTGTTAAAAGTGATGAATTGGTGGGAAATATTCCATGGTGAAGTTCAAGACACTAGGAGTAAATTGGAAAGGGGCAAGAGGCAAAATGAAAAGGAAACTAAGTGGGAGAAGAAAGTGAGTTTAGAAAAAAAGAACTCACATGGCAATTCTTGTTTCTGGGTCTTGCCAGCCTGAGGAGCGGGGAGAGGCCTCTGAGATGTCACTGTGACAGGCCCAACCCTGGATTTAAGAGGGGAGAGAGCCAGGGCTGGCAGATAATTAAAACAATGATGCTTCTCCGTGATTCTCTTCCAGTAGGCTCTTCATCAGCCTGGGTACCTTGTCTTGGATCATTTATATTCTCCTTGTGCCTCATAGACTTAAACTAATTTTGACTAGCTTATTATGAGCAGATGTTCATGTCATATATTAGCTATGATAAATTCACTTTGTCCCTCTTTTCTCTTCTGTTTTAGATGAATTGAAGACAGCATTGACAAAGTTTAACTTAAGTTTATAGCATACAAATGGCTACAGGCTTGCACACATGGTAATATTTGAATTAGACGTTTAAGAGTTATCATTGGTATAAGCATCTGAAGTCATCCCTTGCTCACAGGAGCAGTATTTTTGCATCATGAGTATGTTAATGTGTATATAATGGCTGTGACTTTCTCCACTGAACAACATATGTGTAACTTCTCTTAACCAATGAGTAATGTGGCATAAACAAATTAGAAGTGCTGTCACGTGACTTCACAGTCAAGTAACCAGAATCTAATTAGTTTGATTCAATCTAGAAAGCAACTTCATTATTGCCAAGACAGTGATTCAGTACTCTGTGCTAAATGAACTAGATGTGAATGTTTAACAGTCAATTTGCACCATGTGTTTTTGTGAAAAGCAGGAAAGGTCCAACTAGGGTTGCAAGGAAACTCTAAGATTTGAAACTAAATGAGAACTGGAGGTAAAGAAAACAGACAAATGGTAGTGTTTTAGTCATAGCGAGAGTTAGCCGAACACTTAACGGAAGGAACCCAGTCCCTGTAGTAGATTTGTGTCTGTTGCCATTAGTTCACGATCCTCCTTGCTACATTTAGGATACTAATGCTTTGGATGTTATGTGGAATAACTTAATGAACTACACATGTTTAGTGGAAATAGTTTCATTATAAGTTGTGATACATTTCAGAATCTTGTAGACACTCGCCACTGTTGAAAAATCCAATAAAACATCAAATCTTTATATTGCTCTATAGAATGTAGCAACAAAAATTTCTTAAATTAGCATAACTTTGCATTTTTATTGTGACTACATGTTGGCTCATTTGATCATCATTAATCCATCTGGCCAAGATATGACAGATCAAATGGTACCAGTTGACTTGAGAGGCAGCTGAAAGTCAGCTAGTCTCTGGTTATAGACACCCTGGCAACAGGAAGTGAAAAGAGGAACAAAAGACAACTTTTCTGGACTTGAGAGAAAAACTTCAATACATTTTTATATTGCTTGTTCTCTCTAGAACTAAAAATATTTTTGACTCCTCCAGTGAAATAATCTAGAAGCATTATGAAAGAGACATGTAAAAATATATTTTGACAGTGACGATGCTAGAAATAGTTGAAGGCGTGGAGTCTATGTATTTCCTGCTATGTTGCTAAGCCTTCAGTCACGAGTTCCAAGCACATTCTCTTAGCATCAATTAAAAAACAATTCTTTTGTAGAGTTATTTCCCATTTTCAAAAATTGCTGTCAACTTCCAGGTCCTAAGAGGTTGGATATTTGTTTATTCAGGGCAATGCCAACTGTTTAGATCGATAGAATAGGACTGAAGATCTTCTGAGAGCAGCTTTTGCTAGGAGATGTCATGGCTGGACCATAGCTTCATCAGCTAAATACCGTAAAGAAGAAAAATGAAAAAATGTAACAAATGACAACTTTGCCCTGGGACAGAGACATATTTTATGCAAGTAATTTGGATGACTTGAATTTGAAAACACAACAATGTAAAAGCAACAAAATATTGGGCAGTTTGACTACAAAACATCATATAAACATCGTCTAATTTTTCTGAGGCCATGATTCCCACTGACTTTAAAAGATGTTATGTGGGGCCTGCACTGTTGCCTAATGGGTAAAGCTGCTGCTTGCGGTGCTGGTATCCCATCTGGGGACAGATTCGAATTCCGGCTACTCTACTTCCTTCCAATCCAGTTCCCTTGCTAATGCACCTAGCAAAGAAGAAAAAGATGGCCCAAGTCCTTAGGCCCTTGCACACATGTGGGAGACCTGGAAGAAGCTCCTGGCTCCTGGCTTCGATTTGGGAGTGAACCAGCAGATGGAAGATCTTACTCTATGTCTCTCTTTTTGTAACTCTGCCTTTCATATAAATAACTTAATTTTTTTTTAAAAAAAGAAGCTATCTGCATAAAGCAGAAAGTCTATAAAAACTTGATGATGGGAGTATCTTCTGTCAATTGAATAAGATAAATTTCAGTGTGTTTGACTTAGAGTTTAGAAAACTGCTGAAGAGGAGACTCATTGAACTTGTTCTACAGTGGTATTCCTTGAATCATAAACACTTAAAGCATACACTGCAGTTTCAATAAAAGGACTAAGATGATTTTGTACAATCAGAAATAGTAATGGGTATAATTTCTTAGAATTTGGAAAATGTTTCTAAAAAATTTCACAACCCAGGTCACAAAAATGTTAGTAGTGCTACCAAAAAAAAGTTAGCATGATTTTTCTTTTTATTACATGTTTTTTTGTGTGTTTTATAATGAATGATATCAAGGTTAATATTCAGGGGTAGTTTTCAAAATGAAAATTTTCATGATGAAATTCTACCATTATCAGAATTCTCAAGGCTGAGGTTGGAGAATTTTTATAAAAAGAGCAAAAATTACTTTCCAGGGTATTCTGAAAATCATTTTGCTTTTGATATTCATTGAGATAATTTACTGATAATTTTCTACTCTTGATTGTGACTTTTATTTTTCTCTACTAGAATTTCAATTCTACTCAGAAATTATCACCAGAATATCCACGTTGCATTGAAAATCCCCATTCTCTGATGTTTTTGGTTTCCCTGTATTTCGTTCCTGTTACTCCTGCAGGAGCTTCAGCTTTCTTTCAACATCCAAGTCCTGCTTGTTTATCCCATTCTCATGGCGTCTCACTTTTCACTGCCAGCTTTAAGTTCTGCACACCTCCTTGTAAGAACCTCTCACGATTTCTACTCTACTCTCTAGACATTGTTCATTTTTTATTAACATTATTTATTTGACAGGTAGAGTTACAGTGAGAGAGAGAGACAGAGTGAAAGGTCTTCCATCTGATAGCTCACCCCTCAAATGGCCACAATGGCCAGAACTGTGCCGATCCGAAGCCGGGAGCCAGGTGCTTCCTCCTGGTCTCCCATGTGGGTGTAGGGCCCAAGCACCCACCTGGGCCATCTTCCATTGCCTTCCTGGGCCACAGCAGAGAGCTGGACTGGAAGAGGAGCAACCAGGACAGAATCTGGTGCCCCGACTGGGACTAGAACCCAGGGTACTGGCACCGCAGGTGGAGGATTAACGTAGTGCGTATGGCACCGGCCCCCTCTCTAGACATTATGAGTATATGATATCTCAAAAGCTCATGGAAAATGGAATTTAAAAAGCATGTTTATTTTGTTCCAAAATTTTGTGAAGTCTGTGCATAATTGTTTTATAATATGCATTTTCAAAGAAATTTATGGTTTCAAAAGTTTTCAAACCAAAATGAACATCTTTTAATTCAATATTCTTTGAATGTTTGAAGTTCCTGCAAACTCATTCTACTAGAAACAAATCCCAGAAAGGCCCAAATTTTTTTGTTTTTTTTTTTTCCCCGAAGATTTAATTATTTGAAAGGCAGAGTTACAGAGAGGGAGGGACAGACTGAAAAAGAGAGGGATCTTCCATCCATTGTTTCACTTCCCAAATAGCTGCAAAGGCTGGGGCTGGTCCAGACCAAAGTTAGGAACCAGAAGCTATACCCTGATCTCCCATGTGGGTAGCAGGAGCCCAAGCAATTGGAGTACCTTCTGCTGCCTTCTCTGAAACATTATTAGGGAGCTGGATTGGAAGTGGAACATCTACTTACTCCAACCAGTGCTTATATGTGCTGCTGGTGTCACAGGCAGTGGCTTAACTCACTGGCCACAGTATCAGTCCCAAGATTCCATTTTTGAGAACTATTTCAACACAAAAATATGCACATCTCAGTCATCATGTATCCAACAAAGTTGTATGGGTTTCCTGTGTTGTCTTTGGTGTTGTGCTATTCTGGAGATTTGATGATGAGCAAGACACACACACACACACACACACACACACACACACATTGTTCTTACTCTTATGGGAATAATTCTAATTAGAAAGACAAAAATAATTCATTAAACAAATCATTTCATATTATATGTATTGTGAAGAAATATATAATAAGGGAAGATTTTAGCACAACTAAAATAGCTAACAATTGAGAAACATTTGAAAACATTATGGTAAATCAAATCTGAGGGAATATAATTTAGCTATTGAAAGCTGTAATTATCAAAACTGCCACTACACATGGAAAATACTTGCGATGAAATGTTCATAGAAAAATATGTGATAAAATGTAATATATCACTCTGTCTTTGCAAAATATATAGAGATAAAGACGAAGAAAATTCCTTTTTGAGAGCAAACAATTTTTATAATTGCCAAGTTATTTTGGACTAATTTGTTAAAGGGCATGAAATAGGAAAACAATGTAATTTTTTTGTGTCTAGTTAAGCATAGTGTCTCTTACTAGATCCATCCATACTCCATAATACTTGATTTTTCATAAAGAGAAACTTGAGGCTTTGAAGTACATTTTGAGTTATCAAGGAAAAGAAAATAATTTTCTTCAGTCTAATTTCTGTGTTAAGTATATTTTTTGTGGAATAATTTTTCATAATCAGTGATATATGCATGGAATTAAGTAGGGCAATAATCTGTTAGCAAGAATGTTTGATTAACCAGCCACATAATTTTCTGATACCCTAGATAAGAGTTATTTGTAGGCAAAAATAAATAAATTAGAGCTCTACTCCAACTGCTGCTTTCTGTTGCTCTTCAGTTTCTTAGAGGATGTTGCTTACTCAATTAGTATCTTGCAAAGATATCTTGAGAAGCCTAGATCTATGAATTTTGAGTTTACTTCCAGATAATAGACAGTTGTTGAGTACCTGCTCTTTTCTTGTCACTGAATATTTGGGGCTGGGAATTATTAAATATATTTTATTGTTTTTGTCTGAACCTGTATCAATTCATTCAAAATATAGCTAGGCTATAATATCAATGATGATAATCATTGCTGAATTAAACACAGGTTCTGTGGAGAGACATATCATGATATTGAATGTGTATACTAAAATTTTTGTTACATCACAATTAAGTAAAATTAAATTGTTAAATGTGACTTAGGATCATTGATATATGATACAGAACCTAGAAAATGATCAATAATTGACCCTCAGATGGTTCTCCTAGACCAAAATTCCAGCCCAGATCCTGGGTTGATCCTGGGAGATGGCTTTGGCAAAGAGGAGGGTTCCTCAATGGGAATCTGAAGAAATTTCCATTTTGATTAAACTTTTATCAATGGTGGCCAAATGACAGAAAAGAGAAGGGGGAGAGTGAACTTTTCACAGGCATAAATTGATTCAATTTAAAGAACACAATGTCCTTTCTTTTGTGAACTAATGACTATTGTAGGTGGGATTTTTGTTTTGTTTTAATGTGTTTGGTAAAATAAAGCAGTAGTAGTCCTATGGTGACTTCTTGGATATCTTTGGGAAATTTTTGAATCCATGGAATTCAATGAGTATGAGTTGTGGGCACACTAAAGTCCTAGTGTCCTCAGGACTGGTGTTGACTTAGCTCTGCCATATCAGAGATGTGTGTTCACAAGCATGCCTGGATCTCAATTCCTCAGCTCGTGAAGTAAATCCTATATGAAGGCATCAAGGCAATGCCAGCCAGTGTGGCTAAATTCTTTTTAGCTTCAAAATTCAACTTGTACTCTTATCAATTTCTCAGGATATTTTGTTTTAAAAATATTTTTATTTATTTTCGTTTATTTGAAATGCAGACACACACACACACACACACATGAAGGGGAGAGAGAGAGAGAGAGTAACTGAGAGGGCAAGAGAGGTCTTTTAACCACTGATTCACATCCCAAATGCCTGCAACAGCAGGGGATGGACTAAGCTGAAGTCCGGAGCCCAGGACGGGATCCTGGTCTCCCATTTGGGTTGTAGTGGCTCGAGTACTCAAGACGTTATATGGTTATATGTTGATTCCCAAGATGTGGATTAGAAGGAAGCTGGGACTGGAAGCAGAGCAAGAACTCTAACCCAGGCACACTGATATGGGCTGCAGGTATCTCAACCACTGTCCCAGATGCTTGTGCCTCAGGGTACTTTCTTGGTATCTTTGCAACAATCCATTTTCATTGGAGACTAAGCAATTCCTGTGTCATCTGAATTATGTCATTAAACTTTGAGTGACACCGTGAATCATGTTGAGTATCAACCGACATGGAAAACAGAATGGACACACAAGTCAGAAACCACTGGTCCTCAAACCTGCAAATCATAATTAGTTCTGTAAGAGTCTAGGAATTGGATGGAGAGAGGAAGATAAGCCACTCTCTGAAATTGAAGGAGTAGTAGTTTTCTCTCTGTATTTCAGACCAAAAGGCTCTAATTCCATAAAGTGTTGGTACAAGGATGAAAATGGATGAATTCAACATTATTTTTATTGAAACAAATTTTCTCATGTAATGCCAATTTATTTTTGAATATGCGATGTTTTTAAATCGAAAACCTTCATTATAGTACTATTAAATTTGATCTCTTGGCATGTCAAGAATTCTCATATAACTCTTAAAATAAGATATCTAGCTAAAAATGGAAGAAACATTTATTTTAAGTTCAGTATTTAAATCACTACCTTGAATGACTGCTGAAATTAGCCTGATATCAACTTTATATACCTTTATAATTTTTTTTATTTTGACAACATGGTTTCACAAGCTGTGATTAGTTCAGGGTTTATGGGGGCGTAATGTACAAGATAAGCAGGTTGGAAAGTTTTTTGACTTATCAAAGCCTCATTTGAGAAGTAAGGAAATGCTGCTTTCTTGACTGGCATCTCCATAATTATTTGCATAATTTTTTGAGCGGTTTGACAAGTTCCCATTTGTCTTTACAATACAAGAACTATAGGGAGAGCAATCTCAGAGCTTCAAGGTATTTTTAAAATCTTTTCTGCACAAACAGTATTTCAGCCAGAGGGGGAGAATTGACACCTTTTGGATTTTTAGGTCACATCACAATGCTGGGACTCCAAATCCACTAAACGTTGGCTCTAAGGGACATTTTGACATCATTCTTACACTCTCTGAATGAACATTTAAATATTTATGCAATTTTTCAGTCTAGAAGAGGAACTGTACCACTTCCCTGAATGAGAGGTTAAGCAAAGGTTAGAATGTTACAAATTAGAACTAAATAGGACACTGATACTGAGCCTAGAATCCTGTTAGTTAGACTAATAATGAATCAAGTCAGTGAGACAAAGGGTCCCTCAAGGTGAGGTTTGCTAGAGTTTGAATATAAATGGCCCTATTATTATTAATGCACCCATTCATGAAAACGCTCCCCTCATAGTTTATCAGCAGAAAAGGCACAGCATCAGTCAGTGGCAAAGTGGGGGTAGAGAATATTTCCTGTCACTCAGGCTATGCCAAACTTTAGTAAGGAAGTAGAAAGTTTTGCCTGATTTGAAGCATTTCTTCATATTTTTCATGTTGAATAAGGGTTTTCCATTGTTTTTTTCACTGGGGACTCATAACACTATGTTTTAAGGGAAAGCATCAAAAATGTTTAACAAGAAGCAAGTGTTTGACCTATTGGGGAAGACATTGGTTGAGCTGCCCATGTTGGAGTGCCTGCATTTGACTCTGTTTTTGACTCTGCAAACTCCAGCCTTCTGCTGCAGACCCTGGGAGGCCCGGAGGCAGCAGTGCTGGTTGCAGGGGTTGGGTTCTTTCCACCTGTATGAGGGGCCTGGTTTGGGTTTCTGGCTCTTGGCTTTGACCTCAATGCTCCCAACCCCCGGTTTTTGTGAGCATTTGAGCAAATCCAAAGCAAACAAAAAAACCACAAACAAAAAAAAATTTTAACAATTTTAGGATTCATTTGCAAAATTAAATTGTAATATATCTGTTTTATTACCTATTTTCATTGTCTTGATGCATTTCTCTCCATATATGAGGATACTTCAAAAATTTCTAGAAAAATGGAATTAAAAGGTAAGTTTACTTTGGCACAAAATTTTCTGAAACCCATTAATAATTTTTTTTCATAATAGATGTTTTGTTTGCATTCTTCCATATATCATGAGAATGAAATAACGTAAAATCTGTTAACGATGTTTTAGTCCTACTACCCAAAGCTTTATCCTTGTTCTTTATTATAAGTGAAAACGGGCTGTTTCCCAATCTATAATTCTGAAGACGATTCAGAGATGAACAGAATGAAATTTAGATATTTTTGTGAAATTAAATTTATCTTTATTAGTTTGTTTCATAATTATATTTAGAAGATTTTCTCTTTGTGTAGTCTAGCTGGGGAGGAATGACCGATCAAAGGTCTTGGAAGTTAAAGCATTTACCAACTTCCCTTCAGTGCATTGAGTGAACTGAGTTTATGTGAAGCTTAAAATAAAAGCAAGCCTGCTTTGCCCCCAGATTTGGTTATCTTTCTCTGCAGTGCCATAAGAAGTCATACTGTGCTGAGAATGATACTGTTGCAGTAACATTTAATATTGCTTATTGAAACTCAAAGTTTAAAAATTGAATTAGATTCACATTGTTCTGCTTTAGCAAACTTCATCTGGAATGCGATGCCAATAAAATTTCTACAAATACTGGTTTATGATTTCTGCTGTTTTAGTAGATAAGCCTGGACGCACATTAATTTTAATAGAGTACATATCAAGTTGGTTGTTTCACTTTTTCTAAAACAAAAGAATTTAGATATATTTAGACTCAGTGAGAAAGTGTATGTGAATGAACAGTGTGGCTGAAACAAGCATTATGAATATTCATCATATATTATTTTGCACCCATTTTGAGCCAGGTTCTGTGTCAAGCTATGGAAAATAATGGTGTATTAAAATAATGAGATTTTGGGGCCAGCACTGTAATGTAGCGGGTAAAGCCACTGCCTGCAGTGCTGGCATCTCATATGGGCTGCAGTTCATGTTCTGGTTGCTTACTTCCAATCCAGCTCTCTGCTATGGCCTGGGAAAGCAGTGGAAGATGGCCCATGTCCTTGGGCCCCTGCACCCATGTGGGAGACCTGGAAGAAGCTCCTGGCTCCTAACTTTGGATTGCTGCAGTTCTGGTTGTTGCAGCCATCTGGGAAGTGAACCAGTGGATGGAAGATCTCTCTCTCTCTGCCTCTGCTTCTGCCTCTCTGTAACTCTGCCTTTCAAATAAATAGCTAAATTTAAAAAAGAGAGAGAGAATGAGGTTTGAGAGGCAGAGAGAGACAGAGATGGAGAGGAACAGAGACAGAAGAAGAAAGAGCTCCCATCCACTGATTCACTGCTCAAATGCCCACAATGGCTGGGGCTGGCTAAGGGGCCAGGAGTACAGAGTCTTCTACAATGGCCAGAAATCCATCAGCTGAGCCATGACAGCTGTCACTCAGAATGTGTAGTGTTGGGAAGCTGGAGCTGGGAATCAGTCAGGTACGCTGATATGGCAGGTGTGCTTCTTAACCCTGAAGGTCAACACTACTCTTTAGAAAATAAATAACCTGCTCCTAAGCCAGTCAAAATGTTGCAAAATCTTTTATAATATGGATCTAGTTTTCTAAATTCTGTTCAATGCCCTGCTCAATGTGTTTGTTCATAATTTGAGAGCTTTGCTAATCAACCAGATTCTCTATGCCAAAAAAATGCAGTTCTCATTATATCAGCATGGCGGGTGTTGTGACGCAGGAGGTGAAGATGTCACTTGTGATGGCAACATTGCCATCCCATATGAGCGCCGATTGGAGTCCCAGCTTCCCCTCTTCTGATCCAGCTCCCTGCTAATGCACCTGGGAAAGCAGTGGAGGATGACCCCGGGTACTGGGACCCAGCCATCCAGGTGGGAGACCTGGATGAAGTTCCTTGTTCCTGGCTTTGCCTTCACCCAGCCCCATCATTGTGGTCATTTGTGGAGTGATCCAGAGGAAGAATGTCTCTCTCTATTTCTCCGTAATTCTGCCTTTCAGATAGATAAATAATCCTTTAAAAAATTAGCAATATATAATGTATATATACATTATAACATACATATATATTATATATACATATATGTGTATATATACATATAATATATTACATAGCATATACATCATATAGCATATATATTAATGTATCAATATATAATATATAATACATATACACATATTAATATATACATAATATATGTATTGTATAATATATAATACATATGTATTATGTATTGTATAATATATAATACATAATATTATTTATTATATACAATATATTCATACATATTATAAATAATGTGTATAAGGTATGTTTTATATATATAATGTATATTATGAAGAAACTATGTATGGGTTTCAAAAAAGTTTTTGCACCAAAATAAATATCTTTTAATTCTATACTCCTCTAAGTTTTTAAAATTACCTTTGTGTATTTATATATATATATTTATATATATTTATTATATATTTATATATATATTTATTTTATATATATAAATATATATATCATTAAATGATATTTATTTTGGTGCAAAAACTTTTTTGAACTCCATGTACAGTTTCTTCATAATACACATTTTCCTTCAACTTTTTGATGACCCCAAGTGCTGCTGACAATCAAATTTCAGATGACATTACCATAACCTTTCCTACACACTGAATTAAAATTAAGGAAGCATTTTCTGGTACAATTACATCTTAAGCATTTTGGAACTGTTCAGACACTTGGAGGCACTCTTTCAGATCAGACGTCCTGTGAGAGCTAAGCATTACTTGCATGTTTTCAAATTCCTTGTTGAGCTGGTCTTGGGCTTTCTTAGTTGATGCCTTTGGAACTCTCAGAATCATGTTCTGGGATGTGATTTCTCTTTCTTCAAACCTGTTTACTCTTCACCATCCCCGACTGGGTCACTCAAAACATCAAATCCAAGGGAGATGTTCAGTCCCCTCTTCAGCTTTAGGCTTCCACAGAAGTGCGAACTCCTTCAGAATTCTTCACTGAGTCTACACAGCTATTTCTCTCATTTTCCAGGCTCTGCCTTCTGTTCTTCACTGTTCCTTAATCTTTTTCCTCATCCATGAAGGGTATTTTCTCCCCAGAATGACCCACCTTTGATTCCACTTATGTTCATAACTTTGATGAGGATACTTCCAAAATTCATAGAAAATGGAATTACAATGAAAGTTTATTTTGCTGCAAAAATTTAAAATCCATGCATATGAGGGAGGCTTTCAGAACGTTCATGAAAAATATGGATTATGGAAAAACTACACATGGATTTTACTTTTTTTGCACGAAACATCTTAAATTCCATTTTTCCACGAACTTCTCAAAATCCCCATGGATGTCCTCCTTAGTCACTCTCGTTCGCATTTAGGATGTCAAATGCAATTTACAGTTCTGGAAGGCTCCCAGATCTCCATTTTTCATGCTCTGGCTCCAGAGCCCGGGGAGTACTCCCAGCTGTCTGCTGGAGATATTCATGCGGACACTGTGCAGGAGCTTATCTACATCTAAACCCCTTTCATGGGGGCTCCTGTCTCCCACAACGTGCCTACACATGCACAAAGAGAAAACTTGCTTCTCATCCGGGTTTGTAACATTTCCTGCAGGACCTAGTATTCAATTGTACTCGGTTCATTTGCTCTCTAATTTCCTACGTCCAGTTCAGCAGAAGGCGCAGTCGGAACTCTTTGGTGTTTAGTATTTCCTCTATATAACTAGTTTAGTTAACCCCTTACCTTTCTCCATTGCCCACAGACACCTGGAGCTCCATGCTGCTTTGCTGGGGTTGCCACAGCAAGGTACCACAAACAGTGTGGCTCAAACAACAGACATTTGGTATTTCGCAGTTCTGGAAGCCTGAAGTCAAGATCTCACCGAGCTGGTTCCTTCTGAGGCCAGTGAGAGCCATGCTCTCCCTGTGCTTCGTCACATCACCCTTCCTCTGTCACATGTCTGCCTCTGTGTGCAACTGCCCGCTTTTTCTAAGATCACTGGTCACCTTGGATTAGGGCCCAGCCCTAGTCACCTTGTCATTACTGTTACTTAAAAAAAGAGATGACTTATTTTGAAAGGCAGAGTGAGAGAGAGAGAAAGAAAGAGAGAGTGAGAGAGGGAACAAATGTCTGGGCTGTCTTCATTGCTTTCCAGGCACATTAGCAGGAAGCTGAATCAGAAATGCAGGGGGACGAGGACTCAAACCAGGCATGCGGTTGTGGGCTACGTAGCCTAGCTTTTCATTATTTTAACTAAAATACCTGAAAGGAGCTTTGGAGGGGGGAAAGATCTATTTGGCCTTAGAATTTGGAGGTTCATAGCTCAGGAGAGGAAGGTCACATTCATCTCGTGTCTGGAAGAGGCTGGCATGGCTGAGTAGTACAGAGGAATGATGACAGGGTGATCCAGGAAGCAGGGAGAGGGAAGCCAGGCAGAACTCAGCTTGAACTACATGCCCTCTTGTGGAAACTACATTCTGAGGGCTCATCCGCAATGTCTTTTTTTTTTTTTTTAAGATTTACTTATTTATTTGAAAGTCAGAGTTACACAGAGAGAGGAGAGGCAGAGGGAGAGAGGTCTTCCATCTGTAGGTTCACTCCCCAATTGGTCACAATGGCCGGAGCTGAGCTAACCTGAAGCCAAGAGCCAGGAGCTTCTTCTGGGTCTCCCATATGGGTGTAGGCAGGGGCGTAATGACTTGGGCCATCTTCCACTGCTTTTCCAGGCCATAGCAGAGAGATAGATGGGAAGTAGAGCAGCTGGGACTTGAACCAGTGCCCATATGGGATGCTGGCACTGCAGGCGGCGGCTTTACCTGCTACGCCACAGTACTGACTCCCTTCAGTGTCTTGAGACATTCCATCACACCCACTTCTCTGATGCCATAATTGGATCAAGTATCCACCCTTAGCCCATTAACCCTTAACATTAAGACTTCAGAGTTTCAACATCTACTTGAGTTTGGAGATCTACGTCCTGCTCAGTAACAAGGTCTTTCCCCAAATGATGTCACACTCAAAGGTCCTGAGGGCTAGGACTCTCCTTAATGGGGGATACTTGTTTGGCTTGTGATCCAATGTGAGCCCATGTGATCTAGACATCTGGATGTTTGTAAACAGAAAGGCTTCCCTAGCTCTAGCTCAGGGCACTATGATGATAATGAAGCATTAGATAGCATGGATGAACTCATACTATTAAATTAAAAAAAGTACAGTAATGTAAGCTACCCATGGTCTCATTTATAAAATGAGGGATTGATGGGAAGCCTGTGGCCACAGGAGGCTTTCCCAGATATTCTCTCCTATACTTTAGCCCTTACTTGTGCTTTCCTCGAGTAGTTCATGTCATGTTGACCCTGCTACATTAATCATAAATATTCTCAAAATGTGGTCATGTATTTGCTTTAAGTTCAGTCTTGGTGTGTGATTTTTACCAATGGCATTTCCAAGTAGCTCTTGCTTCCTACCAATAAGAGCATTTATTTATTTTTTAAAATGATTTATTTAACTTTATTAGACGTGCAGAGTTACAGAGTGAGGGAGAGACAGAGAGAGAAAGAAGTCTTCCATCTGCTGCTTCACTCCCCAAATGGCTGCAACAGCTGGAGCTGGGCTAGGCCGAAGCCTGGAGCTAAGAGCTTCTTCTGGGTGTCCCATGTGAGTGTAGGGACCCAAGCACTTGGGCCATCTTCTGCTGTTTTCTCAGGTGCATTAGCAGGGATGTGGGCTGGAAGTGGAGCTGCCTGGACTTGAACCAGTGCCCATATGAGATGCTGGAGTTACAGGTAGCAGCTTTACCTGCTATGCCAAAAGCAGTTATTTTAAATCATAATCAGCTTCAGTGGGTCTTTCCTATGTCCTTATATGACCTCTTTTTGGTTGGAGGTGGGACATAATTAGCCTGGCTGAAAAAGTAACTAAAGGAACTTCCTGTCAGAAGTTAAAGTTGACAAGGGCAAACCTAGTGGACAAAAGATGAACTCCACCATGATGTCTGTGCTGAATGTCGTGGGACCTCAGTGCAGGTGTGGCCTGGTCCCTCCGAGGGTGACTGTTGTATCCACTCGTTTACTGCAACAGAATGTTACAGAGGCTAATGACAGTCAACGCTAACATTTTATTTGAGAGGCAAGGCAACCAATCGGTACCAACACCCCTTACCAGAGTGTGGCCCCAAAAACTGAATTACATATAGAATTCTATACGCTAGGGCCCACAGTTTTTTTTCTAAGATTTATTTATTTATTTGAAAGAGTTACACAGAGAGAGGAGAGGCAGAGAGAGAGAGAGAGGTCTTCCATCTGATGGTTCACTCCCTAATTGGCCTCAATGGCTGGAGCTGCCCTGATTAGAAGCCAGGAGCTTCTTCCAGGTCTCTCACATGGGTGCAGGGGCCCAAGGACTTGGGCCATCTTCTACTGCTTTCCCACCATAGCAGAGAGCTGGATCAGAAGACGAACAGCCAAGTCTCGAACTGGTGCCCATATGCCTGGGCCCACAGTTTTGAAACTTCTTGTCATGCAGTTACCAGGCCCAGGATGTAGTTGTAAGATAAATGTGGTGAGGCACATTTCTGCAATCTTAGGCAGAACACTGGGTTGAGCCTTTTCTTGGTTCTTGGAATTGGCCCCATACATCAGTCCCTGGAATTTGCCCCACACAGTTTCACAAGATAGCCATTAGCAAGCAAGCAAGCAAGACTAATCTTTACAGAAGTGGGAAATGATGCAGCTAGCTTTTAGCCACACTTACTCCGTTTTGATTTCAACTCTGCAGTGACAACATCTGCCTCTCTTCCACCAAGATAACTGGGTGATGGATGGTTAAGAACTTGGAACAGCAAAAATTGTCATGTTCATGTTAATTGTAATAAGACTATGACAGCGTAGATAGGAGCAAATAATTGATGTATTACCAGCAAGTTTGAAAACAGAGTTCGATCTGGATTTATGCCTTGAGAGACTGTGTCTCCTTGATTGTACTGTATTTGGTTTTATTTAAGAACAGGTCAGGGGCCGGCACTGTGGTGTAGTGGGTTAAAGCCCCAGCCTGAAGTGTGAGCATCCCGTATGGGCGCTGGTTTGAGTCCTGGCTGCTCCACTTCCAATCCAGCTCTCTGCTGTGGCCTGGGAAAGCAGTAGAAGATGGCCCAAGTGCTTGGGACCTTGCACCAATGTGGGAGACCCAGAAGAAGCTCCTGGCTCCTGGCATTGGATCGATGCAGCTTTGACCATTGTGGCCATTTGGGAAGTGAACTGGCGGATGAAAGACCCCCTCTCTCTCCTCTGGCTCTACTTCTATCTGTAACTCTGCCTTTCAAATAAATAAAAATAAATCTTTTTTTTTTTTAAAGAACAGATCAAAGGGACATTTTTTTCTTTGTCTAAACCAGTGAGTAAACGCACTCTCCGGCAACCTTGTCTGAATATTTCTTGATGCATAATCAGGGGAAGGAGTAGCTTGGAACCAGAGCAAAGATGTGGCATAGAAACTGAAGAAACTAAGCTGGGGACAGGAAATTGATAGTAGCAAGAGAAGCATTGTGTGAGTGAACACAATTATGGAAAAAAAGTCTAGAAGTTTGCAGGGTGATGACCCTGAGTTGACTGTGGTTTACAAAGAAATGGATTCTGGGGAAGGGGTCTGCCTAAAGTATTTTGCAAGCTAAAATTTGGATCCCTTTTTTAGTCTAAAATAAACATTGGATTTCCTTTTTAATTATGTGACAGTTGGATTTGGCTTCTTTCGATTCTCCTCCATGCATGGACTGGACCATGTGGTGGTCACATTTTTATGTTCTGGTTTCAAAGAAAAAGAAAGAATAAATCTTTTCATGAGAATCCAAATGCAGAGAGTCTGGCATCTGAATTTTTTGATTTCAACTTATCTGCATTACCGAGCTCTAAGAATTGATAGTTGAAGTTTTGGATAATAATTGAAGTGCAGCAGGCAATACTGACATTAGGATTCTAAGGGTAACTGGTGTTTGCATCATTTCTATTTAACAAGAGTTCCAGAGTGAAGAAATACCGAGATGGAAATTCCAGGCTTGGGAGAAACATTTCTGCTTCCAGGTCGTGGGGGCATCATTTAGTAAATTGCTTCTCCAGCGCTGGGACCGGAGTTGCCAACTTTCTATGAATTAGAATTTGAGCCTGAAAAGGAGTCCAATCTATTCCAATTATTAGCCTCAGTGGAATGATTGGCTGAACCCTTGTGAAAAGTGGGTTCACTTGTGCAGTGGGCCGCCTGTGAGAATCAGGTACACTCACTGGCTGTGTCTGTGAGACCCATCTGTGAGATGCGAAAGTCTGTTTTCCATAGGAAAAGCAACTCTGGGCTGTGGTATTTAAATAGCAGTTCCTTTTCTGAACTGGAAGTATGAATGCATTCGTGAACAGGGGGTGCAATGCCTCCGTCTCGGTGTGAAATAAACTGAACAGTCTTTTCCCCTTAAATTTCCAACTGAAAAGTCATTTTCAATGACTTTTGGAAGATTTCACATTCCCAACATTTCTCCCTGTTTTTGGTGATAAACCAGTTTGACAACTGACAAATGTAACTAAATATTGTTGGAACAGTGACAAAGGTTGATGTTTGCATAGGTTGCCTCAATTTGAACTAGTTTATCAAGTTGTCTGGCATGTATTTTGTTGTTGTTTTGTGTGTTTTAATTGACATAACGATTGTGCATATTAATGGAATATGGTGTGATCATTGGATCCATGTATACAGTGTGGCATGATCAGATCGGGGTGATCAACATATCTTTTCCTTAAACATTTATCATTTCCTTGTGTTGGGAACTTCGAGCTCCTGTCTTCTAGTTCTTTATAGAATACACAGCAGAGGGTTGTGAAATATAGGCACCCTGCAGTGCTGTAGAAGCTAGCACCTATGTCTCCCTTGCAACTGTGTTCCAGGTACCTGCTAGCCTTTTGGATTTCCTCTGATGAGTGAGAACTTGTGATTTTATTTATTTTTTGACAGGCAGAGTTAGACAGTGAGAGAGAGAGAGAGACAGAGAGAAAGGTCTTCCTTCCGTTGGTTTACCCCCCAAATGGCCGCTATGGCTGGTGCTGCGCCAATCGAAGCCAGGAGCCAGGTGCTTTCTCCTGGTCTCCCATGCGGGTTAAGGGTCCCAGGTCTTGGGCCATCCTCCACTGCACTTCCGGGCCACAGCAGAGAGCCGGACTGGAGGAGGAGCAACTGAGACAGAATCCGGCACCCTGACCGGGACTAGAACCTGGGGTGCCGGTGCCGAGGCAGAGGATTATCCTAGTGAGCCGCAGCGCCAGCCGAGAACTTGTGAAACAAGGAGGAAACAGTAGCTGAGAAAGGGGGGGTAAGCAGATGGATGAGAGGAAGAGGAGGGAGCAAGAAGGACAATCAGGGAAAGAATGGTTATGGGGATTCAGGGTAGAGGCAATGGAACAAAAGGAGCACCTTCAAAACCCGAGCTGGGACCAATAATAACCTGAACTGTAAGTAGGAAAAAAGCCTAGTTAATCTTTAAATTGCATTGAAATGCTCTTTGTTACTCTACCGAAAATCAGTTCCTTAATTTTTTTAAAAATTAATTAGTTCATATGAATTGAAAAGCAGAGAGACATCACAGAGTCAGACAGACAGAAAGGGATTCTCCATCCATCGGTGCTCTATCCAAATGCCCACAATACCCGGGGTTGGGCCATGCTGAAGCCGGAAATCTAGAATCTGAGTCTCCCATGTAGGTAGCAGGGACCCAAGTACTTGAGCCATCACCTGCTTCCTCTCAGGATGTACATCTGCAGGAAGCTGGAGCTAGACACAGAACTGAGACTGGAGCTCAGGCACTTGGGTGTGAAGGGTGCCAAGCACCTGAGCTCCTGCAAAGAATTTTATTTCAGACTTTTCTGTTGATGCTAAATATATTGTCTCAAAAAGAAAACAACAAAATAATAATAATAATAAAGAACCCTTGGATTTCATGCTTAGTGCCTTTAGGGTTGAATTTTTAAGAATTTAGTTCAGTAATTCCTTACATTTGTCAAATAGATCTGAAACCAGTTTCTGATGTTTTCGTAGAATGAGTGATAAAAAACAAAACACTTTATCTATTTTATTCCACCAGAATGTAGTATTAAGCTCTGCTGTTCCGACTGAAAAATTATGTCTTAGAATGCATGGGAGTTACACCCTAAACATTTTATTTAATTTGATCTGATGTCCATGTGCTGTCATTCACAGAGATCAAGTTTAAGAACCTGGTGGGCATCAAATGTGCTCCCCATGGTCCTATTTACAAAGACGCCTCAAATGTGGGTTTTCACAAGTTCCACAAAACACATTTTCACACCAAATTCGATACAGACATGTATTACTAACTCTCCCTATTGCCATTTGAATATAGAATGGAAAGTCTCCCTGGAGTTGGCAAGTGTGTTTGAAGTATTGGGAGGGAAAGGAGAAATTGCATTAGTATCTGCCTCTTGAAGCTGCCTTGTGGCATTCAGACTTGTAGAGACTGTGTAAAGGAATAGATTTTTCCTTACCATATATCCAATAGTGTGTCTTAACATATACAATATGTTATACAGTGCGACAGTGTCCTCAACATATACAATAGTGCCTCTAATTGGTCTCTTAATTTCCAAATGAAAAATGACCACAGAAACAGCCATGTAGCCTAGCTATTAAGATGCCAATTAGGATACCTGCGTCTCATCTGAGTGCCTGGGTTTGATCCTCAGCTTTCTGCTAATGTAGACCCTGGGAGGAAATGGTAAGTTGGGTCTCTGCTCCCATGTGAAAAACATGGATTGAATTCCCTGTTCCTGGCTTCAGCCTGACCTATTCCCTAGCCATTGTGGGCATTTGAAGAGAGAACATGTGGATGGAAACTCTTTCGCTGTCTCTATGACTCACAAAATTCAAACCAGATAACTTCAACCATGTGTCCACTGCTATTAGCCCTAGCAAACATGACTGGGAGAGAGCAGGACAACAATGGGGGCCCCATATCAATGGATGTATTCACTCAAGTTGTGCAGTTTCCAAAGGAGCCCTATGTAAGAGATCATTTGTCACATGGTACACAATTTATAACTTAGTGTGGGGCAGTTGCAGTGATTCTGAGCTGGAGCAGAGGAGAGCCTAGCTGGGCACATGTGTTCAGACACACACCTTCAGGAATGCACCAACTTGTGTGTCTTCACCAACATGGATCAGTCACTTTGGATGTTGCTAGTTCAAACCCCACTCAGGCATCACCTAAACAGTTATTGTTCAGATTGTGCAAGGAAACCCTAATTTCAATGTTTGTTTTACAATTTTGATGAAGGAGCACCTAGTTATATTCATACAAGTCAACATACAGTCTTGGATGCAGTCCTGAATGTGTGAGGGTGACATTTTACCCTTTTTGTTATACATTTCTGTATTGTTTCTTTCATTTTATAAAAAAAGGTATTTTAATGCTGTATTTTTATGACTAAAAGGCCAGAAATTTATGCAGGTGAACCGTCATGAGGATAGCTTTCTGGAAAACCTGAAACAAGGCTGCTTTTGGCGTGGCGATAGACGTCTACTTCATGGAGAAAAGACACGGGTTAAACAATGTTCACGTGAAGTTTAATCACTTGCATCTGTAAGCAGTACTCTGATCCAAGGCTCTAAAAGACATGGGCATGACAACAGAGCTCACTGATATTGGACTCTGAAGCCATTCAGAGTTGAGTGTCTGTATAGATGCAAAGGGGGTGATTGTGTCACGCATGGGCAGGTGCCTGTGAAATCACGCAGCTCTCCCAGGCATACTGGAGGAGAGGTACATCTGTTGCCATGTCTAAGGTTTCTCCAATTACAACGTGCTTAAATAGTCAATCATTCAGCAAGTATTCATTTAGCATTCACTGGATACCAGGGAAGAGGAGCTCGTTGGCCTGGATCCAGATCTCACGCCTGGGCTCCCTCTGTGCTTCTCCCAACATTGTCAGGAACAGCGTTTCCCTCAAGGTGGCCGGAGGCCCTGCTGTCCAGCCGGCCAGCTGCTCTCTTCTCCACGGCAGTCTCCTCTCATCCCAGCGCCAGGCTCAAGTCCCAAGAATAGCAAACGAAGAAATCTGTGTTTGGTGTGGCACGTACATAGTTTCTCGAGACAGTTTCATCCCGCAAAAATCAGGCATTTCAGTTGTGAGCCTGGTAGAATTTAAATTTTCAAAATGCTTGGATAGTTTAGCTTAATCCCTATCTAGGATCTGACTTAAAAGTTTTAACTATATCATATAAATATATGCTATTATTACTGTTAAAATCATATATTACAGAGAAGAATGATCAAATATGGCCTTTTGAAGATAAATTGTTAATAATTTAATGTTTTCTTCTAAACTTTTCTATATACAAATCTATAAGAAATATATCTTCTAAAAGATATATGTGCTGTGGTGTAGTAGGTTAAGCCTCAGCCTACAGTGCTGGCATCCCATGTGGGCACCAGTTTGAGTCCTGGCTGCTCTGCTTCTGAGCCAGCTTCCTGCTGATGGCCTGGGAAAGCAGTGGAAGATGGTCCAAGTGCTTGGGCTGGTATACCCATGTGGGAGACCTGAAGGAAGCTCTTGGCTTCAGATCAGGCCAGCTCTGGCCATTGTGGCCATTTGGGGAGTGGACCAGTGAATGAAGGACCTCTCTTTCTCCCTTTCCCTCCCTCTGACTATAACTGTGAGTCTCAAATAAATATTATTTGCAAGTCAGAATTACACAAAAAGAGGAGAGGCAGAGAGAGAGAGAGAGAGAGAGAGAGAGAGAGAGATCTTCCATTTGATGGTTCACTCCCTGGCCACAACGGCCGGAACTGCGCCGATCTGAAGCCAGGAGCCAGGGGCCTCTTCTGGGTCTCCCATCCCGGTGTAGGGGTCCAAAGATTTGGGCCATCTTCTCCTGCTTTCCCAGGCCATAGCAGAGAGCTGGATCACAAGTGGAGCAGCTGGGTCTCAAACCGGCGCCCATATGGGATGCCGACATTTAAAGCCAGGGTGTTAACCTGCTGCGGCACAGTGCTGGCCCCAATAAAATCTTTAAAAATATGTTTTAGAGATATCTAAGAAATATTGTAAAATAATGATCTATAGACTGTTTTTAACTTCACAAGAGATAAGTGTCATACTAACAACTGTAATATCCACGTCATGTTCTCATTGTATAATATATCTATGTTTTTCTCATGAATATCTTTAATGCTTACATTTCTCTGAAGCTGAAATTTTCTCTTTAGATTAATAGCGATTAGGTGTACTTACAGTTTTCTGGTTCTTGGTAATCCATAATCTTGTTTCATATATTAATACAAGGACTAAGTTTTATTTGTAAGGTTGTATCTGAGGTTAAACTCCTCTCTAACCTCTAGAATAAAAACATCTGGAATTCTATTTTGTTTTCTAGGTAGACCTCACATAAGTTTTTAGATCGAAATGTTTTGTGTGCATGGTTTTAAGTACTAGCACTGAGATCTAACCTTTCTTCTAAATTTCACAAGTTTGGCTTTGTAAGCAACAAGCGACCTGTTAACAATGCTAGTGGGTGTATTACATGCAGCAGTCCACGTCACCATCCAAAATAGTGCCAGCCCCAGGCCTTGCAACTCTTTCAGAGAATCTCGCTGCTGTTGAGACCTGGTATGCAGCAGGTTCACATGGCCTTGGGCCCACCCTTCCTTTTGAGGTAGTAGCAGCCATATCTCTAAATAGCATTCTTTTGCTTTTTAATAAGACGCATTTATGTTAAGTGGGAATGCAATTTAACTTCGCAGAAGAGGTGTCACTGATCTGTTCCCAGGGTACTTTGTGCTAAAGAATTGAGGAGAAAGAGGGAGAGAGAAAACTTTTCTTTGGATCCTGTGGAGCTGTTCATATGGAGAGAGTAGACTTTCACATTATGGAATTTACCTTTGCTTGTACTAGGATTGGCAAAACCCTTACATAAATAGGCAGGTTTCCTGAATTCAACCTCAGAATCTTCAAATAAATGATGACTCCATGTGTTCCTGCTGTAAAAAGCAAAAGTCATTCCAGCTGTACTTGGCATGGCTCAGAGTCCACTAACTGCCTTTCTTTTCTGTCTAGAGGTTCCTGGTCTAGATGAACTGAAGTGATCATCTTCTGGCCAGTGTGGAGTCAGACACACACACCACACATACACACACACACACACACACACACAGAGCAGGATTCAAAAAGCTCATGGAAAGATGGAATTAAAAGATAAGCTCATTTTGGTGCAAAAGGTTTTCAAATGCAAAGTTTTTTTTTTCACTTTGCATTTTCCAAGAGCTTTTTGAAGACCCCTCAAATATATATTTGTATATTGAGTATAAAGAATATATTTAAAACCACACTTCTGCTGCATCAGGCATTGTACCAGATTCCTTGCAGAAATGTTCTAATTTATCCAATTACTCTGTAATGGAGTCATACTACACTTAGAAAAAAGATTCAAACTCCATTGTAGTTGCTACAGATCCTTATGTGATCTGGCCCCTGCTTCCCTCAATGGCTTGAATTCCCACCACTATCCCTTTCGCTCTCTCCAATGGTTACCCATGAATTCTAAGTTTTTGCTATGTTGCAGGGAATGGTTCACTCCTCACAATAATGACTGGAGTATTATTATTCATCCTGTGTTACACACGAAGAAACTGAAGCACAGTAATTGTGAGTCTGGGACTCAGACCCAGGCTGTAAAGAATGAATTCTTCACTAGAACTCTGCACAACACTGTGCTGCTCTTCAGCAGCGAAGGACCACAGAGCTGGGACCATCTGGAGGGTGTTTTGACTTGCAGGGCCCAATAGGACCCAAGGGTTTAGCTGGACCAGAAGCAGTGACCATCCTTCCAGTGGCTGCGGGAGTGCTGGCTATGGCAATGGAAGCCACGCTAAGACTTCCATTCTTTCCTTCCTATAAATACTACTCCACTAGCAGCCCATTTCATGTCTGAATATTTAGAAGAGTTACTGCCCAAGTAGCAGGCAGTGAGGTTGAGAAAATTCACTTCATCATAGAGAATTGTGATCATAGTTCACTCTTTGGCTGCTATTGAGGTTGTCCTGTGCTGGATTTATGCAAGTGACAAGTTATGGCAAGGTTTGGAGAGCAGGAACAAAGCAGGAGCGGTCTAAGAAACTAAGAAAAATAAGAGAAATCAAAAGAAACATGATTTTAAAAGTTCTTTAGAAATTTCAAGTGGTTCCTTAAAGGAGTCATCACTGTGAATTATTCTACAGCTTGTTGAGTATTGATACAGTTATTTATGGAGCAATTGCATGCATACGAGATACCACAAATATTTTAGTAGTTACAGGCTCCAAATTCTTCATCCGTCTTCCCCTGTAGGAGTGCACTTTGGAGGCAGAGGTTCAGGCTGGGGAAGGTGAAACAGTACCACTGTGATGAAGCAGCCCCTGCAAGCATTTGTCAACAAATTTATCTGTCCCAAGATGCACCAAGGGGAGGCAGTGTTGGTATTTTTACAAAACCTTTGAAAATGAAACTATTGTTACCACACCTGTGGCTTCCACCTCAATTCGTCACCTTTCTCAAATAGTCTTCTTCTTCTTCTTCTTTTTTTTTTTTAATATTTACTTATTTGGAAGAAGCAGGGGGGGGGGAGAAGAGAATGAATTTTTTATCTGTTGGTTCACTTCCTAAATGGTTGCAATGGCTGGGGCTCAACCCAGACCAAACTCAGGAGCCCAAAGCTCCATCCAGGTCTCCCATTGTGGGTGGTAGGGGCCCAAGCACTTGAACCAGGTACATTAGCCTAGACATGGACGGGAAATGAAGCAGCTGAGACTCAAACTGGGTCTCTGATGATTGGATTCTGGAGTCTCTGGCCAAAGCTTGACCTGTTACACCATGATGGCTGCTAAATTATTCTTTTTACATTAATGTCAAGCTTAGTTTACAATAATGTAACAGGAGTGCCTACATTTAAATGAATTTAATATAGTTACTGGAATAGACACATTAATTTAGAGACACCTGGGAGGAAGTTTCATGGGGGAAAAACACTTATGAAACTTGCCCAAAAAACCCATTTTATACAGAGTACGCTGTGACAGTAGAGCACCTCTACATTTATTATTAGTGAGCTGGATTTGGTACTGTCGCGGACTCCAGCTAACAGAACTGGAATGACAAAATAAGCTGCTATCCTTTACTCAGAGTCCCATCTGGATATCCCTCTGGTGGGTTCACATTCACAGGGTTTCTTGAGGCCTTGAAAAAATTTCACTGTTTTTGTTTACAATAGTAATAGACACTTTTTTTTTTAAAAGAAAATTGCAAAATGCAGACAATATCTGGGATTTAATAAAAAAAATCTTTCAACCAAGTAAATTTCTTCCTGTGCTAAATGTGTTTTTATATCTCTTATTCTTTTTACAAAGTTGGCATCACAGTATTTCCCCCATTTTCTTACTTATTTATTGAACGACTTCCCATGTCTCTAAATATTCTTCTCTAGGTCATTTTCATGGGTGCAGAGGATACCTTTGTGTTTTAGATTTATTTAGCATTGTATATATTGTTAACATTTGTTTTTCAAAGCTTTACGATTATATACGTGTTTAAGTAAGTGTTCTCATAGAAAGCTTTTTGTAGACCTTTATGACTAGCAAAAAATTGGCCTCATCCAATATTATACACATTTTAAGGCTTTGGATCCCAGCCTTAAATAGTTCACCATAACCCTTTGGCACATTCTCTGACCACCATTTTTTTCTCTTTTCTATCAACAGAGAGTAGAATTTTGGGGAGATGGTACAAAACCTATGCTGTAATAGAAGCGAGGGACAGTATAAAGATATCAAAGTCTTGTTTAAAGCCTCAGCTTACTTAGTACACGCTGTAATAATAAAAACTGTTACCATTCCTCCAGTTCTCACTATGCCCTAAGCACTACACTAAATACTTCCATAGTATTATCCCACTCAATTCTGGTTATCAAGACTTTAGGAAACAATTATGATTTTGTGCAGATGAGATATTGAGGCATAGATAGATTTACTGACCCATCTATTTTCACCCAATATCATACAGTTGGAATTTGGTCCAGTCACACTTGATTGGAAAGCATAGGCACTTTACCAGTATACACAGTACTCTTTTGACTATTGTAGAAGGACCATGGCAGTATAGACAACTTCTAATACTGAATACCGACTGACCTGTGAAGGGGACATGTGGCAAGTGGGGCACTGGGATTCTGGATCCACCAGCTACATGATTTTTCCAAGGGCAAACTTGACTTCATGCAAATTAGAGCCAATCTTCACCAAAACCTGTATTCATAATGCATCGACTAGATTGCTCACTGCTTCATTTTGTTGCAATGACTGTTGTGCCTACACAGAATGTGCGGGCTTGAAGTCAGTAAGCAAATGGCAGGCTGTGCCCTGATGCTGGTGTGTATCTCAATGTAAATGGAATACTTTGGAGGCCAAGAACAGACACTTAGGCCTGGTATCCCTGTTCTGGAAGTCTTCTCTGGGGTGATGATTAGAATGTGTCACAGGGAAAGGAGTGTCCATTCCAGCTGGTTGATAGTTGGGGGATTATTGGCAACAGAAAGACATTCTTATCACAGTTGTTCTCATAATTAAGGCTAATAAGTAAAGCAGCCTGGGAATCCCATTGGAGTGTTCTCCATTTTTCTCCATTCCTCTTGTCCCACCCCTACCTCCATCTCTGAATGATACATTAGCTCCATTGGAGAATGGCCTATCTTGCTTAACCAGAGTGACAAAAATCTGAAATCTTAATTTTGAATGTAACAAAATAAATACCCAGTAGTGAGCACACACCTTTTTGAAAGTCATTTAGGTGGAGTGGAAACTTGGCACGTAACACGTTTTACCCAAGGAACACATCATGTCTCTTTATCTGAGGATACTTGATATGCTTGAAAAATATAAACCAGACGCAGAAAATGAAAAATTGCCATGACTCCTAAATTGGTTTTGGAGACACCACCCCCACAGGATAATGTGCACTCACTTAGTTTTCAACTTGTCAAACTGTAATATTAGTTTTGAGCATCTGCCAGTTATTAAGTGCTTTCGTGGGCAATGTTTCATAAGTCTTTGAAATCTGCCGTTTAGTTCTCTAATTATTTGATATTGTTTGATTTCGGCAGGCATAGAGAGAAAAAATATTTGTGGATATGAAAGGGGCGAATATGCAGTTTATCTCAGTGACTAAAGTTGTGTGTGGATAAAATGTGCTCTGGGGCAAATTGGTCTCTCGGTGTGTTCTTTGTCCTCTGGTGCCCTCATAAATAACAAACACGCTGGTTTCGGTTGGTTGATTCTTTAAAAATGGGTTTTTTATCCATTGCATGAAGTTGAAAGATTACCTGCCATGTGACGACCCTAACACTTGCAGTCTCCTTTTTCCTCTAGCAGTGACTCTGGGTCTGCATTTTCCTATGTGGAATATTATCTTTCCCAGAATTAGTAGAATCCATTTCTCTAAATGGAGAGAGCTTGTCATGTGCGTGAGAACCCAGTCATTTACATGACAAGAGGAGACGCCCAGATGTGCCTTCTGGTCCAGCAGCTGCTCAGCCCAGGTCTCCACAAAGCCTTGGGAGCTTTTTTGGAAGAAGTCTATTCAAGCCCCTAAGACAATAACGTTTATAAGAATAAGGTTTTTGTTTCTCACGTTCTCCTCTTCATCTTTGTACTTAGTATTATGCTTACCACTCAAGATATATTTGCGGATGAAGCAGTTGTAATTTATATAAACTGGTATAATTACACTGTTATCTTCTTGATTTTTCTAATTAGTTCTACACGTCCTAGTTGCAAGCGAGAAGTCCAATTACCTTGATTTTTAATGCCTTCCCCTGAACTTCTAATTTGTTGAAGAACTTCAGGAACATATTTGCTTGGGGGTGGGTGGGGGAAAGTTTGCTTTTGAAAACCAGTGTGGTAAGAGCAAAGGCAATTAGAGTGATTGCGCTCTGCAGACACAAGGTATGCGGAGAACATTCCAGCAGAGTTCTGGGAACAATAATTTCCCCCTGCTGCTCCTCAGGGCTCTGTGAGATCCACTCTGGGGACCAGATCTCTAGCTTTGTCCTTTCAGCAAATCCACTGTCTCAGAGCATCTGGGTCTCTAAGAAATCCACCATCAGCCACCCCAATAAGCCAACACGTTGCCCGAAGAGCCCCAGCTCCAGATTCAACTCCCGGTTGCCTCTTAGTAGGTCTTCATTTTGCATCTTTGGGGCCTTTTTCTGCCATCAGATCAGTCTGCCCACACTTTAGTCTCCTCCCTGGTCTCTGAGATTGGCTCCTTCTTTCCCTGCCATCTCTGTGTTTATTTTGCATAGCATTTTTTTTTCTTATAAAAGGGAAATCTAATATGCTCTAAAGAGACTTGCTTTGGCACAGTGCAAAAGCCTGTTTTTAAGTGTCCTTGCATGAGAAGCCTGTTTAATCTCTCCTTTCACAGTTACCTTGTTATAGACTGAATAGAATATTTAAGTAGAATTTTTTTTGGGGGAAGCTGTAGCTCTGTAAACTGCATGACAAAGTTCAGAATATAGCAGTTCCTATATGTTCTAAAGACATGTATTTGGGATATGTTCATTTTTTTTTTTTGACAGGCAGAGTTAGAAACAGAGAGAAAGGTCTTCCTTTCCGTTGGTTCATCCCCTAAATGGCCGCTACAGCTTGCGCGCTGTGCCAATCTGAATCCAGAGCCAGGTGCCTCCCCCTGGTCTCCCATGTGGGTACAGGGCCCAAGCACTTGGGCCATCCTCCACTGTCTCCCCAGCCAAAGCAGAGAGCTGGACTGGAAGAGGAGCAACCGGGACAGAATCCGGCGCCTCAACCGGGACTAGAACCCAGGGTGCTGGTGCCGCAGGCAGAGGATTAGCCAAGTGAGCCAAAGTGCCGGCCTACCAAGTCCTAATCACCTGTCCTTAAGATCTTTGCTCAGTCATCGCTCTCATGTCTCTTCCTTCTCACTGGCATCCTCCTCCCTCAGACATTACTGCCCCTGCACTCAAGGATAGTACTCTCGTTCCATGGCTCTGAGCATAGTGTCTCATATCCACAGCCGTCCTCCTTTGCACATTTCTGTCCCTGAATCTTAGCAAACTGAGAGCGGGGGCTCCCTCATGTTCCTTTCTTGTTTGTGTTCCTATGACCGTTTCCTGCAACTAGAAATTTCTGAACATGCGCTTGTCAGCACTGTCTACAACGGCACTGGCCACACATCCAGGCCAGAAGTCTTTGTCTGCAATGGTATGCTGAAAACCTGTGGAAAGATTCCCAGAGAGCTTCTCTAGGATTTCTCAGGACTGGCAAAAACCTCTGCTGTCCTGGATCCCGACTCTGATTTCAAGGATGCAGATGAGACCCTGTAGCCCTGTTTACTCTGTCGTCTGAATAGTGCTTATATGCAGCTGAAGTGGAATAAGTGGGTGATTGAGAATGCTCATTCCTAAAGTCTGATCTGTTGATCAAGAGCATTGCCGATACTTGGGAGTCTGTTAGAAATAGAAAAATCTTTGGTCTTGGCTCTAGACCTCCTGAATCAACCTCTAAGTTTTAGCAAGAGCTCAGCTGTTTCCCGTGCACTCTCAAGTCGGAGAAGCAGGAAACCGAACATCCTACCCAGAGCACTTTTATCTCTTTGGCCACTTACACATGGTTACTGGCTCTCCTTTGTGCTTGATGTTTGTGGGTTGATTTGTAAGCATTCCATCTTCCAGAGAAATGCTTTCTATGTGTCTTTTAAGCACAGCACGCTCATTTGTTCTAAGGAATCATCAGGATAAAAGGAGAAAAATGAAATGTGGTATAGCTCAAATAATATGAAAGAAAATTATTGCTGCTTGTACTGTGTTTCATTCTAGAATTCAATATGTTACTCAAAAGGTCAAAGCCTATATCTAATACATTCCCTAACGTTCTGAGGAATGATAATGAAACTGGCCGGAAACCAATTCGAATACTCTCTGGTGCCATTTAATCAAAGAAACTTAGATAAGGTAACACTTTGTGTAATGGGTAGGCAAAACATTTCATATTAAAAATTCATTATCTGCTCAAATTAGCCAAATGTCTTCATTCATGCTTTTTAGCATCAATTTAACCTTTTTATGTCTACAGTAATTTCCTTGAGAAAGGTGAAGTTGGGGTTTCTTATTAACTTAAGGGGAACAGATTTTTGAAGCTATTTCCCAGAGTTTCCCACATGGTACAGCTCACAAAGTCACATTTTTCAATTACATTAAGAAAAATGTCCCCCAAAATAAGTTGATATATTATCAGATAATATTTCTAATAGGAAATTGAGCTTATAATTAGAACAAAATTAATCATGAGATAGTGTTATCATCCCAACTGATATTTAACCTTCTTACAAGTTAAGCCTATGATTCCCATATCTCCTGAAGACTACACTTGAAGGGAAAATTCCTGTGGACAAAGCATCTGAGGCCTATGTCTCCTATAGTGCTGTCACATCTTCTCCCTGAGTAAAGAAAACCAGTCACATGGAATTCAATTTCTTGACTCAAAATACGTAGATCAAGATGTTTTAAAAGTAGATCTCATTCCTAAAAGATTTCACTATTTTTAGTAAGCCAAGTGAAAGTCAGCTTCCAAAAAAATGTATTGGTTGTGACATGATGTGGATATATCATCAGGGGATTTGGATACATTTCTCACTCACAGTGCTCCTAGTAGCCAGATAATTTCCCGGGAGTTCACTGAGCAACAGTTATGGATGTATCATTATCTGATTTGCCAATGAGGTGGAATGCAAATATGAATTTTATGTGGCTGCTTAATTAATGGTTTGGTAGTGAATTTTAATGTTGACATTGAAATAATTGAGCCCCTTAAAATGTATTTATTCATACATTAATATGTTCAAAGTATATGTCAGATCCTGCAGTAATTAGAAACTATTGGGTCCAATTGTGTATCTCATCCTTTTTTGAAGAGGACTTGCTGATGCAGAACCCCAATTGTTCTCTCGGAATGTTGTTCCAAGAAACCCTTCTGCCCTCAGAATTCTCAGCATTCTATCACTGGTGAAGGTTTGAATCAGAAAAACACCACAACTCATTATTGCTTTTATCTCAGTTAAATATTTTAATAACTTTCACAGTAGGTCTTTTTTGTGCAATATTTATTCTTGCCCATTGCCGTATGTTGGAGTAATATCACATACTATAGTTATTATTTCTAAGTTGATGTAATTGTTTTCTCCCAATTTATTATCCTTTATCTTATACCCATTTGGTCTTAATTTATTACAATTTTAATAATCAGAATTTTTGACAATAATCAGAATTTTAACATCTGCTGCTGTAATATGCATAATATTTGGTAAATTTTATTTGTGAATTTACTAAATTGATATTTTTGTTTATGTTTTTCTCATCCTGTAACTAAGGGAGAACTCTGTTGTCTGAGAATTTGCTGCTAGACAGAACCTAAACGCTGTCTACGTGGCCAAATCCTTTTTCCATCTTCGTCTACACGGCAGGCAAATGCAAGGTGGTGTCTTTTCCCATTATACTTCTACTGAATTGAGCAGCCATCTTCTCCAACCCTGCTGCCTGACCTTCTGAACTCACACATGGAGTGCAAATGGCTACTTTGGCCTCCACGTGGGCACAGGGTCACTTCAGAGATCTTTCCAGAGGAGGCAAGCACTTCTTACACTTCCCTAGTGTTGCGTGTGGGAATTTCAACATCTGTAAAGGAGGCAAAGGAAAGTATGACATTTTGCTGCCTTAAAATATTTTTATGCTTTTGATTGACATTTGTCACTTGTGTGATTTACTCAAATCCTGAGTTTCTGAGACAATTGAGGCAGCGCTAACACAGATTGAATTCCTGGCTCCAGACTTTAGCCTGGCCCTATTCCGGCTAGTGTAGCCATCTGGGGAATAAACTAGTGGATGGAAGATCCTTCCTCCTCTCTCACTGTCACCCTGCCTTTCACATAGTTTAATTAACCAATTATTTAAATAAATAAATTAAATGAATTATAAATTAAATTTATTATTTAAATTATTTGAAAGGCAGAATGACAAAGAGAGAGAGAGAGAGAGAGATATCTTCCATCCATTGGTTCACTCCTTATATGGCTACTACCACCAGAGCTAGGTCAGGATGAAGGTAGGAGCCAGAAGCTTCATCTAGGTCTCCCACATTGTTGCAGGGGCCCAGGAACTTGGTCCACCTTCCAACAATTTCTAGGTGCATTATCAGGGAGCTGGATCAGAAGTGGAACAGCTAGTACTCGAACCTGTACTTGTATGGGATACTGACATTACAGGAGGTGGCTTAATGTGTTACACCACAATGCAGGCCCCCAGTTAATTAATTAACCTTTAAAAAACCACTTTTAACATGGCATATCCCATATGAATGCAATAACTTTAACAATATAGTAAGGTTATACAAAGATACTTCAAAAAGTTTATAGATAATGAATTAAAAGATAAGTTTATATTGATGCAAAACTTCTGGAAATCAATGCATAGTTTTTTTATAATAAAATAACTACATAATTCATGAACTTTCTGAAGTATCTTCATTCAGAAATTTTATAGTTGGTATTTAACATAGTAGAATTGCAATAGCTTTATTTCTCATCTCCATTCATTTTGATTAGATTTAATTCACATATTTTCTCCTTCCTGCTCTTCTTTATATATAACCAGTATTTTAAGTATCATATACATGTAGTTAGTTGCTTTCTTCCATTTATACTATTAGAATATATTGTTGAAACAAAACAAACAACTCACTTGAGAGATGGGCCAAGGACTTCAATAGACATTTTTCAAAAGAGGAAATCCCAATGGCCAACAGACACATGAAAAAATTTTCAGGATCACTAGCAATCAGGGGAATGCAAATCAAAACCACAGTGAGGTTTCACCTCACCCTGGTGAGAATGGCTCACATACAGAAATCTACCAACAACAGATGCTGGCGACGATGTGGGGAAAATGGGACACTAACCCACTGTTGGTGGGAATGCAAACTAGTAAAGCCACTATGGAAATCAATTTGGATATTCCTCAGAAACCTGAATATAACCCTACCATCAACCCAGCTATCCCACTCCTTGGAATTTACCCAAAAGAAATTAAATTGGTAAATAAAAGAGCTGTCTGCACCTCAATGTTTATTGCAGCTCAATTCACAATAGCTAATACCTGGAATCAACCTAAATGCCCATCAACAGTAGACTGGATAAAGAAATTATGGGACATGTACTCTATAGAATACTATACAGCAAAAAAAAAAAAAAAGAAAAAAAAAAGAAAAGAAAAAGAAATCTGGTCATTTGCAACAAAATGGAGAAATCTGGAAAACATCATGCTGAGTGAAATAATCCAGTCCCAAAGGGACAAATATCATATGTTCTCCCTGATCAGTGACAACTAACCGAATACCAAAGAGAAACCTGTTGAAGCGAAATGGACACTATGAGAAACGATAACTTGATCAGCCCTTGTCCTGACTGTCGAGGAACAAATTAATACTTTATCCCTTTTAGTATTTTTTTTGTTCTACTTAATACTATTGGTTGAACTCTTTAATTAACACACAATTATTCTTAGATGTTTAAATTTAACTGAAAAGTGATCCCTGTGAAATATAAGAGTGGGAATAAGAGAGGGAGGTGGTGTACAATTTGGGACATGCTCAATCGGACTTGCCCTAAACGGTAGAGTTAGAAATGTGCCAGGGGATTCCAATTCAATCCCATCAAGGTGGCATGTACCAAGGCTATCTCACTAGTCAAAGTGATCAGTTTCAGTTCATAATTGATCATAATGATTGGATTAAGAGTCAAAGGGATCACATAAACAAGGCTAGTGTCTGCTAATACTAGCTGATAGAATTAAAATGGGAAGTGGGATACAAAGCAGACTCATAGAATGGCAGATGTCCTAAACAGCACTCTGGCCTCAGAATCAGCCCTTAAGGCATTCGGATCTGGCTAAAAAGCCCATGAGAGTACTTCAGGCATGGAAAGCCAAGACACTGTGGCAAAAAAAAAAAAAAATGACCTAAATGAAAGATCTCTGTGGGTGAGATCCCAGTGGAAAGAAGAGGTCATCAAAGAAGGAGGTACCTTTCTCTGAATGGAAGAGAGAACTTCCACTTTGACTATGACCTTGTCTAAATAAGATCGGAGTCGGCGAACTCAAAAGGCTTCCATAGCCTTGGCAACTCATGACAAGAGCCTAAGTTGACTACTGACGCCATAAACAAGAGTGTCAATTGTTAAATCAACAATAGGAATCACTGTGCACTTACTCCTCATGTAGGATCTCTGTTCTTAATGTGTTGTACTATGTGAATTAACGGTATAACTAGTACTCAAACAGTACTTTACACTTTGTGTTTCTGTGTGGGTGCAAACTGTTGAAATCTTTACTTAGTATATACTAAATTGATCTTCTGTACATAAAGATAATTGAAAATGCATCTTGATGTGAATGGGATGGGAGAGTGAGCAGGAGATGGGAGGGTTTCCGGTGGGAGGGAGGTTATGGGGGGAAAAAGCCACTGTAATCCAAAAGCTGTACTTTGGAAATTTATATTTATTAAATAAAAATTAAAAAAAAGAATATGTTGTTGAGCCTGCATATTTTATGTCCTTATACATGACCAAATTTGTCTGAATGGTGATCATCAATTTGGGGACATATTTCCCCATTAATGGAAGCAAACTGTTAAACATTATAACACTTTTCACACTACCATAAGGGTATATTTACCATCCCCTAGTTCTAAGCTAGAGTTAATATGATGCTACTATTAAAATTTTATGGAAAATTGGAATTAAGTGATAAATTTATTATGGTGGAAATATGTTTGAAATCCATGCATTTTTTTGAAAATACACATTTTCCATGAAATTTTTGAAGATCATCCTTGTAAGAGATGTACATTTAGCGAATATTGTAAGTGAGTGACCAAACATTTTTTCACATGCTAATTTAAAAGAGGAACCAAAAAATACAGGATAAATTATAGATAATTAATGTTTTGCTTAAAGGAAAAAACTTGATGCCACACTTTAAAAGTGCTATGTGTGAAACTGATTCAAATTCAGAGTAGATGTGAAAATAGTCATATGGACTGAGTCCAAGCGGTTTCCAGACCATAAAGTAAGCATAAGAATAAAGTGTAAGTGAAGTGAAATGTAGGAGGTGTTTAGGGGGTGTACAGAAGGTGGTGTTGGGACTGATCATTTTTAACATTTATCATCTATTAATGATGAAAAAAGAATCTGTGAATAGCACTTAGGGGAACTTTACAGCTTGTGCTAAACTAGGAGATGTTGCAAGAGACAGAAACTAGGAAATATAATTGACCTAACAAAAATATCATAAACATCAGTGGGGGAATTTTATAGTCATTATCAAGATGAATAGGCTAGAAGTAACAAAAATAGAGCATTCATGTAAAGGCAATACTGACAAATGAGCAATTTTGTGGAGACAGATGGTGTTTAGAATCTTGAAGTTGAGAGTTCAGTGGTTGACATTGTCTCTTATCCCATTGCTCTTATTTTCCTTCAGGTATAAGGATTCTTGTCTCCAAATGCCCTCTTTACTGCCAACTATCTTCCATGTCTCTTAACAGCCAGCCAATCACAAAGGAAAGAGGGTCAACGTATTTAAAACACATGAGACATATTTGTGAATTCAGGTTACAAACTCTGGAGCCAAATCGAGTGTTTGACTCATGGCTCCAGCATGGGCTGTGTTACTTAATTATGATGTGCCTCAGTTTCCTTATATATATATATTTTTTTGACAGGCAGAGTGGACAGTGAGAGAGAGACAGAGAGAAAGGTCTTCCTTTGCCGTTGGTTCACCTTCCAACGGCCGCTGCTGCCGGCGTGCTGTGGCCGGCACACCACGCTGATCCGAAGCCAGGAGCCAGGTGCTTCCCCCAGTTTCCCATGTGGGTGCAAGGCCCAAGGACTTGGGCCATCCTCCACTGCACTCCCGGGCCATAGCAGAGAGCTGGCCTGGAAGAGGAGCAACCGGGATAGAATCCTGTGCCCTGACCGGGACTAGAACCCGATGTGCCAGCGCCAGAGGTGGAGGATTAGGCTATTGAGCCGCGGCGCCGGCCAGTTTCCTTATATTTATAGTGACATCCTATTAACATCTATGATTGTTTGAACATATGTGAAGTGCCTGACACAGAAATGCTGTATTCCTTAACTTCTAATACTGCTACTCTTAATTTTGTCATTACTTCATGTTTGCCTTTTAGATAGGGATTGAGCAAACAACCTTTGTCAAGAGTTCATGTCCAAGGACAAATATGTGACACATCTTAGTTTTTCAGCCTTTGAAGTCCTTCTTAGTGAGAAGTTCTCCTGGGGACCAAGCCTCTTCAGGGATATTTTAAATAATATGCATGTAGGCACCTTTGGTTGAATTAAAATTCATTTTACAATTACAATATTTTAAACATCTAATTTTCTTTCTCAACTAGATAAACCATTATCTAGGTGCAGAGTGGGCCATGCTATCAAGATAAGTGTCAGAGAGTTTATGTGAGACCCAGGCATGGCAGAGCAGAGTTCACTATGCCATCAGTCTAGCAGGCAGGTGCTCTGACACCAGGGTTGTTAAGCATGGTGGAGAAGCTGTGTGCTTTCCAGATGAGCCTGAGGAACACCTAAAGAATGACTTGTCCTTTTAGGTTATCACTAACCATAGGGAAGCTATGTGAAACAGTAGATTCAAATCAAAACCAAATAATATGGAACGTTTACATACCCCTATCTGATGCAGATTAAATCCCTGTCAAATAGCAGCATGAAAAAAATTTATAAAGATGAATCAAATCTAATATCACTTATTTAGATAGGATTGTTTATTTTCTTACCTTAAATAAAACTAAAAGCTTCCAAGGAATGCTTAAAAGTAGGCTGAGGAAAGGAAAGCTAATAATTCTTTTCCTTGTGACACTCCTGAGAAAAGCTCCATTCTGTTTTCCCTCTAGGATCCAAAAGATGCAGACAAGCTAGTCTAGAAACATGCAACTGAAAGACAACGGATTTCACCACTGTGGGTACTGCAGAGGATGAAGCAGGAGTGAGAGGTCGGCAAGCCGGACTGTTTTCCTGACACTAGCGCTGGAGCGGAATCACTTAGCCGAGGGTTGAAGGTAATTCTCAAAATAAAACAAATGTCACTTGATTATCAAGTCCAATTTCCTGAATGTAAGAACAATTTGGTGCTGGGAACCTTCTTAAGTAAATCGGGACAGCTCTGGGATATGGGCCCATTAAAATGAGAGGGATCTTCCCTCTCTATCCAAACAAAGCAGTGATTGCGAGTGAGTCCTGGGGGTGTGGAGAAATGCTAACATTTACCCCAGAGCTGCAAGACTGCATGGCCTTTTCCCGTTTTTTGGTTTACATTGATTGTAGTTTAGCAAACAGGAGGTGAACAGATACAAAAGGAAATTAAGTGCTGGCTCAACCTATAAGTTTTGCTTTTGTCTGTTTCCTTATTTTATTCTGTGGATGTTAGTGCAATGTGTATATGACTTCCTTAAACAATAGACATCAGGATAAAAACATAAAAATATTTAGAATTCATTCCAGCTTACTCTTTTTCAAAAACACTATCCACAGGATGTTCTTCCTGTGTAAGTAAACTGTTCCTTTCTGTGTTCAGTAATTGAATTCCCCAGTTGTAGCTGGATTTTCCTGCTAAACGTTACATGTTCCATCTTGCTTCAGGGCTAGCATAGCCATGTAGTTGTTTGTGCTTCTCTCTATCTCCTTGCTAATTGGAAGGGGACGACGAGGACCAGGACAGAAGCAACCATCCTGCGCCATGCGTTAGAGACCACATTTTGAAGATGACAAAACAACGAGATAGAAGGGAGCTGATCCTTTGGCAAATTCACTGGGGAAAACTCCTATACATCTTACACTTTTATATCAGAGTGAGAAATAAACTTCTCTCTTGGTAGTTTAGCATCTTATTTACCTTAGTCAAAGCGACATAATAACAAATACACCGCTCTAAACTCCAATGAAGTCTAAATATTTGCACTATAAAATGGAGATACTAATACTGCTTAACCCAGGGCTATTAAGATGAAATGAGGGCCGACGCCGCAGCTCAATAGGGTAATCCTCCGCCTGTGGCACTGGCACACCGGGTTCTAGTCCCGGTCAGGGCGCTGGATTCTGTCCCGGTTGCCCCACTTCCAGGCCAGCTCTCTGCTGTGGCCTGGGAGGGAAGTGGAGGATGGCCCAAGTCCTTGGGCCCTGCACCTACATGGGAGACTGGGAGAAGCACCTGGCTCCTGACTTCGGATCAGCGCGATGTGCTGGCTGCAGCACGCCAGCCGTGGTGGCCATTGGAGGGTGAACCAACAGCAAAGGAAGACCTTTCTCTCTGTCTCTCTCACTGTCCACTCTGCCTGTCAAAATAAATAAATAAATAAATAAATAAGATGAAATAATATCTTTAAAATATTGGGATCATGTCTAAATCAATATTCACTCAAAAAACGTTGGTATATTCTTGATTTTTAAGCTAGTATAAGCTTGTTTGCCAGTATCTTCAATATCTCTTACTTTATCTTCTGTATAAAGATCTATTTATTCTTATTTATTTATTACTTATTTATTTATTTGCTTCAAAGGCAGTTACAAAGAGGGAGAGGGAGAGGGAGAGGGAGAGGGAGAGGGAGAGGGAGAGGGAGAGAGAGAGAGAGAGAGAGAGAGAGAGAGAGAGAGAGAAAGGGTCTTCCAACCGACGGTTCACTCCCCAGATGGCTGCAATGGCTGGAGCTGCGCCAATCCGAAGCCAGGAGCCAGGAGCCTCTTCCAGGTCTCCCACGTGGGTGCAGGGACCCAAGGACTTGGGCCATCTTCCACTGCCTTCCCAGGCCATAGCAGAGAGATGGATCAGGAGTGGTGCAGCCGGGACTCCAACTGGCATCCATATGGGATGCTGGTACTGCAGGTGGTGGCTTTACCTGCTATGCCACAACACCAGCTCCTCTTCTGTATATTTTTAAATAAAGGTTTATTTATTTATTTGAAAGGCAAAAATACAGAGAGAGAAGGAAAGAGAGAGAGAGAGAGAGAGAGAGAGAGAGAAACTTTTCATCCATTCGTTCACTCCCCAAATGGCCACCACAGCCAGACATGGCTGGGCCAGACTAAAGCCAGCAGCCGGGAGTTTCTTCTGAGTCTCTCATTTGGGTGCAAGGGCCCAATTACTTGGGCCGTCTTGTGCTGCTTTCCCAAGCACATTAGCAGGATGTTGGATCAGAAGTGGGACATCTGGGACTGGAACTGGCACCTCTCTGGGATGCCTGTGTTAAAGGTGTAGCCTTACCCCTTTACACCATAGAGCCTAGCCCATATTCTATATATTTACTTGGCAAACTCATAGCCCTGAATCAGTCCAGCCTGCTGCTTCTATGCCACACACATATGATTCTTCAGACTGGGCCACCAGAAATCCACAGTCTCCAGCCTTAGCTGTTTTCCACACACTGGGCTAGATCTTTTCATGTCTCCCCACACACTAAGGTGTGACCCCCCTTGCTTAAACCACTTACATCAATGGCTCATTCCCCCCTAAACTGAGCACTGAATATACCCTGATAAATCCCTCATTTTCCTACTCCTTTTCCCAAACTTAGGTAAATCTATACTCAAACTCGTGTTCCTCTCATTTTGAAGGAAGAGGAGCCTTTTTTTTCCTGTACTTTGATCACTTTTTATTTGTGCAGAAACTAACTTCTTCAATGATTCCATCGTCACTCTATTTTCAAAGTTTTTATTTCATATGCATCTTTCACATAGGTATAAAAGCATAAACTCAAAACTTTCTCCACGTGTGGAAGTCCTTGTCTTTTATTTTATTGCCTACCATCTACCTATCACCTCTCTCTCCCCTCTTTAGAATCAAGCTATCTCTACCTCATAACCTCCAATCAGTTTTTAATTTGATAAGCATGAAATAGACATACGCGCACACACACACATGGAACACCTCCATACACTGCTTCATTTCCTGAATGCCTGCAACCACAAGGACCGGGCTGCAGTAAAGCTGGGCACCAGAAACTCATTCCAGGTCTCTTACATGGGTGGGAGGGACCCAATACCTGTAGACTTCACGCTACCTCCTTGGGGTGTTCATTATCAAGAAACTAGAACCAGAAACCAGAGATGGGTGTCAAACCCAGGTATTTGCTAATGGGTGTGGGCATCCTAACTGCCAGGCTAATGGCTGTCCCGTCCAATCGCTTTTTCCTTCCCTGCTCCCTGGTGTGTGCTGTCACCTCTCTATCAGCACTCTTCTAATAAAGGTACCCTAGAAGCAAATACAATAATTTTTTAAAAAGATCTCTATAGAAGCTTAATAATTGAAAATTACTTTCCTGAAAAAGATTTCTTTTTTTGAAAGCCAAAGCAACAATTATTTCTGTTTTTTCCCTTATGATTTTATTGCATGCATTTAAGAATATTTTCATCCTCCCTCCTTTCACCTTTTTTGTGAACTCACTGGTGTCTGTCCTTGGCCATTTTCTCTCCACTTGTTTGCTTGTGTCTCTTCTAATACCTTATGTTGTCTTTTACTGATAATCTGAGTTTTTAAACATAATTTTTATCTTCATGCTTCCTGTGACATGTTGACTTACTGAATGCTGCTCCAAACTCTATTTAAAAGGCTTTATTCTGAGACTGGAAAGCTAAAACCTTATCTCTTAGGTACCTTTGTAACTCCTGGCATTTGGTCTAGCTTCTGTGAAGCAAATGCACCATGTGAGAGCTACAAGGTGAATGTGAGATAGAGTTTACGTGGATCTTTTGTCAAGCAAAGTTGCTCTGCCTTTGATTTTCCTAACAAGGCCTTGAAACTTGGTTCCTAACATCATGGATGTCCAAAGGCAGGTCAAAGTGCACCTGTGTTTCATCAGAGAGTGCATGGCTCTGAATGTGGCAGAAGCGCTGGCTGACAGATTTCTGATTCTCTTGCTTCCTGATATCAGCAGATGTAGCAACATTATTGGTGGGCTAAGTTTTTGTTGTTATTCAGGGTGTTGTTTCTAGAAGCTTCTACTACTAGATAACCCATTCTGCTATACTTGAAATGGTGACACATTCGTTAGGCTAAAAACCACACACACTGCCTGGCCCCTGCAAACTTATGTCTACTTTTGAATTCCCCAGTGTTGCCTGCCAACACATAAACATAAGGGACATTTTCTCTCTTGCTTCTTCCTTCTAACGTCACCTGGTCTAGCTGAGCCTATCTCATTAACTGCTCTCATAAACAGCTCCTTCTGCCTCTCATCTTCATTGTTGCTTTAATTCAAGTTTCCGTTTTTGGGGACTGGGATTATTGTGAAAACTTCCTTTTGTCTTGATTGTTGCTCTGCTTCAATCTAGGTGCCTTGATTTGGACAATTCTAATATAGAAAGTTGAAGATGTTACTTTCCTGCCTAAGTCTTCTCATTGTCTACAAATAGAGTATATAACTCAGTTATAATATGTAATGCTTTCCTTCCAGGGGTCCACAGCAGTCCCTGGAGGATAATCCCTGCCTGCGTTCATAAGTCCTGTCTATTCCAGACTGCTTACATCTCCCTGAGAACACGGCTCATTTTCTTTTCACTTTCTCCAGCACTCAGCCTGAACTGGGAAGTGACACTTTGAAGCCTCTGTCATGTGTTGTGCCATCAGCTTTCTTAAAAGATAGGCCCGTGGCTGGCTTTCATTCTACTGATCAGAGAGAAACGTTATCCTTGTAATTATAGAATTAGAATATTTATTTTATTGATTTGGAAAGCTTAAGTTACTTTCTCAAGTTTTCCTAGGTTAGAGTAGTTGGTCTGGGTCTCAAATTCCAGTAATCCTCCTTTTCTTTTTTTTTTTTTAAACCATAACTGAAATGGAAGACAATAGAATGGGGCAGATAATTGGAAAATAGGTATGAGAGGAAGGTAAGGGGCTTGGACTCCACCGGTGTAAACATTGCTATTATTTCTCAGATGGTTGCTTTCCTATGAAACTTCCAAATACCAAGTTGAATTATTTCAACATTCACCTTTTCAGGAAGAATTGATTTCTGGAAAGTCTTAATAGTAACATTTAAAACATACTCAGAATGGACTCTTACTATTCACTAACTATACCACTGCAGATATTTTTCAATTATAATGAAAGAATAACTATCTAAAGTATGTTTAATCTTCAGTTTTTCCTACAATACGATGTGGTGTTTGAGTTCAAGTACAGATGGATGATTGTATCATATTTTCTTTTGTAAAGAGGGAGATATGAAGGGAGAGAGAAGTGAAGTGATTTGGTCAAGGTTAGAGCGATGTGGTAGAAAACAACATTGTTCTTCTTCAAGAACACTTGCTATTTGCATGGATTTTTTTTTTTAAAGTGAAATCAACAGCTTCACATCAGCCACTGATCAGGTACCAGATGGCAAAAACTCTCAATTGCTACCACCTAGGGCTATATTCAAACCAATGAAAGGCCTGTATCTCATTATCCGTCCCTTGAGCTCTCCATTCTCCCACATGGCACTGTCTTTTTCAAGAAGAAAAGTGACATTATTTTAAAAATTGCCCTTGTTTTAGATAACCAAAAAAATTTTGATAATTTAAACAGGTTTGTCCTTTTACTTTTTTTTTTTATTTTTTGCATGACATTAGCTAGTGTGCATTGAATAGTACTGCACAGAAATGAAGAGAACCAAACCAAATCAAGCTTAACTATATGATTACTCCATCGTATCTTGCTTCATTGACAAATATTATAGGTGACTGATCCCCGGTTAAACAACTAAAGGTACAGAACACCCAGTTAATTTCATTTTCAAGTCAAAATGCATTTTTTTTTTTGCATTCATGTAACAGAACCATAGAATAAAACATCCCTCTCCTAAAAACTGACTCTCTGTTTAGCTGAAATTCATTGATTAGAAGCTCTGTGTTTCATGTGAGTGAGTACCTATGAGTGTAGAATGGGCAGTTCAAAAAGTATTTTCTATGATGAAAACACATTGAGGTATAAGTTGCCTACAAAGTGTGATGATGTCTTTTTTTTTTAGGGTGGAAGAAACACGTATTTAGAATTAGCCAGCTGGGCTCAGTTTAGATGATCCCAATTTTGTGGGCAACATCCAAAGCATCATAATCAGGAGCCAGTCGAAGATACGCCTTCTTCTGTCCATCAATTCGGTGTCATAGTTCCTTCAAGGCTTATTTGATCTGGTGCTTGTTGGCCTTGATGTTCACAATGAACACAAATCTGTTGTTGTATTTTATCTTCTTCATAATAGATGCAGTAGTCAGGAGAACTTGTTGATGACATAGAGGTCAAGCTTGATTCTTCTGGGGGGCTCTTCTGAGGGTATCTGGGCTGTCACTGGAGGCATAGTGTCTTGGGCAGCTGGAACGTGGTACAGGCTGGTCTTCTCCTCCTCCTATGCCTTCTTTTTCTTTTGTGGCCGTGGATGCCTTTCAGTGCTGCCTTCTTGGCCTTTAAAGCCTTGGCTTTGTCTTTGACTTTGGGAAGGACAGGAGCCTCCTTTTTTCACCTTTGGTGCTGTCTTGGTGAAAAAGGTTGGAAGATGTCTTGTAAACCACTTTATATCCTGGAGATTCTCAGATCTTGTAACCAGCATATAAATACTTAAATCTGTGAATAAGAAAGAACAAAAGTGTGGCTACTATTTTGGCTTGAAAAGAAAATTATATTGTGCTAGAATAAAACAGAGCATCGCAAAATAAAAGGGATTGTGTTTTTAGTCATTCCTACAGAGATCCTGAGTAAGTGTTGAGCAGTTGTTTTTCCAATAAGAAAACATGCTGCTCCTGGTTGGAAAACTACTAGGTAAGTTTTAGTCTCAGCAGTGTTGTTTACTGAATACCAAACAGAATCATTGTGTGTATAGTTGCGTTATTCTGCTAGGGAACTATATAGTCAGAAATGCAACTCTGGCCATGAGTATGGTTCAAGGATGTCTGTAATCAAAAGCTAGTGCACAAATGAAAGGAAAATATGGAAGCTTTTGCCTAGGTAAGATTTTATATTTATTGTTGTCCTTTTATCTTGTTTCAAGAGCAATGAAAGAAATTGGCATCTAGTATTTTAGCTTTTTAATATTGTATGTGTATGAACTCAAACCACACAACCATGGTAACAAGACCATGAATGGTAAATATAAGTAGTACACTAGAAGCCCTTTTGGGTATATGTTCTTATCTTGAGCCATTGAGATTTAGACATCTAACATCTTTTAACATTGATGAATATAAATCTCAGGTACACAAGGAAGAGCATAGATCCTTGTAATTCAGGTAAGTATTCCTACCTCTAAGGGTCAGTCCTATGAAAACCAACAAAGGCAAAGAAATGGGAAGTTCAGGGAGCTGACATTATGCTCTCAACCCAAGATCATTTAGCATAGATAGCAAAAGTCTTGAACTGTAAGCCATGCCTTCTGATAATAATTGTCATATGCGTACCCTCTCTGCACTATGTGATAGCCATGGTTGGTATTTTAACTCAGCTGTTACTTGAAAAGTGAAAGTCCCTCATTGTACTTTTCATCTTGATTTTAAATGTTAAAGGGAATAACTCTATTTTCTTTTTTTTTTTTTTGACAGGCAGAGTGGACAGTGAGAGAGAGAGAGACAGAGAGAAAGGTCTTCCTTTTGCCGTTGGTTCACCTTCCAATGGCCGCCAGGGTCGGCGCACTGTGGCTGGCGCACTGCGCTGATCCAATGGCAGGAGCCAGGTGCCAGGTGCTTCTCCTGGTCTCCCATGGAGTGCAGGGCCCAAGCACTTGGGCCATCCTCCACTGCACTCCTGGGCCACAGCAGAGGGCTGGCCTGGAAGAGGGGCAACTGGGACAGAATCCGGTGCCCCGACCAGGACTAGAACCCGGTGTGCCGGCGCCGCAAGGCGGAGGATTAGCCTGTTGAGCCACGGCGCCGGCCGGAATAACTCTATTTTCAATATGCTGTCATCCATTCTTCCTTCTGAAAAATTCAGGACATTTGAACATTTTCACTGAATACAGTTTCTTCCCCTTTAAATAACAAATATTTGGTAATGTGAAATGTCCTTACAAAGAAAAATACAAAAATAAATGAAAGTAAAGTTTTCCAATGTATTACATGACAATTTTTTACTCTATAGATATCCGTCTATATTAAGTGATTTCTGAATTCATGTTTTCAGTTACTTGATGGTATATCTGGTTTTGTCATTAAAGTAATTGGGATTATGTCTGGAAATTCATGCAAATCTTAAATATTCATAATGAGAGATGTCATTTTGTTCCTATAAAGCTATATTCCTTTGGAAAACAGTGTGTGATCTTTGGGATGGTGAGATGGTGGGTGTCAGTTCTACTGTTTTGTGCTGGAGAATGGAGGAGCCACCCAAGCTGAATCCTTGGTGACAAGTGGCAGGCACTGAGAAGATCCAGGGTGGCAGGAGCCTTGTGCACACTTCAAAATAATGAAAAACAGCTATTGGGAAAATGTCATGTACTCAGAACCCAGTCTACATGCTGCTTCTAATCTTATTTGTACAAGTACAGGCAAAAATCTACTCACAACAGAGATGGTCTCTTTCACTTTGTTACAATTTAGTATTGATTGTGATGTGGGAAGGGTGACATGAGTCCCAGAATGGGTTTAATTACAAAGATACAAACAAAAGTAATTGGCAGAAGAAGTGAAGAGTTGGTAAGCAGCTTTGTTTTTGTAGAGCCACAACATTCCACTTGAGCAGCAGTTGTGAGCAACACAGAATAAATAAAAATACCATAGAATTCCCTATCCAATTTCAAATTCCTTTCTCCTTTTCTCTTTTAACCAAATCCCTTGAAAGCATTTCAATGCCATCTTTGTCAACTTGGGGTGCCCATGACACCACTGAATCAACAAACACCAAAGTTGAAAATTAAAGTAGAATGAGTGGTGGAAGGAAGAGCAGAGAGAGTATGGCTTCCCTCACTGAATAGCAAGAAGAGGCTGCTGGCTAACACTTGTCCTGGTAGGACAGGGAGCATCTTGTGACTATAGAAGTCAACATTTTTTGCAATTTTGTCAGTCTTTAACTAGTTCTGAGAATTTAGCTGAGTGATATTTTCTCTACTGATGGTTTTTATGTTGTCAATAAAGTTAGTCAAAGAAACGATTCTGAAGTTCATTTCACAATATGTTTCTTTCTTTGTCAGTCGATTATACTTCCACTATCTCACTTTGTTCTGAGGACACAAATTGGTTTTTTCAGCTCATGCTGTTATTAATATGATTTGTAAAAAATAATCGAACTTACCACCCTCCAAGGTCAGTTGAGAAAACAGGCAAAGCGAAAATGATGATTCTTGGTGTGAAAGTCTCTTAAAGTGAAATAGGACACAAAGATGCTCTTGGCTTACTTTGAATTGTCTGAGAGATGTTGCACTCATCAATGGTGTAATACAACAGAAGTGGGGCTTGCTGAGGCATTGTTGTTCATCAGGTAGAAACTATTCGTTAGGAAGTGTGCTAGGTAGCCAGAAAATATCCCTTGGGGATATTTTCATTTCCACTAAGCTCAGTGTTTTCTTTCCATTTAAGAATTTTTTAATCTTTATTGAGTCAACGTAATATTTCACCATTAAATTAGTAAGAAGTTTCTCGTCCTGCCACCTTGGGTTTCCTGTTTAATGTGAAAAGTCTCTTTCTTTGGCATAACCAGAGTAAAGGAATCCGATTTGGAGTAAATAAAGGCGATTAAAATCTCCACTTTGCAAATCTAATGTGATCTGTTTAATCTGGTAAGGATGAAGATTGCTCTTTTAATTAGCCATTAATCACCAACCTTAATCATTGTGCATGAAACATAGTAGGTACTTACTAAATACTAGTGACTTGCATCTGGTGAAAATGCTAGAGTATCAACTGAAATTTTTCCTGTATTGACAGGATTATATAGGAATTGAAGTAAATGTAATTATCTAAATTCTTTACTTATAGCATATATTTTTATATTCCATATATTTTATATCCCTCTTTTGAAAAATGTCAATAATGTGAAGAGATACAAATAATGATGTAACAATATATGTACTTAACTGTGAAAGGTATGTTTATTCTGATACGTTCAATTAGTTGAACAGCAAACTCTAGGTTCACTTAAATGACAAGCGTCAGGGTTAATGTATGGGATTTTCTGTACAGCATCAAGCTCCTTGGTGAATGCCACTGCTGTATTGCCCAGGTCTCTCCCCGTGTACTGAGTCTGCACACCCGGAGCAGTGCAGAGCCTGAAGCCCCTCTGGAAGAAGACGGGGATTCCTGTTACTGCACTCAGTCCCCAGCTGCCAGACCACTCCACCTGCCACTGTGCTTCTTTGCACCCTGGCTCCGTTCCCTCACGCCCACCTGCCAATTGCAATGCATTATGGGCTGCCATGGTAGTGGCTGGTACTCACTGGCCAGGAAGCATCTGGGAGATAGTCTGCCCCTGGAACGTAATATTATTAATAAAAAGCAATCATTTATCTTTAAGCCCCAAACTGTCCATTTGGTTAATATATAAGGGCGTGATAAGCAGAGGCATGACCTTAGAAGATTGAGACAACTGATATGGAAGGATATGAATCAGATCTACCTGGGTGACTCAACATAGTCAGATGTGTTACTTCCGCTCTACACTACATGCTGTATGCAACATAATTAATCCAGAACCACTGTCTGATTAAATAAAAGACTTCTAGCAAGGTGTGTCCCTCAAGCAAACTGGCATTCACATGGAAAAGTATACAGGTATACATCAAAACAGTTCAAGGAATATGGAATTGAAAGATAAATTTACTTTGGTGAAAGAAATTTTGAAGACCATGCACAGATTTTCATAATACACATTTTTCTATGAACTTCTTAAAGACTCCTTATGTTATAGAGCAGGGGTTGTACTATGTGTCTGAAGTTAGGATGTCTATGATCTTGGAGTGCACGCTTACATTGAGAGAGTGAGTCCAGTAGTGTAATTTAATTTTATATAAGAAAACTGCAATATATTTTCCAAAAAGGGAATTTGAAAAAGTGAACTTGAACAAAATATTCTCAGCAGGTGTTACAATGGTTACAGTTTGAAAAGCACAGTTCAAGGGAAATTTGGTTTGTATCCAAAGACGACAACTTCCTGAATTGATCAGAACAATGCAATTTTAAAACATAAGTAAAGAACAAATGATTTGATCTGATTCTCACAGTCCTAATATATTTACAACTCAACAGGTCTTGCATTGATCAAAGATAACCTGCAACATTAGCTGTCAGGAATATTTTTACTACTATCTCAGGCAATTATTTTGGAGAAAAAAGTGAAATAACACTCATTGCTTATTTTTTATTAGACAAATAGGAAAGTTAAGATCATTTTACATACATTAAATGAAACAGAAATGTGATTTGTGTAACATTTTACATGAAATGCCTTCATTAATAACCACCCCTCCTTAACAAATAATAAAAACAAATCTGAGGAAAAAATGCAAGTAAATAAAAAGACTTATTCCCCCTGGGAAATTTGAAAATAATTATTTTATATGCTCTTCATGGGACAAGAGAATTTAAGTGGCTATTTTAAGCCTACTGAGGTAGGCTTTAAACTGCAAGCAATCTAAAAATATTCAAAATATAAGCAAGGCATCTTAGAAACTGAGCTTGCTGTGTCTGGCATTGTGACACAGCAGGTTAAGCTGCACACTGCAACACTTACATCCCATATGAGCACAGGTTTGAGTCCCAACTGCTGTACGTCTGATGCAGCTCCAAGCACCTGGGAAAGCAGCAGAAGATGACTCAAGTACTTGGGCCATCCGCCACCCACTTGGGAGGCCTGGATGGAGCTCCAGGCTCCTGGCTTCTGCATGGTCCAACGTTGGCTGTTGTGTCCATTTGGGGATTAAACCAGTGGATGGAAGATCTCTCACCTTGCCTTTCAAATGAGTAAATAAATCTTTTAAAAAAAAGACAGAAGAAACTGACATTTCTTTATTGCAACCTTCTTTAAATGAAGATATTTTTGCAATAGTTTGGGATTTGTATTCTTTCTCAGGTGTGAGGATTGAAAATCTAAAGATACTCATTTTCCTGAATGTCTGAGTACATTTTAAGAGAGGAAAAGTTCCCCATGATTTGCAGAAATGTCATCAAAGTTTTTGAGAAAGATAAAATTTACTTCTCTAAAAGCTATGTAAAAATACATAAATATCATAGTTAATTTATTAGAATAATTATGGTCTTTGAGTAAAAGCTTTCAATGTAAGTCTCACAAATGTGCTTTACATTTAGGGTTTTATCTTTTAAAAAAATAGTGACTTTGCAAAGTTTACATAATGAGGACATAAATCAAAAGGGGATGGATATGAATGTAATGTAACTGAGATTCCCTAATTTTTCATTTGAGGAAACTGAGGCCAAATCCTGTTGAAGATCAACTTCAAGTCATTTACTGGCAAAGCCAGAGCGAAATCTTTTCTCCATGAAGCAGTTCTGAGATCAGTGTCCTTGGCCACTGCCTTAATCATGCTGAGGAGAATAGAATGTGTGTATATCAAATAATTTTAAATGTAATAAAGAAAGAAATCTGTCACTGAAGTGACCCACAAAGAAATCTTTTGAGGCAAACAACACATATGTAATGTAAATAAGAATTTTCTAAAGGAATGAGAATACCGTGAGGCATCCTCTGGAAGACAAAGTGTCTAATTTCTACCGTGCCAAAACCAGGACTAGACGGAGGACATTATTGTAACATCTCTCTTGCTTTCAGAATTTCCTTCTGTACAAATAAAGAAGGTGGAAAGCATGAGTTTTGTACAACTTTCTAGTTGTATTGGCTCAGTTAAGGGGCATGTTAGAAATTACAGTGAACGCTAACAATGGCGAGGTCCCTAGCCTGGTGCAGTTTATGTAATCTACAAGTAGCTCTAACTTCTGCCTGAGGGAAAGGAAAGGGTGTCTACAGAATTGAAATCCTTGGTGGGGATGATTATAATGGCTCCATTCCTGTTACTATTTTCTACAAGGTCCATAGCTCAAAGACGTTCTGAGAAGTACCTTCTCAAATTCTTGATGCTAGAATCTCATCTTAGCCATGCAGCAGAATATAAATTTATTACAGTAGGTAAAATGTGATAAACATTCACATAATGAAAAACTAATCTCTCTCTCTCTCTCTCTCTCTCTCTCTCTCTCTCTCTCACACACACACACACACACACACACAGTTTGCAGTTTCAGAAGTAAGCAAAATGGTTAAACCTTTTAGCGCACATATGAAACTTTCAGCATCCTTTATATTTTATCTGAATAACATGTGCTGAGTTCTTAATGCAGTTAGAAAAGGAATGAGCTCAGCTCACGTCTTCCTTTCTTATCAGTCTTAGTGAAGGAGAGAGCCCCTTGTGGGAAGGAAAATGAATGAGCTGTCTTGGATTTGGTTCATGTAATGAAGTACAATGAGCTATTTATTTTCTCTTAGTATGTATAGTTGTTTCTTGGCATACTTAAAATTTGGTGAATGCTATCCTGTCACTTTTTTCTGTGATACATTTCTAGCACTTTCCTTCCACTTCTATGTTTACTTTTGGGAGAGTGCTGTAAAAGCTGTTCATCTAACACTCAAGTGAGAAGCTGAGACTTGGAAGACCAGAATAGTTCATTAAAGTTAGCATGACTGTGCCATATAAAAATGTACAAGTGGTGCATGTTAGTTAAAAATAAAAAAAAAATTTACAGAAAGTTCCAGAAAGGGAAATTTGACTGTATTGCATGTCAAGCATTATGTGGAATCTGAGCATGAAGTGCTGGGGAACATCCCTCGGTAGCTACCTGTCATTTCTCACAGCCTCTGTCTCTGGCATTCACAGTTTGGCTTCCGCCAACTACAACAGAGTTACAGCTGTGGTGGTTGTGCCTGTCCTGCACGTCAGACTTGCGTCTTGTCACTATTCTCTAAACAATAGTGAAACAACTATTTGCATTGCATTAGGAACTTTCAGTAATCTGGATATGATTTAATGTATAGGGGAGAGTCTGCTAAGTGATAGGCACATATTATGTCGTTTTGTATGGATTTCAAATTTTTCAGTACTTTATCCACTTAAGGGTCAAGCAAGATGCCTCATTGAAGATAAGCCATCACAGTGCTATTGAGTGGTCCCTGTCACACGATTTGAGGGTGGAAAGGCCAGTCTTTTGATGATATAGTATAGGACATTTGCTCATTGATTTCAGAGGGACCCTTCACCCACCGTGGATGAAGAAGGCGAGAATGGAGCATTGTGTGTTGGGTGGTTGCTGAGAAGTCAGCCAGGGCAGGTGGACTGGTAAAATCAGGTGGATGTCAGAGGAAGAGGCTGGTTCAGCCTCCCCATATTCCTGATTTGCTGAGCCACCACTTGCGTGAATGAACCTGCAGCTCTCTCTCAGGCATAGAGATTATTACTTTCTGATCTGAAGGTATGGGAGACCAAGGTCAGTATTCAGAATGCTCCCTGTCCCAAGCTACAGGACACCCAGGAGTCCAGTCCAAGTTGCGGTATTCTAGGCCTGGCAACCCACAAGCTTCTGAGACAAAATTTGAGCTCCTAGGCTTTAAAAAATATCATCACCAGTCCAAGTCCATGAAATCCTGAATCTTTGAAGTAAGATTGCCTCTCCCTATTTGTACCTAATCCCTCCCTCTAATTGCAGTGTCTCTTAAAATTAATGTTTGCCTTTACTTACACTTTTAAAATTCCCACCTGTGTGTAAAATAAGCTGCCTCACTATAAGAACACTGCTGCTCTTCCAAATCCTCTAGCTCTTCCCCAGCCCTCCCTCTCCAACCTTCACCTCTGCCCAGCACCTAAGAGCAGGGAGCCCACGGTGGGGTGATGAGCAGTGGTGCTGCATCGCCTGGCCTCTGTTACTGTGATGTGGCTTCGGAGAAGGCTGCCAGGACGCACACAGATACGACATCAGGGATTTGGGACACATTGATGGCAGAGTAGGTCCTGTTTCCTGTGTTACTCAAGCAGGTGGTCTAAGTATGGCAGGCTTCTGGTGGATTTTCAGGGCCTTCTCGTTATCATCTGATTCACAGATCAGGGTGCCCCAGGGAGGTGATCTTTCATGGATTCCTGTGGGAGTTCAATTCCTCCTGGTAGGAATGACCACTTGTAGGGTGAATCAGCCTCTCTGTGATTCTTAGGGTCCGCAGGGAGTCTGCAATACTGAATTCAGTTACAGATTCAAAGTTCTGTCCCTCCTTTCCATGAGGTCATCGAGTCCCTTGCAGGAAGCCATCTAGAAGAAAACCATTCTTCCTGAAGGGGTCTCCAGCCCTGCCTTAAGCAGCTCCATGGCATGTCATCACCCATCAATTTCCCAGCTTCCATGGCTGCCTTTAGCTTTTTTCTCAGCTCTGAGCCAGGATCTACCATGGCCCTCCACATGTCCACAGTGGCCAAATGGCAAACACAGCAGTTGTCAGCCCATCTAGGTGCCTGGGTGCCTTTTCCAATCCCAGCTTTGCTGCTGGGACACCAGGAGCCATGCCTGCCAAAGTCTCTCAACTGCCACATAGCACACTCTTCACAGGTCCAGTGCTTGAGGCCAGCATGCTATGCTTGCCCCTTTATATATTTTTTTCTTTTAAAAAATATTTATTTATTTATTTGAGATGTAGAAAGAGAGAGAGAGACTCTGTCCATCTTCTGGTTTACTACTCAAATGGCTTTAATGGCTGACTCTGGACAAGGCCAAAGCCAGGAGTGAAGTACTTCATCTGGGTCTTCTATGTGGGTGGCAGAGGCCCAAGCACTTGGATCTCTTTCACTGGTTTCCCAGGCACATTAGCAGAGAGAGCTGGATTGGAAGTGGAGCAGCCAGGACTCCAGGTGGCACTTGAACCCTCTGTGCCACAGCACCGTCCCTGTGCCATTTTCAATAAAAGAGTTTGGTGTCCATGGGGGTTGCTGTTTCCAAACCCTTACAGATACTTAGGGATGATGCTATTTGCCTAGAGAAAGATTTATAATATTATAATAATGGTAATTTTTGGTGGTCGAATTGGGGTGATTTTAAAATTTTGTTTATATGCAATAGGATTATTTGAGTTCCTGTGAGTATGACAGCAGACTAATTTTTCTTTTACAGTTGTGAGGAAATATGACAATATAAAAATAAGAATTAGTTACAGATGGTGTTAGTATGGGTGATGATTATTTTTTCTTTGTATTCCTCTAAATTTTGTTGCTTTCCAATAATAAAATTATTTTTAAAGTTGGAATCAAAATATTGAGAAAAAACATGTTAAATACATAAAAGTGAGATCTCTATACAAGATGCAGTAATCACTTGAATTCTTCAATGCATGTTAATAGAGCCATCACTTTGACTTAATTTTTCATCCCATCACCTTGGCTTAATTTTTCATCCAAGGCAATCCCAATTTTCCATGTAATCTGTATGAGTTTTGTTTGCTGTCTCTTTATAAAATAAAGAGATTGCTTCAATCAACACTGTTTTTGGGAAATGGAGTGCCAAGTACGTGCAGCTCAGGCACCAATAAAAAATACTCAGTGTAGAAGGCAAAGTCACCATTAGCAGATGGTGTTTCTTTTACAGAATATGCTACTTCAGATAAAGAAAATCCTTGCTAAGTGTGTCTTTCCTTGAGTCCTTTGAGGACTTTCTAATGTAGAGGGCCAAAAAGGAGGATTTCTGATGGTCTTCACAGAGAATCTGACAGTTTTGAAAGCCACAATTATTACAAAACTTTTAGTAGCAATAAAAAACATTCCAATTAAAAAGGTTATGAAAATTTTACAAAATGTGCACCACAATAAATATACAATTTGAAAGTGATGATGCTGTTTGAAGTATTTAAAATTTAATAATAGAGAGTAGAGGGATTGTTTTCAGAAACATTGATGGCAAAATGGTGGATTAAAACTATAATATGTCTTGTTTTTAAAGTATGTTTTCCGAAGTGCATCAGATATAGGTGAGTAATATGTGCACGTGCATTTATTTAAGCATATTGCAAATGAGTGTGTCTCAGATAAATGGAAGGTTTTTGTCTGGGAATAGCTTCAGAATCAAAGTAACTCAATTCATAAAGTGGAAAACATTTGAAACACGACAGGGAAATAACTATATTGCAATGGGGGTAATTTAGCTAACATTCTTGTCTTTAAAAAGCTTTTCATCTGTTTCTTTAGCCGGTAAGGAAATGGTGCCCATCTGAGCCTACTAGATCGAGAACATTATTGGTGAATGCATTTGGAATTATTGATTATGCTGAGACATAGTGAGAGTTGTTAAGAGGAGACTGAATCAGAGGAATTGAGCTGAATTCTCTCCCTTGGTGGTTCTGCCCTTTGCTCCTCTCCCCATCCTCCTCCCTCTCTTGGCAGAACCTTCCAGATAGCAAGCACACACCCAACGCGAGAATGTTGCCGTAGGAAGCTTTTATAATAATGTGCAATAATGAGTCAAGCCTACCAGAAGATGTATTTATCAATCCAGAAATAGGCCCTTGCTCTGATGTGGACAAAGGACTGGCACAAGAGCTTGGTGCCAAATCACAGAAGGTTGTTGAGTGCCTGTTACAGTTTGGCTTAACTTTTTGGGTATCAGTGGGGTAAAAATAACAGAATTCTCTGGACTCCATTTCTACACGTCTGCTTCCATTTTAATGTTGTTTTCATCCCTAGCCTCGAGATTATGCAATTAAATTTAGTCTTTAATTCTCTTTTCTCTTTATTTCTCCCCCTTCTGCATTTTTTCCTTGTTCCAAACTCAGTTCACATCAGCAAGGCTATACATTGCTGGACATGGTTCAGGAGTGCCTGATCTAGCAAATTCTTTCAATTCTCTTTATTGATATCTATTCACTTGATAAACCTTTCCAATCCTGACAGCACATAGAAAATGCAAACCCATGATTCCGTGCAGGAACTTTCCGCCTCAGCGATCAGATAATGTGAGACAGCCAGCTCATGCACCTGCAGAAGCATTCAGGATGTTTTAAGAGTGAGAAAACATTCTCAGGATTGCTGGGGAAATGCAAGGCTACTTCATTTATAAGAGAGTGTAAGTGGAACGATTTGTGGGGCTGAAATGAGGCCAGGCAATATACCATGCTTTAAACACGTCACCCATTATATAAACTGTAAACATGATTTCTAACACTACGGAATGTAGATGCCATGAAGGGTTTCTCAAGTAGTCATTGCAAGATTTAGTGAATCCCAACTTGGGAATCTTACAATCTTACTAAGTCTGTGGGGAGTTTGTCAGGTACTATTAAAGGAACAAGTGTTTCATCATGCACCTAAATTTACCTGTTGGCTAATTCAGGCTCAACGAACATTTTTGATGTTTGATGTTGGTGTGTGTGTGAAACTCTGCCAAAGTTATTACATCAGATTCCACATTGGCTGGAAGGTAGTGTCTAGGCTGAATCAAATCTTGTCAGGTTCAGATTAGTGTTGACCTTATCTTTATGGGTCACATTTTCCAATCCTCACACCACTTTAGAAGCTTCAGTGTGCATGAAATTATAAAACATGGAACATGAGAAAATATCTCCTAGGTTGTTTTTGTGGCAAGAGAGCCCAGAGAAATAAAGAGATTTTCAGCTCTTTGAGTTTTATGACTTTCTGAAGAAAGAAAATTTGGTTAGGGTCAGTTTTCAAGTTTAACAGTTCATCAGCCCATAATTGCACTCATTATTACTGGAGCTAGCTTTATATTGGAGTTTGATTAATAACGATATGCACTTCGGTAACGCTTTCCACTAAGTGGCACTAATTACACTGTGACTGCTGTTCAACAACCAAGCAAGTGTAACTACAATGTCATTTTTATGGAGCCAGATTTGCTTATTAGGGTACTTTGATAATGCTAAATGTGGGAGGGAAGTAACTCAAAGTGTGGGGATGGAGTTGCTATTACTCCTCATCCTACAACCTACAACCATGGCCTTCTGAGGTTCCCATTGATAAGAGACTTTTGATGTGAACTCAATAAGTCTTTGATGTGTAATTAACATGCATTATTTTTTTAACTACTTTGAGTACTAAGAAGCCCAGTTGTTAAAATAAAAGTATAGGATTTAGTTAGAAGACCAGCCTCAAATCTTTTTTTTTCCTCTTGGAAATTAGCATTTGTGTATAATGATGCCAGTTCCTACATTTCTGATCTTAGGATTAAATGAAGTAGTGTATGTGTAAAGATGTCTAACTTAATGCCTAGTCTACTCTGAAGGTTCTTTGCATCTTTCCTGAGGGTGTGGGGTCTTCACTCTTCCTTCACGCAGTGGTCCAGAATGGATTCTTCCAATTTGAGTAAGTTTTCTCATGAATGAAGATAAAGTACACACAAATGCTTAAAAATGTGTGCATATGGATGGAATAAAAGTGCTCCACTCTAATAGGAAATATGTAAATCAATTTCCACTATTATGAAGAAGCTGAAAGAAACATAGGGAGGAGAGCGAACATCTAGGTTTGATCCACAGAGTAGGATATTATAGAGAAGGAGGGTCTTCCATATCAAGAAGGACTGATCTCAAGGAGAAAGAGATACTATGAAGAATGAAGCAAGTTGGAGTGGGAAACTGGCCCAAGATGGTGAACATCTGTTTCTGCACTCCTCCTGGTTCCCCTGTTTATCACTGGAACCTGGATAGAATTAATTAGTGCAAGACTTGGAGTGAGAGACAGCATTTTTAAATAGAGGAATCACAGGGAATGGGCAGTGTTCCATGTCTATAACAGTATGTAGTGTGTTTAGCAGTGAGTAGGGATAAAACAACTGAAGTAGAATTCTTGTAAGAAAGATTTGGCGGAGAGAACGTCTAATGATCACAGTAGGACCACAGTGTCTTTATATTGGATTGTCTCCCCCTATTTCCTTCATTTGAATGCCTGTACTTAAAAAATCACCTGCTGAAAAATCACTTTATACAAATTAGCTCAAGCATGCATTGGGGGTGCTTGGTTTGATAGATGGTTACACAGGAAACATGGAGAGGAATTATTTAGATTTAATTATGGCTCTGGGGTTCTGTGTTGTGCAGTATTAAATGAGAAGCAAACAAAAGAAGAGAAAAAAAACAAAGAAAGTGAATCTTACATGATTTTTAACTATGTGTCTTTCATCCCAGTATCTAATGATGTAAGTTATTACTATGCCATGTAATAAGTTGGCAACAGGCTTTAGAGTACATGAAGTTGAAAGAGAGATTTTAGGAGCCAAAGCCAAGGGTTAAGGATAGTTGGGTATAGTGAAAACCATAACGGCTAGTAAGTTTATCTACAAGATGAGCTCTTTCTGAAAAGCTGACTGATGGTGGTGAACACCAGCAATTGAACACTTGGCTCTGATTTTCTTGGCTGCAATAAACCCTCAACTTTTGTTTAAACTTATTGTATGGGTTTTCATTTTTCCCTTAAGAGAACAATTCTGTCTTCTATTTCTGTAAAATAATATAACTTCAAGGAAATGATAGATTTCTATTACACCAGTACACAACTCGAAAGAGTAACGCTGGCAAAGCACAGAGCTGCACACAAACAGGAGGAAACACCCTGGAAACAGAGCCTCAATGCCATCTGAAGCCAAGGGAGGGAGCAGCTCAGGTGTTTGCGATCTCGGGTGGGTTATTTCATTGGCAATCTGTTTGTATCTATCCATAATTATATGGAGATATGATATTAGACAGAATTGTGACAATTCAAAAACAATAAGCTTGAACTAAAGACACTGATAAATATCTCCTTCTCACCTTTTGATGTTTTCCTCAAATAATTGACCAAAAGTAATTATAAATAAAACTTTAACATAACAAGCTTTGTCATGTGTTAACTAATAAGTAGATTTACAGAAAGTTATGAGTATTTAAAATGCCTCATTCATCATGGAGTCAGCATTTGGCCTATGGTTAAGATGCTCATGTCTCACATTGGAGAACTTGGGTTTGAGTTGTGGCTCTGAGACCTGTTTCCAGCAGCCTGTTAATATAGCTCCTGGAAGGCAGCAGGTGATGGCTCAAGTGGTTAGGCCCCTGACACCCACCTGGAAGACTGGTTTGAGTTCCTGGATCCTGGCTCTAGCCCCTGATCAGCACTTGACCATTGCAGGCATTTGGGGAGTGAATCAGGGGCTGGGAGTTCTGTCTCTGTTCCTGTGTCTTTATCTCTCTTCCTAACTTTTTAACTGTCTTTCTAACTTTTGGATACATTTTTTTTTAAAAAAAACAAAATACTTCATTCATCACAAAAATGAATTAAAGTTATTGGGAAACTGATGCTCAAAGAATTTCTGTTGGGACTGGTGCTGTGGCACAGTGGGTTAACGCCCTGGCTTGAAGCGCAGGCATCCCGTGTGGGCACCGGTTCTAGACCCGGCTGCTCCTCTTCCAATCCAGCTCTCTGTTATGGCCTGGGAAAGCAGTGGGAAAGCCCTGCATGCACGTGGGAGACCCAGAGGAAGCTCCTGGCTCCTGGCTTTGGATTGGTGCAGCTATGGCCATTGTGGCCATCTGGGGAGTGAACAGTGGCTGGAAGACCTCTCTCTGTCTCTACCTCTCTGTAACTCTGTCTTTCAAATAAACAAAATAAATCTTAAAAAAAAATTTCCGTTGGAAATGGACTGGCAGCAAAGCTAATTTGGAGATAGCGACCGTAACAGAACATCATAGACAGAAAGCTTCTTAAGTGAGAATACAGCATGGACTGATGACGTTTTGATGACATTGTCCACCAATACAATCATAATAGAAATTCTCTGAAATTTGAAAGGAAAAATAAAAACTTAAAATTATAGTCAGCAAAGATCTATGAAGAATATATATGTGTGAAATATATATATTATATATATCTATGAGTAGAGTCATTCAACATTGAAAATAGATTGGGAAAGATTGGTTTGTTGATAAATGAAGTCAGAATTTGTTAAACACAGTTTCAGATTTTGGTGTGTCTGACTGCTTTGGGACACAACAGAATATTACTGTTAGCACTTTAAAGCAGAAACTTTAAACAGTTGTTCGTTGCTCTCTAAGTCTCTGGAAAGTAGAAGAAGGACTACGTGAGCCTGGTAGGTCAGCATACATCCACAGGAACCACAGATACAAGGTAAATGGCCAATTGCCCCTGCCCAGTTATAGGAATGAATATGTAGGACGGCGCTGTGGCTCAACAGGCTAATCCTCTGCCTTGCGGCGCCGGCACACAGGGTTCTAGTCCTGGTCGGGGCGCCGGATTCTGTCCTGGTTGCCCCTCCTCCAGGCCAGCCCTCTGCTGTGGCCTGGGAGTGCAGTGGAGGATGGCCCAAATGCTTGGGCCCTGCACCCCATGGGAGACCAGGAAAAAGCACCTAGCACCTGGCTCCTGCCATTGGATGAGCGCGGTGAGCCGGCCGCAGCGCGCCAACCGCGGCAGCCATTGGAGGGTGAACCAATGGCAAAGGAAGACCTTTCTCTCTGTCTCTCTCTCTCACTGTCCATTCTGCCTGTCAAAAAAAAAAAAAAAAAGGAATGAATATGTAATAAGGTCAATTGTACACCTTGGCCACCATCATCTTCTGGTGACTGAACCAAGGAGCATGTAGAAAGGATGTTTCTATGAACTTGAGAATGTCTGTCCTTAGTAACTTCTCCAGAGCTCTAAGTATGTAATTTTTAATTAACTTTGAAATTATGTACATTTTCAGGTTAAATTATCTCTTGCAAATAATATTGCTTACAATCTGATATATTAAGTTATTTAATTTATAATCTTCTATACTAAATAACTAGTAATCCCTAATCTTTTTATGGTATATGCAGTTTCTTTTTTTTTCTTTTAAATTTAAATTACTTTTTACCAGATTCAATGTGATCTGTAGATACAATTCTAAGAACATAATGATATTCCCCTCTTCCTTCTCTCTCTCCCACCTTCTTTCTTTTCCTCTTTCCATTTTTTTAGTCTTTGAGATAACATATTTTAAAATTACATTACAGTGAAAAGACTTGGTACTTTACCCAATAATAAGTTTAACAAGTAAAAAGCAAAAAGTAGGAATATAGGCAATGGCTGTAAACAATATTTGAGTGGAAAAATGTCCATTTCACCTATACATAGTAAATTTTAAAGTAATCACAATTAAAATCATAGTAGTACAAGATTCTGAATCATTGGTTTGACAGTTATCAAATATAGTTTTACAAAGCTTTTTTTTGCAGCAATATCAACACAAGCATTCTTTCTTTTTTGTCTCTTATTTTGCTTGCTTTTAAAATTTTAGCTCCCACATATAAGGGAGAAATGCTATATTTGTCTTTCTGGGTCTTGTTTATTTCATTCAACATGATGTCCTCCAGTTGCATCTATTTTGTTGCAAATAGTAGAATTTCATTCATTCTCAGAGCTGCATAATATTTCATTGTATAAATGTACCACAGTTTGGGCCGGCGCCGTGGCTCAACAGGCTAATCCTCCGCCTTGCGGCGCCGGCACACCAGGTTCTAGTCCCGGTCGGGGCACCGGATTCTGTCCCAGTCGCCCCTCTTCCAGGCCAGCCCTCTGCTGTGGCCCGGGATTGCAGTGGAGGATGGCCCAGGTGCTTGGGCCCTGCACCCCATGGGGAGACCAGGAAAAGCACCTGGCTCTTGGCTCCTGCCATCGGACGATCGCGGTGCACTGGCTGCAGCGCGCTGTCTGCGGCGGCCATTAGAGGGTGAACCAACAGCAAAGGAAGACCTTTCTCTCTGCCTCTCTCTCTCTCACTGTCCCCTCTGCCTGTCAAAAAAAAAAAAATGTACCACAGTTTCTGTATCCATTCATCTACTGTTTGATAATTATCATCATAGAGAACTTTTACTTTTTTGGTTAAATTTATTCCTGAATATTTGGTTTCTTGTGTAACTATTGTGAATGGGATTTTTTTTATTTCACTTTCTTTTTTTATTTATTTTTAATTTTAATTTTAATTTATTGACAGGCAGAGTGGACAGTGAGAGAGAGATAGAGAGAAAGGTCTTTCTTTACTGTTGGTTCACCCTCCAATGGCCGCTGCGGCCTGCACACCACGTTGATCTGAAGCCAGGAGCCAGGTTCTTCTCCTGGTCTCCCATGTGGGTGCAGGGCCCAAGGACTTGGGCCATCCTCCACTGCAATCCCAGGCCACAGCAGAGAGCTGGCCTGGAAGAGGAGCAACCGGGACAGAATCCGGTGTGCCGGTGCCGCAGGTGGAGGATTAGCCTATTGAGCTGTGGTGCCAGCCTATTTCACTTTCTGTGAGTTCATCATTAGCACACAAAAAAGCTTCTTTTTTGGGTATATTCATTTTGTAACTTAGTTGTAAGTTGTTTATAAATTCTAACAGCTTTTTGGTGTAGTGTTTAGGTTTTTCCACATACAACATCATGTCATCTGCAAACATGGATAATTTGACTTCCTCTTTTCCACGTTTAATGCCCTTTATTTCTTTCTCCTCCCTAATTGCTCTTACTAAAATTTCCAGTAGTGAATTTCCAGTACTGAATAATAATGGTAAAAGTGGACATTCTTGCTTTTTCCAGATCTGATGGGAAAAGCTTTCGGTTTTCCCCATTCAGTATCATATTGGCTGTTGGTAGTGGCACACAGTCTTTGTAATTTTGAGAAATGTTCTTTCTATACCTAATTTGTGGAGGATTTTTATCATGATGGTGTATTGAATCTTATAAAATACTTTTCTGGTGGCAAGATGATCATATGGTGTTTGTTTCTCATGTTATTTTAAAGTATGTTTTTTCTGATATCAGGATAGCTATGCTTATTCACTTTTGGCTTTCATTAGCCCGATATATCTTTTTCCAACCCATCACTTTGAGTCTGTGTATATATTTGTTTGTAAAGTGAGTTTCTTGTAGCTGGCTTATAGTGGGGATATGATTTTTAAACCATTCAGCCAACCTAAGTCTTTTGGTTGATGAATTTAATCCACTTACATTTAAGGTTATTATTGATAGAGAACTAAGACCTGTCATTTTGTTGATTGGATAATGATTCTGCTTGCTTTATTAGTGAATTTGGTAGTGTCAAATGTTCTCATATGTTTACTTCTAATGCAGGTTGCCTTTGATAATTTCTTATAAGGCTGATCTGGTGGTTCTGAATTCTCTATTTTTGGCTAACTGGAAGATATTTTATTTCTCCTTTACTTTTAAAAGAGATTTGCTGGATATAATATTCTTTTTTAAAGAATTATTTTATTTATTTTAAAGGCAGAGTTACAAAGAGGTAGAGCCAGAGAGAGAGAATGAGAGAGAGAGAGACAGAGAGAGAGAGAGAGAGAGAGAGGTCTTCCATTCCACTGGTTCACTCCCCAAATGACCACAACAGCCAGTGCTGAGCTGATTGGAAGCCTGGTGCCAGGAGCTTCTTCTGGATCTCCCATGTGAGTGCAGGGGCCCAAGGAATTGGGCCATCTTCTACTGCTTTCCCAAGCCATAGCAGAAAGCTAGATGTGAAGAAGAGCAGCTGGGGCTCTAAGTGGTCCCCATATGGGATGCTGGCACCGCAGGCTGGGACTTTAACCTGCTGTGCCACAGTGCCGGTCCCTGCATATGATATTCTTGGTTGGAAGTTTTTTCTTTTAAGATCTTGGATATCATCCTACTCTCTTCTGGCCTGTAGGGTTTCCACTGAGATGTCTGATGTTAGTCTTTATATGTAACTTGACACTTTCCTCTTACTGTCTTTAACTCTTGACAATTTGACAATATGCCTTGGTGTAGACCTTTTTAGTTGAATCTCTTTGGGTTTGGGCTTCTTGTATCCAGATGTCTCTTTGAAGACCTGGGGAATTTCAACTATTATTTCATTTATCATGTTGTCAATGACTTTTTACTTTTCTTTTCTTTCAGGAATACCTATAACATGAATATTTGGTTGCTTAATGGTATTCCATATTTTGTGTAGAATTTTTAAATTCTTTTTAATTGCTTTCTCTGTTTGCACTATTTCAAAATTCTTGTCCTTGAGATCAGAAAATCTTTCTTCCACTTGTTCTATTCTGCTGTTAAAGCTCTCAATCATATATTTTTTTTTATTTCACTGACTGAAGACCTTTTCTCCAAAATTTCCATTTGATTCTTCTTAGTGAGTTCTAAATCCTTAGTAACTCATTGGTTTCCTCATTTCTTTTATCTACCTGTATTCTCTTGAATTTTGTTGAATTTCCTTAAAATCCTTATTTTGAATTTTGTGTCATGTCAGTTCATGATTTTCTTCAGTTCAGCTTCTAATTCTGGAGGAGTATTGTGTTCTTTTGCAGGTGTCATGTTTCTTTACTTCTTCGTGTCTCCTGTGTCTCTATGATTATGTCTGCCCATCTAGTATATTCATCCCTTCTTTATGGGGATGTCTCCAACAAATTCAGTTTGCCTTGGCACATTTTAAAAAATTTTAAAATATATTTTATTTATTTATTTTTATTTTTATTTTTTTGACAGGCAGAGTTAGATATAGAGAGAAAGACAGAGAGACAAGTCTTCCTTTTCCATTGGTTCATCCCCCAAATGGCCACTATGGCCGGTGTGCTGTGCTAATCTGAAGCCAGGAGCCAGGTGCTTCCTCCTGGTCTCCCATGTGGGTGCATGGCCCAAGCACTTGGGCCATCCTCCACTGCCTTCCTGGGCCACAGTAGAGAGCTGGACTGGAAGAGGAGCAACCAGGACAGAATCCGGCGCTCCAATGGGGACTAGAACCCGGGGTGCCGGTGCTGTAGGTGAAGGATTAGCCAAGTAAGCTGCAGTGCTGGCCTTAAATATATTTTTAAAGAGTTATTTTATTTCAAATCAGAGTTACAGTGAGAGAAGAGGGGACAGAGGGAAAGAAAAAAAGGTCTTTCATCTGCTTGTTCACTCCCCAAATGGTGGCAACAATGAGGACTAGGCTAAGCTGAAGCCAGGAACCAGGAGTTTCATGCAGGTCTCCCACATGGGAGTAGATGCCCAAGCACTTTGGCCATTTTCTGCTGCTTTCCCAGGTATATATTAACTACTCTCCCAGACACATTAGCAGGGAGCTGGATTGGAAGTAGAGAAGGTGGGTACAGGGTGCAGCACATACAGTCATGGAAATGAGCAGCTTTTACTAGGAGAACACAGACAATAAAGGTAGGTAATGAAGAATTCATCTACACTAAAGCATCAACCCCAAATTATGATTCAACATTCCAACAAGGACTCTGGAATCCATCAGTCTGGCTACTTAAATCGAGGGCATGACCATATCTCTGGTAAGGGTATATTTTGCTTCAAAAATCCAATGTGATCCACCAAGCACTGCATCTTTTTTCTTAGCAGTTTCAGGGGCAAAGTGGAACAAGTTGTGCTGTACTTCAGGGGCTCTGCCCTCAATGTCCCAGCACACATTGCATCCTGAAGTCTTTCATGTGGCAGATCTCAGGAATTTTGGTGGGTTTATCTCCATCTTACCACCACAGAAGGATTGTGTTAGGGTACCCGGGCTACTTTCCTTTTCTTTCTTGCCAGATCTGATTCGTTTGGTGTCATCAACCTAGGAGACTCGCAGACATCATGTTGAATGTCAAGATGATCTTGTTCCTGTGATCGTATTTGTATAAAAATGGGAGAGAGAAAAATAGCTTTGCAACAGTACATTGCCCGTGAACTACTATGTCTGCCATGCAAATATAATTTGCTTTCTTCTTTCCTTTTGTTTGGGATTAAGAAGAAGCATTTGCCACAATATCAATAAGTAAACAAAGTGGAAGAGAGTGGTAGAGGATCTGCTCTCATGAAGACATATTTGGTATGGTTCCTATGGTTGAGGCTACAACCTGGGAGAGTTCTCCCTAGTTTACCTGCAATTGGTTCATTCCACATTTTTTTCCAAGATCTGGTAGAGTGAATTGAATGGAAAGATTAAAGATTCAATCCCTGAGTGCAGTAAGAGTTTGAAGTGCTCATACTTGAAACCCTATCTATTCTCTCTGCAGTACCATATAGCTTTCAGTGTATTGGTTGGGCCAAGGCAAGTGAGTGCAGTGGACGATTTCAGAAATTGCTACTTATTCTCGTCTGCATAACCCACCTTTTCCTACCATTAAGGGTGATGTGTGAGAGTTTTGCCACCTATAAAATTAATTTTATTGGACTATATTCTCAAGGTTGTAGGTAAACAACCATCAGAGAACCACTGTAACTCACAGTTGGACTCACTATAAATAAGAATGCAGTCATTCTAGACAGATTTGGGGCTGGACTGCATTTATGACCTGATCCCTGTAGATCTTCCATTTAATAAGATTAACTTGATGGCATTTTAAGTTCTCAAATATCAGTTCAATCTCAGATCATGTATTTCATTGTCCTCAAAATTCTGCCTTTTTTTTTTAACCAACCCTGTGACGGTAGCTACTGGACAAATTACCAGGGATTGGTATGTGGTGGGGAGTAGTGCTGAAATATTTAGTTTATTTACAGACGTGCTAACCTTGGGTAGGGTGATTGGATTGAGAGCTAGTAATGTGTGCCCTCAGCAAGAAGCATCTGTAGTGAATTTGTAAGAGGAGAAAAAGATGCAGAGAAAATATGATGGCTGATTTTATGTGCCAATTTCACTGGGCAGGGGGCTCAGACATTTGTGAAACAGAGTTTTGGGTGAGGGTGTTTCTGGAGGAAGTTCATGTTTGAGTCAATAGCCCAAGAAGAGATTGCCTGCCCTGGAGTGTGTGCACCTTATTCAATCTGTTGCGGGTCCCATAGAACAAAAAGGCTGACCTTCTCATGAGTAAGAAGGCATTTCCTTCTGACGACAGCCTTCAAACGGACATTGACTTATTTCTTGCCTTTGAATTTAGAATCAAAGTGGCCGCTCCTGTGGCTCAAGCCTGCAGGCCGTCGGACTGGAACCACACTGTTGTTTTCCTGGGTTTCCAGCTCTCTAACTGCCGATCTTGTGCTTGTCAGTTGAATGTTGCACAGTAAGTCACACAGCCATGTCCTATTGGTCCTGTTGCACTGGAGAACCCCTACCCATCAATACACGGCTGCTAAGGTGGAAGGTTTGGGAGCAAAAAAGTAGAGAAATTCTCTTGTAATTGTGTTCATGTCTTCAGTGTAGTAAGAAGTGTGGTTATCAGCTGTAAGGGTGATGTGTTACTGCAATACATGCGGGTTTGTTGCTCAAACCCGACAGAGTGGTTGGGGTGACCTGGTTGTGTGTTGAGAGCCAGAGCTACTACACTTGGGCTGCACGTGGTTATCTTCAGACTGCAGGGAAGGCCATTGATCATGCTTAATCAGCTCTCACATGGATTTGATAGTTTAGAACATAATTTGTTATCTCATTTAATCATTCCAGCAATACTGTAACGTCAGCTCAGTAGCTATCTCCATTTTCTCTCAAGTGAGAAAAATAATTGTCAGAGAACTTCAGATAAACTCAACAGTCCTGCGGCCTGCTTGAGTTCAGGCTTTCTACTGGTTCTTGGCCTTACTCTAACCCACATGAAGTGTCACACGCTGGGACCTGGGCACTGGACCAAGTTCTGACTGTGAGCTCCATGCTCTGGCTATCACACCAGTTCCTTCTGTGTTGGAAAAGTGCATTACCCTCTTCTCAGTTCCTCAAGCCAAACATTGCATATGGCCCTCCTTCATGCCTCTCTAGTCCATCAGCAAGCTTGGCTGACTCCATTTCTCTCTCTCTCTCTCTCTCTCTCTCTCTCTCTCTCTCTCTGTCACATACACACACACACACACACACACACACAAGTTTGTTGAAACTGGAATTACAAGAAAATTGTTTTGGTGCAAAAACCTTGAAATTATACATGTGAAGTTTCTTCTATAAACTCATGGAAAATGCACATTAAGAATACAACTATACATGGATTTAAATTTTATTGTAACAATATAATCTTATTTTTAAAAAGATTGTATGTATTTATTTATTTGAAAGTCAGAGTTACACAGAGAGAAGGAGAGGCAGAGAGAGAGAGAGAGAGAGAGAGAGAAAGAGAGATGTCTTCCATCTGTTGGTTCACTTCCCAATTGGCCACAATGGCAGGAGCAGCGCCGATCCAAAGCCAGGAGCCAGGATCTTCTTCGAGGTCTCCCACGTAGGTGCAAAGGGCCCAAGGACTTGGGCCATTTTCTATTGCTTTCCCAGGCCATAGCAGAGAGCTGGATTGGAAGTGGAGCAGCCGAGACTCAAATTGGTGTCCATATGGGATGCCAGCATTGCAGGTGGTGGCTTTACCTGCTATGCCACAGCACAGCCACAATTATCTTTTTTTAAAAATTTACTTGACAGGTAGAGTTTATAGACAATGAGAGAGAGAGAGAGACAGAGAGAGAGACAGGGAGAAAGGTCTTCCTTCCATTGGTTCACCCCCCAAATGGTCGATCCGAAGCCAGGAGCCAGGTACTTCCTCCCTGTCTCCCATGTGGGTGCAGGGATCCAAGCACTTGGGCCAACCTCCACTGCCTACCTGGGCCACAGCAGAGAGCTGGACTGTAATAGGAGCAGCTGGGACTAGAACTGGCACCCATATGGGATGCTGGCACTGCAGATGGAGGATTAACCAAATGAGCCATGGAGCCAGCCACCTCTTATTTTTAATTCCACTTTACCCAAAACTTTTATAAGTACGCTGGTATTGTTAATTTATGTTCCAATCAAAATGTTCCTTTAAAAATATAAATTATTTCATGGCATTCCTTTGCATAAAATTCACAGTGCTTTCCTATCTCATGTAAAATGCATTCTGAATATCTTACCTTGAATTTCATGTTTTGTAGCTCAGGCCCTCTCCTACTCCCTCTATTCTCCTCCCATGACTCTAGTCCACCTCCCTTCAACCACACCGGCTTTTTAAAATCTGTCCTTGAAGTGTACCAACATACTCTTACATTGGTGTCTCTATCTGCTTCCTTGCTCTTTCATTATTTATTTGATTTTATGTTTTATTTAGTTATTTATTTGAAAGACAGAGTGACAGGGAGAAAGGGGGATACAGAATATGGTGGTGGTGGGGAGACAGAGACAGAGATATTTTCCATATACTGGTTCCACCCGAAGTCTCCAATTTCCAGAGATGGTCTGAAGCCAGGAATTCCACACAGGTCTCCCACATGGTGGGTAGGAACCCAAGTACTTGAGCCATAATATACTGCCTCCCAGGTACATTAGCAAGAAGTTGGGATGCTAAGATAGGGCTCCTTCTAATCATGCAAATATCAACTTATATGTCTCTCCATTAATGCAAGATTTCCTCACCACTAAATATAAAATAGCAGGGCTGGCGCTGTGGTCTAGCTGGTAAAGCCACTGTCTGCAGCACTGGCATCCCCTAGGGGCATCTGTTTGAATCCTGGCTATCCACTTCTGGTCCAGCTCTCTGCTAAGGCCTGGGAAGATGGCCCAAGTCCTTGAGCCCTTTGTACCCATGTGGGAGACCTGAAAGAAACTCCTGGCTTCGGATCTGCTCAGCTCCTGATATTGTGGCCAATTGGGGAATGAACCAGCAGATGGAAGACCTCTCTCTCTCTCTTCCTCTACCTCTGCCTCTCTGTAACTCTGCCTTTCAAATAAATAAATAAATACATCTTTAAAAACATTTATAAAATAGCCATCCAGGTACCTACTATCAATCTTTATTGAATCAAAATGCTAATTAAGGCTTGACTGGAGAAGAATGTGCTCAGAGGTGTGACAAATAAATGCCAGGGCAGAACTGTTCAGTGGAGCAGAGATTTAAAGAAGCCAACAGCAGATAATTTTTTAAAAATGCCTGTTGTCTCCAGAGACCTTTGGACAACAACTGGGTTAAAAAAGGAAGATACTCAGTAAATAAATGTGAGCTTCAAAGAGAAAGGAGGGGATATTATGTGTTAAGTCTCTGAGTATTGCTAGCAGACTAAACATTCAACATGCATTACAGTGCTCAGAGACAGCCTAGAGATTAAAAATGACTTGTAATTTTGTACTTATTTAATAACTTTATTACTAGAGAACCTTTGCTATCTAGATACTACATTGGCCAGAAAGATAAATTGTCATAAAAAGGATATGAATATGACTCATAAGCACTTTTCAAGCTGATTTTAAGTTTTTCTTACATCTCATTTGAACTATTTTATATTGCTCAACTAGTATTAGCCACGAGGTCTAATTCCATTACAATGCAGTGTAACTGTAACAGTAGTCAATTATTTATGAGTCTGTGGCAACATCTGGAAGGTTGACCTCTTTTGGATATTAAAAGAACTTGGAGCATTTGCTGTACTTTTCTGTTAGTGCCACTTCAGTTCCTACATGCTCTGCCAATGTTTTATGTAACTGGACCGATTCACTTGTGACTCAAAATGTCAGTTGACTGTGAAGGGATTGAGTTTTCTAAGCACTGCCTCTCATGTATAACTTTTTATTGATGCAGTGCTCTGATCTCTAATGCTTACACCCAGTGGAAAGTATGTCACCATAGCTTTACATTGACTATATGAAAATCAAAAAGAAGACATTAATTGAGTTTCCTGGGTCAATCTTACATGCATATTCTGTAGTATTTCTAAACCTTTCTTTTTTGTATGCATCAACCAGATGTAAACACATTATATACAATTAAGTCATTATCTGCATCTAAGAAATCAAGTTACCTTACCCACAGGTAGACTTTATTTCAACTAATTAGCCAAAAATGCTTCTTTTTCATTCAAGATATATTCCTGATGTAATTGCATAGAAAGTAGAGATGGATAAAGCGTATGCCCAAGGACTGATGGTCTATGCACACAAACATATGTCGACATCCACAAATCTGCACAAGTGAATATGCAGCTCCATCTCAGATGAAACAGGCCCTGTGTAACTAAGTGGATGCATCCCAGTTAGGTGGATAATCCCAAACTGCACACAATCAATTTATTTGTATTTGACTTTGTTGCTTTTCTGCCAAGAGACTTCCATCCTAATTCATTTTGCTTAGGCTTATTTTCATTCATGGAATATTTATTGTGTATTTTCCATGTATCAGACATGATATTAGATGCTGGAGATAAAAATGATGAATAAGAGATAGTCTCTCCCTCTAATGGGTTTAGGTCTTCCCACGTGCTCTGAACACAGAGCAGCACAGCACAGGAGGAATGTTCAAATAAAACCTAAATGAGAGATAAAAACTCAAATCAAGTTAGATAATTTAAGTGAAATAGAAACCTGAGAGAGGAAAGTAACTCTTCTAAAATGGAAAATAAACAAACAAACAAAATGCCAGTCTAATACATAAACCAATTATTTTCCTCCTGTTTGTTTTTTAAATCAGGGCGGCTCAACATCAACATTAAAGTAACTGAGATGAAAACTGCAGAGCAAGCAGCATGAGTCAGTGGAAGGGGCCATGCAGGGAACTCATTTGGAAAATGAATGTTTCTAATTTTAATAAAAAGATGTGCTTGGGAAGACATCAGTTCCTTAAATATGGGCTGGTAAACTCTAAGTGAGGGAGAGTACAGAGCGTATGTAACCCTAGATAGAGCAAGAGGATAAAAGGAGGGAACTTCAAAACTTTATGGGGGAGACGATGCTGTGGTGTAGTGGGTAAAGTGCCGCCTGCAGTGCTGGCATCCCATACTGACGCTGGTTCAAGTCCTTGCTGCTCCACTTCCAATCCAGCTCTCTCCTATGCCCTGGGAAAGTAGTAGAAGATGGGCCAAATCTTTGGGCTCCTTAACCTGTGTAAGAGACCTGGAAGAAGCTGCTGGCTCCTGACTTTGGATAAGCTCAGCTCTGGCCATTGCAGCCATTCGGGGAATGAATCAGTAGACGGAAGACCTTTCTCTCTACCTCTGTATTTCTGTAATTTTGCCTTTCATAAAAATAAATAAATCTTTTAAAAAGTAGTTTGATCTGTTAGGTACTTTTTAAAAAGATTTATTTTATCTGAATTGCCGGAGACCGAGAGAGAGAGAGAGAGAGAGAGAGAGAGAGAGAGAGATTTATCCACTGATTTACTCCCCAGTGGCTGCAACAGACAGGGCAGGGCTAGGTCTGAGACAGCAGCCTGGAATTTCATCTGGGTCTTCCATGTGGGTGGAAGGAGCTCAAGGATTTGGGGTATCTTCCTCTGCCTTCCTCAGGACAGGATCAGGAAGCTGGATAGGAAGCAGAGCAGCTAGGACTCAAACCAGTGCTCTGATACGGGGAGCCAGTGGTGCGGATGGTGGTTTAACCCTCGGCTCCTCAATGCCAGCCTCCAAATGAGTAATATTAAAAAACCATAAGTAAAAACAAACCTCTTTCTCATGTGAACCGTGTTCCTCGTAGACGATGTGAGGCAGGAAGATGCAGTCCAACAAGCCGGTGTACAGTCAGAGAAGCAGCGAGATGGGAGATGGAGCCGGCGTCCTTGTTGGGATCCTGCTGTCCACTACTCTAATGCTTTCTCCTTTTCATACTGTGTTGTGTCTCGTAGACTTGGATCTTGCCACATTTTTCATCTTCTATTTTTAATTAAATGAATTTTCGCAGTTCCACACGAAGGCCCAGACTGCATTGTCTTTCATGAGAGAAGGTGGATCCTCACATACTCAGACCCAGGGCTTAAGTAAGGGATGGGGCACCAGAAATCCAAGTTCATCTTTAATAGCGTCTTCCTTTTTCTGAAAGTCCTAGTTACAGGAATATGACGATGGTCTCGGCTTGTCTTTATGTTCTTTGGTTTCTCTCATTAAGTGATACATACCTGACAGGCATTTTCTGCCTAAGACAAAGAAAAAATGGTAAAATGATGAATATTCCAAAACATTTTAGAGTATAGAGGAAGGAAACTAATGACATTTTGCGATCATTCTTTAAGTAATGCTAACCACACGGAGCAAAGATTGGGATAGAAATGGGTAATAAAGTTTGGACTTGCTCCTGTGAAAATATAGCAGGAAATCAACTAGAGATGAATAAGAAAATTGCCACAGGTCCACTAGCTGATGGATAGCAGGCTTTATTACAGTGATTTGCAGGGTTTTCTTTTCTCCTTAAGTCATGACCAAGTGTCCTTTGGCAGAGGTCCATGGCTGAGGATGGGAAAATTTACATCTTTATTTTCAGTAACCTTGAGCTAAAATTTACATTTCCTTCAATTGTGAATATGGGCCACAAACCACATTAGTATTAGATATTTTCATATCATATTTGAGTTACAGAATCTCAAAATATCAGCTATGATACTCCCAGCATATTGATTTCTTTGTAATATGTTAATACAGATGTACATATAGTACAATACTATAATTACAAAAATTTTGGATAATTTTACTTCAATACAGTGGCTTCCTTTGTATTCTACAAATTGATTTTTTAATGTGAAGTATTTTCTTAAATGTTTTATGGTATCCATTATTTTCATCAAAGTATCAAAGGAGTTTATGGCACATAAAAAGTTGACAATACCCATTCTTTGATGTCTCAATATTTGTCACATATTATATCAAACTTAAAATTGTGAGGAATAGCATACAATGGGATGAAATATTGGTATTAAAATGGGAATAAAATATAAGTAGTGCCTTAGGTTTATCAATTAATCTGAGATGCTGCATTTTTATGTCAAATTTTTAGTAACATGATTTAAGTGAAACTTTTCTTTTGCAAATGTCCAGGACTTTTTGTTCCAGTCAATTAAACCTGTCTCATTAATCCTCCCCAACCCTCGGTCAGAATGCACACATGACATAGAGTTCATATTTTACCAGTGTACATCCAAGAGCATGATTGAAGGCTAATGAAGTTTCCTCTATGGTACTTTATTTGCTGGGTATCCATGGCTGCCATTGAAAGTTCTGTGACTGCTTGCATTAGGGATTTTTTTGCAGGTGAATATTGATTGCATTCCTTTGATTTTTTTTTTACTGATTGATTAAAAAGTGACTAAACGAGGTGACTGAAGAAAACTAGCATCCAAGCAAGGATTGCAAGACTGGTTTATGTTCTTTTGGCTTCTTTTCTTGTATTCACCATGCAAATAGCCCACCTTCATACTTTATCTCTGAAACAAATAAACTTTTAAGTTTGTAAATTTACTTTTATTTAAAAAAATCTATTTATTTACTTGAAAGTCAGGATGACAGAGAAAGAAGGAAGGGTGAGGGAGAGAGAGCTTCCGTTTACTGCTTCACTCTCCAAATGTCCACAACAGCAGGGGCCAGGCAGAGCCATAGTAAAGAATCAGGATTCCATCCAGGTCTCCCCCACGGGTGGGAGGAACCCAGGTATTTGGACAGACATCGTCCGCCTCCCATGTGCACTAGCAGGAAGTTGGATCCAAGGAGTGGACCAGCGGGACTCTAACCAGGCACTCTGCTAAGGGATGTGGTGTAGAATGAATGTCCCACGTTGTAGCTTAGTCCATTGCAATATAATGCTTGTGCCAAAGTTTATTTTTATTCTTAACTGACACATAAAAATTGTGCAGATTTACCAGGTTATGAGGCACCATATAATGTTTTGATGTACGTATACACTGTCTAATGTTCAAACTAGGAATAACATAACTTTCTCCTCAAACATTTCTCATTTCTTTATGATGAAGACTTTCAAAATCCTTTCTTCTACCTTATTTTCAGTTGTTGTTTTTAGAAAAACATACAGTATATTATTATTATCTATAGTCATTGTTCCATGCACAAGAATACCCAGAGTTCTTACTCCTGTTTAACCACTGCATGGTACCCATTAGTCAACTTTTTACTTTTGTCAAAACATGCCATCTCTACCCTTACTTGCTGCGATTTCCCTGGGACTGGGCCTTGTCTCAGCTTCAAGATGAACAATCAAAACAGGGCAATCTAAGCGTTCTGTTCTCTTCTCCAAAATGATTGTCACAGGCAAAGGCAGCATTGATTTAGGCAACTGCTACTCCATTTTAAGTGATTTTCACTGGAGTGATTGGGACAGAGTTGGGATTGCTCAGAGACTGGATGGAGTCTGAAGCTACTGGCAGCCTTCTTCCCAGAGAGCAGTCTTCCAGGGACACTCTGGTTGTCTACTTAGAGCCTTGGATCCCGCTGTGTGGTACACCTGCATATGTGAATTTATGTGTATCAAGTGACTCTGAGGTTCACTTCCTTGTAACAAAACGAGTCTGGACAAACTGACACTTGCTAAGCTCTAAATTCTAATTCGTCTGGAAAGTTATTATTAACTGCAAAATATTTGTTAGTGATGCACGAAATAGTCAAGAAGAGCAACAAAGGAAAATTTTTCCATACTTTAAAATACCTTGCTGCAGATTAAACCATGACTAAATATGGAAGGAGGAGAAAAACTGGTTCTTGCAGATGGTCAATAAATTGTATAAATATTTGTAATTATTCATGGGAATTCTTCATTTGTTCTCCAGGTGCCATGATTTCTTTCTTTTTTTAAGATTTATTTATTTATTTGAAAGGCAGAGTTACAGAGAGGCAGAGCAGAGAGAGAGAGAGAGAGAGAGAGAGAGAGAGAGAGGTCTTCCATCCACTGGTTCACTGCCCAAATGACTGCAATGGCTGGAACTGGGCTGAACTGAAGCCAGGTATTCTTCCAGGTTTCCCACATGGGTGGCAATGGCCCAAACACTTGGACCATCTTTCGTTGCTTTCCCAGGGACATTAGCAGGGAGCTGGATTGGAAGTGGAGCTACCGAGACTTGAACTGGTGCCCATATAGGATGCCAACACCGCAGGTGGCACCTTTACCTGCTATGCCACAGTTCCAGCTCTGCTTGCCATGATTTCTAAACTGACATGCCTTGATTACTGGCACATTTGAAGTCAGAGAATACCATCCATCTTTCTCCTGGATTTGTATTCTTATAGAAACTATGGGACCTTCTAGGATGACCTGGGCTGCCTGGCCCATTGTACTGAAGAATAAATGAGTAAGAGTCTTGATTACCTTACAAATAAATCTGGTTAACAGTTATATTAATTAAAATGCCTGGTTCTGCGGCTATTCTGAACTATTTATACGTGATTTAATTCATATCAGCAGCTAATTTGTATTTAATGCAAACTAATGGGTTTTATGTAAATGGAGCATGTGGCAGTCTATTTAAAAAACAAATTATCTCTAGTTTCATTTCAGTTATTTAATTAAATTTAGTGTGTGTGTGTGTGTGTTTGTGTGTGTAGTGGGGGGATGAAGGGGAAAGGGATGTGTTATATACGAAGTGATGATTAAATCCCATTTAGGTCTACAGAATAAGGAACAAATATATTGGTCCTTCATAAAGTTTGAAGAAGCTGAGAGTTAGAATAAAGGAAACCCGTGAGACACTCTAGAGTGTGATTTCCTTAAGACTGCATGTCTGCATTATAAACCACAAGCATTTATGAGTGCATGTATAAATAAGAGTTTTTAAAGTTTGGCTGAAAACTATTTTCTGATGTAAATATTCATAATAAATGTATATTTCCTTTTCTGAGTCTGAAAAGTTTGAATCCATTGTATAAATTGATTAATTCTTGGGGCTGGCACTGTAGTCTAGCAGGTAAAGCTGCTGTCTACGTTGCCAACATTGCATATGGGCGCCGTCCCAGCTGCTCCACTTATGATCCAGCTCCCTGATAATGCGCATTGGGAAGCTCGGGGCCTTGTGCCCAATTGGGAGACCCTGAAGAAACTCCTGGTTTCTGGCTTCAGCCTGGCTTATCCCTAACCCTTGCGGCCATCTGGGGAGTGAAACAGTGGATGGAAGACCTCTCTTTCTCTGTCTCTCTTCTCTCTCTTTCTATCTCTGTCTTTCAAATACATTTTTTCAAATATTTATTTATTTATTTGAAAGCCAGAGTTACACAGAGAGAGGAGAGGCAGAGAGAGAGAGAGAGAGAGAGAGAGAGAGAGAGATCTTCCATCTGATGGTTCACTCCCCAATTGGCCACAATGGCTGGAGCTGTGCCAATCCGAAGCCAGGAGCCAGAGGCTTCTTCTGGGTCTCCTGTGTGGGACCCATCCTCTACTGCTTTCCCAGGTCATAGCAGAGAGTTGGATGGGAAGTGGAGCAGCCAGGACTAGAACCAGTGCCCATATGGGATGCTGGAGCTTTAGTCCAGGGCATTAACCCACTGCACCACAGCGCTGGCCCCTCAAATACATTTTTTTAAAAAAACCTCTTAAAATTGATTAATTCATGTGGTTTTGCTTAAATTTCTGTCAATTGCTGTGAGGTCACATTTTAACTATAATAAGACTTTTTCTGATGTATAGGTTATATTTCTCTAAACCATATTTTGGAATTATTTTTCAAATTTTATAGTTTTTTTTTCTTTTAAGATTTATTTATTTACTTGAAATATAGAGTTACAGACAGAGGGAGAGACAGAGAGAGAGAGAGCTCTTTCATCACTGGTTTACTACCCAAATGGCCACAATGGCTAGATCTGGGCCAACTGGAAGCCAAGAGCCAGGAGATTTTTCTGGATATCCCATGTGGGTATAGTGTCCCATGCACTTGGGCCATCTTCTACTGGTCATTATTCTGGAGCTTCAGTGAATTTTGGTACATTCTTTGCAGTTTCTTCCATTGGGTTTTAGTCTTGAACCATTTCTCAGCCTACATAGTTCAGGTTACTTCAAAATTGGTATATTTCCCACTTTTTATGTTTATATCCACAGCTAGATTATAAATTCTTTAAGGACAGCAATTAATTTTTCACTTTTCCACCATCATTGTGATTTTGCTGTACATGGTTGATATTCAGAAAACGTTTCTTGACTGACATCTCTTAAAAACTCATTCAAATCACTGAACGATATCTTAGAAAATATGCACTGTAAACAAAGAAATTAAACATAATTTTTCTATCTGTCATGCTGCTGATTGCAGGCTAAAAATGAAACTCAGTTTGTTCAATCTGCTTTTCCACACCTAAATTGCACTAATATGTTAAAAATCCACAAACTGGCACCTCTTAGAAGTTGTCCTATTGTCATGGGATCATAGTGTAACTTGTTGGTGGCTGGGAGTGGGAAGACCTCTGGAAGTAGCCAGGGACTGATGCTGGGCTTAAAGGAATATTCTAGGCAAGCTTAACAAGAATGGATTTTCAGGATATAGAAAAAAACTTCTATGTTCTTCATGTAGTAAGGTGTAGCGTGAGCTCCAACATACTGGCATTAAAACTCATGCCTTGAGAAACCATATTAAATCACACTGTACCTTAAAGCCTGTCCCAATGTCTCATTTCTAAGATATTTCAGTCATTCTTAAAAATATTCTGAATGTTTCCATCTTGACCAGTTTAGGATTACACAAGGCTACAATGTCGAACATTAAAATAGGTTTTAGGAATTTCTTCACAATGAGCAAATACTGACAGTGCTTAATCTTCATATGTGCTTCTCACCACAGACAGAATAAGCAAACCCAAACATTTTTTTGTAGAAGGGAATCCTGGACAAGTTCACCAGCTCATGTCATTTCAGTGTGAGTCCACATTCCTGCTCAGCAGATCAAGTGACTTCAGTTTTACCACTCCTGTCAACCAATCTAGAGCTCCACACAGCAAGTCAACTCCTCTAGAGAAACATTAATGGATAAAATTCGCCATATTTGAAATGAAAGAACATTCACTCTGGCAAAACGGTTGAGAATCTACTTTTGAAACAATGGAATTCTATTCTAACAAGCTATTTCATTAATTCCATCATGATTCCAGCAACATCAAAACTCTTCAGATTGTAGAATAAATGTTTTGTTTAGTACCACAAGGCAACAGATGTGCCAGAACAGGGTGCTGTCTTTCATTAAGAACAGACAAGGGAGTAGAAAGTTGATGTGCATAGGAGCTATCCTGTTTTAAGTAATTATTGGGTATATGTAAATTGTAATTTACACCAAAAATACCACAAGGGATGTAGTTCGAAGAGATGAAGAGGAAGGGAAAATATACTGCAGGTGCCCACTGCTCTGTTCTTTTTCTAAAGCAAGGAATGAATTGGTAAGGTCACATTGTTTATATAGTTGCCAAATTCTTCTCTCACTGTGTTCCCTTTCAGGTCCTCCCCAACTTCAACTTCGCCACATTGGCTGTCTGCATTGATTCAATTGGCAGGTGATTTATCAGGCTGGAATCTCATCTTCCCTGCAAAGCCCTAATGTGCCCCATTCCTGGGCGCTCCTAGGGGCGAACAGACAGATGCTCCTTTGATGCTGCAAGGACACCAGACTGATAAAATTTGCTCCTGCATTGAACTTGACGTGGAGGTGGAGTTCTTTAACTTTTAAAAGTCTGCTCTGTATAACTCTCAGAATAACTGATGACCCTCATTGATATTCACCCTTCCAAAGCAGATAAATCATCTCAGGTTTTTTTTTTTTTCCCTTTGATTCCAAGTCCAAAATTTTACCTTCAACACACACATACTCTGTTATCTCAAACTGACAAAAATCTTCCTACCTGCTGAGTCACTCCCTCTATCCACCTATTTTTTCATTTATCTATCTATAGGCAGTGAGATGGAAAAAATATTATTATTTAAACCAAAATCACCTGCATTTGCTCACACATTCTAGAGAGGGGGAACATTTATAACTGGGGATTCTTTGTTTAGAAAAGTAGCATGGTCCTCTCTTTCTTTATTGGGGGTGAAATACATAAACACAAAATGGGTAAGACATTGAGGATGACCTGGGTTTTCAAGGCAACTCAGAACTAAGCAGGACAGACAGCAAGGACAGTTAATAAGTGATGGGCTGGAGTGATAGCAAGAGAGTCCTCGGTCGGAAAAGGACTCCATGCTCAGTTTGGTGTTCTGGCGTCGCCATCTTGAGATCTTCAGTAATTTTTGAACAGCAGACTGGTTTTTTTTTCAGATGACCCTGGGCCCTGTAGATGTTAGAGCCAGTCCTGCATATCAACACTCTGTTCTCTTAAGATTTACCTAAGATCTTGAGCTAAACACCACAAAGCATGGACAGTCAAGTTTCTTAGCCTATTTCAAGGAGTGGCCCAAGGTACCCACTATTGTGCAAAGCCAGTTAAGAGCAATAACCACTCTCATGTCCTGTGACTCTTTTGTTTTCAGATCCTAGTGATGTTTTATTTTATAAAGCTAGAGAAAAATTTATGGCATTTGCATTTATTTCATTAGTTTTAGACTCCTAGTTGTTTTTTTTTTTTTTCCACTTTTGTGTGTCTAATGACTTTTCCAAGAAACTTATGTTCACAATGAGGTTGCTAGGGCATGGGATAATGTAACACATGCAAGCTTATTTTTTAAGCCACAGTATTATTTTAAAGTAGCTTAGTGTTCTAATATCAATATGAAGGAAATGGATAGGCAAGACTACGGTAATCATTTGGAAGATAGTCGACCCCACCCATCTCTATGACTTTAAAGACAAGAAGGTCGTTCTTTAAACAAGAGGTTCAATGCTGGATTTTTCCTTCACCTAAATCCCTTAAAGTTAGACTCAACACTGATCAAATCTTGGTTAATGAAAACTCTGCGAAAGCACTGTTGGGGGCTATGATGGAAAGTTTTCTTTGATGACAACGAGGGAGTAATTTATCCACATTGCCTGTCTTCGGATAATTGTTGTATGCACACATCAAGCAGGGAGATACAGCAGCCAATTTGTGGCAATGAAGGAAAAAGACCTGGAAATCCAGGAAGGAACAGATGTGAAAGCATGGAGACACTGATGAAGTTATTTTGTTGCTTCATTAGCAAAGGTTAAAACCACTTGCCTCTAGCTCTCTTGTGGATTAAAGTCAGTGGTTCTCAAAGTGTGGTCCCTGGTGGTGTCAATGTTATCTAGAAATTTGCTAAAAAAAAACCCTAGGATTTTAAAACATTTTCAAATAACAAGATAAAACCTAATTATTAAACTGAATTTAGTGTTTCAGATTGTATTTTGGTGAACCACAGAGTGTTTTTTTTTTTTTTTTTTTTTTGACAGGTAGACTTAGTGAGAGAGAAAGGTCTTCCTTCCATTGGTTCACCATCCAAATGACCGCTACAGCCGGTGTGCTGTGCCAATCTGAAGACAGGAGCCAGGTGCTTCCTCCTGGTCTCCCATGCGGGTGCAGGGCCCAAGCACTTGGGCCATCCTCCACTGCCTTCCCGGGCACAGCAGAGAGCTGGACTGGAAGAGGAGCAACCAGGACAGAACCAGCGCCAAAACCGGGACTAGAACCTGGGGTGCCACTGCCTCAGGCGGAAGATTAGCCTAGTGAGCCGCGGTGCTGGCCGAGCCGCAGAGTGTTTTAAAGATGAGCTATATATGAGAAAATGTGTGAGATGGTAGTCTTAAAAATTTTAAGTAAATGTTGGTCTCCTATATTAAATATTTATCTTAATATTAAAAAAACAAAATTTTGGATTAGAGTATTCAGAATACTGAATCAGAGATTCTGAGACACTGTTTTAAACATGCATTCTTGGTAATTTGCATGCGTGGTGAAGTTTAAAAACTATTGCTTAATCTACAGCTTTTTTTTTTAAATTATTGTTTATTTGAAAGGCATAGTCACAGAGAAAGAAGGAGGGATGGAGAGGGGGAGAGAGAGAGAGAGAGAGAAAGAGAGAGAGATCTTATAGCTGCTGGTTTACTCCCCAAATGGTTGCAACAGCCATATGTGGGCCAGGCTAAAACCAGGAGCCCAGAGCTTCCTCTGGCTTTCCCACATGGGTGCGTGGACCCAAGCACTTGAACTATCTTCCACTGCTTTCTCAGGCCATTAGCAGGGAGCTGGATCAGAAGTGGAGCAGTCGCAAGTTGAACCAGTGCCAATATGGGATGCAAGTGTCATAGGTGGAGGCCCAGCCCTGAATGCCATAACACTAGCCCCTAAACCATCCCCTAAACCACATTTGACCACACTTCCTTTCACTGTAATTTGAATGATTATGAGAGCTCAGCATACTTAAAAATTCTGATTTAAGGCCGGCGCGCTGCTCACTTGGCTAATCCTCCACCTGGGGTACCCCGGGCTCTAGTCCCAGTTGGGGCGTTGGATTCTGTCACTGTTGCTCCTCTTCCAGTCTGGCTCTCTTCTGTGGCTCAGGAAGGCAGTGGAGGATGGCCCAAGTGCTTGGGCCCTGCACCCGCATGGGAGACCAGGGGGAGGCACCTGGCTCGGATCAGCGCAATGCCAGCCATAGTGTCCATTTGGGAGGTGAACTGATGGAAAAAGGAAGACCTTTCTCTCTGTCTCTCTCTGTCTGTCTAACTCTACCTGTCAAAAAATCTGATTTAAAATATTAGACTTTCATTTAATGTTATATTTTGACAACATAAACATTTATTTGGCAATTAGTAATCATTGAGCTGAATATTTAATTAACAAAATAGTTTAAGAATGTATCACTTTACTCAGAATATCCAACTGAGAGAATTATCATCATCAGATATAAAGTTGAGTTTGCATTATGTTATTATTCCTTTCACTTTCAAACTTATTAGTTATATTTTCAGTGCTACCTAAATATTTATTTGTTATCTGAATGGGAAATATTTGGGTCAATATAAATGGTAGTTATAACAATGTTCTAGATTTGAGATTAATGATCTCTTTATGTATTAATCAAACCATCATGGATTCAGATGCAACATTCTTGAATTAAATTTAAGAGTAGTCTTCTCTCCTGTTAGTATCTAGTTCTTACTAGGAGCCTTGGACACCCTTGTCAGCTTTCTCCTTCAACCAAACTTGACCTAAACCTTCTGCACAATACTCATCGCTGCTTCCTCTTTGCCTAAGGAAATCATCTTCAGAGTGGGAACATGTACCCTCCACATGATTTCAAGAGGATACAGTGAGGCACGGGGAGAAATATTAGAATTTCTTACTTTACTATGTTTTAGCTCTAAAAGTAGCCAATAAATCCATACTATCACAGAACATAATGATTACCATTGGTGTACAGGTGTGGTCAATTTCTTGGTAGGCTGGGAGTTCACATATCATACACCATCAAGACCTACCTTGAAGACAAAATGAAAATGATAACACTGGACAGAAGAAGCCGGGAGGACTTCCTTATTTTACTGTCAGCATATTGCTAGAGATGCACTTGATTTGTGCCAGATTATGTGGAATTATTGTCTATATTACCTAGTTTGAACTGCATGAACTTTCACAAATTATATCACGGAGTTAAAAATACTTTTAAGAAATAAATTACAGTGTGAAGGAACAATAAATAATGTAAATTTAAGTGAACATAGTGGCGAAGGTGTTTTCAATTTTGTTCATGGATGCTTTGTCAGTCTTTTTACAAGATTAAAGACAAGTATGTCCCAAGCAGGACATAAAAAGCAGCTGCAAAATACACTGAAAAATGATCAAGAAGACTATTTGGAACAGGGATTTTTTTTTTTTTTTTGACAGGCAGAGTGGACAGTGAGAGAGAGACAGAGATAAACGTCTTCCTTTACCGTTGGTTCACCCTCCAATGGCCGCAGCGGCCAGCGCACTGTCGCCGGTGCATCGTGCTGATCCAAAGCCAGGAGCCAGGTGCTTCTCCTGGTCTCCTATGCGGGTGCAGGGCCCAAGCACTTGGGCCATCCTCCACTGCACTCCTGGGAGAAACAGGGACAGAATCCAGTGCCCCGACTGGGACTAGAACCCGGTGTGCCGGCGCCGCAGGAGGAGAATTAGCCTATTAAGCCGCGGTGCCAGCCTGGAACATAGATTTTACATCTGCTTTTGCTAGTGATTAGTCTTACCTTAAGTGGATATTTGTATACAGCTATTAATTAAAGATAGCCATTACTATATTTGTAATATCATCTGTCACTATACACACACATTGGTATTTTAAGATTGGTAATATTTTATTTGCTATTGATTTTACTCTAATTTAACTTTTACATTCATTTTGTATTTCCCTTATTGAGGGTACCCCACACTACTCCCACCACCCCTCAGAAAAATTCACATGCTTTCAACTTGTAGAATGAGGTCAACATTTCTTCCTTTTCCTACCAGGCTTCCGGCATCTGAGCTCTCCATGCCTTCCAATCACAATTTCCCTTTCCTCCCTCTTCTTGCTCCGTGGGCCTCTGCTACCATGAAGGCTCTACTTGCTCCCTTCCATACCCAGCTCTGTACTTTCTCAAACTAATCTCAGCCAGGAGTCATTTCACCTTCTCTGAACCCTCATAATGAGCGTTGATACTTTATAGCCTTTTAAGTTCTTAGAGGGCAGAATTCATTATCCAATTCATTTTACATCCCCATAATGCATAGGCCATGCATTCCAAGAAAATGTGTTAGAAGGAAAGAAGAAAGGAAAGAAGAAATCGCCACTTTGTGAGCAAAAAGATACTTCTTCACCTTTCCTGGCTGAAGGTTCAGGCTGATGGGGAGGCACCAAGCTACTTAAATTAATTCCTCTCATCATCTCATTTTGAAAGTGTACTTCTTTTTGCACTCTATTTCACGACTACAGCAAGCTTAAAATATCACCAGACTGCTGTCGTCCTGTCATGTAGTGACATATGCAATATTACTTTATTCATACGGCCATCCCCAGATGCCAGAAACTACTGCGCTACATGCAACACAGAAGCTTGACATGTGGGGCTGGGGGCGTGGGCTTCCTATTCCATCAGAAGGGAGCGATAGGCCCCACCTGACTCCTTTCACACTTGCTGTGTACATGCAACAGTTTTCCAAACTTTTTTTTCCCCCCTTCTACTCTCCCATTTCAAATGGTTGGATAGGGACAGGAGTTTGATGTAGCAGTTAAGACACCATTTATGCCACTCACACCCTGTATTGGAGTTGGTTGGGTTCAAGTCCTAGCTTTATTCAGATTCTAGCTTTCTAGCAATCTGTACCCTTGGAGGTGGCAAGTGATGGGTCGAATAGTAGGAGACCCTGATTCGGTTCTGGGCTCTTGGCTTTGGTTTGGTCTGGTCCTGGTTGTAGTCATTTGGGGAGTGAATGGAGAATCTTTGTCTCTCTGCTTTTCAGATTAAGAAAATAGCTAAATAAATAAAATTAGAAAATAAATTAAATGGTTAGGGGCCAGCGCTGTGGAGCAGCAGGTTAACACCCTGGCCTGAAGTGCCGGCATCCCATATGGGCACCAGTTCGAGACCCAGCTGCTCCACTTCTTATCCAGCTCTCTGCTGAGGCCTGGGAAGGCAGTAGAAGATGGTCCAAGTCCTTGGGCCCCTGCACCCGTGTGGGAGACCTGGAAGAATCTCCTGGCTCTTGGCTTTGAATCGGCTCAGCTCCGACTGTTGTGGCCATCTTGGGAATGAACCATCAGATGGAAGACCTCTCTCTCTCTCTCTCTGCCTCCTCTCTCTCTGTGTAACTCTGAGTTTCAAATAAATAAATAAATCTTTAAAAAACATAAATGGTTAGATGAATTCAAATAAATAACACCTATCAGGAACTTGGTATAATCCCTGGGCCTATTGAAGGTACTACATTTTACTCATTATCATTAATTATTCTTCTCTTTCATGTATATTATAAGGTCTAATTACAGTGATATCTATCTATGCACAATATATTTATTTTTACTTATGTTATTTACATTCTAACTTCTAAGATTTACTAATTAGCATTGGTAATTACTAATTGGTAATTAAGCTTTATACATGGCTTAATAATGTTATACTTTGATTATTTCCTCAGACTTTCTCACATGAATAATTTCCCCAAATCAAAGCTGTTGATTTAGCATTCATGAATTTAGCATTCATGAAATTGACCATTTGCTATCCAGGAATTAGGAAAGAGTGTGCATATACCTGTAAAGAATAGGAACTACAGTGAAAAATAACAGTAGGAATGTGGAAGTGCTATCAAATAAATAATGTAAGACATTCCTCACAGTTGAAAGAACAAGGTTCCACTCAATATCAAGTAAAATGAAGCAAACAAGCAAAAAAAACTCAGAAGAAGGCAGAATTTTGTGCAATTTCAGGATGTTAGAACTAAAAGGCCATTTCTAAAAGACTTGACAGATTGAGTCTGTCTCAGCTCCACTTCTGATCCAGCTCCCTGCTAATGGTGTGGGGAAAGCAGCAGTGGTCAACCCAAGTGCTTGGGTCCCTGCTACCTATGTGGGAGATCTGGAAGAAGCTCCTGGTGCCTGGCTTTGGCCTGGCCTAGTGGTGGCTGTTGTGGACATCTAGGGAGTGAACCAGTAGTTGGAGGATCTTGCTCTGTCTCTCTCTCTCCCTCTGTAACTTTGCCTTTCAAATAAATAAATAAATACATAAACCTTTGGATTGTGTGAGAGTGGAAAGGGAGTGTCTTATAAATGATAATGAATCAAAATGTCATTCATCTCTCAGTGCTAACTCATGTTCCAGAAGTCCTTGAAACAAGCCTCCAACACTAAAGTGAGATGGTTTTCACTCACTGACACTACAGATTTAGACAGTGTGAGAGGGGAATATATATGATCCCAATGAGTGAGGGCTCAAGAATTGAGCTCTGATGCAACCTACCTCAAGACTAGAGAATATATCTGTAAATACAAAGGATAAACAAGCCATGTACAAGAAAGACCTGCTATCCCAGGAACAGAATATTCCACGCAGAAAGGTAAGGCAGGAAGTTTGCAGCTTTATCAAGCTCAGAATGAAGTTATCCTTAATCACTGATACTAGAGCGGATGGTTAGAGGACTGTGTGGAAGAACCTCCAGATCTTCCATGAAGTATTTGGGTATTTTGGTAAGTTGTTAGTAGGCATTTCACAATGTTGGTGGACTGGGCAAATATCAATCAGATATACACAGGAAATTCAATAATGAGTAACCAAACATCATAACAATATTGAAATGCTATGAGAGTGGATATTAGGGAGTGGTGATGGTGGAATAAGATAACTTAAATTTCAACAATTAACAGGAAGTTTATAAGTCTTGGCAAAAATCAATAGAGACATATAAATTTTAAGTATTTTATTTCTAAAAGTGATGCATGGTACCCAAAGAAAGAGCTAGTAGAGTCAAACGTTATTGAAGGCGAGAATTCTGCAACTGATAGTCTGGAATTTGCCCCTTCCTTCCCCCTGCTCCATTTATAGCTCCAGTCTCATGCTCGCCTGAGACCATTGGGCATTTTGTACGCACGAGGTCTCTGTACATGAAGTCTCTGCTTTATTGAGGTCTTGTGATATCCTGGTTTTGGGGTCCCTTCTCCTTGAGACAAATAGTGACTGGGATAGTGGAATTGGCAACAGGAGACTTGAGCAATAGATACTGGGAGAGCCTTTGTTTAAGCCAGCTGTGGACACAAAGAGCTACACAATATTGAGCTGTGTGTTCCAGTTTCACATATTTCCACAAAACTAGCAGAGTTCAATCAGGGAGCTGAGCCTCCTTCAACTCAGGAAAGCATGAGGATGAGGGGACACTGGAGAAGAATTCATTGCATATAAATTCCTGTCGCTTTGGAGTGGAGTTGGATCCATGACACCTTACTTGCTTATCACTTGTAGAGACCCTATCATTTAGAATATTCCATTAATGAGATCTAAACCCACTTGAGCTGGCATGGAAAATTAGTCTCCCATCTGAGAGATCTAGCAGAGAGCAATCAAAACACCTAAATGCAAACCCAATGACATAGAATGCCCCAGAAGACATCTGGATATCTGAATTAATGTATTCATTTGAAAAACTTTAATTGCACCATAGGCAATGCTTTTTGGATCTTAAAAAAGGGTAACTTGTGACTTAAAAAATTCAGTGTAAGTCAAATCACTATATGGTTGTCACTGAGACATAAATGAGTGTCCTTGACCAGAGAGCAGAAGCAAGTGACACTGAACTTCTGCTGAGAGCTCACAGCCTAGATGGATGTCAGGGTCTGTCTGTAGAAGTATAGATGCTGTTGTGCCTGGAGGGAAGGACGAAATCCCATGGGTGGAGAAATGACATCATCAACATCTATGGTCAAGAAAAGATTCTAATGCAAAAACGAATGAAGACAAACTTCAAAAAGGGAAAAAAAAGAAACCCCAACAAGAAAATATTAGTGAACGATTGATAGCAACAGAAAGACACAGATATACACAATCATTCTCATCTGCAGTTTTGCTTTCCACCATTTCCACTACTCGTGGCCATTTTGTCCAAAAGCCACTGTCCAAAAGCATTAAATACAAAATTCCAGAAAAAAAAGACTTCATACATTTAAAATTGTGCACATTCTGAGCAGTGTGATGAAAATTCACAGACTGTGGGTCTGTCCTCCTTCCCCTCCCACCCCTTACTGGTAAGATGTCAATCCTCTCTTTACCGGGTATATCCAGGCTGCATATGCCACCCACTTATTAGTCATTGAGGAGCCACATGAGTTATCAGATGGGGTGTCAGGGTAAAGCAGTGCTTCTACATAGTATTTGCTATCATCCATAGCTTTAGGCATCCACTAGGGGTTTGGGGAAGTATACTCAGTGAATAAGAGGGGCTATTATAGGTGGCAATACAGAGACAAAAACTACCTGGAAATATGTAACCCAAGGTTAAATAAACTTGCTTCAAACAGAAGAGACAGTCTGTACAGGAAAGCCTAGTTGAAAACTCCCCTTGGAAAGCTACCAGGTAGAGGTCAGGGAGAAAGGAGACAAAATTGCTCCAAATGTCTACCTCATCCCAGGGAAGGGAAAGAAATAGGGATGCGGGAAACTGTTTCCTAGGTTCTATTTTATGGGAGGGAATAAAGCAAGAGAAGATGTGAGTTAGAACATCAGGGGGAGAGAGGCAGTAGATATTGGGATAGGAATAGTTGGTGTTTGGTTAACAAATAATTATAGAATTATGTGTGTTGGCTAAAGTAATGAGGGGGATGGTAAATACAGAAAGGAAAAATGAAATCTTCAATGTAATTGAGAGAAGCCTACACTGGAAATCAATCAAATTATCAAGAAAAAGTAGGTTAACAAGAATGGAAATTAAATCTTAAATAATCAATTGAGTAAGTTAGAATGAATAAAATAGAAGATTTCACTATTTATATAAAATTGGATAGGCTGAAACAATCCAATAAAAGACAGAAACACAAGTTGTAATATAAGGCAAAAGTCAAATATGAGGATAGTTTGAAACGTTTGTGGAAAATAGAGTTCAAAATAAATATTTTTGGGCAAAAAATTTAAATCCATGCATATGAGGGGTTTTCAAAATATTCATAGAAAATCCATGCTATAAAAAAAAACTATGCATGGCTTTCCAACTTGTGAAACAGAAATCTTAATTCCATGAAGTTTTTGAGTTTCTTGTGTTCATTTCTTACCAAAAAATTCACTTAGGATAATAATAATTAAAAAATGGGGGGCTGCCACAGTGGCATAGTGGGTTAAAGCCTGTCCTGCAGTGCTGGCATTGCATATGGGCACCAGTTCGAGTCCTGGCTGTTCCACTTCCAATCAAGCTCCCTGCTAATGTGCCAAGGAAAACAGTGAAGGATGGCCCAAGTCCTTGGACCCCTGCACCCATGTGAGAGACCTGGAAGAAGCCCCTGACTCCTGCTTTGGATTGTCACAGCTCCAGCCTTTGTGGCCATTTCGGGAGTGAACCAGTGGATGGAATAACTCTCTCTTTGTCTTTTTCTCTCTCTGTAACTCTTTCAAATGAATAAAATAAATCTTTAAAAAAAGTGATTTCCTATTAAAAATGAGAAACAGAGAGGTAAACATTTGAAAACAAATAAAAGCGACAATGGTAAAGTTATTGCTCCACAAGGGGGGATGGACAGTGAAAAACACTAAAATAGATTAAGAGAGGAAGGCATACACACACTCAAGTGCAAATGAAGAAGACGGAAATATAGATGTGAATACACAGGGAGATTTGGGGTCCCAAGGTGGCAATACAGCAACAGAATGATCCAAGTCACATGGGGCAAAATAAAGAGTTAAAAAGGAAAGAAGATACATACCAGAGTAAAGCTGTAGGAAATTCACAACCAGAAGCTCAGGAGACCAACAGAGACTGGGCAGGTCTACGCTGAAACAGCAAATAATAAAGGAAAGAGTCAGAGGTGTGATGGAGGCAAGGACCAGGGAGGCTGCTGCCAGCCTCCAGAATACCAGGCTAGACTGGAAATCGCAGGTCCGTGGAGCTGCAGATAGCAGCAGTGTGGGGAGCATGGTGAACTTCTTGTGAAGTTCCAGCAGGAAGAAAGAGAAGGTGTTGAGGAACAAATATAGAGGTCAGGCACTCCCCTACCCATCTCCTTCCCTCCATTCCAAACAGGACTTGCAGACAACTGAGAGAAGCCATGTTGTTTGTTTACGTAAGCAGGGGGCTCCTGCATTTGCTTTCGTGCACATGCCCATCAGTTGTGGGGGCCATTTCACCACACCTCCACCCAGGAATGAGGACCACAACATTTCAAAAGAATTTCTTCCCCACCACGCAAGCTGTACAACAAAGAGAAGTCTTAATATTGAAAACTCAAGCACATTTCATCCACCATTGAGAAGCTAACCGGGTCCCAGTAGGTGGGGATCTGTACACTGGAGCCTCCAACATGATTGAGAAGTGATATGGGCTCCAGCAGGCAGGGCTGAGTGCTTCCACTTGCCATGCACAGACACATAGTGACTCATAACAGAGGGAAACCTCTTCACAAGAAAATCTCCAGAGATTAGAGGTGCAGTTTGTTAAGCAAGGCAATATAACCTTGAACACACCAGAGACTAATACCAAGGCATCCCACAACTGTGAGGAAAAGAGTGAGTCACACCAACAGAAGTGAACAACCTCCTCTAACCAACAAACCAGAAGAAAGATACAAAGTCTACCATGGGCCATACATTGGATCCCTCCTCCACCGTGGAATACTGACTAGAGCACCCAGGCCACATCCAGCACACACCTCTTGGAACTCACTAAAAATATAGATGTCCCACTAAATCACAAAGACACAAATTAAAGAGAAATGCAACCAGACAAAGAAAGAAAAATTACACAAATGCTGAAAAACAAAGGAAATACCCTAAATAAGAATAAAGACGACAGTATGAGCCCCCAAAGGAACAGTACAACTCTTCAATAATAGAAGGTGTAGATGAAGAGTTGGAGGATATGCCAGAAATGGAATTCAGGAAATTAATTGGCAGAATACTTAGAAGCAATCAGAAGCAAATTCATGATCTAAATGAAAAGTGCTCCCAAGAAATTGAGATATTAAAGAGAAGTCAGAATGAAATACGAGAAATGAGGAATTCAATAGATCAAATAACAAATGCAGTGGAAAACCTTAACAACAGAATAGGTGAGACAGGAGAAAGAATATCAGAACTAGAAGACAAATTTCTGGAACCATCAATCAGACCAAATAAAAAGAAGAAATTAGGAAACTAAAAAACACAATTGGACATTGACCAGATACTATCAAACTACCCAACCTAGGGACCCTAGGAGCTCTTGAAGGCATGGAAAGAGAAATGATTAAAAAGCTTTCTTAAGGAAATAATAACAGGAAACCTCCCTAATCTGGAGAAAGAGACATCCAAGTACAGGAAATATACAAAACTCCCAATAGACACGACCAGAGAAGATCTTCACCACAACACATTGTAGTAAAACTCCCCATAGTAAAACATAAATAAAAGATCTTAAACTTTGCACATGCCAAATCACATTCAGAGGAGACCCAATTAGACTGACTGAAGACTTCTTATCAGAAACCCTACAAGCAAGGAGAGAATGGTGAGACATATTGCAAGTCTTGGGGAAAAAAAACTGTCAACCCAGAATACTGTACCCTTCAAAGCTCTCATTTATGAATGAAGAAAAAATAAAGATCTTCCACAACAAACAGAAATTAAGAGAATTTATAACTACTCTCTGAGCCCTACAAAAGATGCTGAACAATATGTTACACACAGAAACATCACTATGAAAGAAGATGAATGCACAAAATGACCTAGTAAAAGTACAAAGGAAACCCAAAGTACAAAATTAGGACTATTTATGGAAACATGGCAGAACAAAATTTGTACTTAACCATAGTCATCCTGAATGTAAATGGTCTCAACTCCCCAGTTAAAAGACACAAACTGGCTGAATGGATTAAAAAAGAAAACCCAACTATTTGCTGCCTACAAGAAACACATTTTACCAACAAAGATGCATGCAGACTGAAGCTGAAAGGCTGGAAATAGATAACCCATGCTAACAGAAACCAAAAAAAGAGCTGGTGTAGCCATCCTAATTTTAGACAAAATAGTCTTCAACACAAAAAATATTAAGAGACAAAGAAGGATACTGTATAATGACTACAGGACCACTTCAACACGAAGATGTGACTATTATAAATGTATATACACCTAATTACAAGGCACCTGGGTATCTAAAATAAATGTTTATAGATTTAAAGGGAGATATAGACTCAAATATAATAGTAATGGGGATTTCAATGGCCCACTTTCAGCAAAGGACAGATCAACCAGACAGAAAATCAATGTGGGAATAACAGAGTTAATTGACACTGTAGACAAAGTAGACATGGTAGATATCTACAGAGACTTCCACCCTGCAGCCAAAGAATACACATTTTTCTGAACAGTACATGGAACTTGAGTATAAGCTAAGTCATAAAGCAAGTCTCAGCAAATTGAAAAAAAATCAAAATCATATCATGCCTCTTCTCGGACCAAAAACAATGAAGAATCATTCTAGTCTAGCTAAAAAGCCCATGAGAGCATTTCAGGCATGGGAAGCCAAAGCATTTCGACAAAAAATGTCCTACATGAAGGATCTCTGTGAATGAGACCCCAGTGGAAAGAAGGGGCCATCAAAGAAGGATGTACTTTTCTCTGAAGGTAAGAGAGAACTTCCACTTTGCTTATTGTCTTGTCTAATTACTGTTGGAGATTGTGGACTCAAAAGAGTTCTATAGTCTTGGCAGCTCATGTCAAGAGCCTTGGGTAATCACTGATGGCATACATGAATGTTAATTGTTAAATTAACAACAGGAGTCACTGTGCACTTAGTCCCCACACAGAAATGAGTTGTACTTTGAAAATTAACTGTAAAACTTGTTCTCATTTTTTTATATTTTGTGTGTGTGCAAATTGTTGAAATCTTTTCTTAGTATAGAGTTGGTCTTCTGTGTATAAAGTTAATTGAAAATGATTCTGAATGGAGAATGGGACTGGGAGTGGGAGAGGGAGGAGGAAGTGGGATTAGAGTGGGGGTGGGAGGGTGCTATGGTGGGAAGAATCACTGTATTCATAAAGTTGTACTTATTAAATTTGTACTCATTAAATAAAAAGGTTTATTTGAAAAAAAAATAGAGAATAAGCAGTGTGGCTAAAGGAATACAGAAAATCCAAAAGGTGCAAATACATTGGAAGGGTTTATTGTTTTGGCTCGTCATTACACAGAGGTATGAGATATGACGGACTGTCATTTGTAAGATTGAGCAGGGAACCTGACTTGTACAGAAACAGGCCACCAAGTACTACTTTATATTTTCAAATACAATCATGTAGTTGATGAACTTAAGTATTAATTTGAAACCATGTCTGAAATAATCATTTCTCAGAAGGAAGGGAGAAAGATGAGAGGCATTGATTATGATAATGCTGTATGTTTTCCACAGACTGAATATTAAAGTCCCTGACATCTTGTATACTTTTGAGTGGATCAGTTGTTAATTGTTTCTTCATCCATGCGTAAAGATAAATAAATACATACACTACATAAAAATAGTGGAAAATGAGAATAATGGACATTTCATAAATTTGGTGGTTGTTTATTTCAGAAGACAGATGTTAAAATTTTGTTATACACAAAACAAAGCAGTTAGCAATTGTCTTTAAAAATGATCTCATTTTCAGAGTAAAGTTTTTCATTGGTATAGAAATATAAAATTAATTTAATTTTAAAATTGTTATGTTTGATTTAAATTTCCACTTCTGATGATAGTTTCTTAAAATATGTAGATTAATGAAAATTTTTACCTGTTTTCCCTCATTGTATGCTATTTTGTTAGTGCTTTGCTTTAAGCAAGTGACATTTCCCAGAAGTAAATAAAGTTGCTTCAAATGGATGAATTGAAGGGTTTAGAATATTTTATGGTCTGCTTGCCAGGCCCATGTTAATGACAAGATTTAACTACATTCATTTTATGAACTATGTAGATGAATTCATGGGGATCTGATTTAATTCTTATTTCCCTTTATGACTTTTCTTTTTCAAAATTCTTCTTTTTAACAAAATTATTTCCAAAAACGTAATTAAATCAAGTTCAAACTGATTTAATGAACATTTTAATTGGAGTTATGGTAAATTCAAAGAAATTACCATATCCATAACTCTCATTATTTTCATGCAGTTCTTTTTATACAGTTAAGCTTGGTTTTATATTTCTTTGCAAATTTGATACTTCTTTCTACATATTATTCACAGATTTTGTCTACTTTTAAGTTACATCTTAATTGTATGAATTGTTGTCACTAGTTTATTTAAGGTACTTTGGATTTGTCATATTGGTTTTTTTTGTTCACTACCATAATATTAAATCTAACTCTATTTTAGTATACTTTCTTAGGTTTTCCAGATAGACCATGAATCTTAATCACAATGGTAATTTTAATTTTAGGAAATTTACATCTATTTCTGTTTCTTGTCTTATTGCTTTGGATAGGATAAAATTAAACATCAATGAGCACAGTGGGAAGTCTATTATACATGGTAGACGTGCTATTGGAAAAGCCTTGATGACTTATCCAATCAAGTGCAGTTTGTTCATTTAGAGCAGGTGTTCTACAAAAATTTCATGGGAATGTTCATCTTTGCCACTTTGCTAGAAATCTTCCCTGGAATAATGAGTAAATGTTGTTCAATGACTTTTGTCACTTACTTAGATGATCATATGATTTTTTCATATAGGGGCTCTTAGTATTCTACATATACATAATATGTGCATTTTTTGCATTTCTGGGAGAATTCCTCTTTGGTTATAGGGGATTACCTTTTGATTTTTTAAAATTTTTTAAGGTTTATTTATTTATTTGAAAATCACAGTTACACAGAGAGAGGCGAAGCAGAGAGAGATACAGAGAGGTCTTCCATCTGATGGTTCACTCCCCAATTGGCCACAATGGTTGCAACTGTGCCTCTCCGAAGCCAGGAGACAGGGGATTTTTCTGGGTCTTCCACACAGATGCAGAGACCCAAGCACTTGGGCCATCTTCTATTGCTTTCCCAGGCCACAGCAGAGAGCTGGATCGGAAGTGGAGCAGCTGCGTCTCAAACTGTCACCCATATGGGATGCCGGTGCTTCCAGACAGGGTGTTAATCCGGTGCGCCACAACGCTGGCCCCTTGATAAATTATTGAATTCAGCTTGTGGTATTCTAGTTGAGACTTTTACATATGATTTACATTTTATTTTATAAGGTGCTCCTGTGCTACCATTGTCTATATCTTACATCACTGATGATACACACTTATATTTTATCTATATATTCTGAAAGAGATCATGAGAATTATCTAATGGTTAATATTTACGTGATTTTACTAGTGGAGTTGTATGGATCAAAGTATTTTTTTTATTTGACAGATAGAGTTAGACAGTGAGAGAGAGAGACAGAGAGAAAGGTGTTCCTTCCATTGGTTCACCCCCCAAATGGCCACTATGGCTGGAACTAAGCCAATCCTAAGCCAGGAGCCAGGTGCTTCTTCCTGGTCTCCCATGCAGGTGCAGGGCCCAAGCACCTAGGCCATCCTCCACTGCACTCCTGGGCCACAGCAGAGAGCTGGACTGAAAGAGGAACAACTGGGACTAGAACCCGCCACCTATATGGGTTGCTGGCGCCACAGGCAGAGGATTAACCAAGTGAGCCATGGCGCTGGCCCTGGATCAAAGTATTACTTTATAGATGGTTCTAGTTCTTCAATTTTTGGTGTGATGTGATTTTCTATTTCTTGAAATAATTATGGGAATTCTACTTTTTTTCAGAATACCCATTAGATCAGGATAGAAAATAACTTATAATAATCTCATGAACCCTAAAATTTTATGATAAAAATCTTTTCCAATTGTTGTTTTTATCATTTGTTATTTTAATACATTCTTTAAAAATATTAAAATTTCTATTTAAAAATAGTATATGGGTATGTTACCTTCATTGTATTGCCGATTGGTTGATTAAATGAATTAAATGTGATTGTATAGTTTTATTTTCTTTTTTTAATTTTGTTTTAAAAGATTTATTTTATTTGTTTGAAACACAGAGTGACATAGAGAGAGGGGGAAACAGAGAGAAAGAGATCCCTGTCCTCTGTTTCACTAACAACCCAAATGGCCACCATACTGAAGCCAGGAGCCTGAAACTCCATGCAGGTCTCTCACATAGTAGGCAGGGGCCCAAGAACTTGGTCCATCCTGCGCTGTTTTCCAAGCACATTAACAGGGAAGTGATGGGAAGCAGAGCTGCCGAGACTCAAACTAGCTCTCAGACATGGGATGCTGGGTTTGCAGGTGGTATCTTAACCCAATGTATCAAACACTGGCCCTTAGTTTTATTTTTTGTTGTTCATTTTGGTTCGTGTTATTAACTTCTGGATCTGCTATATTATGGCATAAAATTGTGGTTACATGTTTGTATTCTTGGAACTCACTGTGGTTTTTCTTGTGAACGAAAGTTGTAAATCCTAAAACTTATTTTATATACCTGTATATTCTCATTTCAGAAGGTTACATACGTATATGTCCATATTATAAATTATCTATATTATTATATATTATATTATATATATTACCTATTTATATTATTTCATTTGCTTTTTGTATATTTTATCTTTTTCATTCGATTATGTGGGTTTAAAAAGCACTCTAAGTGTTTTATCTCAGTTTTTCATGTATGAGAAACATCTTTTTAAAAAATAATGTTATTCAAACCAATAATTTCTGAGACATCATGATTTATTCTCCTAAGAATCTAAAAGAAAGTAAAGTTCAAGTGACAATTACTGGAAAAGTTTGAAAAGCTTTATGTTATAATTAATACCATTATCATTAAAACATGAATGAGATTAATTCAATTAGTTTAAATGTAGAAAAGAACATTATTTTGAAAGAACTATAAAAATAGAAATGTATTCAAAATGGAAAACTACAAGATGAACATTTGCTCCACTCTAAAATGATTATCTCCTATATTATAAAATAATAAAATAATAAAATAATATGCATGTTTGCATTTCATTAATAGCGAAAGTTCAAATTGAAATGTAGAGGTCAAGTAATCTGTATTTCTACAATTTCATTTTCTGATTAAATCTTATGTTAAATATCTACTGAGAATTTATCTCTATCTGATAAAGATGAAGGATTGTTGCCAATTTTTAAAATTGAATAGCATTTTTTTGAATAGCATTTTTTTCAAAAAAGAATAGCATTTTTTAACTTATTTTTTTTTATTTGACAGATACAGTTAGAGAGTGAGATAGACAGAGAGAAAGGTGTTCCTTCCATTGGTTCACCCCCCAAAAGGCCACTACGGCCGGAACTAAGCCAATCCTAAGCCAGGAGACAGGTGCTTCCTCCTGGTCTTTCATGTGGGTGCAGACACCCAAGCACTTGCGCCATCCTCCACTGCCCTCCCCGGGCCACAGCAGAGAGCTGGACTGGAAGAGGAGCAACTGGCACTAGAACCTGGCGCCCATATGGGATGCCAGTGCTGCAGGTGGAGGATTAACCAAGTGAGCCATGGCTCTGGCCCCGGAAGAATAGCATTTAAGGAGGAGAATAATGTTGAAAATGGCGGATTTTCCTAATCTCTAGAATCTTATGCAAGGATAGGACAGTTTGAGCTTCACATCTGACCTGAAACCTGATTGTCTCTCTATATTTTACCTGTTATTTCCTCTTGGTCCCAGTGAGTGATATTAAACACTTTTGTGGGAGATTGATTTAATTATGTTACAAAGGAAAATGCCTGTTTATTTGGCTACAACTTGATGCTGACCAAATGTTCTTTTGGAAATTTTCAGATCTACCAACTAAATACTACCAATCACATGCTAGAAGTATTTCTTACCATCTGTATTCTGTAAACTCCTGAATGATAATGGGCCTTGATTATGCACAATACAGTTTTTAGATGGAGACTCTGCTGGGCTTATTGTGTCCAATGATTCGTCATATTTTATCACACTATGAAGGACTGCAGATTTATTTATTTATTTATTTGTAAGGCAGAGTTATAGACAGGCAGAGGCAGGGAGAGAGAGAGAGAGAGAGAGAGAGAGAGAGAGAGAGAGAGAGATCCTCCAATTGCTGGTTCACTCTCCAGATGGTTGCAATGGCTGGAGCTGAGCCAATCCAAAGCCAGGAGCCAGGAGCTTTTTCTAGGTCTATCAGGTGAGGGGCGGGAACCCAAAGACTTGGGCCATCTCCCACTGCTTTCCCAGGCCGTAGCAAAGAGCTGGATCAGAAGTGGAACAACTGTGCCCATATGGGATGTCAGCACTGTGGATGAAAGTTTTACCCAGTATGCCACAGTGCCTGCCTCAGGACTATGGAGGTTTCAAAAATCAAGTGTGAGGGTGGATGTTGTGGCAGAACATGTTAATCTCATTGGGTCCTGTTGCTCTGCTTCCCTTCCAGCTTCTTGCTGATGTATTCTGGGTGGCAAGAGAAAATGACTCAAGTGGCTGGATCCCTCCCACCCATGTGGGAAAGCCAGTGGAACTCTGGGCCCTTGGCTCTAGCCTTGGCTGTTGCAGGTATTTCTGGCCTGAATCAGCAGATAGAAGATCTCCCTGTCCCTTCCCCTGTCTCTTTCTCTCGTTTTCTCACTGGCTCTGCCTTTCAAGTAATGAAAACAAATAAACTAAAAAAAAAAAAATCAAGTGTGATTCTAACAACTTCCTGAGCATAAAAAAAATACACATCCCAACACCTTGCAATTTAGGGAAGGCTATATAATTAGTTCTGGCCAACCAAATGCACGTTTAGGTAGTATGTGCCACTGATGAAGTTAAAAGCTTCTTAGTATTAACTAATACTTTTAGTTCCTTGCCATTGGGGTAGTTGAGGCTACGATGTGCTGAGATTTCAGACTCTCTTGTTTACAGCATCTTGGGTCCCTGAGTAGCTTCATGGAGCACAGATACCCCGGGGTAGTGGCCTGGACCCTTACAGACTTCACAGGGATGAAGACTAAACTTTTGTTATATTAAATCAGTAAGATTTTTGGGTTATCTGTTATTGCATCCTGATCCCTTTTGACAAACATCAAGAACTCTGCCAATTTAGGACTTTTATTTACCAGGAAGGAATTTATGAATGTATGCTTGTACTGAAAAAATTTTTCAGTCTTCATCTTGATTGAGCCTGCTTTTAAAAAAGAAAGCTACTTCTCAATAAGCAATATACTTTAATAATTTTCTCCTTACATATGCTATTGTATTTATTTTAAATGCATTGATAATGTTTCGGTTCACTTCACTGCTATCGAATATGTAAGTGCATTGTGGCAATTCCATTTGACCCAGAAATGTTGAACTCATCCGTTTTCTTTGTAACACTTGTCTCAGAACATGATTGATTATGTGAAATGTGCTCCACCCGTTGAATTTTGTTGTTATATTTTGTACTTGTCACATAGAATGCTTAACATGAAATATTTATGTCTCCTGAGGAGCTCTAAGGATGCTCCTCAGCATCTGAAGTAGACAATGGTGGTGGTAAATATTTATTAATTGTAAAGCATGACACCCAAATTTATGAGATGGACTACACGCATATGGAATTTCCATACTGAATGCCGATGTAGACATTGATGTGTAATGGATAATAAGGCTAGCATCTCTGAAAATGACTGTGAGCTCTTGTGAGGAAAGACTACAAATACATTGCAATGCATTCCTCAGCTTTCTCTCTCTATGGTTTGCTGTATTTTTCTCAACATTTGGAGGCACAGAGAAGTAAAGACCTTGCCACAGTTGTGCTCTCTTCCCTGAAAGTCTATGAAATTATTCATTCAAATATCAAACAGGCATTTATTGAATTCCTACTCTGCTCTAAGTGCTGAACAGAGCATTTAAAAGATGATGTTGCTGCTCTCGAAGATCATATCTTCTACTGGGCGAGACAATCTTCACATGAGCACGTGTAATGGCTTCATGAAGCAATTGTTGCGAAGTTGCTTTGGTTCGAGGAGTGATCAAAGAAAATCTCGTAGGGAAAAATGATGCTTGATTTGAGACCTGAATGGTGAGTTCTGAAACCTGTGAAGATCAGATAGTTCATTATTTTAGAGTCCACGGAGATCTAAATAAAACAGTGTTGTAACAATCACCTGATACTTTCTAAGTTAATTCTTGGTTGTGAAAGTACTGTCCTAAACTGTATCTTTCCATTTGGAATTAAGATACTGACAACATCTTCCAATGGTAAGTGTTTGCAAGTTAAGATGCATGGATCAACAAATGGATAGATGAGATCCACTAATTTTTGGTGTAGTTTCTATTTTCCAGTGAGTCTAGTAGTGGATCTGACTTCACATCTATAGCATCTTCAGTTTGTTCTGCGACAGTTGTACTCCTTGCGTTATTTTTCATAATCACATGGAATATGTCCGTTCCTTCCAAGTGGTCAACCACACCCCTTTCAGTCCAATTCAATTCATTTCCTATACTGCTACTAAAATGAAGCATTGTAAAATATCAGTCTTATTACTAACCTTCCCCTCCCTGTAGAGACACATCTGAGAATCTCTCTTGGCTTCTCTTTGCTCTTAGTATGAAACCCTAAGATCCTAAGAGGGCCTGGGAGCTTTGCCTGATCCTTTCATAGCCCTGTATTACTTGGTCCCTTCACTCTAGAACTTGGGGATTGGTTGGTTTCTTGAATGAGTCATATTCTATCCCGCCCTAGTCATTGCAAATCCATCTTAACTCGCTTCATGTCCTAATGATATTGTTTTACAGTTTTCAGTTTTGAATTATTTTAAACATGAGGAAATGCAGAAATATCTTATATATGATATATATTTCAGAGTAAACATAAATCACACATTGTTTATTAAATTGTTTTGTCAACTGTGTTTCAGAATGTTTTAAATATTGTAATGTCTCTAGCTATTATTTCGCTTTCTCTCCTCTGAATCCCAAATAAACAATTATTCTGAGTCTGGCACAGTTATTTTGAGTCTGATGTTATATTTAAAGTACCCTCCCTATAATAATTATAATTTCTATCTGAATTCAGATAATAAAAGCGTAGGTCAAAGGTTATGGAGAGAATCATACATATTATCTGAATCTATTGGGTTTCTGAATTCCAAATAGTCACTAGTGAGAGTTTACGCAGACATTTTCAAAAATGTATCTGAATCCACCTGTTTCTATGTCTGAATAGCAACAATTTGGATAAGGAGGGATCTCTGAATGTGAGGGAGGATACAGGTTCTTGGATTTTTTTGAAATGTATGTAAATGAATGATTATGGTTTAAACACTTTCAGTCACTTTAACAACATTATGCTTTTTGTAGATCTAGTTTATTCATTTTAATTACTATATATTGTGTGATTAAGCCATACTTTAATTATGCATTCTCTCATACTATTCCTGTATTATAATTTTTCAATGAACACTATTTTATATTTTATGCCTAGATGTAAGAGTTCTTTCAAAATATAAACCTGTGAGTACAATTGCTGGCTCAAGGGTTGAGCATTATCTGTCTTAATTAGAGATTGTCAAAGTACTCCCTATGATTTTACCAATTTTCCCTCCACTGTGGTGGAAGCTCCTGTTGTTCTGCTTTCTTTCCAAAACTTGGTCTTGGAACGTATGTTATGTGTCTTCTTTTGCATTTCCCTGATCACTAAAGTGGCTGAGTATTTTTCATTTTTTATTGGTTAACTTCTTTTCTATGAATTATTTAACTGTTTAACCAGTGTTCTATGGAATCCTTTTGTCTTATATCATGCTTCATGGAAGTGTTTCACATGTAGATATCAGAATACTGATCTTCAGTAAGTGTATTACTTTAGAAACTGATTTCATATGCTTCTAACACTGAGCACTTTTTTCTCATATAATTGCCCTGATGGTATTTGCCTTTGCTTTTATGATTACTTTATTAAGGCTGCTTCTTCCGCTGGATTTTATGCTCCAGGTAAGGCTGTGTCTGTGTCTGTCTTTGTATCTCTTATTCTTAGGGGCAGTGCTTCACACGTGGCAGATAATTAACTAGTAGCTTTTGAGTGACTTTATGAATGAATGAAAGGATTTGTGGTATCACTTTTTGAAGTAAGTTGTTAATCATGTATAGATCCTCAGAGTATAAGGAAGATTAAAGAAAGTTCAGTTCATACTGGAGACAAATTAATTGAGTCTAGCAGTCTTTAAAAGACTGAAAATGATCATCATTGGAAACGTACAATTATGTTTTCACTAGCGCCTGTCTGCTGATCATAACAACACTCTTCAAATAATACACGAAATAGACTTGTCTAGGAAAGCAGAGAAGGAAGCATCGCCCTTCATGTTAAGTGTCCTTTAATGGTAAGACGCTGTGATGCACTTATGCAAATCTGCATGAAAAACAAAGAGAATTGTTATAATCGGGATGACTAAAAAGAGGGCTCCATGAATTAGCTGTAAACAAAGTTCAGCTTTCACAATGCAGCAATTCCTAACTGGGTTGCAGTTTGATGAACTGTATAGACGGAAATTTAAATTGAATTTTACATTGGTATAATAGCTACAGTTTTACCAATACTTTTTTCCAGTTTAGATTACACATGAAGATGAACACATTAGTGCTGTGGAGAAGATTGTTTACTTTTCTACTCATAGGTTACCCAAATAGGAAGAAATGTGGAGAGTAGAAATTGTCTATTTTCTGGGGCAGGCATTTGGTGCAGAGGCTAAGATGCCATTTGAGATCCCAGCCCTGCTTTCTATTCCAGCTTCTTGCTAACGCAGAACCTGGGAGCAGCAGGTGATGGCTCAAGTCCTTGGATCCCTGTCCACACATTTGCAAGATGTAGATTGAGTTCTGGTTCCTGGCTCTTGAGGATGCTAAGGGAATGAGCCAGGAATGGAAGCCCTTTTGAATTCCGAAAAACCAAAACCAAAACCAAAACAACAATTAAAAAAACCCACAAACATTTAAGAAAAAAAAAAAAAAGAGGAGAGGGAGGAGAGCTTGGAGAGCTGGCTGTGGACATCTCTCCCACAGGCAAGGACCACAGGCTTCCCCTGCTCACCTTTCTATGGTCAGAGCCGGTCATGTGCCCTCTTCCAATTTGCACCTTAAACAGAAGTCTGAAAACACAACCCTCAGTATGCCCAGAGGGAAAAGAGAAGCATATCTTGATGACAATGAGTGAAACCTTAAGATAATGCTAAGCTGCTTTGGTGTGAAGTTGTGTGGCACAAGACAGACTAAGTGTGGAAATATGAAAATGTTCAGAATACTTCCTCTTTGCTCAGCCCTGGCTTAAGCCAGTGTGAAGGAAGAGTTCTAGTATTTCATCCACACAGCCATCTACTAATACAGAAGGTCTCAGCACGTTTTAGAATTTTAAGCTTGGAAGAGAACTTGCAATTGATCATTCTAGAACAAAATCCTTGTTTTGCAGATAAAGAAATTGATGTCTGGGACTTGTGTTGTGGCACAGTGGGTTAAATCACAGGCTATAGTGCCAGCATCCCATATGAGTAGCTAGTTGAGTCCTGATTGTTCCCTTACCTAACTACCTCTCTACTACTCTACCTGGGAAAGCAGTGGAGGATGGGCCAAGTACCCCAAGTGGGAGACCCAGATGGAGTTCCAGGCTCCTGGCTTTGACCTGGATCTGCCCTGGCCATTGTCGTCATTTGGGAGTACGTGGAAGGTCTTTCTGTTCCTGTCTTGTCTTCTTTATATGTAATACTGCCTTTCAAATTAATAAAATAAATCTTAAAGATTTTTGACATCAACAGAGTGAAGTGATGAGTCTAAGATAGCATGAAGGATGAGTTATAGAGGTTAGAATCAAACTCAGGAGGGGCTTAGCTCAGGGGTCTCCCATGCATAACACTGCTCCTCTGGTCCATGATTTTGATGGCTTGAACTACACAAAAGCTCAGAGGCTTTAAGTACAGTTGGCAAAAGTACTTGTATAAAACTATCAATAAAGTGTGAATAAAAGTCATGCTTAAATTATATTTTATTCCGTATTTGTTTAATTTCTTATGATTTTTTTCAAGAAGACATGGGGGGATATGCAGGTTTATAAACATTCCACATATGCATTATTTATATGAAATGTGATCAGGTTTTACCAATACTGAAAACTCTGTGGTTTGTTGAGATGAGGAAAAGTGGTAGATTGTTGCTTTTTAACCCTATAAGTGCTTACTGATGAACTCTCCATCTTTGTGTTCCTCATATGTGACTTTATTAGTCACAGTAAATTCTGACTAGCACACGATGGATCTTAAAAAGTGTGGATTACTGAAGTCAGGTGTTGTGATTCCTACAACTTTTTTTTTTCTTTTTGCTCAGGATCCCAGTGGCTATTCTGGCACTTTTGTGATTCCATATGAATTTTAGGATGTTTTTTTTCTAAATGAATCATTCATATTTTGATAGGGGTTGCCTTAAGTCTATAGATTGCTTCAGCTAATATAGACTATTTTTTAAAAACATTACTTATTTATTTGAAAGGCAGGGTTATAGAAAGAGATGGTTCACTCCCCAAATGACCACAATGGTTAAGGGCTGGGTCTGGCCAAAGCCAAGAGCCAGGAACTCCATCTGGTCTCCCATGTGGACAGCAGAGGCCCAAGGACTTGGACCATTTTGTTTTGCAAGCAGGGAGCTGGATCAGAAATGGAGTATCCAGGACCCTAACCAGCACTTACGTGGAATGCTGGTGATGCAGATTTGACTTAACAACTGTGCCACAATTCTGGCTCCTATATTTCAATGGTATAGTTTCATCCAGTCCATGAGCAAGATGAATATCTTCTCCTGTTTTTGCATCCTTGCTTATTTCTTTTATAAGTAGAAATCTGTAACTTCTTTGGCTAAATTTATTCCTAAAAAGTTGATTTTTTGGTAGCTATTGTGAAAGGGACTTATTTTTTTGATTTCTCTTCCTGCATGTTCATCATTAGCATATAAAAATGTTCCTGTTTTCTATCTGTATTCTGTAACCTGTAACTTTACTGAGTTAAAGCATTCTGGCGGAGTGTTTAGGTTTTTCCGTGTACATGTACAACATCATGTCATCTGCACGCATAGATATTTTGACTTCCTCCTTTCTGATTTTGATACCCTGTATTTTATTCTGTTCCTTAATTACTCTTGTTGATACTTACAATATTATGGTGAATAAGAGTGGTAAAAATGGACATCCTTTCCTTGTTCCTGATCTGAGGGGAAATGCTGTCAGCATAATACTGTTCAGCATGATATTGGCTATTGTTTTCTCATATATAACCTCATATTTTTCAAGTATGTTAAAACAGCATGGTACTAGCATAAAAACTGACATATAGATCAATAGAACAGAATAGAGAGCTCAGAAATTGATCCACATACACAGTCAACTAATTTTTGACAAAAGTGCTCAAAATGCACATTGAAGAAAGGATAATCTCTTCAATAAATGGTGCTGGCAAATCTGAATGTGTGTGTGTCTGTGTATGTGTGTTTATTTCCCTCTACCTCTCACATATACAAAAATCACACAAAAACCATATACACGAATCAACTCAAGATGGATCAAAGACCTAAATTTAAAACCTGAGAATATGAAGTTGGTGGAAGAAAGTGTAGGGGAAACACTTCAAGACATTGGTGTAGGTTATGATTTCTTGGCTAACACCCCCAAAGAGCAGGAAACAAATGTAAAACTTGACATCTGGGATTATATCAAACCCAGAAGCTTTTGCACATCAAAGGGATCAGTCAAGGGAATGAAGAAACATTCAACTGAATGTGAAAAAAAATTTGCAAGCTACATACCTGAAAAAGGATTAATGTCCAGAATATATCAGCAATGTAAAAACCCCTTTTAATTAAAAAGCAACCAATACAGTCATGAAACAGGCAAAGGAATGAATAGGCAGTTCTCAAAAGACAAAATACAAGTGGTCAATAAATATATGAAAAAATGCTCAACATTACTAGCTGTCAGGGAAAAGCAAATCAAACCTCAATGAGATATTAGTCAGAATGGCTATTTTCAAACAGACAATAAATGCTGGCAAAGATGTGGAGAAAAGGGAATTCTTACACTTTGTTGAGGGAAATGTAAATTAGCACTGCCACTGTAGAAAAGAGTTTGAAGTTTTCTTAGAAAAACGAGAAACAGACTTATCATATGATTCAGCAATCCCATTACTGGGTATAAATCCAAAAGACATGAGCACATTATATCCAAGAGATAATTGCACTACCATGTTCATAGCAGCACTGTTCATGACAGTCAAAAGATGAAATCAACCAAAGTGTCCATCATCAGAAGAATGGATAAAGAAAATATGACAAATATATATATTTATGCATGTGCATAAATGGACAATGGAATATTGTTTAGCTATAAAAAGTATGAAATTCTATCATTTACATCAAAATAGTTGCAACTGAAGCCCAATATATTGAATGAAATAAGCCAGACACAGAAAGACAAATACTGCATGTTGTGCCTTACATGCAGGAGCAAAAAATAGTCATAAAACAAAAACAAAAAATGAGTGAAATGCCTGTGTGTATCCGTATTTCTGCAAATGTAGTTTTGCCAAACTTTGTTTCATATCTTTGTCAAACAAATTGCTAAGAATGATATACTAAAAGAAAAATAAAAGTTCATAGAAAATGTATAAAATGACAATTTTTTGCAACAGAATATACTTATATTTTGCAATTTATTTATTTATTTATGAGTCAAAGAAAATGAAGGGATAGAGAGAGAGAGAGAGAGAGAGTTCCCACTTTTGGCTTCATCCCCCAAATGCCTGTATCTCTCAGGGATCCTAGAAAAGTTAGGATCCTGGAACTCAATTCAGGTTTTCAATGTGGGTGATCAGGAATCCAACTATTGAGACATCACTGCTACCTATAAGAGATAGTGTTTACTGGAGTCGTGAGTATCAACCCAGGTACTCCAAATGACATACTCAAGGCTTAACCACTAGGGCAAAAGCCCACCTTTGGTTACCATTCAATTTGTTTTCCATGAAGTTTTTGATGTTCCTTTGCACTTGGTAGAAGGGAAATAAGTGCACCTCTGGGGAATCTTCATGGTCTACCACATTAAACATTAAAATAAAAATCTTACATGTTCATGGGTTGGAAGAATTAATATCAAATTTTCCATAATTCCCAAAGCAATTCAGATTCAATGTGATCCTAATAAAAATTTCAAGGACATTTTTCACTGAAGCAGAAACAATTATATTAAAATTCATATGTAAACACAAAAGGTCCTGAATAACCAAAGAAACTTTAAATAATAAAAACAAAGCTGGAGGTATCACAATACCAGATTTCAAGACATACTACAGGTTGTTTTAATAAAAACAGCCTAGTACTGACACAAAAATAGACACATGGACAAAATGCAACAGAATAGAAACCCCAGAAATTAACCCATTCATCTACAGCCAACTAATCTTTGGCAAGTAAAATCATTCTCTAGAGAAAGGATAGTATCCTCAACAATTGGTGCCGGGAAAATTGGATCTGTGCATGCAGAAGTAATAGACAAGATCTCTGCACTAAACCCAACATGAAAATCAACTCACAGTGGATCGAAGATTTAGACCTAAAACCAGAAACCATGAAATTACTAGAGGAAAACATAGGGGAAACATGGAAAGATATTGGCATAGCGAAAGACTTTTTGGTAAAGACCCTGGAAACACAGGCAATAAAAGTAAAAATAGACAAATGAGATTGCATCAAGCTAAGACGCTTCTCCATAGCAAAGAAAGCACTCAAGGAACTGAAGAGAGAACTGACATAATGCGGAAAAACATTTGCAAAATATGCATCTGATAAAGAATTAATATGCAGAATATATAAGGAGCTAAAAAATTCCACAAGAAAACAAGCAATCCAGTTAAGAAATGCACAGGGATATCAACAGTTATTTAAAAAATTTTCTCTTTTCTAAATTTTATTTAAGTCATACAAATTTCATATATTTCATACATGCAGATTCATGAACATAGTGATACGTCCAACACTATCTTCCCTCCTGCCCACATTCCCATGCTTCTTCCTCCTATTTCCTCTCCTATTCCCACTCTTAATTTTTTGAAAGATCTATTTTCACTTTACATTACACTCATAAATTTAATCCTACACTAAGTAACTAGTTCAACAAATAGTGTGAAGAAAAATCACCGTTCCTCAAAAGTCAAGATCGGGACTATAAACAAACATCAAATAGCAACATGCCAATTTCACTCCTTTTTATAAAGTTTTATTTAATAAATATAAATTTCCAAAGTACAGCTTTTGGTTAGAGTGACTCCCCCCCCCCCCATAACTTCCCTTCCATCTCCTACTCCCTCTCCCATCCCATTCACATCAAGATTCATTATCAATTATCTTTATATAACGAAAATCAATTTAGTATAAATTAAGTAAAGATTTCAATAGTTTGCACACACACAGAAACACAGAGTGTAAAGTACTGTTTGAGTACTAGTTATACTATTGATTCACATAGTACAACACATTAAGGATAGAGATCCTACATGGGTAGTAGGTGCACAGTGACTCCTGTTATTGATTTAACAATTGACACTCTTGTTTATGGCATCAGTAATCACCCTAGGCTCTTGTCATGAGTTGCCAAGGCTATGGAAGCCTTTTGAGTTCTCCAACTGCAATCTTATTTAGACAAGGCCTTAGTCAAAGTGAAAGTTCTCTCAAAAGAGGAAATCACTAGCTATCAGGCAAATGCAAATCAAAACCACAATGAGGTTTCACCTCACTCCAGTTAGAATGGCTCAATTACAGAAATCTACCAACACAGATGCTGGCGAGGATGTGGGGAAAATGGGACACTAACCCACTGTTGGTGGGAATGCAAACTGGTAAAGCCACTATGGAAGTCAGTTTGGAGATTCCTCAGAAACCTGAATATAACCCTACCATACAACCCAGCCATCCCACTCCTTGGTTTACCCAAAGGAAATTAAATTGGCAAATAAAAGAGCTATCTGCACCTCAATGTTTATTGCAGCTCAATTCACAATAGCTAATACCTGGAATCAATCTAAATGCCCATCAACAGTAGACTGGATAAAGAAATTATGGAATATGTACTCTATAGAATACTATACAGCAATAAAAAAAATGAAATCTGGCCATTTGCAACGAAATGGAGGAATCTGGAAACCATCTTGCTGAGTGAAATAATCCAGTCCCAAAGGGACAAATATCATATGTTCTCCCTGATCGGTGACAACTAACTGAGCACCAAAAAAGAAACCTGTTGAAATGAAATGGACACTATGAGAAGCAATGACTTGATCAGCCTTTGTCCTGACTGTCGGTGAACAACTTAATACTTTATCCATTTTAGTATTTTTCTTATCGCTATACTTAATACTATTGATTAAACTCTTTAATTAATACACAATTATTCTTAGGTGTTTAAATTTAACTGAAAAGTGATCTCTGTTAAATATAAGAATGGAAATAAGAGAGGAAGGAGATGTACCGTTCGGCACATGCTCAATTGGACTTGCCAATTTCACTCCTAAACATTACCTATGAGATACTCTATTAGTTACCACAGATCAGGGGAAACATATGGTATTTGTCTTTTTGGGACTGGCTTATTTCATGAAGTATAATTGTTTCCAGTTACATCCATTTTGTTGCAAAAGATAGGATTTCATTTTTTTTTTTTACCACTGTGTAGTGTTCCATAGTGTATATGTACCATAATTTCTTTATCCACTCATCAGTTGATGGACATTTAGATTATTTCCATATCTTAGCTAGTGTGAATTGAGCTGCAGTAAATATGGGGGTACAGATCACAGTTTGATATGCTGATTTCATTTTCTTTCAGTAAATTCCTAGGAGTGGGATGGCTGGCTCATATGATAGGTATATATTCAGATTTCTAAGATACCTCCATACTGTCTTACACAATGGCAACACCACTTGACATTCTCAGAAGAGTGTATTAGGGTACAATTTCCCCATATCCTCACCAGCATTTATTGTTTGTTGATTTCTGTCTGAGATCTATTCTAACTGCGGTGAGGGGAAACCTCGTGATTTTGATTTGCATTTCTCTGATGGCTAGTTATCTTGAGCAGTTTTTCATGTGTATCTTGATCATTTTATTTTTATCTCTTGAAAAATACCTGTTAAATTATTTGCCCATTTTTTTACTGGATTGTTTGTTTATTGTTGTTAAATGTCTTTAGATTCTGCATATTAATCCTTTATCAATTTTGTAGTTTTTAAATATTTTATCTCATTCTGTCAGTTGTCTCTTCACTTTACTAAGTGTTCTTTTGCACTGCACAAGCCTCTCAATTTTATATAATCCCATTTGTCAATTTTGGCTTTGATTGTGATTCTGAGGTCTTTTCCGAGAAGTCTTTGCCTATGTCAATGTCTTGCAGAGTTTCCTGGATGTTCTCTATTAATTTGATGGCAAAAGGTCATAGAGTTAAGTCTTCATCCATTTTGTATAGATTTTTGTGTAAGGTTTAAGGTAGGGGTTTTGTTTCATACCTCTGCATGTGGAAATCCAGTTTTTCTAGAACCATTTCTTGAAGAGACTATCTTTTCTGCAGGGACTGATTTTAGCTCCTTTGTCAAAGATAAATGGTTGTAGATGTGTGGATTGATTTCTGGAGTTTGTATTCTATTACATTGGTCTACACATCTATTTTCCAGCAAATACAGGTTTTTTTTGCTTGTAACTGCCCCCCCCCCATAGAATGTGTTGAAATTTAGTATTGTGATGCTTCTGGATTTGTTTTTGTTGTATACGATTGCTTCAGCTACTTGAGGTCTCTTGTGTTTCCACATGAATTTTAGCATCATTTTTTTTCTAAATCTGAGAAGAATGTCATCAGTATTTTGACTGGGCTCACACTGAATCTGTAAATTTCTTTCAGAAGTATAGATGTTTTGGTGATATTAATTTCTGCCAATCCACAAACACAGAAGATTTTCCATTTTTTGGTATCTTCTATGTCTTTCTTTAATGGTTTGTAATTTTCATCATAGAGATCTTTGATCTTCTTGGTTAAATTTATTCCAAGGTATTTCATTTTTTGGTAGCTAATTGCAAATGGGTTTGATCTTATAAATTCTTTCTCACCCATGGAATTCTCTGTATATTTGAAGTATTTTGATTTTTGTGAGTTAATATTATAAAATGTCACTTTACCAGAATCTATTAACAGTTCCAGTACAATAGTCTCTTAATGGAGTCTTTTGGTTCCCCTCTATACAGAATCAAGTCATCTGCAAATCGGAATAGTTTGACTTCTTCCTTTCCAATTTGTACCCTTTGATTTCTTTTCCTTACCTAACAGCACTAAACTAAAACTTCCAGGGCTATATTGAATGGCAGTGGTGAGAATGGACATCCTTGTCTGGTTCTGGATGTTACTGGGAATTCTTCCAACTTTTCCCCATTCAATAAGATGCTGGCTGTGGATTTGCCATAAATTGCCTTCATTGTGTTGAGGAATGTTCCTTCTATACCCAGTTTGCTTAAGGCTTTCATCATGAAAGGATGTTCTATTTTATCAAATGCTTTCTCTGCATCTGTTGAGATAACCATGTTTTTTGTCCTTCAGTTTGTTAATGCAATGTATTCCATTTATTGACTTGAGAATGTTGAATCATCCCTGCATACCAGATATAAATTCCACTTGCTCCAGGTAAATCATCTTTCTGATGTGTTGTTGGATTCAGTTAGCTAGTATTTTGTTGAAGATATTTGCATGAATGTTCATCAGGATTGTTGGTCTATAGATCTCTTTCTCTGTTGTATTTTTTTCTCATTTGGGAATTAAGGTGATACTGGCTTCATGGAATGAGTTTGGAATGATTCCCTCTCTTTCAAGAGATTTGAAGAGCTTGATAAGAATTGCAATTAGTTTTTATTAAATGTCTGGTAGAATTGAGCAGTGCAACTATCTTGTCCTGGGCTTTTCTTTGTTGGGACAGTCTTTATTACTAATTCAACTTCCATCTTGGATATTGGTCTTTTTAGGTTTTCTGTGTCTTCATGACTCAAATTTGGTAAATTGTATGTGTCCAGAAATCTATCCTTTTTTTCTAGATTTTCCAATTTGTTGGCATATTTCTGTTTATAGTAATTGCTGATTATTCTTTTTTATTTCTCTGGTATTTGCTTTTACATTTCCTTTTACATTTCTGATTTTATAAATTTGGGGCTTTCTCCCTCTTTTTTTGTTAGCTGGGTAATTGTGTATCAATTTGTTTTATTTCTTCAAAAATCTGCTCTTCATTTCACTGATCTTTTTATTATTTTTGTTTCAATTTTGCTTAGTTCATCTCTAATTATTTTTTTCTTCAGACTAACTTTGGGTTTGGTTTGCTGTTGCTTTTCTAGGTCCTTGAGATGCATTGATAGCTCAGTTATTTGGTACTTTTCCAATTTCTTGATGTAGGCACCAATTGTTATAAACTTCCCTTTTAACAGAGCTTTCACTGTATATCATTTTTTTGGTATTCATTCATTTCCAGAACTTTTTTATTTCTCTTTTGATTTCTTCTATGATCCACTGTTCATTGAGAATTGTGTTGTTCAACCTCAATGTGTTTGTATATGTTCTCAAGATTATTGAGTTGTTAATTTCCAACTTCATTTCATTGTGGTCAGAAAAGATGCATGTTATGATTTGATTTTTAATTTGCTGATACTTGTTTTATGGCTTGGTGTATGGTGTATCCTAGAAAAAGTTCCATGAGCTGATGAAAATAATATGTATTTTGTAACTGTGGGATGAAAAGTTGTGTAGATATCAGGTCCATTTAATCTATTAGCTCTATTGTTTCTTTGTTGATTTTCTGTCTAGCTGGTCTTTGCATTGATGAAAGTGGGATGTTGAGGTCCCCCATTACTATTGGATTGGTGTCGATGTCTCCCTTTAATCCATTAAGATTTGTTTTAAATAGACAGATGTCCTGGCATTTGATGCATATACATTTATAAATGGTCTAAAATCTCCAATTTAAAGATACAGGTTGGCTGAACGGAGTAGAAATTAGGACCTATTTTCTACCTTCAAGGAACAAACCTGAGCTTCAAAGATACATGCAGACTGAAAGTGAAAGGAGGAAAAAAAAGTTACATGCTAACAGAAAGCAAAAGCAAGCAGGTGTAGCCATCCTAATATCAAAAAAATATAATTTAACACAAAATGTAAAGAAGACAAAGAAGGGCATTATGTAATGATTAAAGCATCAGTTTAACAGTAAGATGTAAGTATAATTAAGAACCATTTTTGAAAAGTTGACATGCAAATGGCCAATAAATAGATAAACAAAGCTCATGACCACAAACATCAGGGAAATGCAAATAAAAACCACAGTGAGATATCACCTCACTCCAGTTGGAATGGCTGTTACTGAGAAATAAAAAACAATAAATGCTAGTGAGATGTGGAGAACAAAGTACCCTAATATACTGTTAGTAGGAATGCCAACTGGTAGAATTATGGAAAACTAAAAATAGATCTATCATATGATCCAGCCTGCCTACTCTTGGGAATATATCCAAAGGAATTGAAATCAGTATATGAAAAGAAATATCTGTACTCCCATATTTATAGCAGCTCAAATCACAATAACCAAGATATGTAATCAATATAAATGTCCATCAATTGATGAGTAGATAATGAAAACATTGTGTTTACATATGATAGAATATTGCTCAGCCATAAAAAAGAATGAAATCCTGACATTTGCAACAAAATTGATGCAACTGGAGGTCATTATGCTAAGTGGAATAAGCCAGACCCAGAAATACAAATAGCACATGTTTTCTGTCTCTTTTGGAAAGTCATTTTAAATATAGAGAACATAAAAATTGTATGGATGTTGTATTATTTGATATTTTGCTATAAATATTGCTTCACAGAGTTATATGATGTAATGACAATATATTATTTCTCCATGTTAAAAACAAGAAATAGAGAGGGGAGAATAATGAGGACTCTCGGGGTACTAGTAATATTTTATTCTTAATATTCTTAATGTGGGTAATGGTTATGAGTGTTTTCAGAATATGCACATTTCTTGGTATGTGTACTGTGTGTCAACAAAATTTTTTTTTTAAAGAATCACTATATTTGGGCAACTACTTTCTACTTTAAAATTCAAACAAAATTTGCAGAATAAAAATAAATTTTAATTAGTAAAGAAAGATCCAAAAAAGATGAACTGTTTTATTAAAGTGGTACACTGGTTGATGTACATAATATTTGAGGCAAGCGGAGTTAGTGCAAAACCTAGTGTACTTTTTAGCTGCAGGTCTTAAAAAGTATGATGTTGAAGTGTATACATATATATGATATATATCATATATATAAAATAATGAATTGAAAGAAAACAATTTGGGGCCTGCGCTGTGGTGTAGCAGCTAAAGCTGCTGCCTTCAGTGCTGGCTTCCCAATATGGGTGCCGGTTTGAGTCCCATCTGCTCTGCATCTGATCCAGCTCTCTGCCATGGCCTGGGAAATCAGTAGAAGATGGCCCAAGTCATTGGGCCCTTGCATCCCCATGGGAGACCTGGAGGAAGCTCCTGGCTCCTGTCTTCAGATCAGTACAACTCTGACTATTGTGGCCAACTGGGGAGTGAACCAGAGGATGGAAGACCTCTCTCTTTCTCTCTCTTTGCCTCTCCTTCTCTCTCTGTGTAACTCTTTCAAATAAAGAAATAAATATTTAAAAAAGAAAGAAAACAATTTGTCAAGGGAAAAAGGTGCCTGGATTTAAAATATATTTTTGCACCCAAATAAACTCAACTGTTAGTTATATTGTCCAACAAAGTTTTTGATATATCTTCATATACTTAAACCAATTATGTTTGAAAAATTACATTATGAACTGTATCTCAATAAACTGTTACAAAAATAAAGCTAAGCAAAAAAAAAAAAAGATGGGATTTCATTTTGTGATTGTTGAGGCTAGGAAGTTCCAATAGCTGCTTATCTAAGAGATCTGATGGCACAGTTCCAGATCAGATCTGAAGGCCAGGGGTGCAGGAGAGCTGATGGAGGAACTTTCCATCTGAAATCACGGCTGCAGGCAGAAGAAGGCTGATATTCCAGGTAGGAGATAGGCAGGGAGTAAATTCTGCCTTACTCAGCTTCTTGTTGTATTCAGGCCTCCAACTGGTTGGCTAGCTTTCCAGCTACAAGGTGAGAGCAATGTGCTTCCCTCAGTCTACCTGTTCAGATGCTAATCTTATTCAAAAACACCTTCCCAAACACGCCCAAAAGCAAATATTTAAACCCAATATTTAAGCACATATCTGGGCACTCATAGTTCAGTGAGGTTGATACATGAATGGAACTGTCCTAACAGCTTTGTGGTTTGATTTTCTCTTTGGACTTCAGAGAAATAACTCAAATTATTTGACATCAGGTAGAGAGGAGAAAAGGCCAAGTATTATCATTCTCTTTTGAACGTGAACTGGGCAATAGTTTGGCTAAATATTGACAGGTTGTGTTCAGGTAAAGTTAGAGTGGCTAAGAACTTCACATCTCATCTTAGGAGACAGAGAGTCGGCTGAGCCCTTGGCAGCCACGCTCTTATCTGTTGAAATCTTTACTTGGTATATACTAAATTGATCTTTTGTGTATAAAGATAATTAAAAATGAATCTTAATGAAGACTGGGATGGGAGAGGGAGTAGGAGATGGGGTGGTTTGCAGGTGGGAGGGTGGTTATGGGGGGAAGAACCGTTATAATCCAAAAGTTGTACTTTCAAAATTTATATTTATTAAATACATTTTTTAAAAAAAGAAATAACATGCTGGAAAAAAAAAACACCTGTCATGAAGATGATTTTAGTCCTGCCTACACCTACAGAAGCCGTTTCCTCCCAGCTCTAGGCAGAAATTTGAATCGTATACTGAAACTGTGAAATAGAGAGACAGATTTAATAATCACTGCACTTAGTAAGTACAGCTGGGGCAGGTAATTAAACAGGTTTTCTCTTGCCAGCAGGCCCAAAGCAGTGTAGCTCAGAATCTCGGCCACACCACTGGACCGAGGTAGGAAGTGAATATTAAACAGGCTTGCTAGAGACAGGTCCGTGTCAGCATCGCTGTTCTCAGCAAACAGAAGTTATTAAAGGGGCCTAGTCAGGCCACTAGAGACCTGCCACATCTTCTGTCTTGGGAATATTGGATTTATAGGCTGAAGAATGAAAAAGTCCTAGGATAAGTGAAAAATACAATTATTATTGAGGTGGTTTTTATCTAATAAAATATGCTTATTGTGTATCTTTGATATTGTGGTGATTTTTGTAACTATTCAACCTTTAGGGGAATAGATCCTTAATTAAGTCTGTGTAGAGAGCATAGACACCCAAAAAAACCTCACAAGGGTAACAAAATTGGCCTTAGTAAAATGACAACTTTGTTAGAAAAGGTTTTTTTTTTTGCCTCAGGATGGAAAGTCAAATTTAAAAATACAAGGTATGTATTTTCATCCAAACTATTTTCCTCTATTACTTTAGTTACATGCTACCATATGCTGTCTCAAAGATTAGCACCTTGAAATAGCAAACTTCGAATTACTGAAGTTCAAGAATCTGGCAGGGCTTGGCTGGGTCATCTCTTGCTATGCATCGCATTGGCTTGGGTCACTCTGTGGGGTTCAACTGATGGCTAGCCTGGCCTTAGGAGTCCTAGCCAGCTGAGCTCTGCTGAAAGGAGAAATGGCTTGGGCGCAGCCTGGCCTTTGTCTTTCTGTACTAGGGTCTCCAGGTCTCTTCATTTGCTCCCCAGCTGGGTAATCAGATGGATCTAAGTTTAGAAACTAACACAAAGTCATTTCCGGCATATTCCATTGGTCAGCCATCCATAGTCCAATTGTCAACCATTCACAGAGTTTGAGGAACATACAGGCATCTCTCAGTTTGACAAATCTGAAAGTATTTGTCTTTTAGATCTTCAATCTTGCTAATAATTTTCTACGGATTTGATAGACCTAGGATGGCAAAACTTGACTCACGCCCCAATAGGAAAATAAGATCACAATTTTTTTCTTCAGGAAATTTTTTGATCGGTTTCCATTATTTTTCTATATTTTATTTAAAATATTTTTAAATTTATTATTATTTATTTTATTTTATTTGAAAATGAGAGAGAGAGAGCAATCATAAGTGAGAGTGTGTTCCGTTTGCTGGTTTAATCCCTGAATGCCTGCAATTGCTAGCAAAGGGCAGTGTCATGCATGGGGTAAGGTGTTTGGGAGTGAGGGTTGGCAAGAAGAAACTTAGATGGAGTAGGCTTTTCAATCAATTTCCAAAATTAGGTGTTTCGGTTTGCCTTTTGCTTTTGTTTTTTAGGCTGGTGAAGGGTGAGAAGGCAATCCTTTAGGCAACTTAAGGAAATAGTGTTCAATGTATGACATTAAAACATAAATGACATTAAAGTTTTTGTTCTTTTACTCAGTGTTTTAAAACATTTAGACCAATTTTTCTAATCAATAAGAACCCAAATGAGATGTGTCATGCGAAATATAAATATTTGGGCAGTTGTGCAATATGAGAGATCTACAGTTTAAACTACATTGAGGATAATGATGAAATAAACAAATTTGGAACTGTTGACTGACTACTTAAAATTGGAATGAAGACGGCACTCTCAATCTACTACATAGATTTAACAGGAAAACTAAGTTTCAGAAGTCACATAATATTAAGCATTTTAAACATTAAAAAATATCGTATATTTTCAAAACTTTGATTCTTTATTAGAAACATTTTTACAAATCTCAAACTTATCATGCTAAATAGTAAGTTACAGAGATAATGGTCTTTCCCTAGTTCTGTTCTTCATCCACCCAGTCTCAACCCTGATATGCAGAGAGCCGTTATTAATAGTTCCTTTATGAAATACAAGCATTGTGATTAAGTATTCTCATCCTCACATTTTTACAAAGACTGTGTGAGTCTACACTTACCATTCTGGGCCTTATTTTTTAACTTGTCAATGACTCTTTTTAAAAAGATTTATTTTGAAAAGCTGAGTTACACGGGGCAGGGTAGGGGGGAGAGAGAGAGAGAGAGAGAGAGAGAGAGAGAAAGAGAGAAATCTTCTCTTTGTTGATTCACCTCTCCCCAGCCCCAGATGGCTGCAACAGCCAGTATTGGGCTGAAACTAGGAGCCAGGAGCTTTATCTGGGTCTCCAACATGAACAACAGGAGCCCAAACACTTGGGCCGTCCTCTGCTGCTTTTGCAGGCCTTTAGCAGGGGGCTAGATCAGAAGTGGAGCAGCCAGGACATGAACCAAGGACCATATGGGATGTTGACATTATAGGTGGCAGCATTACTTGCTTCGTCCCAATACCAGCTCTGCCTTCAGAATCAGAAGGTACTTGATTCACAGATATGACAGTGGTCCCATCTTTTATTATTATTTTCTTGAGATGGAGAGGGAGAGAGAGAGAGAGAGAGTACACTTGCTACCATTGTTGGTCCACTGCCCAAATGCCTGTAAGAGCCAGGAGTGTTCAAGCAGAAATCAGGAGCCAGGGACTCAAACCAGGTCTCCTGAGTGGTGATTGCAATCTGAAGTTTGAACCACCAATACTGCCTCCCATGGTATGTATTAACAGGAAGTTGGAGTCAGGAGCTGGAGTCAGGTACTGATTCCAGGTCCTCTGATCTGAGAGGTGGGCATCTTATCCAATAGGCTAGTCCATGGACTGCTTTGTGGAGCACAGTTTGAGCTTAGCTTCTCTACTTCCAATTCATCTCCCTGCTAATGTGCTTGGGGAGGCAGCAGAAGATGGTTCAAGGCCTTGGGCCCCTTTATTCATGTGGCAGACTTAGATGGAGTTTAGGGCTCCAAGCTTCTGCTTGGCCCAGTCCCCACTGTTGCAGCCATTTGAGGAGTCAATCATTGATGCAAGATTTCTGTTTGTCTGTCTCTTTTACTTCTTCTTTCAAATAAATAAATAAATCTTTAAAAAGAAGTACCCGTCCCAGATTTTTACATCTTTGTAATGGTTATTCTTTTTATTTAACCTTGCTACAAACAAAGGTTTTTCCTCCTATTGTATGTTCAAAGTGGTGTTGGTTTCTGATTATTTCTTGAAATCCTTTTAGCTTATTATAGTTTTAACACACTTTCCAGTTTATTCTCTTGGGTTCCTTAGGTCAGAAATTGTATCTCAATAAGCAGTGATAATTTTATGTTTTCTTTCCAAAACGTTGTATCTCTAATCTTTACTCTTCAGAATTCATTGACCTGTGAATGGAGGTAAATATATTTTAATCATGGATCCATCTACTTCCATTTCATTTGAACATAGTAGGGTCAATAATAAAATAAAGTGTTGTTGATTGACTTTTTCCATCAAGAGAAAAGACATTTCTTTTGATTCAACTAAATGTTTATCAGAAAGCCGTTTGGGGCCGGCACTGTGGCATAGTGAGTAAAGCTGCCCCAGGCAGTGCCTGCATTCTGTATGGTTGCCCTATCGAGTCCCGGCTGCTCCACTTCCAATCCAGCTCTCTGCTATGGCCTGGGCAAGCAGTAGAAGATGACCCAAGTCCTTGGGCCCCTGCAGCCACACGGGAGACCTGGACGAAGCTCCTGGTTCCTGGCTTCAGATCAGTGCAGATACAGCCATTGCAGCCAACTGGAGAGTGAACCAGCAAATGGAAGCCCTCTCTCTCTCTCTCACTCTCTCTCTCTCCTCTCTCTCTCTCTCCCTCTCTCGCTGCCTCTCCTTCTCTGTGTAACTCTGATTTTCAAATAAATAAATAGATCTTAAAAAAAGAAAGAAAGCTGCTATTTTTACATAATATTTATCATCAGCAGCTTGACATATTACTGATATTAATACATTTCTAAACACTGAACCACACATTCTTGTAACAAAAGTGATCAGGGTTGAATTATCTTAAGTATTGCTGTATTTTCTTTTTTAATATTTTTTATTTAGGATTTTGGCATTAATATTTGTACATAAGATTGTCCCATAATCTGTTTTCTAAGTACAATGTTAACCAAGATTCAGTTTCAATGTTATATTCGTTTTAAAAGCTTTTTTCTTTTTTATGCCTGAGACAGTTCAGTAACATTTCAATAGTCTTTTAATATTTTTGGAATTCTCTCCTGGTACCTTGTCATTATAGCATTGTTTAGGGTTAATTTTTGACCCTTTTTTTCTTGCCTTTTTTTTTGAGTTTTTCTTTCTTTTTTTTTTCACCTTTTATTTAATAAATATAAATTTCCAGGGTACAACTTTTGGATTATAGCGGCTTTCCCCCCCATAACTTCCCTCCCACCCGCAACCCTCCCATCTCCACTCCTTTTCCCATCCCATTCACATCAAGATTCATTTTTAATTATCTTTATATGCAGAAGATCAATTTAGTATATACTAAGTAAAGATTGCAACAGACTGCACCCACACAGACTTACAAAGTATGGAGTATTGTTTATTAGTTTTACTGTTAATTCACGTAGTATAACACATTAAGGACAGAGCTCCTACATGGGGAGTAAGTGCACAGTGACTCCTGATGTGGATTTAACAGTTGACACTCTTGTTTATGGCATCAGTAATCACCCTAGGCTCTTGTCATGAGTTGCCAAGGCTATGGAAGCTTTGAGTTTGTCAATTCTGATCTTATTTAGACAAGGCCATAGTCATAGTGAAAGTTCTCTCCTCCCTTCATGAAAGGTACCTCTTTCTTTGATGACCCGTTCTTTCTGCTGGGATCTCACTTACAGGGATCTTTCATTTAGGTTTTTTTTGTTTGTTTGTTTGTTTTCCCCTCACCGTGTCTTGGCTTTCCATCCCTGAGAAACTCTCATGGGCTTTTTAGCCAGATCCAAATGCCTTCAGGGCTTGATTCTGAGGCCAGAGTGCTGTTTAGGACATCTGCCATTCTAGAATCTGCTGTGTATTGTGCTTCCCATGTTGGATTGTTCTCTCTTTTTTTCTTGCCTGTTTAAGGAAATTAACCTTTTCTAATAGTTTGACTTTAAGTATCAGTTCTGGTAAATAATTTTTCCTAGAAAATGTGCATTATCTAGGTTTGAAATTTATTTTCATTGCATTTACTTGTAATCTATTTTTATTTCTAATTCTGTGATTTTTTTTCTGTGTTATCATTTAGTATTATTTCCATTCTTCGGATTTTCCCTAACTCAACTACTGGTTACCTTTTTATGGCTTACTTTTTAATTTAAAAAGCAATTTTTGGATGTGTTGATTATTTTTGCTGTCTCTATATTTTGAGGTTATCAAATTCTACTTTCATTTTTATAAATTTGTTTCTTATGCTTACTTTCTATTTATTTTCTTCACTTCTAACTGTCTGAATCACTTAATCCATTTTTTTTTGATTCATAAAAGTTACTAACACTGTGTGTTTGGTCTGACCATTATGTTAACTGTAACTCACAACTGAAAAATATGGAATCTATTTTATTATCCTTGTTTTCTTAAAATTTCACTATTTTGATTAGTGTTTAATTTGAGTTGAGAATTTTTTTCTGTATGGAGATTCATAGATACTCATATTTAACAATTTTGTGAATTTCTAATTGCAGTTTGTTAAAAAAGTATTTCTATCACCCAACATTTTATTTTAAATTATCACATAATTCAGTTGTCTCAATTTAGTAGTTGCAAGTGGAGCTATGTGAAAAATGTATTTTGAATTTGTGCATATATAAAGGCTTATAAAGCAGGGCCAGCACTGTGGTATAGCAGGTAAAGCATCCCATATGGGTGCCGGTTTGACTCCCAGCTGCTCCACTTCTGATCCAGCTCCCTGCTATGACCTGGGAAAGCAGTGGAAGATGGCTCAAATACTTGGGCCCCTGCACCTATGTGGGAGACCTGGAAGAAGCTCCTGACTTCAGATCAGCTCAGCTCCAGCCACTGGGGATATTTGTGGAATGAACCAGCAGATGGAAGACCTTTCTCTCTGTCTCTCTCTCTCTCTCATCTGTAAGTTTTTCTCTCAAATAAATAAATAAAATCTTAAGAAAAAGGCTTACAAAGCAAGTATTCATAAAACCTCCCCCTTACTAAAACATTTGTAGATTCATTTTCATTTTCTTTTTCATTATCTTATTAATTATAAGTGTTGTCTCATCATCTTCTGGCATGAAATGCTGATAAGTAGATGTCTCAATATCTTGTATTTTTCACCTGATGGCTTTATATTTAAATTCCACTGACTTTACTGACATGTGTCAGACTATTGGGCATAGTGTTCAGTCCCCTTTAATATACGATATATCCTTTTATTATGAAAGTACAAAGGGCCTTACCTCTTACAACTTGATATTTGATAAAATTACTTAACTATTTTGAACTTCAATTTTCTAATTGGTGTAAGTGAATTTGTCTTAAAGGTTATTAGGAATATTTTTTAAATGCTTAGTATGGTGGTTTTTTATAAATAAAATAACATTACTTATTTAATATTCTAATAGATGAATAAAAGTAAATCTCTTTATTTACATATGAATTTAAATGTTATTTTAGTTTTCCTCTTTGAGAGTTTCACTTGTGTATAGGGTGTATGCCTTTTGTTATCTTAGTCTATCATTTTCTCTCTAATCCTTTAAAGAACAATAAAGACAGTGTTGTGAAGATTTATGCGTAGTGTAAGTGCATGGCATTATGGGTTTTGGTAAATGAACACAGTTGGGCAACATCGTTACAATTAGTGTAAAACACCTCTGTGACTCCAAGACTCTCCATATGTTGTTTTCATTTGTTTTGTTTTAAAATAAACTTATAAAAAGCTATCCTTTTATTTTCACTTTCATTGAAAATCACACACACACACACACACACACACACACACACATGCACACGCACACAGAGCACTTCCATTTGGAGGTTCACACCTCCACCTGCCTGAAAGTGAGCCAGGCTGATGTCAGGAGGCTGCAACTCAATCCAGGTTTCCCACATGCATAGCAGGGACCCAAGTACTTGATCTGTTACCTTCTGTCACCCACGGTGCACATTAGCAGGACATTAGAACTAGAAGCAAACATGGACCCGAGTCCAGGTTCCCTGATATGGGATGTGGATCTCCCATGTGGCATCTTAACCACTGGGCCTGCCCAGCTTAGGTCATTTGGCCACCAACTCCTGCCCTACCCTTGGACCCAGGCAACCTGTGCTCCATTTTGTTACACAGTTTTACCTTTTCTATAATTTTATGTAAATGAACTCATGTAGTGTATAGACTTCATATCTGAATTCTACTTGTTCTATGTGTATAGTTTTCACGTTTCTGTTGTTTAGTGGTCTTTCATTGCATAGATATACCACATACTATTTATTCTAATCTGTGTACACAGCTCATTTCTATCAATTTTTACTTGCTTTACTTATTTATATCCTCAGATGTTCTCTATTGGGCTTTCTGAAGTGTCTTCCTCCCTTTGAGATTCTACAAATTTTATCTTTCCATGTGTGATATTTATCATGTTCCCACTTATTTACCTCTTCTACAAGCTCTGTTGCGTCTTCTTCTCTTGTCCTTTTCTTGTTCCTGAATTTTTATGCCATTTTAAAATTTCTTTCATGGATATGAAGGCTTAATTCAATTTTCCCAATTCCTTATATATGATTGGCTGTATTCGTCATCTTTTCTGTGGAAATACTTTCTGAAAGGTGTAAATTCATTGCTTCAATCATTCACTCATTTAACAAATATATTTTGAATGTCCAAGCTGTCATAAATACTGAGGATATAAATAATAAGTAACACTAAATAAGAAGTTTATGGAAATGTCTAACATGCTGGATTGTAAAAATTACTATATGAGGCATACAATTCAGACATAAGGAATAAGGAATATTGGAGTACTGGTTAAAATTTTAACTTTTACTTATTTAATTTAAAACACAGAAGAGAGAGAGAGAGGGAAAGAGGGACAGAGACAGAGATCTTGCATCTACCAATTCATAGCCCAAATACCCACAGCAGCTAGGGCTGGGGCACGTTGAAGCCAGGAGCCTGGAACTCAGTCTAGGTCTCCTGCTTGGGTGGCAGGGACCCAAACACTTGGACCACCACTTGCTGCCTCCTAAAGTGTGCATTAATAAAGCTAGAATTAGGAATGAAACCGGAACTAGAAACCTGGCATTCACACATGGGTTGTAGCATCCCAAGCCATGTACGCTGCTGTTTAACCACCTCTTGCCCCTTTCTCACAATTTTAAAAGTGTAACCTGTGATGATCATTCTCAGCAGAGGACATTTGATTGACACTTGAAGGAGCAATGAGAGAGAGCCATGTTGCTCTCTGGGCAGATTATTCCAGCCACACAAAAGAGTAAGGAAGTACTATTCCTGAGGTGCTCATGGTAAAGAAAGCAGAAGGGGCAGATATAATTAGGGAAAGACTCAAGGGAAGTGAGATGATGTAGGGCCTTGCAGGCCCTTTTGAAATTCAGCCTTTCCTTGACTTAAATAGAGAAGGTTGCAGCATGGGAAAGAATCTGAGTATTTGTCATCTTTGGATAAACTTGGTGGTCTTTAATTTTTATAATATTTCTATATTGAAATACTATGCCATATCCTTCATTATTATATATCAATAAAAAAGTGTGTGCCCCTAAACTAGCTATTTTAGATGGTTCCTAAGGAGCTAGGGTTGAGGAGATCCTTGAAAGGATTTCTGACTTCAAGACACAAATGTTCACCTCTCGGAGGTATGGAGCACTTGGTTGACACAGTCATTGGTTGAATAGCCATTTCACCTTCTTGGGCTCTCACAAGTCCTTTAGGCAGCTCTCAAATGTGTTATGAAGGCAACTTACTACATCTGCTTTATATTTTCCCTAGAAACTGAGGTGACATAGTGTTACTCACTTCCCTTGTTGCTATGGTTTTATTTTTAGGATAAGAAGAAAAATATATAAACTTAATAATGCACCGATTAATTTTATGTATTAACTTGCCTAGGCTATGGTGACCCACAGTTTCATCAAACACCAGCCTACAGGTGTTGCTATGAAGTCAGAGTTTATATGGGACTAACAGTTAAATTCATAGACTGAATAAAGTAGATGATCCTCCATAATGTAGGTGGGCATCGTGAACTCAGCTGAAGGCCTTAAGAGAAAATAAGTTTTCCTGAAGAGGAAAGGATTCTTTATTCAGCCTGTCTTTAGGCTTATGACTTGCAGCATGAGAAGGAGGAGAAGGAGAAGAGGAGGAGGAGGAAGAAGAAGAGGAAGTAGAAGAAGAGGATGGAAGGAGGAGGAAGTGGAGGAGGAGGAGGAGAAGAAGAAGAGGGAAGGGGAGGAGAGGAGAGGAGAGGATAGGAGAGCAGAGGAGAGGAGATGAGAGGATAACACTCATTGACAGGTTTGCTCTTCAAATGCCTGTGATAGCTAGGGCTGAACAAGGGCCAGAGTCAGGTTCTGCGAATTCAATACAATTCTCGCATATAGGTGTCAGGGACCCAACTACTTGAACTGTTACCTGCTACCTCCCACAGTCTGAACTGATGGGAAGGTGGAATTAGGAGTGGAACTGGAAATCAAACCCAGGCACTCCAATGTGCAACACTGGATCCAACAACCACCTCCTGTCTTGCTAATTTTGAATCTGCTAGCCTCTTCAATTGTGTAGACCAATTTCTTTAACTAAATCTCTATATGTGGATATATACGAGGGATCTTCAAAAAATTTAAAATATACATTGACCTTTAATTCCATTGTTCTTCATGAATTTTTAAAGTAACCTCATGTATTCTATTTGTTTTGTTTCTCCAGAGAGTCCTGACTAATATACATAGCCATATTTGTAATGAAAATTCAATAACGAATTGGGTACAGATATTGAGAAATTTTTTTAGAGACAGTTTATTATCCTTTTGTGTTTCATCAGCACTTACAAGTTTAAGATTTTCAAAGCTATTTTTATTGTCATACATATAATTCCATAGAACCATTTTGAAAATAGTAGTTTAAAAGCTGGGTGATTCTATTTTACTCCCATTCTTACTGGAAAGAACAGTATTAAAAGCAGAGGAGTTAGGCGTTATCATTTAGGTTGACTGTGTCTGTTCGGTGCCAATTCATAGATCATGATCTGATGATGAAATGCATTCCACCTTTGAGAAGAGATAGGAGCAATTTAAATCTCTTTCCCACACACAAAACTAGTATTTTGTAAGGCATTTTTCAACTACTACATGTGTTTGCAACCACAAATGTCAACAGGATATATGTTAAAAATACTGGCATTAATTATGAGAGATACATGATGATCACACACGTTTTGAGATCACTATTTCTAAACATATCTTAGGCATTCTTTTCAGTTTCAATAGAACAGATTGGATACTTTAAATTTAAATATCACCTCAAAAATAATCAAAGAATAAGAATTAAACTTTAATTTAAAATATAATAGGAATAAGTATCTTTTTATTATCATTGTTTTGTGTGATTTTTATTCATGTTATTATTATAGACTGTGAAAGCATGCTCAATAAATCTAACAATCGTAGACAGCAGCCTTTGGAAAACCTAACTTGAATAACTATAACTTAAGGAAGCATTACCTTCAGTGTTCAATGCTAGATTCCTGATGTATGGTTAATTCAATTGTAACAAATTTATTTATAGCATATACCAAGAGAAACATATCTTCCAAAGAATCTGAACTGTCAGAATTAACAAGCAATACGTCCCACACAGTCTTGAAGAACACTTTCCAACCCGATTCTATATGGCCCACTACTTTGGAGAGTTTTGTTTTCTTGACTATGTGCCAAGCTTTGTAACTACTTGTGGCTAGATCATTGGCATAAATCTTAGGTTCCCTTGAATTGTCATGATATTTATTCATAAAAGTCTTGGTGATCATAAAGAGTGCACCTGATCCTCTTGCTTAATGATTGATAGGCTAAGGTGTTTAATCACAGATCATGAGATTTCTGAAACTGCATATGTGGAAGATCATTAGGTATATTTCTTTTACTCTGTAGTAAAAGTGTATTTCAAAAAGTTTGTGAAAATGGAAATAAAGGGAATTAAAGGACAGGTTTATGTTGATGCCAAAATTGAAATTCATGCAGATGAGGGGTCTTCAAAAGTTTATGGAAACATATATTATGAAAAAATTCTGCATAGGTTTAAAACATATTTTTACCAAAATAAGAATATTTTTAAATTCTTTTTTCCAGAAACATTTTAAATTAACCTCCTGTGCTGTAAAAACTTCAGAATCAAATGTATTCATTCATCCTATAAAACATCTGGATGATGTGGATTGTCATTCATCCACACAGAAAGGGCATATGTATAGAGATGAAATGGAGGGAACAAGGACAACCATGCATTCAGTCAAATGGCTTTGGAAACCAAATATCCAAACTACAAAGCAAACTCTGAATCACATAAGGCATATTCCATTGACCCTACTAGAAATTAGATAAAGCATTTAATTTATCAGCCAAAGATCTAACATATGCTGGAACAAGCTTCAGAACCTCTTTGTCATACACTAGGTGTGATTTTTACCAAAGGTTTCCTAGTCTTTTTTTATGCGTTGGTATGTTTGTTCTCAAACTCATGTTGGAGAAGTCTTTGGGACAATACCCTTATGAGTTTTCAAATAAAGTAAATCATATTCTCCATTAGACAGAAAAAGATTTCTCAGTGCTTCCTTCCTTTCAGATCCGTGAACTGGAAAGTTTGCCAGCCTTCATTGAATCATTATACATGGGTTTTAATATCAATTCCTGACTCATTTTAGTCCAAGCCGACAAGTGCTATCTTTTTGTCTGATCTACTCTGGGCCTTAGTTTATGTGTCCCAGTTCTACTTAAATATCCATCCACACTTCAGAGAAGATACTGCTGGCCTCTAAAACGACATTTGTATTTAATTAATCAGGGGATATCAGGCCTGGTCCTGGACATATTTTAACAAAGTGAAGACTCCAAGGAGATTTTCTTTTATTAGTGGAGTGGGCATGCCTATGGAAATATGCAAAATTAGTAGTTAGAATACTTATACTGTTAGTAGTTAGAATACACAGACTTTGCTTAGAGTTTAGTCTTTGTGAACTCAATGTATCATTTTCAATGGCAGGGAACGATCTATAAAAGCCGGTGGGGAAGTCATTGCAATCCACAAGTTGTACCTTGGAAATTTATATTCTAAATAAGAAAAAAAATAAAAAAAAATATGTAACCTTTGCATTAGGTTAATATACTCTTCCCAGTTAATTGTTTTGTTTCCGATTTTATTTCAAGAGGAAAAAATAAAATCACTGACGGCATTTAAAAAAAAAAAAAGAAAAGAAAAGTAAACTGACAAAATCAAGTTCAGTGATGAGCAATGACTAGTTTGCATTATTCTTAAAAGTATTAAATCTACAAATTTCAAAATCATGAAATATGATCTAATTCATACATTTTATTATAAAAGAATAAAATAATTTTGAAAAGTCAAAAAAAAAAAAAAAGCCTGGTGGCCTATTTCATTACTCAACACTAGGAATGACGATGTGGCATCATGGTGCCCTGTCTTCAATTTCTCTGGTTGTGTTCTGTTTGGTTTTCTTTTCTTCTCCTGCTCAGCATCATAATACTCCCCATGCTATACCAATAAACAATTCTATACCATCCCTCCTATCTGAGGCATCTACCCCCCAGTGATAGCTCAGCGTGTATGCTGCTTAATCACTTCATGCCCAAGAACACGTGGACTGAATAAAGCTTGCAATCAAACGATAGAGCCACACTTGATTATCATTCACAACAGTAGCTTAATACGTAATTTTTCTAATTATCTCCCCTGTGGTGGACATTAGCCCCTGTTTGGTTTTCAATTATAGCATCTACATGTCTTCCTGCCCCAAGCTTTCTAAGGGATAAACTGTCAGTGCAAGGGTGGAGAAGTTAGCCCAAGTTCCAGGAAAGCAACCCCTTTTGAGGACTTCCTTTTCCCTTCATGGTAAGTTGGTCCTTTGTTCTTAGGAGAGGAGCTGGAGAAATGAAGCTGAAGCAAATAAGTCATTCATTGAAAAATAATTTTCAGACAATTTCCCAGATAATAATTACTGCCATATTAATTTCCTTTATGTATTTTTCAGATATATAAGCATCATTTGAAATGGGATGTTTTAAATGAGCTTATTTTCTGTAGCTATTAAAGTTATGTTTTTTTAAGAGTGCTATTTGTTTAAGTGACTGCTTTAGGTCCATAATTTCTTTGACTCTAAGTCAGAATTAATTCTAATAATATCATATTTAAAATAATTGATGTTATTGAAGTTCTCCAGGAACTCTTCAGTTAGTCAATGCATAGCTTGTTTTTTGGAAATAATTGCATGCATATATTTTACTCTTCTTTCACAGTTTTCCTGACAAATTCATAAAGGAAAAAGTGATATGAATAATGTTGAATTTGGCAAAATATTAATATTCTTCTCACGCTCTCTGTGCCCAAAGGAGATACTATGGAGTCATTATGTTTGAGTGTCAAGTTTTATTAATGATCTTCGTCAGAATCATTTATATTTTGCGGTTTCTTTGCACATGTCATTAATGGAGAGCTGCTTCCTTGCCTGCATGAATGTTTGATTTCTTTTTCTAGTTAAATAGTGTTCCAAATGTAAAATCTAATGCTTTGGGTAATCATGTGAATTTATGACCATTGCTAGGAGGCTGGGCTTTCAGAAATGAAATTGAATAGATCATATTTCTTCATAAATGTAGGTTTTACAGCTGAGATAGATCTAATATTGATAATCTCTTTATTTAACAGTTTCAAAATGCCATATGTGACTCAAAGCAACAGAATGGGAATAACTGTGTTTATAGCAAATAGAACAGGAAATGAAAGCAAGATGTGCAGACAGCGTCCCAGTGAAGTGAACATCATGTCAGTGTGATAGTGCAGCAACATTAGTGGTAGCAATCAGCAGGTGGAAGGAGGGGCTCTGAGTGCACTTAGACATAGGATGAGGAACTTAGAATGGAGAAAAATGATGACTATTTTACAATACTCAGAAGCTCCTAAAGGGATCATTTGAAGGCTAGCATGAAGCTAATTTAAAATTTGAGAAAATATCTGTTGATTTCTTCGATCACTTTTGTATGGAACAAAGTACATTGACCAGGGCACACGTTCTAGAATCTGCCACTGTTGATCTATATTACTGTAAAAACAGTGACTCAAGCCACGATAAAGATCAATTTAAGAGCTCTGAAAATGGACTCCCCAAAATGGATTCTAACTTTACTTTTTTTTTTTCTTAATCTGTATTCATTAATTTTCCCCTATATGGTCTTTTAAAGGGAAATTAGTGAAAGGGAAATTGCTTTGAATTCAATTCTACCCCTTTCCAAATTTACATATTGAAGCCCTCTCTCTCAGCTAAACTGTACTTTTGAGGCAAGGCTTTTAGGGGTTAATAAAGGTTAAAGGAGAGCATAGGGTTGGGTCCTAATCAGATAGGGTTGGTGACTTCATAAGAACCTCATAAGACAGATCTCTCTCTCTCTCTCTCTCTCTCTCTCTCTCTCTCTCTCCCTCCCCCACCCTCCCACCTTGTGAAGACAGAGCAAGAAGGGGTGGTCTGCATGACTGGAGGGAGCCCTCGTCAGACACTGACCACACTGGCATCCAGATGGTGGGCTTTCCTGTCTCCAGAACTGCAAACAAGGAGCTGTTCAAGCCACCCAGTCTGCAGTTATTCGGCTGTGGTAGCCTGAGTGTACTAAGACATGAAGCATCTGAGGCTGGTATTCAAACGAGAGAACAATTGTCTTTCCCTCTGCTCCCATCCTCTCCCTCTTCTTCCTTGCCCTCCTCTCCCCTCCCCTTCTCTGCCCTCCCCACCTAGTTTTAAAAGGTCCTATTTCTATGAGCAGAAGCAACCAACAAATTGAACTTGTTGACTCCTGGCTACCTTCTAACATCCTGCTTGTATTGATAACTTGATTTGTATTTTGCAGTCTTTGATATTATCTTTGTAAAGCTGATGTCAAAGAAAAAGTTGAGGAAATAGACGTTATGGGTTCTTGGTTTCCCTTTGGTGCCATCTGTAAGGTATGGAAAAATTTCAGTTGTCTCTACTTCCTTTTCTGTTATCAGAACTTCTGGACTAGTTTCATGAACTGTGTTTTCCTGACTTTTCTCTTTATTCCCATATTTCAAGAACAGTTAAAAGTAGCCAACCCTAACAGTTTGGGACTGTGGCACACCAGGTTAAAGCCCTGGCCTGCAGTGCCAGCGTCCCATATGGGCACTGGTTCTAGTCCCGGCTGCTCCTCTTCTGATCCAGCTCTCTGCTGTGACCTGGGAAAGCAGTGGAAGATGGCCCAAGTCCTTGGGCCCCTGCACCCTCTTGGGAGACCCAGTGGAAGATCCTGGCTCCTGGCTTCGGATTGGTGCAGCTGCAGCTGTTGCAGCCATCTGGGGAGTCAACCAGCAGATGGAAGACCTCTCTCTCTGTCTCAGCCTTTCTCTGTAATTCTGTATTTCAAATAAATAAAATAAATATTTTTTAAAAAGTAGCCAATCCTTATAGTTTGGAATCAGTTTGCCTCAACTTGGAGAGATCCACTCAATATATCATGTAGAAAGAAGTAGTCAGCTAGTAGGTGGTTGTTCTTTTTGCTCCATAGTTGATATAGTTGTCACTCTAGCCCTCTAGAAATAGTGTCAGATGTAAAAGGCGTCAGTTTTAACTGAAATCAGAAGTGATATCAGATACAAAAGAGAGATGCTGAAACTTCAGATTCTTCTTATGATTTGTCATATGCTTGACTCCAGTGAAAGTATTGGGTTTTCTTTCTCCATATGAATTTCTTAGGGCACTGGTTTCATTTCTGTTCTTCAACCATCTCATTGAAGTTTACTAAAGTCTCCATGTTAAAGGTCACATTGAGAATATTTGATGCTATTTGAGCTGTCTTTATTTTACCTCTTTATTCTTTTTATTCACAAATAGAGATAACTGGATTTTTTGGAGAGAATTTGTTCATTTGCTCATAATCATTTGCTCATAATTCTTAAAGAATCTTACTGTTTTCTTCCCTTATATTAGGAAACTACAAAAAGCAGAGCACAATGACTAACTGTTCTAGTTTATTTGATATTCAAAATTCAAAATATTCACAAAAGAAAATTATTTTGTGTATATATTTTAATGTTACTGCATAATCAGTGCATCCCAGTAAAAAAGGAATATAAAACATGAACATTAGATTATTCAACTACCTCACTCATTGTGGTAAAAACTAAGCCTCCAATAATTATTTTCTTTGTGAAAGAGAAAGCAGAGAAATCCAAGCATTACTACTATTGAATTATAAAACAACAAACTATCTTTTCTCTGTGGCTTTCATCCATATAATTTACAGTGCAAATGCAATTTTTGGTACACAAATGCTTCTATATTGAGAGCTGTGTGGAAAATAGAATGCCTAGTTCCAATTTTCTTGCCAAACAAAGAAAACAAAATCCTTCCCCATCTTCTGTATTATGTGAGTGCCAATAACGCCTCTTTGATGGTAGCTTTGTGTTGTATTGTGTTTTTGCTTTTAATTAAGATATATTGGGTAAAATAGTGCTTCATTGTATTGTGCAAAATACGGAAGCATGGGCTAATTACAGCCTTCAATGGGATTCAGTATAGACCTCGTGTTACTGTCTCATGCCCATTTTTTTAGTTCAGCAAAGTGTTCTGATGTTATATTTTCTCCTGGGTATTTCTTTTTTAGTTTCTCCTTATCCAAATAAAAAGCAATGACTCCCCCAGCCCAACCACCACCACTTGAAACGTTAATTAAATAGCTACCTCATTTATTACAAAGTTCTTATTTAAAAACAGTCTTACATTTTGGATGCCAAAACCCCATTTGGCCCCAGATGGCCTTTCTGATGATACTTGTTTTAGTGGGCATAATTTTCACTCAAGGTAGAATTTGAAGTTAGCAGAGAGCAGGTTGCGAGCTAGACAAATATGGAAGAAATGTCATCCTCATCTTTATTTAAACCTGATTAACCTTTTTTATTTTAGTCATTAAGTTTTATTGAAAATGAACCAAATACAGTCATTAGTTGAAGAAAGAGAATGGAATACATTTAGACATTAAATTAAAGGGCAGAATCTTTAGAGCTCCTAGGTAAAGAAAAAAGAGTAGGTTTCTCATTGCAAACTGATTATAAGTGAAAGAAAACAATATTGTCAGTATTGAAATTGCAGCTTACCAAGATGCCAATCTATTTCATAATTGAAATAATATGATGAAGCTCAAATAATGCCTAGAATAGAGCCTTTCAAGAAACTTATTAAACCTTGCTAAATGACTTGAAAAATGACTATAGCCAATATTCCATTGTTGTTTCCTTGATTGCTGAATATGAAGTGTTATTGGGGTTGCATTAGGAAGTATGGGGGACTGTTTTCATATGGTCTTAGTAAAATGTGTTGTAGGAAAAAGATGTCCATTAATCTAAAGGGAAGGTTTGAAATATAAACTATAAAAGGAATAGTATCAATAACTGTGAAAGATCTGTTTTATGATCTTTTTCTGACCCTATTCTTTCTACATGCCTATAATTTTCTTTTGTCATGAATTTTCTGCAAACATTATTAGTGTTCATACAAGTATCTAATCTTTTGTTGAACTGCATTGGATTAAAATGGTAATTGCAATTGTTGTAATTGTCATTTTCATTCTGCATGCTAAGTACAATGGATTCTATTAAATTATTGCTTGAAAATGCATAATGTTTAATAATATATTTTGAAAGTTGCTTTTGCCAACAATAATAGTGATATGCAATTATATATGTTGTGGAGTGCTTACCATGTGGGCTTGGTTATGTGATTGCTTTCTATCTTAACAACTACACTATGATGCCACATGGATACTAGCGACTTCCTACTGTGTTCTAGGATGATATCATGAGTTTTTTCATATAATTCACATTTAATATTCAAAGCATTCCCTTAATCTCTTAGGCAGTGGGCCTCATTATTACTGACATTTCAATGAAGAGGAAAATAAAGCTTTGAAACTGCCAAATGGTGAGCAGGATCTCAAAGCCTTGCAGCTGGATTCCAGATCCTGTGATTTTAGTCAGTGTGTGCATAGTTGTAGCCATGGAACCTTCGGAAAAATCAACAGCAATGCATGCAAGTGCATGTATGCCATTTGGACAATCAACATGGAAGCAGAAAATTGCCACAGAGCATTGGGGATACAAGAGGTGTTTGTGCCATAGTCTGCCTAGGATGGAATTTAAAAATCTAAGTGACATCAAATGCTAGGTTGGCTTCTTTTACTTAGAGTGGAAGTCTATGTCCTCAATGTGGACTCCCGCTACCTATATAATGTAATCTCTTGTCCCCTTCCTGAGCTCATCACAACACTTTGTTCACTCCAAGTTGGCCATTTTGCCATGCTGTTGTCCTAGAATATGCCAGGGATGCACTTGGACTTTAGCTGTACTTGAGGATCTGTGTTGCCTCAGCTATTGCTGGGTTGCAGCTGCACATCTTCCATTCATTTTCTGCAACTCAACTTCTCAATTAAGCCAACTGGATGCTTGATTCAATGGTGCAACATCCTTGACTCTCACTGTAGCATTTCTGGTCCTCATTACCTTGCTTTACTTTTCTTTCCTCCAAAACTCCATACTATATAACACATATTATATATATATATATTATATATATAATATATATATTATATAATATACTATATAATTTACTTCTTTATTATCTTTCTCTCCTATTTAATGTCAGGATTACTTGCTGCTTACTACACTCAAATTCCTTAAAAAACCAGTGCCCAAAAATGGTTGTCAATCAATTAACTCATTTTTTTTTTAATATTTGGGGGGAGGAGATCTTCCATCTGCTGGTTCACTCATCAGATGGCCACAATGGCTGCAGCTGAGACTATCTGAAGCCAGGAGCTTCCTCCAGGTCTCCCAGAGTGTGCAGGGGCCCAAGGACTTGGGCCATCCTCCACTGTTTTCCCAGGCCATAGCAGAGAGCTGCATCAGAAGTGGAGTAGCCAGGTTTCGAACTGGTGCTCCTATGGGATGCTGGAACTGCTACATCACAGCTCCGGACCCTGATCAATTAATATTTGAGTGAAAGAATAGAGATAGTAAGAATATTTTTCAGATTTAAAAAGCTCAATGAAGTCACAGTATGTGTTTTTGAATATGAATCTGTAAGAATTCAGATTTTCTGGAATAATAAGAATTATCTATGTGACGCAGGTGGATTTGAAGGATGCACAGGTCTTTTAGACAGGCAAATGGTAGACAATGCACAGAGACAGGAGCGACATAATGAACAGCCTTGTCAGAGAGCCTGCTGAATAAGAGGTGATGGTTATGCAGTTGGATCAAATTTAGAGGAAAACATTTTTGTGGAGCCTGTTTATTCAATACATATGGACTGAGACCCTACTATGCATCATGTGCATTGATAGCTGGTGAGTATTCAATAATGAGCAAGATGTAAAAAGATTTATGTCTTTACGGAGTTTGTTTTGAGAGGAGGAAATCAGGGATGTCACAAAAGCATATTATTGCTATTTGAGGAACTTATCAACTTCCTGTAGGTATGTTACAATTATGTGTGTGTGTGCGTGTGTGTGTGTAGAGGAGGACAATGGGAAGAGAAGGAGGAAGCACAGGGCAGATTCATGTGACTACTGAGCTCACTGCTTCTTGGGTTCAGAGGTGGTTCATGTATTTTTACGCTTTGTAATACATATTTTATACTTTATAATACACATGCATATGTTTTTGCTTGAATCAAAATTATATTAACTAAAGAGATTCATTTTTGGTTCTCACTGGCATCCTTGGCTATTGTTCTCTGCATAGCAAAGTTGACACACCACATGTTGACTTTTCACCAACGGCAGTGTGTGCCACTAATAGGTGCGATGTATCATTTTCTTTTTCATCAGCTAGAGAGTTCCAGAAACATGCACAAACTTCTGAAGAAAGAGTAATTTCTCAGTCAAATGACTGGTTTTATCCCTAGTACCACAAAGTACCACAAAGCTGGGTGGCTTTAAGCAACAGAAATGTATTCCCTCACATATATGGAATATGAACATCTCCCTCTGAGGGCTCATCCGAGCCTCTTCCGTGCCTGTTTCTTAGCATCCGGTATCACCAGAACTCTTGGGTAATTTTTGGCTTGTAGATGAATCACTCCAATCTGCCTTCATTGTCCCTGTACTTTTGTGGATGTCTCTTCTCATAAGGATACAAGTCACATTGGATTAAGGCATACGTTAATGAGCTATGGCTTTAACTTGATTACATCTGCAATGAGCCTATTTCCAAATAAAGTCACATTCACAGGAACCCAGGGTTAGGACTTCAGGACAGCTTCTCGAGAGTCATAATAATGCAACCCACAATGCCATTCTGTTATAGGGAAGCCTTTTACTTTCTGGACACTTTTGGATAACCACGACAAGATTTTCTGCTAGAGCCTCTCCCCTTTTCCTGGGCATTTCCAATTGACCCGTGCCATGTTGTGTTCACATCTATATGTATGTAGCTTATCATTACACACTGTGAAGAAATAGAGACTGTTCATTCAGTTGGAAAGATAACTGATACCACATCATGTTTTCATGTTTTCTAAACGATGCAGATCTGTATTTTCTATAAGTAAAGTTTCAGTGGAAAAAAATAGTGAATAGTTACTTAAAGATATATAACATACACAGTTCACATTCTTGATGGTCATCTGAGCATTATATCATCATCTATCTTTTTTTAAAAAAAGTCTTTTTTTGGCAACCAAATTTGCAAAGTGTATGTAATCTGCTAAAAATATTGTGTTATACTCAGTGTATATCAAAGTTCACTGTTAACTTTTTGTGGGAGAATTGTTTTGAAGTATGATGCTTTTACTTTATATGTTCTTTTTTCATTATATTTGAAAGGGAGAACAGGAGAGAGAGATCCCTCCCAGCTTCTCGGTCATTCCTTTAAATGCCTGCAACAGCTAGGGGCTGCTCCAGGATGAAGGCAGGGAACCATATGGGTTTCCAACCTGAGTATTTGACACATCTTATGCTGCCTCCCAGGATGCATTAGCAGAAAGCTGGATTGGAAATAGAGCAGCTGGGACACGAACTGGCACTCTGATATGGGATGGTGGTGTTTCAAGCAGTAGTTTGTGATACAACCTGTGCCACCATGCTGCCCCCAATAGAAAAGTCTTCTATCTGGCCGGCGCCGTGGCTCAACAGGCTAATCCTCCACCTTGCGGCTCCGGCACACCGGGTTCTAGTCCCGGTTGGGGCACCAGATTCTGTCCCGGTTGCCCCTCTTCCAGGCCAGCTCTCTGCTGTGGCCCGGGAGTGCAGTGGAGGATGGCCCAAGTGCTTGTGCCCTGCACCCCATGGGAGACCAGGAAAAGCACCTGGCACCTGGCTCCTGCCATCGGACGAGCGCTGTGCGCCAGCCGCAGTGCGCCATCGCGGCAGCCATTGGAGGGTGAACCAACAGCAAAGGAAGACCTTTCTCTCTGTCTCTCTCTCTCACTGTCCACTCTGCCTGTCAAAAATAAAAAATAAATTAATAAAAAAAAGTCTTCTATCTGCTGTTTGGAAATGTCTGCAACAGGCCAGGCCAATGCCAGGAACCAGGCACTCAATTGGGATCTCTCACCTGGGCAGCAAGGACAAAGCAATTTGAGCTGCTGCCCAGGATGCTCACTGGCATGAATCTGAAGTGGAGTCAGGACTCCATCTCAGGTACTCCAATATGCAATGCAGGCACCCCAAGAGTGTCTTAACTGCTTTACCAAATGCCAGTCCCTAGAGAGAGACCTTCTGGAAATTGATCCTCTAGCTGAAGCTTTCCACCCAGATGGACCTTATCTATCCTCTTTCACAACCTCAAATGCAAGCACAGAAAGTTTTTTATGTATATTTCTGCATATAATATTCAATAAAATATGTATATGAGGACTCTTCAGAAAATTCATGGAAAATATATTTATCAGGATTTTAATATTTTTTCACATCAAGTTAATTTGTCTTTAAATTCCATTTTCCTCCAAATGTTTTGAGTTCCCTTGAATATGATACTCATGGACTTGCTGGAGTGTGCTAGCTCCCTCAAATTGGGTCACTTAGGATTTAGATCTTTGCCTATTGTGAGGGTCTCATACAATTAATTCTGCATGTGTTGTCCCTATCATTTATATTCATCATTCAATTTGATCATCATTTCCTGTTTCTGACTAATTTCTGGTTATCACAGAGATATCAATTTTCTCTTTTTTGTTCAAAAATGAGATGGAACGGTTTTGACACTGAAAATCATAAAGAAAAGGGTGTGATCTTTGAAAATATGGCATTCTTCTCTGTGCTATCACCTTACCCTGCTTTCGCCTGGAGCTGATTGACTGGTTTTCTACACGGTTATTGCTTATCCTTGTTTCCCTGTCATTAGAGTTCAGAAGACAGGGAAATAATACCCCAGAAATAACACCCTCACACTTCAGAGGTCTTGCTGGATGACTTTGTAACTCACACAACCCTCTGGACATTCCCAAACCAAGCATCAAAAGAGAAGCCACATCTCTCTCAAGTCAATCACAGGAGGGCACATATTATGACATTTTATGACTGCTGTTTACTTGACTTTTTTTTTATGAGGAGGGAAGGTAATGAAGGCATATCATTATAGTCAAATTGTATGATTATGGTATAATAGCCATCATGTTTCACAGTGGAAAGATTTCATGAATCACACCTATCTGGGGGCCAGTTGTATCTTAGTAACTACCAACTCATGGTGTTGGCTAAGACAGACCAAGAAGAGACAATCAAATCTTTTCCCTCAGTTACATCAGTATCCAAAGGAACAAAGTGCATTTCAGGGAGAACCATTTGTTCCCTTGTCAGTATCTGTGAGTCTGATGACTCAGTGATTTTCCTGCCAGAGTGAAGATTGCACTGAGTCAGTTAATGACAGATGGATATCTTTCATTGCAGTTTCTTTTGTTGAGATGTTTTTCATTATCCAAATAATCATCTCCATCTTCTAAAATCATACTCTTTGAAAAAGATTTTAAACCAATGTGCTGTACAATACTTGAAATAGTGGAGGCCACTCTTATTCTTTGATGTACCGGAAGGCTGTCTACATTGAATAAGGTCAATGTATAATATTGTCACCAGATAAATTAGATCATGGGTTGAATTGGTTAAGATGTAACTATTTTTGATGTTTATAATACAATTTAACCACATTACCTTAAAAAGTTATAATCATCTTTCTTCTTAAAATCCCATAGTATATTTAAATAGTTTTGATGATAAATACAAACAAAACAAATTGATGTCTTGGTAACTTCTCTGACACCCTTCTTTGAAGAAACATTATCTCATAAGAGAGAAGAATTCCTGGAGATCAGGCAGTACTAGAAAGGGATAAGATTGGAGACAGGCAAACCATTGCATGTAATCGTTAGCTCTTGTGATTGCATAATTGCAAAACAGAATGTCTATAAATAAGCCCTTTTGGGGTAGAAAGCAAGAATGCTCTTTTGTAATGAATTAAATTTAAGTTGGAGGAAAACATTTTGTTGAATTTGAATTTAGTTAATGCTTTTTGCCCTCAGAAAGCAGAGTTTAATCTTGGGAGCACTCTATGAATGTTAAAGATAGTTCTCTGGGGTCTCTTCTCATTTTAAGTTCAAATTCTGTGATTGCTTCATGTTACACCCTTAATTCATTTTTTCCCCTTTCAACCACTGAGAAAATTTTTCTCCATATGACAAAGAAGAGAAAGAGGACTGCATTAACCCCATGCACCTGCACTAGCTCTACCTACCTGCCTACATCTGCTGGACTCTGCTTTCGCTCTGCAGTCCACACACCAATGTGTAAGTAAGGAAGTATATCAGAAGTGGTTTTGGATTAAGTAAATGAAGCACAAATAAACTTCTGTCTTCCTTACTTTTACCCATCCTGCTCCTACAGTGTGTGGGTGGGGTCCCTTTTTCCTGCCAAGTGCTTTTGAACAATGATAGCATCATTCATGGGCCAAACAAAATTGTCAACCTAAAAACTATCCTGCTATAGATTTATTGAATTTTGAGGCCCACCTGCAGTTACCTTATATGATTGCATGGGCTTTATATGGCCCATGGGCCAGACATTCCCCACCCTTGCTGTGGTGGGTGTATAAACCAAAACTTCGAGTTTTCTCTTGATCAAAACATCAGAGGTTATATTCAGCATGACCCAAACCCACACTGTTGGATGAGACCTGGATTTGACCATGCAATATATCGGCAGATCTATATCTAGGTTTCTATACACAGAAGCACTTGGGCACATATCTACTCTGAAGAACAGAATTGGTGGCAGATTTGGAATGTAGCAAACTTTACCCTGTACTGGAGGGTCTCATATGTGGGTGCAATAGGTTCCTGCTGGGCTGTCCTAGCTGTATTCCTACTGGTTGCAAAGCTGCTAGGGCTGATTCTCTTTCCTTCCCAAGGGTTCAGCATTTATTTACCCCCACTGTAAACATTTGCCATTTGCTTAAATTAGGTATAATGACTTCACAAGTTTATAATGATGACAAATTCTTTCCGTATATGGCGTATTAGTAGTGTACTTATAACTTGATTAATCAAACAGCTTAATTAATTAAAATATATCTATTTATTTGTTCAAAATGATTTGAATTGGAGGCTTTAGACAAATTCAACTGAACAGCCAAATTGTTTCTTTAAAAAAGAAAATCTCTGTGTCAATGCCTTACGTGATTCAGAGTTTGCTTTGTAGTTTGGATATTTGGTTTTCAAAGCCATTTGACTTAATGCATGGTTTTCAAGCAGGGGAGTCCTCTTTGGGTTCCTGTGGATTTCTTCTTGTTCTGTTTTGCTCTGCCTGATCTGGTGTACTTTTTTCTGCTGCAGACAACAGCATCCGCCTCCTGCAGTGATAGGAGGAGAGTTTTTAATCTTCATGATGCAAAATGAGTTGTTTTCTTCTCGGCAACTGAAAATAGCACCTGCTGGTGTCTATAAAAAAAAAAAAACTGTGTCAAAAACTTTTCATTGAATACCATCAGAGATTTCCTTCTGTGCTATTTTTTATATCTGTCCCCATGGCAGCCAACCCAATTCTTATTTAATAATGCTATGGCCAATACTTTGTTATTTACTTATTTCATGGGTTTTGTAGGAAACTGTGCCCTTCACATATGAACACAATATAGAGGTGGGCATTTGGCTTAGCAGTTACTATGTCTCTTGCGATGCCTACATCCCATATTGGAGGACCTGGTTTGAATGCCTGCTGTAATCCAGCTTCCTGCTGGATACCAAGGTATAGGGATAGCATGCAATGCTCAAGTATTCTGCCACTCATTTCAGGGGCCCAAAATGAGATCCAGGATTCCGACTTCTGCCTGCCAAAACCCTGGTTCTTGGAGGAATTTGGAAGAGTGAACCAGAAGAAAAAATACCAAAATGAATAAATAAATCTTTAAAATGCACAATTGTTAAAAAAAACATAGAATATACTTATTATTCAACCTCTTTTCATTCTATTTTTAAACATCAGAAACCTTTTTAAAAATACATGTGAAAATGTTAGAGGTAAACATAGATGCAACTACTGGAGAAAATAGCCTAAATCATTGTCAAAGAGACTCAGGCATTCTTCTGTTCATTCTTTATTTATGATGATTTTACTTATTTATTTAATTTATTTAAAAGGGAGAAAGAGAGAGTGCACTCCCACCAACTGGTTCATTCTCTAAATACTTGCAACAGCCAGGACTGAACCAGGCGGAAGCAAGAAGCCTGGAACTGAATCTAGGTCTCACATGTGGGTGTCATGGACTCAAGTATTTGAACCATCACCTACTGCCTCCCAGAATCTGCATAGTGGAAGCTCATGTTGGAAGTGGAGCTACGCCCCTAGCCCAGGCACATACTGGATGTGGGCATCCCAAAAGCACCTGCTGTGGTTAGCATCCACCTCTGCAGTGTCATTAAAATGAGAAAGGTCAAATGAGGAAATAGTATTTTGAAGAAAAATACAGTATTCTTTTTTTTTTTTAATTTTTTTTTTGACAGGCAGAGTGGACAGTGAGAGAGAGAGACAGAGAGAAAGGTCTTCCTTTTTGCCATTGGTTCACCCTCCAATGGCTGCCGCAGTCGGCACGCTGCGGCCGGCGCACCGCGCTCATCCAATGGCAGGAGCCAGGTGCTAGGTGCTTTTACCTGGTCTCCCATGGGGTGCAGGGCACAAGCACTTGGGCCATCCTCCACTGCACTCCCTGGGCCACAGCAGAGGGCTGGCCTGGAAGAGGGGCAACCGGGACAGAATCCGGTGCCCTGACCGGGAATAGAACCCGGTGTGCCGGCGCCGCAAGGCGGAGGATTAGCCTGTTGAGCCACGGCGCCGGCCAAAAGTACAGTATTCTTAATTATTAAAATTTTCTTCTCAAATATAACCTAGCGCAGAATTCTAGTACAGAGCAATCTCTCATTCAATGCTTTAGAAACAGATATCCGTAATTCAATTTATTTACTAAAAGTTTATCTTCTGGTGTTTTAAAGAACCATTCATTGCCTTGCTATTCAGTAGGACTAAGAGTAATTGAAAGGACCACTACATATATTTGGTTTACAGAATCTCTGGACTATCAAAACCTGGTTCCTTGATGAGTATCTCCCAGTAGATATAAATCTCATCGCCTTTCATTTCTTTCTTTCTTTTTTCTTTTCTTTTTTTTTTTTTGGACAGGCAGAGTTAGAGACAGAGAGAGAGAGACAGAGAGAGAAAGGTCTTCGTTCCTTTGGTTCACCCCGCAAATGGCCACTACAGCTGGCACTGCACCAATCCGAAGCCAGGAGCCAGGTGCTTCTTATTGGTCTCCCAGGCTGGTGCAGGGCCTAAGCACTTGGGCCATCCTCCACTGCCTTTCTGGGCTACACCAGAGAGCTGGACTGGAAGAGGAGCAACTGGGACAGAACCGGCACCCCAACCGGGACTAGAACCCTGGGTGCCGGCGCTGCAGGTGGAGGACTAGCCTAGTGAGCTGTGGCACCGGCCAATCGCCTTTCATTTCATCACCAGCACAGTCCATTTAATGTTATGTGAAAATTTGGTTGGGCTAAAGGATACCCAGATAACTGATCAGAATTATTGCTGGATTAGAATTACAATCAGTAGGCTGAGTAAAGTTCTCTGGGCTCACCGCTGTGGGTATCAATCTTCCACTAAGAGCCTGATAGAATACAAAGGAGGAAGAAGCGAACCTTCTCTCTTCTTGAGCTGAGACATCCATATTCTTCCAGTTGATCTTGAAATGTGCCATCTCCAACCAGTTGCCAATATTATTGGGATATTGCAAGTATGTTTGTTTTCTAGGGCCTCCAGGCTCTGGGATGTGCACCAGAAAGTTACAAAGAGATGGAGAGAGCAGGGGGGAGAGAGAGAGAGAGAGAGAGAGAGAGAGAGAGAGAGAGAGAGACCTTTCACCCGCTAGTTCACTCCCCAAATGGCTGCAATGGCTGATCTGAAGTCGAGAGCCAGAAAGTACTTACGGGTCTCCCATGTGGGTGCACGACCCCAAGCACTTGGGCCATCTTCTGTTGCTTTCCCAGGTGCATTAGCTGGAAGCAGTATCAGAAGTAGAGAAGTTGGAACATGAACCTGTACCCATATGGGATGCCGGCAGCTTTATTTGCTACACCACAATGCCACTCCCCACCCTATTTTTAAAGATAAAATTAGTCTTGATGTGCATTATGAAGAAAAGGTATATTTTATCTAAGCATAGGGAAGAATGAGGGACATACTGGAAAGGCACAAAACATGAACAAATACTAAGGTACTAATATTTTTAGGAACAATACATTAAACAAGTTTCATCGAATATGTAGTTCTTGAGGGAAATAGCAGGAGGTAGGCAAAGTTAGGCCTTTGTGAAGAATTTGATTAAGTTTTGGAGGCAGACAGAGGTCATTTACTATCTTGAGTGTATAAAATAACTCATATATTTTTTTCTTTTAGCATGAATCTCTTCAAGTAATTGAACTACCTTGTTTATTTGATCAAAGTTTTTAAAATGCTCATATTTGTCTCTTTTTACATTCTGATGTTCTGTTAATATTCACTTAATCTTTTGGTTTTAAAGGAAATGTCTCCATTCTCTGTATTGTTCATTCTTGGCCAACTTGCAGCTCTCAAAGATACTCTAACTCATTTAGTGAAAAATAAAGGAAAAATTAGTGTCCCTTGTCTACATAAAGAAGAATGACAAATTAAAGGGAACAAATGGAAGTTTGCAATCAGTGGCCTTACATTGTTTGATATATTAAGTTTCACTTCAATGAGAATTTTCTTTCTTACAGACTGAATGCATCTTTTGATGGCATAAGGGAAAGAAACACAAGCAGCCAGAAGTATGGAGTTTGATCCTTGGCTCTTCCAACCTAGCTGTGACCACTCATCAAAATTTCATGTGCAGTCTCCGAAGTCATTTGGAGTTCACCAAATCAAATTACCTCTCATATTACCCCTTTGCCTGTCCTAACAGAACATGATCAAATTTCCTATTGTCATACTTGTCTGGAGACAGATATACATTATATCCAATCCCCTCATCAATTGGTGCAAATTAACATAATAAATGACGGGTCCTTCTTCATGATCATGGGATAATGCTGCTATTAGCCAGAATTTGTCTTCTTTTTATTCAACTGTCAAGTAAACTACAGAGCTCCTTTTACATTGAAGAAATTGAGATACTCTTTCCTTTTCTCTTAGAGTCTTAGTCTAAAAGCCATGGTCTAAGCAACTTCTCCTTTAGACTCTGAAAATTGCAAAAATATTTTAGCATGTTTTATTATAGTTCTGTAAATTGGTAGTAACTCTTGGAGTTTTACAGACATGTTCAATCAGTGTGACTAATCATTAATAGAGAAATGCCACATCCTCGCTGTTTGGAGAACACTGATAATGTGTCATTTCTAGCATCTCCCTTGCTTATGCATAATCCCATTTTAGAAAATGAATTACATATTTTTGCTTCATTCAATGCCTACTTTGCTTGAAACATGCTTGGAGAAATGAATGTGGATACTTTCTATACCTTTGGATTTCAGAGTTAGTGAACCCATTGCCTGTAACTAATTTTTTTTTTTAAATTTCTTTTGGCCTAGGAAGACTGCAATGTTTGTAAAGGTCTTATGTCTATGCTGAACTCTATTTTGTTATCTGATTTAGTATTGCATTGGTAATGGTGAAATTATGACTCTCTTGTATTCCTATTAGTGAACAATCATTGCCTGTAGTTAATTTTTATTTACTATGATGACATATGAAGCATGTGTGCAGAAAGCAAACAAAGGTCTAGGGTGCTACAGTGCAATTTCAAAATGTCCTTTGGTGGCTATATAAAAACAGTTTTGAGATGACAATCACAGGAATAATGAGCGTCAGTATACTGAAAGTTCAAGATGTTGCAACATTGATATCCACATAAATACTGTCTCATTTAATCTTCACAAGAATCTTACAGTAGGACCTGTACCTGTTACCACCCTTAGACAAGGGTACTTAGACCAGGAGCTAGTATGTGGTAGAGTGTGACAACAATTCCTAGTTGATTGACTTTCCAAACAATTTATCAATGAATTATGTTAACTTTCTGATTAGTAAATAAACTTGCAATATCAGCTAATAAAAAATCAATTAATCATGTTGAATTATTGAGTTTTAAGTTGTATTCAAAGGAAAATAAAGGATAGTTATCTGATAATTCTCTTATGGTCTTTAGTAAAAAACACTTTCTCATTATCCAACAGAAAGGAAAACTGTTCCTGTGGTGGTCCTGTAGAATTTATAGTTCCTTAAGAGGAAAAGCTTTGACCCTGGCTGGACGTTCACTAAGGCCCCTGGTAACGAATGGGCCTGTCACACTGGGGTTGAAGAAGTAGGAAGTTTGTGTCCAGGAGAGCATGTGATAGCCAGAGAAGGCAAATAGCAAGTGCAGGAAAGATGCATTGCTGGCTTGTTCCTTCTCCTTTCTCCTCAAAAGTAGTTTATTTGTTGGTGACAATGCCCTTTGCCACCGAGCTTGAGGAAGTGGAAGAGCCAGAGAGTTGGTCCCTATTTCTTCATTCCATTATCAATGTCAGATCTGCCCTCCTTGCAAACCCAGCTCTCATCTGAATTCTTCATTGAGCTCTCTTCTTCTTAACATGATTTACATTGTAAAGTTTGAATTTGCTCAGTAATAAAATGACCATAGCAGTTTTTGTGGATTCCTTGAAGATATTTTTTAGATTTTTAGAAGGGAATATTATATTTAAAAAAATAATTATGGAGACATTTCACAAGTGGCAGAGAGAAGACATTGCAAGATAAGCAGATATCAAGTGATAAAAGAGTTAAAAGGGCTTACCTTAGAATTAAAGATAATATAATGTCTGATTTAGATATTAATTGGAAAAATAAACTATAATTATTTCAGTTATTTTAAGTCAGTCTGTATTGCTTTAGGTTTATTCATTGAAATGTCTCAGAATTTTAAAAAGTATTTTAGAGATAGTTTTAGGATATGTGTAATGGAGAGGGAGAAAATGTTTTCAATTGGAATATTACTGAAGATCAGAAAATGCAATTTAAGTTAAGCCAACATGTGATACATTTAAGATTTAATCGTTCAAGCATCTTCAAGCTAGTTGTCATTTATTTCAATCTTTAGAATAGTTAAATGAGCCATTAGAGATAGAAACTGACCATTCCTTCATATTTTGAAATTATTCAAGAATATGTGAAGTCAAAGTACAGACTCCAGTGAATATTTTGCTTACCAAAATCTATGATTTTATAGATGATTACTTGTATTTTAGCAGGTGACTTCTTAAGGTGAAAACTTGTTGAACAAGGGTAGACATCTAGCCCAGAAGTTAAGACACTTACAACCCACATTGCAGTTCCTGGGTTAGATTCCAGATTCTGGCTCTTGACTCCGACTTCCTGCTGGTGTGAACTCTTGGAGGAGCTGGTTACAACTCCTACTACTGTGTTGCTGCTATTCTCATCTGGGACCTGGATTGAGTTTCTGGCTCCTGGCTATGGCCCCAGCCCAGTCCTGGTTGTTGCAGGTGTTTGGGAAGTGAACCAGTGAATGAACCCTCTTTGTTATATAAATATTATGTCTTTAATTAAAAAAAACTTATTCAACAAAATATGAATTCCTAGTTGCTTGGCATGACACAGAAGACCATACAACACTAGCAAATGCATTTATAAAAGGTGAATGATTTATAACATATAAGATTTATTCCACATGAGAGGAGACATGATAAGAAAAAGTAAAAATATTTTTTGCCATTGACTCATAAACTCAGAGGGTGTTATTAGAAGATAAAGAAAAAATGCTGTCTAGTGTGAGATTTGATTGGTAAATGATTCAAAATAAATGCAGAGTCAGGGAAAGAGATAGGATCATATTTTTTTACTTGGAAGAGAATGTAAGGGATCCACATCACAAAACTGGGTGAAGTAGACTCGCTTTGTCAATGGCTGCAGAGAATGATCCTGGGTCACTGTGTTTATCCTCGGGATCTAATTATCTGATAGTCATGGGCACAGAGGAGCAATAGAGAATCTTATGGGAAAGAGGGTAGAAGGATGATTTATATTAAGATTAAACGTGGTCAAGATTTTTTCAAGTTCCAAGGGACAACACAGAAAGATGGTGATAAAAATCTATAAGTAAATAGCAAGCAGAGATAGTAATTACTGAATGCTTTCAAATGAGATCATGGGATCAATCTAAATTTGAGGTAGAAATTGTGAGTGAAAAAAAATCTCATTGTATTGGAATATGTAAAATATATAATCTTACACTTGAGGTCTCCATGAATTCTAGGAGATGACTAGGAATTACCCCTGGAGGCTCCAGGTCTAGGGAAGCAGATCTATCAGTCTGTGCAATTCAGGATAAAAGGCAGCTGCTGTTGGAATGAACTGAATCTGCTGAGGGAACCGCTAGTAACCAGGCTACGGAGGGAAAAATCATCATCCTGAGAACCGAGGGTGGATGCTGGTTCTTGAAGGATACTGAGATGTTCTATAATAGTCCAGTGGATTTCCAAAGATACACACCTCCACTGAGATGAATTGTTGTTGTACCTGACTTATAGGAGACATGTTTTATATACACAAATTCTATAGACAGTGAGATTGCACAATTAGGGCAATTAACTCTTTAAAAATCTATTTCTATAAGGAGAACAGATTTCATGTATTTCATACCAAGTATTTTAAGCACATAATCATACTTCCTGTTCTCTCCCCCCCTTTTCTTTTTTCTTCTTTGTCTTCTCTTCTTTATTCTTTTTATCTTTTCTTCCTTCCTCTCTCTCTCTCCCTCTCTCTTTCTTTCCTCATGTTTTTCCTTTCCTTTCCTTTCCTTTCCTTTCCTTTCCTTTCCTTTCCTTTCCTTTCCTTTCCTTTCCTTTCCTTTCCTTTCCTTTCCTTTCCTTTCCTTTCCTTTCCTTTCCTTTCCTTTCCTCCCGTTTAAATTTCTTCAATAACCTACTTTAAATTTACTTTATAATCATAGACTCAATCCTCCACTTAATAAAGAACTCAACATGTAGAAAGTAGAAAGGGCACTGTTTTAAAGGAGTGTATAGACAATGGCTATTAACAATAATCATGTGTGAAGATGTCAATTTCCCTCACATACTTTATTATTTTTGTATTCTACTAGAAATCAGCTACCAAAAATCAGAGAAAACATATGATATTTTTCTTTTAGAATCTGGCTTATTTCACTATGCATAATGATCTGCAGGTGCTTGCATTTTGTTGCAAAAGACAGGATTTCATTCCGTTTTATGGCTGAGTAGTATTCCACTGTGTTTACATAGCATTTTCTTTATCCAGTGATCAATTGATGGACATCCGCGTTGATTCCATATCTTCACTCCTGTGAACTGAGCTGCAATAAACATGGGGGTACAGATCACTCTTTCAAATGCAGATTTCATTTTGTTTGGGTAAATTTCCAGGAGTAGAATGGCTGGGTCATATGGTAGATCTATTTTCAAATTTCTGAGGAATCATTGTATTCATCTAGATGCTTTAGATGCAAAAGAACTTGAAATAGTTCATTGAAATATAGAATTAAAAAGTGATTTAAGGGGTGGACATTTGATGCAGTGATTAAGACATTGCTTAGGATGCTCCCAACCCATATCTGAGTGCCTGGGTTTGGGTATCGGCCCCTTCCCCAGTTCTAGCTCCTGTTAATGCTAACCTGGGAGGCAGCAAGTGATGAATATGCTCTTGTCACTCACCTGGGGACTCTGATTGAGTTCCTGACTCCTGGCTTTATCCTGTACCAACTCAGGCTTCTGAAGGTTTCTTTCTATGTCTCTTTGCCTTTGAAATTTAAAAATAAATGAATGGACAAATAGATAATAGATCTTCCATTTGCTGGTTCAGTCTCTAAATTGCTGCTATGACTGGGACTAGGCCAGGCCTAAGATAGGAGCCTGGAACTTCAGCCAGGTCTCCCGTGTGGGTGGGTGGCAGGGGCCCATGCCTTTACACCATCTTCTGCTGCCTTCCTAGGTACATTAGCAGGAACTTGGATCAGAAGTGGAACAATCAAAACTCCAACTGGTGCTCATTTGAGATGCTGTCCTTGCAGGTGATGGCTTAACAAGTTGTGCCACAATGCCAGCCCCATGTTTTTATTTTCTTTCCTTAGAATCTACTGAAGGGTTCCAGTGTAGCAGTCTGTGGTGGGGAAATAGCACCATGCTTCAACTTATGCATAACTCATGCATAACTTATGCATAACTCAGGTGCTGCAGCAGAGCAAAGTGGGGTCTGCTTATCAAGGTACCCCACAAATGAGAGATGCAACACACGATTTCTCAGCCTCTAAAGTCCTTCCATATTTATGGAAAGGACAAGGCTAACCTGTCATCATTTTATATGTGAATAAATTGAGGTTTAGGACTTGAAGGAAAGCCTCAGACACTAAATCAGATTTTTCTCCATTACAACATGCTGCCTCCCTGTAGTTTTTTCAGAGCTGGAATTGATGACTTAGACTGGACATCAACACATCTTATTTGCATAGGTCCAGGTAACACTCTTAGGGTTCTGGGGTTTTACAGTCTCTTCTCATGTGCTCCACTCCATGTTGCAGTGCTAGGGCAATGACAGACAATGCACAAATGAGAGTTTGGTTATGTTTCAGTAATTCTTCATTTATAAAGGCGGATAGTGTGGTGGGTCAAATCTGGCCTGTGGGCCACAGATTGCTAACCTTTGATTCTGATTTTGTTGTTGAGAGCAAAGGGGAGATTGTAAAACACTATTGCCAGAAGTGATGCTGGTTCTTTTATGCTTAGTAGTTTCTGGGTGACATTGAATAGAGAAAAGCTATGCAAATAAGAACATGAATATAATTAGCTTTCAAATGCACCCTGTCCTTACATATAGCTCTTCTGCTGCCTAACCAAGTAATGCCTTTGGGAGGAATTAGAAGTTAGTTTGTATTTCCTCACAAAGGATTATTTGGAAGATTCGAAATAGACAGATGAAAATGACATATTTATTGCTCAGAAATGTGTAAATGATTTTTTAAATTCCCAGGGCACCTGCACTTTAAAAATATACATTGGGGAAGAAATAAACATTTATACAGTTTTGAAGCTGTTGAAGTCTCAGTGTATCTAAGGTTACTACACAGAGTAGCTCATGTTCATATAGTTTCAGTATGCCTCTTTTCCTTTTCAATACATCTATGAATTATAAATATGTATATGAAATGTATTATATAATTCTGTACACAAAATTGCATTTATTTTTACTAATCCTACTTCCAGGCAGCAAAACTGAGTCTCGACATGCATTAATAACTTATCTAAAAATCAGTCAATGGCAGGCCTGAGTTAGGAATTTTAATCTCTTGGTACTCAGATTAACACTGTTTACATTTTGTCTAAATCATTACATCTGTAGGCCCAGGCGATGCTCCTAAACAATCAAATAGGAATCCCCAGGTATGTCAGTTTCAGACAAGAATAATAATTCACACGTGTGCATTTGAAATGAGGCCATAGCTACTGTTTTTCTACAGCTGAAAGCCTTCCCTTGTAAAACTCACATTTAGCACAGATGTTCTACATACCTAATTATTACCAGTTAGAGTATTTGGGGAATAAACAAGTTTGTCAGAGCTTTTCCTTGGTCAAATAACTTTAATAGGGAAGACAGTCACCCAAGGAGATGATTAAAAGTCCCCAGTGGCCCTCTACCCCACTTTCACATGCAGGTAGGACATTTACTAGTTATTACCAAAATCTTTGCTGATAATCACAATGGCATTCAAAAGACAGTCACCAGAAATATCCTGTGGCTAGCCCAGATAGAGGGTTTATTTGAGTCAAGATGTTATCTATAATCATATTTGGCTGCTCTGAATATGCGTATGACATTTTTGAAGGCATGGATTGGGAGAAAAATGTTGGTCGGTTTTCTAGTTGTTAACTTAAAAAAGCAAAACGCTGCATCTGTTTCTGACTACTAGGTATCACGAACATGTGAACTATTGATTCCTAATTTTTATATCCAAACTTATGTTCTTTATTGAAAAGAATTCTTTGGAATACATCATTCAAATTTTCAAAAAATAATTAGAAGACATATTTAGATTTAAACAAATTTGGATCTGTCAATTTGCTTTACAAAATTTTTGAAATACGTGGCTTACTCTGAACTATACTGAACAGAATACAGGAGACAGAGAATCCATAGAGACATTTTGAATAATTTTGAACCAAATGTTTTACATTATTTACACTGGAAAAAAGTTTCCTATTTGAGTAGAGGTGTGTGTTTTTCTTTAATAAATAAACATAGGATTCTTAATTAATAATAATACCTAGGGTTCTAGGTATTAAAATGAGTTTTTAAAATATTTAGTATTATATTACGGAACAGTAAATTTTATTCAATGAGTATTTGTTTGGCATTTAATCATTTGTGTGTGAATAACACACACACACATGTCTGATATCTCTTTAGCTCATACAATATCACATACGCATGGGGAAATTAAAGAGAAATTATGTTAGATGTTGCCACTATGGGAGAAGCTTGGGTGATATACAGTAAGTGATAAGATACTGTCTAGTAAGGGACCCACTTGTGGTCATGGCCATTGGTAATATCCATTTTAAGGTCTGACTGTAAGAAAGAGGTGGATTTTCCAATAAGAAAACTTTAAAAGGAATCTTTTCTCATCACAGGGTGTGGACAGCTGTTCTTGGCTATGAGGAAGCAAAGAGAGAGGTAAAAGATGTGAATAGCCACGTACGAAGGACAGACATTTCCAACCGCATATAGCCATTTATGTTAAAGTACAAAGGTGAAAAGCTAACATTTCGACAAAGATAGAAGGGACACTGATGAAACGCCATGCTTAACATGAGAACTTTAGTGTCATAACAATGAACAAATTGAAATGATAAACAAAATTCTTGTTGTGAGGCAATAGGATTCTAGAATGCTAATCATAAGTCTGGATTGATGTTGAATATTGATCCAAGTGTAACTTTGTTAATGAAGAAAATCTGGAAATATGTTTTAAAACTCACTCTAGTCCCTGCTGTGATTCTGTCCTGGGTGGCTGTTCTTTGCGGCAGTGGGTGTCTAATCTCTGACCGATTTCTCTCCCACCCAAGTTCGTCCCTCCGCCTCATGGAAGATTGGATGGACATGGACATGAGCCCCCTGAGGCTCCAGAACTATCTTTTTGGTTGTGAACTAAAGGCTGACAAAAATTATCACTTTAAAGTGGACAATGATGAAAATGAGCACCACTTATCTTTAAAGTGGTCAGTTTAGGCGCTGGTGCCAAGGATGAACTGCACATTGCTGAAGCAGAGGCAATGAATTTTTAAGGCAGCCCGATTAAAGTCACACTGGCAACGTTGAAAATGTCTGTACAGCCAACGGTTTCCCTTGGGGGCTTTGAAATAACACCACTTGTGGTCTTAAGGTTAAGGTGTGGTTCAGGGTCTGCGCATATTAGCAGACAGCACTTAGTAGCTGTGGAGGAAGATGCAGAGTCAGAAGTCAAAGAGGAAGAGGATGTGAAGCTATTAAGTATATCTGGAAAACGATGTGACCCTGGAGGTGGCAGCAAGGTGCCACAGAACAAAGTAAAGCTTGCTGCAGAAGAAGATGATGACGATGATGACGACGACAATAATGATGAAGATGATGATGAGGATGAGGAAACTGAAGAAAAAGCTCCAGGGCAGAAATCTATAAGAGATACCCCAGACGAAAATGCACAGAAATCAAACCAGAATGGAAAAGACTCAAAACCATCAACACCAAGATCAAAAGGTCAAGAATCCTTCAAAAAGCAGGAAAAAACTCCCTAAACACCAAAAGGTCCTAGTTCTGTAGAAGACATTAAAGCAAAAATGCAAGCAAGTATAGAAAAAGGTGGTTCTCTTCCCAAAGTGGAAGCCAAATTCATCAATTATGTGAAGAATTGCTTCCGGATGACTGTCCAGGAGGCTATTTAAGATCTCTGGCAGTGGAGGAAGTCTCTTGAAGAAAATAGTTTAAACAGTTTGTTAAAATTTTCCGTCTTATTTCATTTCTGTAACAGATGATATCTGGCTGTCCTTTATATAATGCGGAGTGAGAACTTTCCCTACCATGTTTGACAATTGTTGTCCAGGTTCCATTGCCAAGAATGTGTTGTCCAAAATGCCTGTTTAGTTTTTAAAGAAGGAACTCCACCCTTTGCTTGGCTTCAAGAATGCATGGAATGTTAGGATAGGACACAGTAGTAGCAGTGTTCAGATGTGGAAATGGTGAGAAGACAAATATACATGTGAAATAAACTCAGTATTTTAATAAAAAAACTCAACTCACTCTTTAGTAATTTATATTTATGTATATAAGGTTATATGGTACAGAGTACATCGCTGTCATTGGGAATATATGATCAATAATTTTCATCAAGTCATTTTGTTGGTTTCATAACCTAGTGGTTTTATTTATTTATTTATTTATTTTGGAAATAACCCAATGTTAAACAAGCTAGTTAATTGTGGTTAAATACATCAAATTGTACAGTCTCTGGATAGCCCAAGCTTCTGGTTCCTAGTTCAAAATTAATAAAATAAATTCAAACAAAAATGTGTTAATTTCCTTCCTTACTGAATTCTTTCATTAGGAGCTCCTCCATGGGCATGCCATACACACACTTAATCTTTGCCAGTATAAATCGTCATGGAACTTATAGAACAACATGCCTCAGTCAAATGTCCCAGAGCAAACTTCTGAGAGACAATTTTGGAAAATTTAGAAAGATTTGAGCTGTTTCTTTTTTTTTTTTAACTTTTATTTAATGAATATAAATTTCCAAAGTACAGCTTATGGATTACAATGGCTTCTCCCTGCATAACTTCCCTCCCACCTGCCACCCTCCCCTTTCCTGCTCCTTCTCCCCTTCCATTCACATCAAGATTCATTTTCAATTCCCTTTATATTCAGAAGATCAGTTTAGCATATATTAAGTAAAGGTTTCAACAGTTTGCACCCACATAGCAACACAAAGTGAAAAATACTGTTTGAGTACTAGTTATAACATTAAATCACAATGTATATAATAATATTGTCTACCAAATAAAGGAATTGTCAGATTTAACTAAGGTGGAAATCTGAAAATCTTGATATGATTCTAAAGTAGGGATAAAGTCTAGATTTTCAAACACTTGGTATGTCTCAATTCTGTTTACTTTAGCAATAATATGAAACAAAGGACAAGTTTTAGTAATGCTTGAATCTTTTGAGACTGAGTTTTTGCAATATTAAGCTATTTTTCTTGATTTAATTTATGCATCTACAATATGAGCACCTGGAAATCATTGCAAACAGAACTCATTAAGATTCTTCTGTGACAAATTTTAGACTTACTTGTTTGGAGAAATACAGATTCAATGTATCACTGAAGTTTATTTTCACCAATTATGGAGAAAATCCATATCTGTATCAAAAGAGAGGCATTTTCTCTGAGTACATAATGCATGCAAACCTCACTCCTTTTATAAAAAGATTAACTACTTATTTGAAATGTACAGAGCAACAACAATGAGTAGGAAAGAAGGGAGAGGAGGGGGAGAGAGAGAGAGAGAGAGAGAGAGAGAGAGAGAGAGAGAGAATCTTCCATCTATTGGTTCACTTTGTGTTTCAGCCACAACTGGGCCAGAATGAAATCAGGAGCCAGGCACCTCATTTGGGTCTCCCTTATGTATAGCAGAGGCCCAAATCCTTTAGCAATAATCCAATGCCTTCCCAGGTGCAATCCAGCAGGAAGTTAGGTTGGAAGTGGAGTAGCCTGGACCCAAACCAGCACTCTGACATGGAATGCTGGAATCACAAGCCAAAAACATTACTCTTAAATTCTGAATGTTAATCTAAAAATTTTGTCTTTATATGAATATATAAGAGCATACTTGCTATGCTTTCATTTTGCTTTAATCTCTAACATCTGCTTCTCTGTCTTATATGAAGAAATATCTTCTCCATTTAAATTAATAAAAGTCTATGACCCTAACAAAGGAAACATATTCATCTGAAATAGAGGTAATATATTGCTCCTCTGTTTGTATCAGAAAGTTATTCTTAAAAGAAGCGATTTTGATGGAAAACTGAGCTCCTTAACAAAGTGATTCTATATTAGGGATGTTCAAAATGTTGATGGGAAATGCATATTATGAGAAAACTATGCATGGATTTAATAAATTTTATGCAACAGAATAAACTTGTATTAACTTTATATAACGCATGTGATCAGGATCTAGTTTGTAGCACTATAAAGATAAGCCACTAGTTTTATAAAAGCTCCTTTCTCATTTCAGAGTGAGATGAGTTCTGCTAATATTGAAGCAAGTAAAAACATCAAAGTATTGGAGAAATTTAAGTGGAAGAATAGTGAAATCAGCATGCTTTCTGAGAAGTTTTGGGGCAGTTTCCTGAGGCAATCAGCAGTTTACTAATGGAGATGATATAGAAGATGAAACTCACAGCAACAGACCACTCATCAATTAAATCTTGTTCCAACTCTAATTGGACAGGACCAGCGATTAACGGCAGAAACAATGTTAACACCACAGCTGATGTCAATGGTCCAGCTGACATAATTCTGCCTGAAACATGAAAGTGAAACAAACTTTCTGCTTGACAGGCCACAGATCAGTTGCAGACAAGAGAACTTTCAATGGAAATTTCAAACAAGGGGAGATCAAGATCCCGAAGTAAATCTTCAAAGAACTATGACAGGACATGAAACATAACTTTACAGTATGATCTTGAAAACAAAGCAGAATCAAAGCAATGGCTACTAAGAGGTGGAAGTGGTCCAGTCAAAGCACAAGCAGACTGGACAAGAGCACAAGGTCATGGTTTTGGTGGATGCTCAAAGAATTTTCTGGAGGGACACATAGCAGCAGCACCTGCTGCTTAGAAAAAATGTTTTAAGAAAGTTGGCCACAGCCTTAATAGAAAAAACAGGAGAATGTCACCAGAGAACCCCTTACCTCCACAGTGATGTTGCTGCACATTCCTCTCAATAGTTTTGGGAGAGATTTGATGGGAAATCATAAAGTATTGACCTTATAATCCTTATTTGGCTCTTCCTGTGTGTTGTTTTTGGTTTGTTTCCTAATCTTAAAAACGTCTTAAAGAGCATCCATTTCTTATTTTCATAGTTAATGTAAGCGAAGACTGCATTGCCATGGTTAAGTTCATAGGATTTTATTTTTTTAGGGATGAATTAAATGTCTTGTGACAAAAGTATCTTAAAGCAGATGGAGGTTATGTTGGGAGATGAGGTTTATATTTGTTGTTTGCTATTTTTAATTTCCTTTTCCCTTTAAGCATATGAAAGTTTTCAATATGGACATGACAAAGAAGAAAATGCCTTTGAGCGTGAACCATGTACCATGGTTTGGTCTGAGTGTCTTTTCACCTTCATGGAATGATTACAAGTATTTCAGAGTTTATATTTGACATGCCTTCTATGATTACATAATTGATAAAATGTTACTCTTATAGCATGTATTCCATAGGCAGAAGAACATTTCTATTTGTTGTGTTAATCTAATGTTTGGTACAGCATAGAAGCACTTGCAATAATAACAATAATAATACTGAAATGTGTTAACTTGAAACAATGATGAACAAAACATATGATAAAAATTCAAAAAGTTAAGCTTGATCAGTGAGAAACAAATCTCAATATGCAACAAACTATATTTAATTAGCCAATGTAGTACTAGCAGATGAGAAAAAGGACTAACAAAAGACACTGATGGGGCATTTAGTATGAATTGGGTTTTACCCAGGCTTTTCCAGAGATACAGAACTAACAGGTTGGATCTGGAGATCTCTTGAATGAGATTTACCATAAGAGATTGGATCATGCAAGTATGGAAAATTGTGGCTGGGGAAGCTGCCGTCTGCTACCTGGAGACTGAGGAACTCTGGTGGTGTAAACTCTAGCCCATATTGCTAGCCATGGAAATCCTGAGTGCTGATGTCTTGGTCCTAGACTCATGTTTCGTCTCAAGCAGTCAGAAACAGAAAGGCAATTCAATATGCCTCTACTTTTTATTCTCCTTGGACCTTCAGTGTTTTGTAATGATGCCCACTCATGTAGGGCAGTGCAATCTGCTTTACTCAGCTGACCCATTCAAATGTGGAGCTCTCCCAGAAACACTCTCACAGTAATGATTTAAAAAAAAATTAACCAGCGTCCTGGGCACCCTGTGTCCCAGTGATACTGACATACAAAATAAACTTCCAAAATCTGACATCTCTCAAGAAAAATGAAAGCAGATATAAGAATAGCATGTCAAAAGAAAATGAATATTCTGTCATATTAGTAAGATAATATAAATACTGAAATTGAAAGGTGAAATAAAGAAACTGATGGAATGCAAGATAATTAGCACAAAAAGTCAGTGTTTTACATCAGTGACTCTTTGAAACAAAGGGTTAAATGTGAAAGAATCTAAGCGCTCATGAAGTAAGATGCAGAAGTTCAGTCATCAGAAACAGTTATTAGTAGAATAGAGAAGACCAAATCTGTAAGGTATTAAACACAGACTTTAGAGATAGAGATACATGCATTTTAATCCCCAATCTGTCATTTCTTAGCTGTCTGATCCTGCTATTTAATCTTTTTGAAACTCAGATACCTCATTGGAAATGGACCATGATAGTTTTGTGATAGAATTTTTTAGATCATTAAATGTGATCATGTATGTTAAGCATTTAGCCAAGTGCCTGGCAAAAAGAAGCATGCATATTTGAGGGTGAGTGAGGGAAGGAGCTGAATAAACTAGTTGGAAAATCTTGTTAACTATGATGTGTCCTTGGAGTGAATATAAAAGCAACAGAATCCCTTTAAATAGCCTCTCTGACTCTCTCTCTCTCACATACACACACACACACACACACACACACATGCAAACCACTCCCACACAGGGTTTAAAGATTTAAGGGCAAAAAGAAGATTTTATAAACTGCTAAGAAAGCAGAAGCTGCACTGTAAAGGTGTCCTGAAAATTTTCTATGTGGTTTTGAAAAAGGCAAGTGCTTTGGAGAATATCTGTCCAAAACTGACACGACTCATCACTCCAGACACAATGCTCCCCCACTCCCCAAGTCGACCTTTTCTTTCTTTCAAGATCTACAAATTATGAAATTGTTTTTGAATAATCCCACCATAACAAAGTGAACAGAAGAAAAAATAGACTACTTCAGGGTATATGAAAGGTCCTTAATAAACATGGATTAAAAAATTATTAGAGCTAAGATTAATGGAATAAAAGAAAATGATGTAGGAAATTAGAACAAAGTGTGAAAAATGGAGAGGCAGAAAGAATTTCATAGAGTTTTAGTCTACAATGTATAGTTAGGAAGTGAGGGCACAGAAAAGCTTAACCCAGGAAAGACAGTTTTGTTTTGATAAAATAAGATCGAAGTTTACTCAGAAAGTAATTATGGAAAATAAAAAATCAATGATAACAAACACTTAGAAATGAAATTTCATTATTTCATTTCATTAGAAAACTATGAAACCTCAACTTAATTATATCGTTAAAAAACAATGCATAAAAGTTGATTACATTACAAATGAAGTTTGAAAGGTTAGAACTTGGTGTTCCTCACAAAATACACATAAACAAAACTATATGATAACATCGTATATAAATTATGGGATATAATCACGATTTAAAACACAATGGTTAAGTTACAAACAGTGACTACATTATGTCTTTGCCTACAAAAATATGCATGTATAAAGTCACAAGAGCAATTTTTCCTACATTGGAACATACACCGTGCTATTCACTAACAGAGCAGATACACAAAAAAAGGAAATTGATCAAACTTTACACAAGAGGAAGCTACCTGAACAAAAAGATAAATAATATGAGAGTCAAAGAGAAATATAAAATATATAAAACACAATGTAATAAACCAGCAAAATGACAGGAACTAGTTCGTATAATCAGTATAAGCCTTGACCATAAATGGATTAATCTTCACAATTAAAAGCTATAGATTGGCTGAATGGATAAAAACAAAATGAAAGAAAACAAAACACCAATATCCAACCATATACTGCCTATAGAAAACTTGCTTCATAGGTAAAGATATACATAGACTGAAAGTGAAGGATTGGAAAAATATATTATGCAAACAGACCAAAATTGAGCTCGACTAGCCATTCTCATATCAGATAAAGTATGCTTTAAATCAAAACCAGTGCGAAGAGACAAAGAGAAACATTACATATTGATTAGTGGAGATATTCAGCATGGAGTCCTAATAGTCATAAATACATATGCACCTAACACCAGATACATAAAGACCACCCAGATACATAAAGAAAGTATTATTAAAGAGCAAGAGATTCCACTACAATAATAGTGGGAACTTCAAGATGCCACCATCATCAATGGAGACATAACAGAGTTAGAAAATCAACAAAGATACTATAGAGCAAATGGACCTAATAGACATTTACAAACCATTTCATCCAACAACTACAGGATAAACATTCTTCTCATCAGCATATGGAACATACTCTAATATAGACCACATATCAGGCTGTAAGTCAAGTCTCAGGAAATTTAAAACCACTGAAATATCACATATCTTCTCTGACCACAAAGGAATGAAACTAGAAATCAACAAAAAAAGAAGAACAATAGAAAACTTACAAATACATACTTAGAAAATGAACAACGTGCTACTGAATGGTTTGAAATTCAAAAGAAATTAAAAGGATACAAAAATTTTTTAAAGAAATGAAAATAAAAACAGAACACATTATAATATGTGGAATATAGAAAAAGCAGTTTTAAGACAGAAGTTTATAGCAATAACTGCATTACATTAAAAATAGGAAGATCTAATTAACAATCTAATGATACAACTGAAGGACTTAAGAAAAGCAAGAGCAATTCAAACCCCCAAATTAGCATGAGGCAAGAAGTAATAAATACCTGAGCAGAAATAAATGAAATTGAAAATAAAAAACACAAAACAACAAAATGAAAAGCTGTTTTTTTTTTAAAAAAAATAAATGAAATAGACAACCTGTTACTCCTGTTATGCAGAATAACGGAAAGAAAGCAGAGAAACCTCAAATTCCTTAAATTAGAGACGCAAAAGAGATGTTACCACTAATACTAGAGAAATACAAAGGAGCCAAAAATATTTTTATGAACCACTATATGCTACCAAGCTGGAATATCTCAAAGAAATTGATAAATGTGGGGCCAGTGTTACATGTACAGCAGGTTAAGCTGCTGCTTCAATGCTGGCGTTCCCTATCAGAGGACTGGTCTGAGTCCTGGCTGCTCTGCTTTTGATCCAGCTGTCTACTAATGCACCTGGAATGGCAACAAAAATGGACCAAGTGCACAGGCCCCTTTCCCTCACACGGGAGACCCACATAGAGTCCTGGCTCCAGGCTCTGGCTTGGCCCAAGCCTGGTTTTGTGGCCATTTGAAGACTGAATTAGCAGATGGACAATCTCTCTCTCTCTCTTCTTCTCTCTCTTTCTGCCTCTTTCTGTATTATCATGTCTTACAAATAAACAAACAAACAAATAAATAAATCTTTGAAAACAATGAATATATTCCTGGTTACACACTACCTACGAGGATTAAATCAAGAAGGCAGAGAAAAAATAAATAGACCCATAACACATAGCAAAGATTGAAGCAGTAGTTAAAGTCCGACATCAAAACAAAGTCAAAGTCAAAAGACTTTACAGCCAAATTCCAGAAAATATTTAAAGAGGAACTATTTACAATAATCTTCAAGCTATTTGAAAATATTACAAAAGATGGAACTCTGCCAAGCTCTTTTTATGAGGCTGGCTTTACTCTGATACCAAAACCAAACAAAGACACAGTACAAAATGAAAACTGCAGACCAATATCCTTGATGAATAAATGAAAAAATTCTCAACAAAATATTAGCAAACCAGCTCCAACTCGACATAAAAAACATCATAAATCATGATCAAATTAAATTTATTCCTGAGACAAAAGGATAGCTCAACATTTACAAATCAATAAATGTCATAAATCATATCAACAAACTGAAGAAGAAAAAGCATATAATCATTTCAACGAATGCAAAGAAAGCAGCATTTTGTGAAAGTCAACATCATTTCATGAAAAATAAAACTCAACAAATTATGTATAGAAGGAACATACCTCAAAATGATAAAGGCTACCTGTGAAAACCAATGGCCAGTGTCCAATCTGATAAGGACAGGCTGAAAGCATTCCTCCTCAGATCTGGAACAAGACAAGGATGTCCACTTTAGCAACTCTTAATTTAATATGGTTTTTAAAGTATTAGTAAGAGCAACTAGGGAACAGAAAGAAATAAAGGCTATCAAAAGTGGAATGGAGGAAGTCAAAATAATAATGTTTGCAGTTAGCAAGATTTTGTGCATAGAAAAATCTAAATATTCCACCAAAAAGCTGTTAGAAGTGATCTAATTCACTAAAGTTGCAGGATACAAAATCAACATGTAAATTCAGTAGCATTTTTATACGCGAGTAATGATCTTGCTGAAACAGACATCAGGAGAGAAATCCCATTCACAACAGATACAAGATTTAAATATTTAGGAATAAATTTAACCAAATTAGTGAAAGATCTCTATAATGAAAACTATAAACATTGATGAATGAACTTATCAAGGTCACAATAAATGGAAATGAATCTGCTGCTCTTGGAATGGACGAATTAATACTGTTAAAATGTACATACTATCTTAAGCAATCTACAGATTCAATGCAGTCCCTACCAAAATCCCAATGACATGATTTACAGAATTGGAGAAAAAGTCCTAAAATTCATATGAAACTGCAAAAGACCCAGAATAGTGAAAGCAATCTTACGTTGGTGGGAATGTAAATCACTACAGACACTGTTGGAAACAGTATTGGAGATTTCTTAAAATACAAGAAATAGAGCTTGCGTCTGATTCAGTTATCCCACCATTGAATATGTATCCAAAAGACATGAAACCATTGTAACAAAGCAATATCTGCTCTACTGTTTTTAGTGCAGCACTGTTCACAACAGCCAAGATATGGAATCGAACAAGGTATCCATCATTGGATGAATGGATAAAAAATGTGGACTGTATGTGCAGTGGGATACTATTCAGTCATTACAAATTATTCAATCTGCAGCCAAATGGATAGATACAGGGGATATCATAGTAAGTGAATTGAGCAACACACAGAAAGACAAATAGTGGATGTTCTGCCACATAACTGGTAACTAAAGAAAAAACTCAGTCTGAACACAGAATGGTGATTGCTACTGACTAGGCTGGGAGAGGGTGAAAGGATAAAAGGCATTTGCATAAAAATCAGTGAAAAATGGAAACTGGGTGTGCGCTAGATAAAAAATCTTTGTACATCTTCACAAATTTTGTCTTGTAAATTTAAAACTAATCTGAAGTAAAAAGTTTATTTAACAAGGGTCAAAGTAGAACAAGGTAATCATACCAATAAACAACAAATAAATGATACAGATGCAGTAGAGAGATAGATGCATACATAGGCACATTTCTATTTTAACAGATGTAAAGGCAACCTTGAAATACAAATGCAGTATATTCAGGGTTATAAGAGGTTATGAAAGATTAATTAGTGAAACATTAGAGCTTAAATATAGCTTTGAAAAAATATATTTAAAAGAAGATCAAAATAAGCACCATGAATTTGGATCTGTACTAAAAAGTTCAGAAGCGGAACAAAGAGCCAAAAGAGGAGGGAAGCCATCTGCTACTTCTGATATTCCTCGCCTCCCTACCTGGCATGGGCAGATTCAGTTGAGAATACTTTTCTCTTTTTTTACTTTGTCCCTAAGGGAAATTCAGAGCTCCCTAGAAACTTCCAGTAACATGCAGAGCAGGCCTGTAAAGTTTTCCCATTTTTCTTCATTTTGCTTTCTTCTTATCCATTATTATATATAAAGTCATTGGGTACAAATTAAAATTCTACATTTCAGAGAAACACGAGACTGGATTTTTTAGGAGTACAGTCATGGAGGCAGAGGTTTAGCTCTCTATGTGGAAAATACCAGGCATCTATGTCACTTGTGTCCTGAACACATGGAAAAAAAATACTCAAGGACGCTCTCTTGGGGTTATTGTTCCTGGAAAATCAGGCAAACATAGCTATCCAACATGCTTAACACATAGCATAAGCTACAAAGATTTGAGCTTGATCAATGTTTATTTCTGCAAAAGTGTTAGGAATACATTTTTCCATCTTTATGTGTGATTTGCCATCTTTAGGAGAAAATAATGATAGAGTTAGGTTCTAGTTCTTACATTTTATTTAAGATGTCTTTAACATATCACGTTATATTCTGATCAATATAATTTCTGATATTCCTTGAGGTAGTTGGCTAATATGAATTGTCATTTATTAATTTCACTTTATATTCATAGCTAAATTATTAGAAATATCATTTTAACATTGAGATTAATAAAAATGAGATTAATCTCATATTTTATGAGATTCTGGAAGCTTGGCAGACCCTATTCGTATCTGTCTAAGTGTTTAAATGAATGTTGTAACATACCTCACTTTTATGTGCATTATTTGACCAAGAATTAAGATACTATATAATCACTGAAAAAACTTTGAAAGTAATCAACACTATAAAGCAAAATCAACCATTAGCCCAATATCAAAAGATAAAACTTGCAAATGGAAGGACTGCTAGCTATGATAAAAAGAGATTATAGATAAGACATAAATAACAATTAAATTACATCACAGATAAGTACATTTTTATATATTGCTTTTAAAAATTAAGACCATAACATATCTATTTTAAATGTTATTAAGTATTCTAGTCCACCGTGTAGCAATCCCATTAATTATTTACCTAGTTCTTTATTGTTTGGCATTGCTGTATTTTGTAATTATTTATTATAAATGATAGCTTTTATCTCCTGGTGGAATTATTGAGTCAAATGCTGTGATTATTTGCATTTCTTAATAATTAAACAATAACCTCATTCAGCGGGAAGAAAACAAGCTTCAGAGCTGTTCTAGCTCAGACGTAAAACTTGGAAGGTTTCTGCCTCCACTGGAAAAAAAAACAATTTTTAAATTAAGTTCTTGCAATTTTGATGCAGAAGTCTGTTAAAAATGTAATTAAATGATTAACTTAAATATAGTTATTTTAAGCTTATTCAATGTGAAAGATCTAGTTGAGAACCTGATATATAATATAGTCCAAATGATAAATATTTTTATTGTGTGATTACTCTATAACTGACACATTTGTTGTAAACCTTTCTTTTTTATTACAATTTACTTTTGTATGTGATAGTTTAGCATCAGGCAGATTATGCTATGTAGTAAAATCTATTTTTTGATATTTCTATTTTCTTTTAAATTTAGGAAGTTGCTTCTCAAATTGAAATCAGGAAACATATTACCTATATAATTTTTCAATTGTATGCTTTTTATTTTTTAAATAGTGAAATTACTATAAGTCAAGATGAATTAAAGAACCTATATAACTGAGCAAATTCAACGTTAAAGAAGAAATTTAGCACTTGACAAATGCTGATTAGGTCCTGCATATTCATTTAGGGCTCCTGATGACAACCTTGATCTTCATATATATTTTAAAAAGCAGATATCTGTTAGCATAGAAGCAAGATATTGAGAATTTTTTAGAGAGAGAAGTAGACATTAAAGTGGGATACCAATGGCCCTTCTTTTTACTATGTGTTGAACACTGAGTCTCAGTGCATCTCTCCCAATTTAGTGGTTGATAAGCGGAATCTAAACAAAACATGGAGCTTACTGGGATCTTTAAAAAGGAAAAAAATATTCAAGAGAAAGTGGACATATAATCTACAGAAGTAGAGGAGTGTCTTTTTCTAAAATTGACTAATCTACAGAAAATGAAAATGTTATTGGAAGCAAGGGGAATTGGAGCAAAACAAGAACTCAGTCTTCAGTAACTTCAGAAATGAATGATAAGCTGGCTGGAATCAGTAAAATAAGAGAAGAAAGGATCCTTAAAACTTTACAACTAATTTAAAATGCATTTTGAGGGAGAGGAGACTTCCTATACCTGAAAATTTACTCAGTAATGTCGAAGATCCGTTTAAGAAACTTATAAACATTAATACTTTGTCCAGGCAATAGCTCCAGGTTCTAATTTAAAATATACCATCCTACAAGTAAAACAAGAACATAATTTTATTGTTTAGAGAAGAAAAGATGAACTATGTAAGAAAATATTTTCAAAGTGAAGGAATGTTGAATATAGAAAAAGCTGGTAAGGTATAGAGACGTGGAAATAATTTTACCTTAGAAGTAATAAAAATCAGGCCAGTGTAACATGTCTTGTCTTCAAATACAAATCTGAGGAGTCAATAAAATTTTGAGTAAGAATTTCATTCCAGGATGGTAAGGCCCAAGAAACCTTCTCTCCCCACATGTATCTAATACCTGCATAATTACGTAAGAAACAGAAATTGTACCACTTCTTTATTTTGTGAATAATCTCTAGTATTCTTCCCAAATGAAATACATTACTAATGTTTGATGTTCACATAAGTTGACAACAAGTTTACAATCAACTGAAAGGTTGATCAAGAATTAAAAAAAAAATTGGGTCTGACATGGGGAAGTGAGTAAAGCTGCTGCCTGTGGAGCCGACGTCCCACATGGGTGCTGGTTTGAGTCCAGCTTGCTCCACTTCCGATTCAGTACCCTGGCCTCAGAAGGGCAGTGGAGGCTGGTTCAGTTCCCTGGCCTCAGGAGGGCAGTGGAGGCTGGCTCAGGTGCTTGGGCCCCTGCTACCTACGTGAGAGACTTGCAAGAAACTCCTGGCTCCTGGCTTCCATCCAGGCTGTTGTGGCCATCTGGGGAGTGAACTGGTGAATGGAAGATCTCTCTCTCTCTCTCTCTCTCTCTCTCTCTCTCTCTCTTTCTCCCTCCCTCTCTCTCATTAGTGTCTCTCTCTTTCTCTCTGTAACTCTGACTTTCAAATAAAATAAATCTTCAAGAAGTAAAAAAAAATAAAATAAAATAAAAACAAGTTAAGTCTGGGGTGGGTGTTTAGGCTACTGACTGACATGTCCATCTTTTACTTGGGGGTGCTTCTATTTGAGTCCCAGCTCCAGCTCTTGACTTCAGCTTCTACCTGTGTGAACCCTGAGAGCAGCTGTGATGCCTCAAGTTGTTGGAGTTTCTGCCACTCACCTGGGTTCCTAAAGTGCATTCTCGGGTCTCTGCTTTGGTCTGGTCCAGCCCCAGCCATTGCCTGAATTTGGGAAATCAACCAATAGATGGAAGCTCTTTCACTCTATTTGCATCTCTCTGCCTCCAAAAAGGTCATATCATTAAATACCCAACAAGAAACACAGAAACCAATAAACTCTATTGAGTGAAATATAAATGGAGGCTAAAATTGTGGTCATAAACTTACACAAACTCAAAACTCATATTCTAAAGGATATTTTCATGTGTTAATGCATAACACATATACAGAATAAGTTTCTTTTTTTAAATTAATTTATTTGACAGGTAGAGTTACAGACAGTGAGAGAGAGAGACAGAGAGAAAGGTCTTCTTTCCATTGGTTCACCCCCCAAATGGCAGCTACGGCCGGTGCTGCACCAATCCGAAGCCAGGAGCCAGGAGCTTCTTCCTGGTCTCCCCATGTGGGTGCAGGGGCCCAAGCACTTGGGCCATCCTCCACTGCCCTCCTGGGCCACAGCAGAGACTGAAAGAGGAGCAACCAGGACTAGAAGCTGGCGTTCATATGGGATGCCAGCGCCGCAGGTGGAGGATTAACCAAGTGAGCTATGGCACTGGCTCCAAAATAAGTTTCAAGGAGAATGCATGTGTTATATTGAGGGATACTAGGGAATATATGTTTTATGATTTTCTGTGTTTTAAGTCTCTGACAATGAAGATGTATTATGTTTCCAGTTAATAATATGTATGAATATTAAACAACAAGAGAAAGGATTTTCAACAAACTTTGGTAAATTGGCTATATGGCAAATTAACATATTTATTAAATCATAATATCTAGTTAGATTATAATTTTATGCCATATCAAATTAAATGCATAAAAGACCATAACTTTAATAAAATTTTGAGATGTAAGCTGAGGAAAAAAGAGGAAAGCAGTTAGAGATATATATTTGAACCCACTAAAACTTAAAAAATACTTATAAAATACTATATGAATACTCAAAATGGAAATCACAACTTGAGGAAAGTATTTATGACAAGTAAATAAATACATAATATCCTCACATAGTAAAAGTACTTCAAAACCAGGGATAAAAAATTGTATCACCATAAATATCTAGTCAAAAATTACATTTTTATAATTCAAGAATTGCCATCAACTGAAGATCGAATAAAGAAATTATGGGATATGCAGTTGAAATCCACACATAAATATATTCAATTTTCCTGCTCAACAGAATGGAATTGGCAATCAGACGTTTTTATTATATACGTTTGATGGAGTGTAATTATATTTAAATACTCAGTACTACCACCACTGTTGCAAGGACTTTTTGGAAAGAATTTGACAACATGCAAAAGGGCTTCAAAGAATTCATGGAAAATGTGCATTATCTATATTAAGTCCCCTTGCATATGAAAGACCATGTAAGTATCAATATTCTCTGACACAATTATTTCAGTTTTACAAATATGTCCTAAACGTGGATTTGAAAAAGTGGGTTTCATTCATTTGAACACAAGCTTAATATTTATATTAAAGAAGTACATGACACAAAATAAGCAAAAGTTTATCATGAACTATGTACTTAATTATCTAAGTTGCTTTTGTTTAGGAAGAATACAACATAATAATCAAAACTAAGTTTATTGACTTATGAAAGCATAAAAATAAAAATAATAATAGTAGTTATCTATTATTTTCAGTATTAGAACTTTAAATTGATATCAAGCACCACAGAAATTTTTCTGAAAGAATATTTATCAAAATAGCAATGAAGACTTTTTGCTAAAGAGAAGGCTAAAATTTTTTCTTAATTTCTGCAGTACACTACTTTGTACTCACTGTTTCTGTACATCAATGCACACATGTCAACACACACACACACACAGAGAAAGTGTGCATGTTTTCCTATAAAAAGGAAACATAAAATACTTGAAGTTTTTTTCTGCATGAAGTGCTAGGAATATATGAAATTCACTAAATTAGGTGAGTTGTGTTTAGTTTTGTTCGCTTTGTGTAAATCACTAAAATTTTATCTGAGTTTTAGTTTCTTTGCCTCTACACTAAGGATGACCTTATGTCATAGGAGTAGCATGATGATTAAATAAAATAGTGCCTTGAAGTTACCTTTTCTGTTCAGAAGTGGTTATAGGTGGTGTTTAGAACACAACATTTTAATGCCATGTCTGTTGTTGTGTGTTTACATGTATTTGCACACATGTAAGCACAGATATATTTATAATCAAAGAAACCGTACATTCTCCTCCATTGCTTGCCTTCATTTAAATATATTAATACTTAAAATTTCATTTTTCAATTATGAAATTTAGTTATAGAGGTAGGATTCTCCAAGGCTGGAAATGCTCTACAAGTTTTGACAATCATCCAATGGAGTATAATGTGCATTTTATAAATTATTTTCTTATTTAAAATTTTTGATTACCATGTAATACTCTACATTTCATGGAGTAGAGTGCAACCATTTCAACAGCTCTCATAATCCAATCAAACAAAGTCAACTGAACTATTGCTTCTAGTTGCTTTGTGTTTGGAGCTTACCAGCTCCTCTCTTCCAGTTGTTTACCAGTTTATGACACAGTGCTGTGAGTTGGATTCATCTACCCCCCCCCCCCCGGTATGGTGAAACATTAGAACTTGTTAAAAATGCCTGTCCCACTGCTTTGGTACCCATTACCCAATCTCCTCTGTGTCCCTCCCCGACTGCTCATTCTCCAAGCAATCACTCTTCTAAGTTCAGATCTAGTACTGAACAATACAACTCTTCATAGGACAGGAAACATGTAGTCATTCGTCTTTTGGTTGATTGTTTTCTTTGCTGTCCAGAAGCTTCTGAGGTTGAGATCTCATTTGTCAGTTTTTGCTTTGCTTCCTTTGTTTGGGGTGCTATCCCAGACATTGTTGCCTATGCCCACATCTTGATGTGCGCCCCCTATGTTTTCTTCTACTAGTTTCATAGTTTCAGGTTTCATATTTAAATCTTTTACCAATTTTGTATTGATTATTTTTTAAAATAGGGTGAGACCTGGGGCAGGGGTGAGGAGTGGAGTAGAGCTTTAATCGTTTGTATGGTTGGATAACTAGTTTGTCCAACACCAAGTCTTGACAAGGCTGTCCTTTCTCCCACATGTGTTTTGGGTAACTTTGTCTACAAAATATTTTTGGTATTTGAGCATCCAGTAGGAAGCTGCTGTTGCTCTTTCCCAAGGAGCTTACAGACTGATGCTAACAGCTCTGCTTCTGCCCCAGAAATCTGCATTTTCAGAAATACTAAGTCCACATTATCATCCTTTGCATTTTACAAATTCCAAGAAATGAATTGGTTTTCAAGTTCGTTGTATTGCTAGATATCTGGCTAAATACACAGGCAAAACATGCATTCATATGCCTCTAGCCTTAGCATTCTTTGATTGTCCCAGAAAATATTTTTTTTCCAGTTGATGTTTAATGTCTTCAGTTAATGAAGGTGTTAGAAGACTGAGTTTCTAGTAACTAGGTGGGTGTTAACTTTATTGTCTCCTTAGGTTTAGATTATGTGAACTCATTTCAGAATATAGAATTCAATATGATTACAATAGAATCACATGGTTAATGGTGAGGAAAACCTCCTCTAAAATTAATATTTTAAGGCGAATTGCAGTCAAAATAGAATATGTGAGGAGGTGTTGTTTTAAGAATGCCCTGAGGGAGATTCATGCATTTCAGAGAAATTTACACTGAGAGTCAACAAATAATCCCTAATGAATCTCCAGAGAAGGCCATCTCTATTGCCAGAAACCGTGTTTCCAGTGGCTTATATGTCTAGTTTCTTGTTTTACCTCTTTTGCATCTGGGTAGATAGTCTGTTATAAAATGAAAAATAAGCCTTTATTTACCATCTTCCTTTTTCTCCTTCAATGACTCACTGTAATAGCCTTTTCTTCTACCTTGAGCACCATAAGTCTAACAAGGCTCCTCTTTCCATATGTTTGCTACTTGTGAGAACTAAGCACATGCATATCCTTTTCTAATTCCTATTTAACATTAAATTCCTGGTAGGCATTTCAGTTTATCTTCTTCCTCAGAAGAATGAATGAATAAATTGATATGTAAATTACAAACCAGTAAGCTTTTCGTGGCTCTGTCTCATTGTACCTTGTTGTTTTAGTGCAAGGGAGCACAGGGATTTGTATAGGGACAAACGATGCAGTAATTTACTGAAATTTGGAACATTTTAATATTTTTTCTACACTAATCAGTGATCATATGATTGATTATTGTTTAGACCACATAGTATTTTAGTACACAATTTTAACTTATAAAACTTTAAATGAAGATGGGGTGGTGTTGTGGAATATTAAGCTGCCACCTGCAATGCTGGCATTCCATATGCTTCCAGTTTGTGTCCCAGTTGCTCTACTTCTGATCCAGCTCCCTGCTAATTCACCTGGAAAAGCAGCAGAAAATGGTCCAAGTCCTTGGGCCCCTGCACCCACGTGGGAGACCTGGATGAAGCTCCTGGCTCCTGACTTCAGCTCTGCCCAGCCATGGCTGTTGCAGCTATTTGGGGAATGAACCAGGGGATGGAAGACCTTTCTCTCTCTCTCTCTCTCTCTCTCTCTCTCTCCCTCTCTCTCTCTCTCTCCCTCTCTCTCTCTTTCTCCCTCTCCATTGTCTTATTATGTGAAGTAAAAGGAAGGCAATACTTTCCTCCCAATCACATATTATTGATTCTGCTACATATTTATTTTTGAATTAAAAGATTATTTCTCTACCATTCTTCTTCTGTGGCATGACAAATTCCAAGTTTTTCTGAAGAAGGAATACTCATTTTGGAAATACAGGAACAAAACATATATGTTTTCTTTTGTTTTGGAGCCCAGGTCATAGAATTCCATCAACCATCCATGTGATTCACAGCCTAGTGACATCTTGGTCTGTACAGGGCTCTTTCTGGTTAGATTGGCTTAAATACTCTTGAGTAACATAATTAGCACCTCTAATGCACTATGCAATTCCAGAATTTGAGTGTTTCAAAAAATCTGCGCGCCCACATCCTGTGCTTGTCCTTGTGGCCAGAAGTAAATTATATCCAGAAGTTGATTCCTATCGTTCCTGTGTTTTTCTTGAATAATTTCCTCCCTCCACACAAATGAGTGGTTAATAAATATGTCTATCATTTTGCTTATTTTTAACTAATCAGAAGGGGGACAGTTTCATATTAATATTTTTATGGAGAAATTATTTTATCTGATAACTAACTCTAATTTGAAAAAAGGAAATAGAAGTCCGAGGGGATAATAAAAGCCCACTCAACAGTTATTTGTGGAACAGGTTCTATTTTCCAGGTCTTTGGAATACAAACAAGGTATCATTCCTTTTTGAGGAGTCTGATTTGTGAGAATTGGATATTTACAAATTTTTCCATAAAAATGTGCAAAGTGGTATAAATAGAATGTTTCTAAGACCATATTGGTTAACCAAAGACATGGCATATTTGTGAACTCTTTAAGATGTTCGGGAAATTGTTATAGCAAGAGATACACTTCTGCTCCAGGGAGACATCTGTTTACTGCCCTTGAGGTGGAGGGTCACAGAGGTCGAGATACCAAGAAATTCGGAAGGATCAAATTAAAGCAGAAGTAGTTAAGGCAGATGGGTTGGTGGTTTGATGAGAGGAATTAAGGGAACTGTAGAAGCTATCGTCAATACTATCCTGTAGATATCATGGATTCTATAGCATTGGCAACTATGGAAAAGACAAATGAAAAATAAGTCAATGCCAGGATGAGACGGTTGCTGTTAGGTGCTCTTATGGGTAGGAAGGGACGGGACAGGAAGTAGAAAAAAACTTTTATTTCTATATTTAACAATATTTATTTTACCTAATTACAAAACAATATATTTTCATTGTAGAATATTTTTAATGGGTGGACAGCAGAACATTTTGGCACTACTTACACAATTTCCATGCTCACATACCTCCTGGCCTGGGGCTATATGTATACTTGTAAGAGTAAGAGGGACTTCAACATGTTCATGAAAATGGAATTAAAAGGTAAATTTATTTTGGTATAAAATTTTTTGATAGATGCATATGAAGAATCTTCAAAAACTTCATGGAAAATGAGTTTTATAACACGCTGATTTCAGATTTTTTGACAGAATAACCTTACTTTAAATTGTAAAGTTATTTATTTATTTTTTTCATTTTATTAGAGAGATAGAGAGGAATTCTGTCTGCTGATTCATTCCTCAAATGCCCACAACAACCAAAGTTGCTGGATCAGGTTGAAGTGGGGAAACCAGAACACTTCTGGGCCTCCCATTTGGGTGACTCTGTTATGGGAATTCAGTCAGCTCCTTGTCTCATGATGATGAAGAATTACAATGCAGACAATAAGCTATAAGTGAGCAAAACAAGTAAAAGTAGATTCTGTTGCTTACCATTAGGGGTTCCCAAGAAAGGGGTCCATCCAGGTGTAAGTATTGAGAGCTCATACTGGGAGTGCATATCAATTGGTCCATTCTCATACATAGCTTTGACATCAGGGGTCTACTTTGTTTTTTCCTGTGTCCTTTGTGCTGAGGTCATGGTTCCTGACCAGTTAACAAATATTAGCATGTTGACCAGCTGGGAGATCTGACAGTTCAGAAATACTGTTGTCCCGACCAATTAAAGTAGGTTATGCCTACTTGATCAGTTGCTAAGCACTTCAGACCGGCTGCACTGTGGTGTGTTATTGTGTGATGCCAGAGCCTAGTTTCTCATATGGTTACCTATGAGTGAAGGATCCACTGTGTTCTCTATCAATCTTCTCATTTACTTGGGGCAATGTCTTTTGTCTAATCAACTGCTGTCAGGTTTCATACCACCACCTGCTGCTTTCAGAGGGACGTATTAGCTGGAAGCTGGAGCAAAAGCTGAGATGAGACTCAGAACCAATTACTACAAAATGGATATTGGCACCCAAAGAGACATCTTAACCATTGCACTAAATGCTAATCCCTAAACTTACCTTTTTAATTCCTTTTCCAGAAACTTGTGTGTGTGTGTGTATGTGTGTGTGTGTATGTTTGTGTGTGTTTCCCCCAAATTCTCATTGGTGGAAGTGTTCAGGTTGCTCACTACTGCATAACTTGTGATGGGAGAGGGTAGGGTGGCACTCGAGCATCTGTAACTTGAATTAATAAGTAGGACATGCTGACAATGAAAAAGTTCAAGCAGCAAATAAAGGCAGTGCTTTTTCGCTTCACAAGCCTCACCTTGCAACCTGGTACTTATTCCTTTCACAGAACCGGCCAGATGTGAGATGTGACTGAGTTGTCGAAGCCATGACTTTTGCTCACGGGGAGTCACTCTACTCCGAAATCTCATTACTGCAGTTTTCCTGCCATTTGATGTTAGGAGCAGCGTGGATGTAATTTGCCTGGAAGCATCAATGACTTACTAGAGTGGGCCCTGGCCTCTCACTCACACTCCCTTTTATAACCCAAACAGTTCACATGCAAGAATCTGTCTTGTTCTGAGCCCCACATCAGTTGTCTACTGTCTGGTTCTCATAAAATTATCCTGACATTCTCAAAGCAAATGTCCTTTGAGTTTTGACTGTAAGGTCAGGTGACCCACCAGATGTGGTATTCTGGTGTGGTTTGAAGGAAGCAGACAATGTTTACATTAACCTTTTTGGGCCCTTTCCCACGTGGGGTTAGCAGCATGGTGGTTCAATAAAGATGCTTAGTCATCCAGAATCTTGTAAGCACTTGACACCATGTCAAGCCATCTACTCAGTCCCCGAGGAGATGGCAGAGAAGCAGCCGGATAAGGAAAGCCCAGTGCTATTTCATAATCTGTGATTTCTTTTTCCCTTTTGGTGTAGGCTTTCACCAAACCTCATTATGAAGTGACTCACCACTAATGGGAGAGGGAGGAAGATTTCCCCTGGAAATACAGATGTCTGGACTGCAAATGGATTCCTGAACGATCTTTTTATTTCTTGCATTATGATCTTGTCAACAGAGCATTGTAGACAGGGCCTACTAGTAAGCAACGTCCCTTCAAATTGCTTAACAGTTCACTAAGGACATTTTATATTAACAGGAGGACTCCACTTTTCACCTGCTTTATGTTTTACTCTAAGTGCTAAACTCTCAAAATTTGGCAATCCTGTTAGCTTATTCCACTAGAGGATAAATTTATAGAAATGACTACATTTAAGCCTAATTTGTATTACTTTTTCCAAGAAATGAAAACCAAATCTAAACATCTGTCTTTTTTTGGTTAGGTGCCTGATTAAAATAGTGTGTAGTTTCTTAAAACTTGGTACCTTTTTTTCCTAATTTATGAAAAAAGAACATAGCAACTCTTAGATTTAAATGTTTCAACAGCTTCAAGGCAACACAAATATCACTTTATAAACGTGAAATTTGTCATAATGCTCAAGTAACGGAAAAAAATTTGTGATGGTTTTCCTTTGTAAGCCCTCGTGACAGCTAAAAAATACTAATTCTTATTAATAAGTGATTTAATGTGTCCCCGCATGCGTCCAGGACTGCAACTATTATGTCAATAAATACAGCTAATCAGTTTACAGTGCTGTAGGCAGGGACTAGTGGTGCATACAAATGCAAAGATAAGAAGCAGAGGAGCCTTTATCTCCTCTACAGTGGGTTTTTCCCAGTGGTGACAGACTTTGAGGCATCCCCATGTGGATTTGCTCACATTTGTACCTGTCCAAAGTGTCTGTTCTCCGTTTACTCTTATCAGTGCACTATCCCAGAGTCATTTTTATTCCACTCTAATCTCCCCAGTGTATCTGGCCGCCCCTGCAGTGTTTGACTCTGATTGGGGTGTGTACTCTACCATTCTTGACAGGAAGACTGAGGATGTGGGGATGGAGTCTGGGTAGGGGAGGGGAAGGCTTTGCAGTAGACACTCTGTGTCCTGTCCTTGATGGGAAACCAAATATCATAAGTTACTAGGAGTAAAAGAATTATTTCTCAAGCTAGTACTTAGGCAGTTAGAGTCGTGTGTGTGGAGGGGGTGTGGTATGTAGGGGTTTCTGCAATCAATAGCATGTTATGTGCTGATTCCACCATGAGGTCATCTCAGAAGAAATATTGGCAGTAAACGTGAATGAGAAGACAGAAAAGGAAAAGCTCTATATAACTCCAGAAAGTCTAGAGTCTTCTTTGGGGACCACAATAAAGATGGCAGTATTTAAAATGGGCATCCTGCTTTATGATCCTTTTTAATGTGCTGGTCCAACACCCCATGTAAGGAAAATGCTATACTTGCATCTATTTTTATTCATATTGAAGCTAGGTAATAGAGGATTTTATTTGTCTTGATTTATTTCTCTTTTCTCCTGCAATCTACCTTCTCATCCCTGGAAGGAAGTCTTTTTGATGATAGAGGCAAGATATGAAGGCATCAGTGACAAAATAGGTATCATAGGCTGAGAGATAACATCAAGGATGTTACAATATCCCTTGTAAGTATTCTCCAGTGAAGGAATCAGTAGTATTTCAAATATCCTCCAGCAGAAGATCCAAGGCCAGACATGACTTCAGGACAATGCCATGAGTTGGTGCTGGTCAGAAGCCCGCCAGTACTTGTAGATTGAGAGAGGGAACTGCAGAGAAGGAACTGGGCAGTGGCCATGAGTTCAGAATGAGACTTCTTTTGCAGAAGAAGTGAAGAAATGAGTGAGGAACTATTTTTCAACATTCTCTGGTCTTTTCATGAATTGGCAACTCTCTAACAATAAAATTATTTTATTTCTAAACTTTTGCATCTTCTTGACAGTAAGTTAAGTGCTGTAGAAAGAACTGAAGCAACTTAACTATGGTCCCGCTGCTGTAGCCAAATTCTAATCTGAATTGAAGTCAGCCTAACTCCAAGATCTATGCCCAAGGGACAACTTGTGTCTCTACTGATACTTGGGGTTGCAGAGAGTAGATAGTGATTGAAAAAATAGTTAAGCAATACCACTGAAAATAAGAATGCCTCATGCATACCGAAGAAATATCTTTACCTTTTTTCAGTTCCTAAAATCTGTGGTGATTTATTCAACCAGGAAATCCCAAATTATATCCGTCAATAACACCTAAATGAGAGAATGTCATGGCAGAAGAAGTAACTTGTTGATAAATTTGCATTTCCTATAAATAACAGGATTCTGGAAAATCTCAGTGTCTTCCATCTGTAATGCAAGTATAAATGGATAGTAAATTAGTGTAAGAATACATTGGAGATGTAAATACAGAGGGAACATAATTGCAATCATTGACTGAGAAGCAGAATCTCATGAGTCCTCCTATACAGCATGTTCAGGTATTTGTGGCCAAACATACAACTTTGTCTACTTAAGATGGATTTGAAAATCAACATACCTGTGTAAGGGGAATTACATTTGCTTTAGCAGTGATTGTTGGAAATACTCATCTTTTATAGATTTATCCTGAGAGCGTGTTGTAAATTTCCCCATTGCTCATTTTCTACTATATGCTTTTACCCTTTCACAAAAATCAAACCCTTTATTACACTGCAACTTCTATTCCCACTACTGGGTTCACCAACACTGAGTAACAAGTGTAGCTATTTTATGAAATTAACCTGAGAAAATAGACTGAGGATGCGATCCTCACTTCGTATAAATGGTGAGGAAACTTCCACCATTTTATATTATGCCATGTCGTAATCTCTTGCCCATGCCATGGTCAGAGTAGGTGCTCCAAAAATGTTGCATAAATAACTTATGGCAAGAGAACCAGATGTCTCAGGTTTCTAGGGTAAATCCAGGTAGTGTGGGATAGCCGATTTTGTGGCTAGTGGTCTGGAATACTTGTTCCCATAAATTTCAGTGCAGTTCTACTAAAGTCATTTAAACAAGATTAAGTCACCATCCACTTCTTTGAGTGTACGTGAATGAATGCTTCAACTTTGAGACAAAATGTTCTTATATATTTAAATGTAGATCTCTGCACATATATGGCCTAGGAGACCTTCATTTTCAGGATGCTAACAAGACCTCTGGGAGAGTTCTGTGCTGTATTCTTCAAGCAGAACTGGTGAAAATGAAGATTGCTCAGGAGCTGAATTAAGAAGTGGGCAGAAATACCTCTCCTACTTCCTGAAATAGCAAGAGAAAGAGCTGTGCTCCTGCATGGGCAGGAGGGGAAAAGCAGTCATTAATCTGAAGGCAGGGATGTGACTTTCAAAAGACCTAGGTGAAGTATGCTCCTTCTTCTAAAGGATAAAAAGGGAGAAACTTGGAGAGACTTCAAGAGTTTGCATGACACTTAACAGTGCTTCGCTGACCCTACAATACATTTTCTTGATTTCTCTTGCGTTTGTTTGTATTGCTTTAGAATATTGAAGGCCACAAAGCACTCCATTCGGGGTATAAAGGGAGTGCATGAGAGGTGATTTCTTGCTGGGTTTAGCTGTGCTGTTCTGGCAAGCAAATAATATAATTAGAAATGTCCATACATACCTTAATTCATTTAAAAGGAGTCCGTGTTTTTTTATGTTTTTTTTATGTTGTTTTTAATGTATATATTTTTGAAAGGCAGAGTTACAGAGAAAGAGGGAGAGACAGCGATCTTCTATCCTTTGATTAACTCCCCAAATGGCCACAATCACCACAGCTGGGCCAGGCTGAAGCCAGGAGCCTGAAGCTCCATCCAGCTCTCCTACAAGGGTGATAGGGGCCCAATCACTTGGACCACTTTCTGCTGCTTTCCCAGGTACATTAGCAGGAAGCTGGATTGGAAGTGGAGCCGCTGGGACTCTATAATCAGAGCTCATAAGACATGCTTACATTGCAGACTGCGGCTTAACCCACTGCTCCACAGTACTGTGCCCGCTCCCCTAAAGCGAGGGATTTGACAGCTATTTTCTTGCAAATGCAGAATACACCCAATGTATGTGCAACATACACCCAACTCACAAATGTATTCCTCTGTTCCGCAGTTGTCTCATTATTAACATTTGCAGACATTATTTATATTAACAAGAATCCAATTAGGTCTGTTGCTGTGAGTGACCTTGTTTATCGTTTTAGCTTAGGTATTTAAAGCACACCCAGATTCTCTAAGTATGCGAACATTACAACATCCAGGGCACCAGCTGGGGAGTATATACTGTTAGGCAAGATAGAAGTAAAATGACTGTTTTCAAATAGGACCAACCGAATGAGATTCAAAGATCGCTTTAAAGCTAAAGAATGAACTGTGTGACTAGGAATACAGTCAATTATCTCTTCAAAAACTCATTAGAGCTTTATAATTTTTCACAATTTAAACAGCTCTCAGGTAATGTCACTTTTATTGCCACATACGAGTATTAGCATTCTTTATGCAGCATATAAAAATTAGAGATTTGGAGCAACACATTATCATTACTCACGCATCCTTCATTTTTTGCTTTTTTTGTTTAGATAATTCTAAAGTAATTGTCTGTTATCTAGTTACTTTAAATACATTATCTCATGGAATTCTCTAGGTAGTGAACTCTAGGATGAATGACAAGCTGTCTTCCAATGTAGAATGTAAGCCCCTTGATGACAGGGATCAGTTCTTAATCTACCATAATGCCTTAAAGAATTGATTGCCCACATGTTTTTATTGGGTTGAATATTTATTTGTTTTGTCTAAATCAGAAAACCAACAAACACAATGATTCTGAAGGTCATTTGCAAAACATACATTGGAATTAACATATCACAGTAATAATATGTGGTTTAGCAATATTTCCATCACCAATTTCATGTCTGGAATTTTGCTAATCTTCTAAAATACATATTCAAATTACCAATTGATTGACATCCAAATTGAGACAAAGTACCTCGTACTGAATGCAAAGGGGAATATTTAGGTTCAACAATGTTGCTCTTGTTTAAGCAACAGTGCTTGATTAGCTGGTAAAAATATTAGTTATGCCAGATTAAAAGAATTGAGGCTGTTTTGCTAATTAAGAGCTTTAATTAGTAAGATTTATTCAGCTGTAGCGTATAGATGTCTCAGTTTCAAGGAGGTAGACTCCTGCTTAATAACAAATATCTTTATATCTGTTTTATACATCCTTAATTCTGCATTTAATGTGACCTCCAAGGCTTTGGGTGTCTTTAATGCCTTACAAATAATTGTCTAATAATACTGATAACACAGCAAAGGAGAGGAAATACTCCAGAGAGGGAAAACTAAATTCTCTAGAGCCTTGATGTCCGTCTTATTTTTCTCTTCCTACGGAGTTGTAAGTTTTCGTCTTTATAAAGCTGAACACAATTTCATTTTCCGAACATTCATTTTGAGAATTCCTCTTTGTCCTCCATACTGACCAGCCTGGCAGGATCCCTTTCACGCCACATTCCCATTTCTCTTGGAACTCAGTTGGAGTCTCCACATGGGTGGCGGGAACCAAACTCCTTGGACCATCACCGGTTGCCTTCCAGGGTGTGCTTTAGTCCGAAGCGTGGACATGGAGGCAGGACTCGAACTTGGACACTGATATAGGATGTGGTTCCCAAGAGGCATCTTCACTGCCGCACCAAACGCCTGCCCCATAAATTACAAGGTTTATGAAGGACTTTGGAAGTCAAAATCATTTTCCCTTATGGCCACACTCCATCTACTTAGAAGATGAAACTTCCCTTAGGCTACTGCGGTAGGAAGATATAAACAGATAATATCAACACTTGTTTCTGAGATTTCTACTTGACAGTGCAGCAAGTCACAAACCTTTGAAAATACATTTAGGAAGAGTTGTTTTGTGTGTGTATGTTTGTGCATCTTTCTCTTCCCAAAGAGACCTTTTATTTAATGAGTGCAAATTTCATAAGTACAACTTTAGGAATGCAGTGATTCTTCTCACCATACCTACCCTCCCACCACTCCCAACCCACTTCCTCTTCCCTCTCACATTCCCAGTCCTATTCTCCATTAAGAATCATTTTCAATTAACTTTATACACAGAAAACCAACTCTATACTAAGTAAAGATTTCAACAATTTGCACATACACACACACACAAACTGAGAACAAATTTTACAGTTAATTCTCATAATACAACTCATCTAGGACAGAAGTCCTACATGGGGAGTAAGTACAAAGTGACTCCTGTTGTTTATTTAACAATAAACACTCTAAATGTGTGACATCAGTGATCACCCTATGGGAGACTTTTGAATCCACAATTTTTGTCAGTATTTAGACAAGGCCATAAGCAAAGTGGAAGTTCTCTCCTCCCTTCAGAGAAAAGTACATCCTTCCTTGATGGTCACTTAGGAAGAGTTTTAAAATACTTTTTTTTTTTTTAAATTCAAGCAAGAAACTTAGGTTGTTACCTACAAATCAAATAAAATTTTCTAAAATTTTTGTATATGTGTGTAAGTGATTTTTCAGGCAGAAATATTCAGTAGATTATGATAATTTTAAGGACATTTAGCATAGAGAAATGCCTTTCTAAAAAAAAAAAAAAAAGAAAGCAAAAGGCACCTGCCTCGGGCCTAGACGAGACAGTGCCATGGTGAAGGTCGGGGGCGGTGTCTGCGGTGAACATGAGACCAGCCACTTTCCTCAGTTGTGTGACCTCGGTCCTCTCCAGTCATCTCTCCAGGGCATCCTTCCCTTTATCTGTGAAATGAAGGGGTGGAAGAAGAGGGTTTTAAAGTCACTTCCCATACTCGTGGTCTGTGTTCCCTTTTGCTGGTTTTCCACTTACAGGAGTGACGGAGGTTGCTCTCAGGTAATTCCATGCAGATTTGACCTCAAAACCTGCTCTGCTCATCTCCACAACATTTCCTGCAGGGCCCTTAGGAAAACTGACAGTAGAGGCTATTTTTTAAAATGCTTTAATCAACGTGCTTCTTAAACTTTCTGGCATATGCATGGTTAACTGTGACTAGTCAAAGACAAATTATTCCATTAGCCACCACTGAACCCTGTCAGATACGTAAATTGCTCTTGGGCAGAGCTTGATTGAAATACCCCTCAGAAATGTCCCATACAAAAGTTCCTAAAAGTTAGAATCATGACCCAAGAGAGCAAGCCAACCTCCTTTTTTTTTCTTTTTTTTTAAGTGTACTCTTACTGTTGGAAAAGAAATAAAATTTAATCTGTTAGAATAAGTTTGGTTTAGGGTGAATTAGGCCAACGAAAGGATGTATTGAGTAAAACAAAGGCAAACTGAAACAAAAAAGGAAATCTATTATGTCTGAAGGCATTTCACCTGAGAACAACTAATTTGATGTAGCATATTCCAGTTAGCCTATACATGGCCTGCTAGTTATGGGTGCCTTGGCTTTATGAGCTTAAATGAATGCAAACGGCACAAGCTAATGTTTCAGTTCTTAGAAACAAATGAGAATATTTCATAGTTGTGATATTTAAGTTCGTTTATATTGAATGTTTTTTGAGAATGCTAGGAAAAGCATAAGAAGCAATACATTTTTATTTGTGGATTGTGCTCACTGGATGTTGCTGCAAACACAGGGGAGGACAGGGAAATGCTTTTAATAAAGAACCTGGAGGCATAAGAAGTGTGGCAAAGAAATGATAAAACCAAGATTTAAGTTGTAAGAATGCAAATCACTACAGAAGGGGAGGAAGTAGCCTAATGCAACTACTCGGAGGGCCAGACAGACCCGAGAAAATAGTTACAGGCAAAAGAAATCTCTGGGTGATAGTGCAGAGCAAATGAGATGTGAGCAAGCAGTGATTATGGGCAGAAAATGTTCCCTTGTGCCTTTGAACCACAAAGAGGCATTGTGGCCCAGGAAGACTTAGGGCATGCACCTAAACATGGGATTCAGCTTCTGCTACATATGAAAAGAAATAAGCCTGAATGCACAGTTGGACACAGGGCTGGGTAGGGATCCAATTGCTAGGAAGCTGTCACAATAGAGTGAATTTCTGTTACATGTCTATTCAGTGCAGTCCTCCTAAATTAATACAGTGACAAGGAACAGAGAAAGAGATAGTGACTGCCCACATGAGCAATGCTGACATCCCAGAAGTGCAAGATGAATTCCACACACATTAGAGGTGAGTCTCATTCTTATTAAACCCAACTCACCCTTCAAAATACTCAACTGACACAAATATTTGTGCCATATCAAGAGAATTAAAAAATAAGCAAACAAGATGCTACTTGTTTTTTAGTTACATAGTAATCACTGAGTTTGTATTTGAATCCATGAATAAATAAATGAGACATAAATGTTTGTATCCATTTTATTGATAAGGAAAATTGAGGTACCACAAAAAGTCGATCATCCTTCCTAACTTCACTGGCATATAAACTGTAAAGTGAGGATTTACGCACAAGGACACCTGATGCCAAAGAGCACGATTTTTCCATTATTGAACCTGTCCATTGATTCTGTAACTGACCCAGTGCCATCAATTCTATGAAGCAACCTCAAGTCTCCTTATCTCCTTGCGGGGACTAGTGTTGGGTCTCTATTTTACAAAGTCTTTGACTAGGTTTTTCACTGCTTTGCACCAGCTTCTGTTAGACCTATAGTTGAGAAAAAAATCTGTAGATTTTTCTATGGTGTTATAGACATTTAAAATTTAGATGCCATGGGGATTTTAGATTTCACAAGTGAAAAATTTCCTGTAAATGAATTACAATATCAAGACATGAAACTTCGGCTGGTGCCACGACTCAATTGGCTAATCCTCAGCCTGCGGCACTGGCACCCTGGGTTCTAGTCCCAGTTGGGGTGCCGGTTCTGTCACAGTTGCTCCTCTTCCAGTCCAGTTCTCTGCTGTGGCCCAGGAAGGTAATGGAGGATGGCCCAAGCACTTGGGCCCTGCACCGCATGGGAGACCAGGAGGCAGCACCTGGCTCCTGGCTTCAGATTGGTGCAGAGCGCTGGGTGTAGCAGCCATTTGGGGGGGGTGGGGGTGAACCAATGGAAAAGGAAGACCTTTCTCTCTGTCTCTCTCTGTCTAACTCTGCCTGTTCAAAAAAAAAAAAAGAAAGAAAGAAAAAGACATGGAACTTCTATATGTGTATTATTTATAACATCTCTAACTGTTGAGCTCAGGTATCAGACTCATCATAAGGAATCAAGAGGACAATACCCCCTTGCAAAGATAGCTTTTTTACCAAAACAGTAAGTAATAAATTCCAGTGCTCCATCGCACAGCAAGATAACTGTAGTCCACAATTGTGCGCTATATACTGGATAAAGAACTAAGAGAGGAACTAGCAGGCTTCAAACACAAAGAAAAGATAAGGACATGGAATTGCTGATTAGCTGATTTGGTCAGTTTACACTATATATGCAAATGAACTATTGCCATGTACCCCACAGAAAGGTACAAATGTTACTTGTTAGTCAAACATTTAGAAAAAGTTTCCTTTCCCTCTATTAGTGCTTTTAGGAAAAGAAAAGAAAACGTGCAGCTTCTAAAGGTTGTTTTTGTTTCATTTCCCATATTTTTTTTTTTTTGTTCTTACAAATAGTTTGGTATTCTGGTGGACTTACATAGGTAGGAAGGATAAGACCACCAGAGATGAGAAGACATGCTGGGAAATGAAGGGCATTTTTTAAAGCACAGAAGGACAGTAATGTGTAACCCAAAGGGAGTTGTGTTCTATGGATTTTATTAATTAATTTTAGAGACTGATATTAACAAGAGGAGACAAAAGAGTAGGTGTTGTGAATTTTCCAGGATGAAACTTCCACCTGATTGTATGTAATGTTGGTTAGTTTTAATGTTTATTGTGCATCTTCCACAATGTGTTGTATTTGTCGATAGCTAACATTACAGAGGATTGTGGCATGATTGAATTATCTTTGTAGACAACCAATAAAAGATCACTGTGAAAAAAATAAATTTTGCGTAATGTAATACATGTAATTATAATTTAATACATTGGTGCCACAAGCCATCAATGACAATTAGCCTGTATGAAAGTGATTTCTCTAAGTTCTGTTTGGCATTATGCTGCCCTCAGGAAAAAAGGAGGGAAAATGTCAAACATATTTATGCATTGCAAGTAATTTTTAAGGAATCAGTGTGAAAGTCTTGACCTTTGATATAGCAACTTTCAAAAGGTCTACTTTATGAAAAATTACAGTCCGGGGAGTACAGACCAATGGAATCGCACCCCTACTTCTGATTCCTGGTTGGCAAGCAGAGATATTTAGAAATTATTGAGATATGCTGAGGAGTGAGTCTGGTGAAGGACTCATTCTGCTTTTTCTGATGATTCTTTATCTTTGAGGACATATTTCATTCAAGACAGTTCCTGGGCAAGCACCTGAAGTTGGACCTGAACAGCAGGCAAGGAGGGTCGCAGGGGGTATCACTCACATTGCACCCATCACCAGCCAATCCACTGAACAGGAAGCCACTTGGAAAATTGGAGTCGCATATCTTATTAACAGGACTGGCAGGTGGGAGGGAGGGTGCAGGTGTTGCTTCTTTGCCCATTGAATTCTGATATCCTGGCTTTGTTGTATTAGCTTGCAATCCTTAGGTAGGAAGTTAAGCAAACCTATGTATAAATTATGAGAAAACTTGATAATGCCATTCTTTAGCTTTTATACTTCTACAGTATCAGACAAGTATTGTATATGAGTATTGGATAAAAAAGAGAAGATGTTACAAGAATGATAAAAGGTGAACGTCCATGTTTGAGAAAAGGCTTGGGCCCACACATCAAATAGGATATGTTTTAAGTGTGTTTTGATTCTGATTGATGGACAGTGGGATTTGACTTCTGTTGAGTCTGCTATCAAAGGCAAAACATTTAACAGCTTCGGGGCCAGGGCTCCCAAAGTTGACTTGAGGGCCTGGAAAACAAGCGACTATTTAAGAAAGTGTCATGTTAGTCGTTAACCTTACATTCTGGAATCTCCTTCTATGAAATCATATTCCAGCAAATTATACAGGAGTCACTGACAGACATACTGGGAGAGGTGCCAACATGTTCCTGTGCTGAGAACAGTGTAGAAGGATCAGAGGGATTACCCTGGATGTGAGGCTTGAAGTGCTAAGGCAATTTGAGGCTGGTGAAAAATCTAAACTAAACTGTGAATATTTACAAATTATTAACTCTAGAGATCGTATGTAAGAATTGGCAGGAAAGAGGTCTTATACCTTCTAAAGTTTCGCAATTATCTTGTGACATTTGAGAATAACACAACAATACAGATTAAAGTTATTACTACAAATGAAAGGCATACACTTTCCTATAATAATATTAATAAAATATTTGCATAACTTTTCAAAACAGGAGTCTTAGCAATGGAAACCAATCAGTAAAACATGTGTGTGTGTATGTGTGTGTACATGCACAGGTGTGTTATTGTGATTAGTTTAGGAGGACACTTTGCTCTACCCTTGGGGCTGGTGTTGTTGCACAATAGGTAAAACTGCCACTTCTAATACTTTCATCTGATATGGGCACCATGTGGAGTCCTGGCTGTTCCACTTCCAATACAGCTTCATGCTAATATGCCTAGGAAAAATAGCAGTAGATGACCCAAGTTCTTGAGCCCCTGTACGCACATGGGAGACCCAGAAGAAACCTATGGCTTCTGGCTTCAGGCCTGGCCCAGCTCTGGCCATTGTGGCCATTTTGGGAGTGAACCTATCTCTGTAATTCTGCCTTTCAAATAAGTAAAGTTACTCTTGAAAAAAATTAAAAACTTACAAAAGTGACAAATTTATTTATGGAAACATAAACCCCTAAGTAAAAACATGTTTCCAAAATGGAAAATAAAAGTAATCAATTACAGAAATTAAATCATGTATATTGAATTTCCTGGGTATATAACTTATTGGACTTAAAGTTGCAACTATTTGAATGCTTCTCATTTTTGCTAGTGTATGCAAGGACTTAATCCAAGCTTTCTGAGTTGAGTTTTTGTTGCTTCACTTCATCTTTACTTGAGTATTCAAAGCACATTTTGCTTTGTTACTTTATTTATTGCCGTTATTTAGAATAATTATTTAATTATATAATTTTTATAATAATTCTTGTGTTATCACTGAATATTTCTTTTACCTTACCTTCAGCATAAAAATTTGGGATTACAAATGTTTATTCTTTTAGAACTTTGTCATTGCCTTGAGCAGGAAACAGAAAGCTCAGATTGCTGTCTTAAACTGAATAATTACACTCTGCCTTTTAGGCCAATAGGATTGGGAGAAAAATGAGTATAGTTTTCATTTTCTATGACCCTCTATTAACTCCAACTTTTGCTATATAAAATTAATGATGATGTTAGGCATAATGAAAATGTAAAAGTCAGCTGAGGGGAAGACTCTTTTGAGTATATTATCCAGTATATATGCTAACAAGAATCAGAGTATTCAAATTAGTTCAAAGTAACAGTTTGTTAGCCATTTTTCAACATAGTATTTTATTTACATAGGTATGACAGCTACATAACTAAATTAAAAACCTAAAAAAATCCCATTAGGTTTTTTTTTTTTTTAATTTTTGACAGGCAGAGTGGACAGTGAGAGAGAGAGAGAAACAGAGAGAAAGGTCTTCCTTTTGCCTTGGTTCACCCTCCAATGGCCGCCGTGGCTGGCGCATGTTGCTGATCCAAAGCCAGGAGCCAGGTACTTCTCCTGGTCTCCCATGCGGGTGCAGGGCCCAAGGACTTGAGCCATCCTTCACTGTACTCCCAGGCCATAGCAGAGAGCTGGCCTGGAAGAGGGGCTACCAGGACAGAGTCCGGTGCCCCGACTGGGACTAGAACTTGGTGTGCCGGTGCCGCAAGGTAGAGGATTAGCCTATTGATTAACGGCGCCAGCCAATCCCATGAGTTTTTAATCAGACTTTTTTTTTTTTTAAGATTTATTCATTTATTTGAAAGTCAGAGTTACACAGAGAGAGGAGAGGCAGAGGTCTTCCATTCGCTGGTTCACTCCCCAGACGGCCGCAACAGCTGCAGCTGCACTGATCCAAAGCCAGGAGACAGGAGCTTCTTCTGTGTCTCCCACGCGGGTGCAGGGGCCCAAGAACTTGGGCCATCTTCTACTGCTTTCTGAGGCCATAGCAGAGAGCTGGATGGGAAGTAGAGCAGCCAGGTCTCGAATCAGCACCCATATGGATGCTGGCGCTTCATGCCACAGCGTTAACATGCTTTGCCACAGTGCCAGCCCCTAATAAGACATTTTAAAAGAAATGCATCATTCATAAATAGACAAGCTCAAATGCAACAGAATATACATTGACTTATTGTTCTATAATTATGGAAAAATAAAACAAAATGATTAATCTGATTTAGTGAAACAATATTCATAAAGAGTTGTCATTCTCATATAAGCTGAGTATTTAAGGACAAAACCGCTTTTTCCCCATGGTTTTATAATTGGTTTAATTTGAAAGCCATTCAATTTTTTTGTTTTTATAATAAATAAATGATCCACTAGGTGAGTGTATTTGTTTTTCAGAAAGAAGTTGAAGTCTGACTTGTTTTTAACCATAGCAACTTGATCTGGTGGAGATTAAAAATGAAGAGTCATAACAAAATACCAAAATTAATGGACTGAAACCCTCAAAAAATCAACGAATCTTTAATTTGGTATGAAAAAAAGAATCTTGGTTAGTTAGCTTGTGCATCATGCTGTTGCTATTGGTATGTGAAAAGTTTGTAGTAGAAATTGTAACATCACTAGTGGTTCCCTTGGCCCCTTGGCTCCTTTTTTTTTTTTTTTGTCTCTTAGATTGAGACATGTGAAACCTGATCTGATGGAGATTAAAATGAGACATGTGCTCAAAGTCTATAATTCATTAGTTAAGACTAAATCTTTCAGGGTTTTGTTTTTCATTTCAATCTAAGCAACACAATGATACTCCTTTTTTTCTAGTGATTTTTCGGTGGCTGAATTTTATTTTTCTACTTTCTTTTGATAATTAAATATTAGACTGTTATAAATTAAAAGCTTTTATGGTTTAACATTTTTATTTATTTTAAAAGCAGAGGGAAAAGGGAGAGGAACTCAAAGAGATCTCTGTTGGTTCGTTCATGAAACGTCTGCGATAGTTGTGGTTGGGTCATGCCAAAGCCAAGAGAACCAGAATCAATTCAGATATCCCACTTGGGTGGTAGTACCTCAGATGCATGAGCCATAACCTGCTGTCATGCAGAGTGTGAGTTCATAAGATACTGTAGTCAGACACATAACCATTACTTGAACTCTGATATGGTATCTGATATCCCACGTGGAGTCTTCACTGCTGTTCCAAATACCTGCTCCCTTTTTAAATACCTTTGGTTGTGTCTATTTGGCAGTAATGTATAATAGTAAAGTAAGTATGCTTAAAAGTATAGCTACATGTACTATATATAGAAAACTAAAACTATTTTCATGGTAATTATATAAAGAATTCATAGTTTTCCATAAAATATGAAGATATTGGTAAATTAACTCAAATTAACTTGTAATATGCTGAAAATATGAATTCTTGTGTTAACATTGGTAAATTAACAGGTATAAATTTACTGTATTTTCACTAACCCTCTGTGAAGACTGATATATGTGTTTAGCAGGTTGAACAAACCTGACTCATGAAATTCAATTATTAAGGAGACCAAAACTTTCTCTGCTTTTTTATAAAACTGTAGTTTTCGCATGGATTCTCTGCATGTGCTTTGCTAATACTGTATCAATTACTTGAGTTTGAACATGCAAGGGTACTTCAACAGCATACAAATGGAATTACAAATTTATTTTGGTACAAAAATTATTTGAAATCCGTAGTTTTTTCATAATACATCTTTTCTATGAACTTTTTGAAGTATTATAGTTATTCCTCAGTTCATCAAATAGCATTTATTACCTACAATAATGAAGTTTCAAGCTTGATGTTGTGTAAATTCTAAATCTGCCTCCCCTCTTCTATTTCAGTTAGGAAGCTTCCAGTGAGATAATAAGACTACAATCTGTTCTCCACGGTCTATTAACTTACTCCAGATTTCTGGAAAGAAGAAAGACTAAGAACAACAGGCACGGGGATCTGATCAGAGTTCCTCAGCTCATGTCTTACGCATTGCTTTCACTTATGGTGCACCTCCTTCTGCACTCTTCTGACAGTCCTGCAGGCCCTGCTGCTCCCATTCTTTGGATGCTGCTGAACTATTACTCTGCAGGAATTCTTTGTCCTATTCTTTGGCTTCTGGTGATCAACAGGAAAGTTCTATCTTACTGCTGAAGTTTTGGTTTCTCTTGGTAGACCCATTTTAGAGGATCTGAGACAACTCTGTAACAAAATTCTGATGAGCAGGACAGATCTGGTCCAAGAGAAACTTGTTCTGCCCCCTTCAGCTGCTAAAGGGGACATTGCAAGAAAGCCTGAGTACAGCAGGGCTCTTTCTGGTTCTGCTAGCAAAGTCACATTATTTTACCAGAACTGAGACCACAGGCTACAGTTTCCTCTAGCTATGACCAGGAGCACCCAATTCCATTATGCTAGGTCTTCCAATTACAGGGAACACATGGCTTAGTTCTCCCAGTAATCCCTCTGACACCTTATAGGTTCTGTAGTTACAAGGTGGCTTTCTGTGTTTGTCTGTTTTCCCTGAGAGGGTGCCAAGAATGGCATTTTGGTAGGCAAAAACCTGTGTAGAAGAAAGAAAGATGGAGCCAGGAAGTCTGGAAGTCTTCAGACACAACACCAGGTGGACTTTGAGAAGGGCAGAGTGGGAGAACAGGCTGGGGGAGGGTGAGCAGAGAATGCACTGTAGAGAGATGGAGTTCTGGCAATGCCATAATGGAATACTTAAGCCATGGTTGGCCAGGAGAGAGATCCTGAATCTCCTAAAAATGAGTTTTTGTTAGTATTCTTCACTCATTGAATCATGGTTGGCCTTCATACATGTCACAACCCAGAAGCTGGGATTCATGGCCAGTTACACTTCCTGTGATTGGAGGGTAGGGAGACATACTCCCTTAGCCAGGTGCTGTGTCTCCATTTCTCCTGCAGTGTGGATTCAGAGTATTGAAAATGCTCAGTCCAAAAACACCTCCTCACCAGCATTCCCAATAAAACTACCCTTGGTGTCTCTTAGTCTTCTTATTTTTAAAGTAATATAGAGATTCAGAACTGATGGAATAGGCTTATCCTGTTTCCTTGGAAAAGCCCTGTATGATTATTTGATCTTGATAGTTCATGTCACCTTTTTTTGGAGATCTTTTTTGACACTGATATTAATACTCTGTAATGTGTTTACTCTTGAATCTAGTAAACAGCATGGAACTAAAGGTTGATTATATTTTAATATTGAATGTAATAATGAGATAATCACTCAAAATAGTTTTATATGAGAACACACAAGGGTTTTCAGAGAATAAATGATGGTATTTGACATCCTTTTTAATTAAACATGTTCTCATGACACACAGCATTACACAAAAGTTTATTTTGTTTATAGTAAGTCATTTATATCAATCTATATGTAGTAATGCAAATATAAATTTACAAATTTATGTATCAAATCTTTCTCCTTTAACAGTGAGTAATTTGTAAGAAGTCATTTTAAATTGTCTTTTCTGCTCTTACCTATGAAACATGCTGATTTAGACAATTTTACAAATGCAAATATATTCCAAACTGAAGCTAGTAGATGGGAAAGCAAATGAAAATAACTTATTTTAAATGTTAAGAAGTTAATGTGTAACATATGAGCTCTCTGTGAATGTAAATCTGAAATCATTTATTGGCAGGCTATTTTGCAGAAAATATATAATTTTGTTAATTTTTAAAAGATAGTCCAGGTTAAATTGACAGGAAGAAAATAAAACCAAAGAACAATTTATCCTGAGTTATGTCATCTGAATATCTAGGGAGACTTAATAGCTCATTACAAAGTTATTGATTTTGGTGCACAGAGCACTGGAGTTGTATATTACTTATCCAAGGTAATGACATAGTTTGAGCAGAATCTGTAGTTAGACTAAACAGGTTCCTTGGAGTGCAGAGAACATGAAACAACTTCCTAAATTACTGAACGATTTCTAATAATCTCAAATTAGAAAACATGACACTTTTCAGCCTTAAGCTTTACATTCAGTTTGTAGTCAAATTTAATAGTGTGTTGCTGGATTATGTTTAAATTCTATTGAAAAAATTGTTCAGTGTCCCCAAATCAGTGAAACTTGGGAATTCATATATTTATATTTTTCTATTTGTTGATATAATTCTCTAAGTATGCTGCAGAGGCAGAGACAGATTTACAAGTCAAATTCATAATACATATATATATATATTTGATAGAGTTCAATTCACAAGTCATTCCAAAAAATATCTTTATCTTTAGACATTGAAATACTCAACACAGAGAAATCTAGTAGCCAAAACAAAGCAGACAGTAAACAAAACAACATAAATCCTGCATTTGGCTGAGGAGATCTCAGAAATGAAGAAAGAGGACAAAGAGAGGCTTCCTTCTTTTGACTGGGAGGAGGACCTATTATAGAGATGCTTATTCTGAAAATAACTAGAAAAACTCAAAAAACTATTTAAAATAATTTATAATGATGTGAGAAGGCCTTTGAAATAACAGGAGTTAAAGAAGGCAAAGATTTGGAATGGGAGGAATAGGACTGAAGTAAGTTTGGTTTCTGTGTTTATCTGGAGTCATTTGCTGATGCCAAATTTAAGACCATAGTTGGAAAGTTTGAGTTTTAGCAAAGCAGAAGACATCTTCAATGGGATGTTCCAGCCAGGCGTCCTTTCAAGCAATGCCTAATGAATGGGAAGACAAAATTGGGAGATAGGATCTCAGTGAAAAGGAATGGATGGAGAACTTGACCCAACACACAGCCATTTGCCCCTCAAATTATTAACCCAATCCTGAGCCTATCCAGGTTGGGAGAGTTGAAAGCTAGGCAGAAACATTTTGAAAAGGCAAGCAGCATTTTCTGCTGTTTTATTGTCCTGTCCTTAAAATGAGAGTTTAGGACTTATCAGAGATAGACCGATGACCATATTAACTTTCCTAGAGGAAGTCTTGAATATCTTCACTTGAGGAGTGTGAATGAGAGGTGCTCATTATTACCACCTGACCTCAACTCAGCTCAGTCCCTGATTGGATTACAATCATCAACCGCCACTCTATTCATTCAGCATAGAGGAGTAAACCGTGCCTAAAGAAACCTAACATTACAAATTTAGAAATACATGGTGTCCAGAATTTAATTTATAATTTCTAGAACTGAAAATTGGAATATCTAAGAGTTCAACACAGGGTTTATTAGATAACAACAAGCTAAAAAAGGGTCAGAGCTGTGGCCCAGTGGGCTAAAGCCATGGCCACAGCACCAGCATCCTGTATGGGTGCTGCTTGGAATCCTGCCTGCTCCATTTCTCATCCTGTTCCCTGTTAATGAGCCTGGAAAGACAGCGGCAGATGATTCAAGTCCTTGGGCCCCTTCCCCCCCAAAGGGAGACCTGAAAAAAACTCCTGGTTCCTGGCTTTGGACCGGTCCAGCCCCAGTTGTTTCACCCATTTTGGGAGTGAACCAGGGAAAGAAAGATCTCTCTCTCTGTCTCTCTCTTTCTCTCTTTTTCTCTCTCTCTTTCTGTCTCTCCTCTCTTTGTAACTCTGACTTTCAAATAAATAAATCTTAAAAAAAAGCCTACAAAGACCATATGAAAACATGGACACATATCAATAGCAAATATCCAAACTGAAGCATATGGGGAGAATTAAAAATACTAAAGAGCATAGGAAGCATATAAAATATAGGAAAAAGTCTAAGATACTTGTAGAACTGAAGTTCCAGAACAAGAGAGGGGAAAGACTGAGCTGTAAGCATTCATTGAGAAAAATAATAGCTGAAATTTTCCAAAACTGACAATAAGGTACAAATCTGGTAATGTTTATGAACTCCTAGTAAGATAAATATGCAGTATATCACACCTAGAGGCATAATAATAGCAGAATAGAAATCCACAAACAGGGAGTCTTAAAAATAAGCACTTGGGGTAAACACATCCCTTGCAAAGGAGCAAACAAAAACCAAATCAATCAACATTTTTCTGTGCAGTAAAAATGCTCTTATATAGTGAACTGAAGACATTTTCAGGTAGACAAAAGCAGGCAGAATTTATCATCAACAAACATGCACTAAAGTATGAAATTCCTTAGGTAGGCGAAACATGATCTTAGAATATGTAAATATGGGAAGGAATGATGGACAAAGGAGAAATACATATGGCTATGAATTGACTGGACAGGGCAATCATAATACTACTTTGCACTTACAAATAGATAATTAAAATGCCTGAAAATTATAGCAAAAAGGTAGGGTTATGTATATTAGGCCAAAGGTTCCTTTTTCATTAGTCTTGTAGGACTAAATAATAATTTATATTAGATTGCAATGATTGAATAAATGATACTGTAACCTTCAGCAACCATTAAAAGAATAGAAAAAGATGTTCTAACAAGTTAATAGAGGAAATGTAGGTTGGTAAGAAAAATAAAAATATATTATTCCAACAGAAAATAAGAAAGAAAAGACCAAGAGCTTAAAGAGAGTTGGTCAAGAAGAAAGTAAGACGTTAGATGACAGATATGAAGCTGAATCTCTTAATAACAGTGTGAAAATGAGTAAAATATTTCACATAAAAATAAGTCTATTCAATAAAAACTCAACTGTATGATGCTCTTAAGAGATGTATAGTGGGGCCAGCATTGTGGCACAGCTGGTTAAAGCCACCACCTGCAATGCTGGCATTCAATGTCAGAGTGCTGGTTCTAGGCCAAGCTGCTTTATTTCTAATTCAGCTCCCTGCTAATGTGCCTAAGAGAGCAGGAAAATGGCCCACATACTTGGGCCTTTGTAGCCCTAATGGGTGTCCTGCCTGAAGTTACAGGTGCCTCACTTCGGCCTTGCTCCAGCTTTTGTGCCCATCTGGGGAGTAGATCAGCAGATGGAAGATTTCTTTCTCTCTCTCTCATTTCTCGCGCTCTGTCACTTTGCCTTTCAAGAAATAAAGATCAATTTTGACAAAAGAAACATCTTAAAATTAAAATATAGTTAGTGAAATTCAAAGGTTGGAATAAAATGGAGCAAAAGAAAATGTATGTAATTTATTAATATCAAAGATGAGTTTAAGGTAAAAACATTGGTAGAGATGAAGAAAGGCATTTTGAATTGACAAAAGGATAAATCACTTAGGAAATGTGAACTTTCTAAATATGTAACCAATATATATTTAAAAAAAATATATGTTACCATTCACAAAACTTCAGGTGATAATATCTGTAGTTAAAATAAGTCAGTAAGGGCATGGAAACTATGAACAATGTAACTAATGAACCAGACCTTGTCCTCATTTGTGTGCAACACATTCAATAATGATCAAGTTCAAGTTATTTTTAGGTATACATGGAGCATCTACTGAAATCATTCAAGATGATCTTCGTAAAATAAAATTTTACCATCTTTCCAAGGAAGTGTTTCATGCTCAATCTGCTAGGTACCCTAGCAGAATTTATTAACTTATAAGTACATCTTATGCAAGGAAAATGAGCAAAATTCTATGGTGCTTTTCTATCCTGTGGGTTACTGTTGCTCATGCAATTAAGGAGGACTGAAATCCTCATAATGAATCTCTCATGGGCTTCTACTTCAGCCCGTGAAAACCACCATTATTACTACTATTTAAAAATGTTATTTGAACAGATGGAAGATGAAAAAATATCTTTTCTTTTAAACTTAAAAAAGTTTACTTCCAAGTATTTATATTTCTGGTCTCTCTTTTTAGTTGTGAATATATAATTTATATTACCTCAAACAGAAATTCTCCTTGATGTTGGCAGTAGGATTAATGTGTCTGTGAAGCAGTTAGAACAAATTGCCATTAATAATGCCAGGGTCAGAGGATCTACTACTCATTGACCGTTGAGTATTATATCATGGTATGACTTTAATAAGTCTCTAAGCTTGGCTGGACATTTTATCAAATGTATATGGCTAAAATGGGATGCAAAATGTAAAATGTGGATGGAGCAGCAGAATAATTTTTAAAAATGCTTAAATTGTATGTCCTTTGCATCAATAACATCATTTTTGTTTAATAAGCACAGCCCTTTGATTTATCAGAAAAAAACCTTGGATTTATTCCTCATTAATAGAAGACTGTGCTACAGGCTTTGTTTACTTAGGAAACCAAATTGGAACAAATGTAGCTAGGGTGCACTTGTATGGAGTTCCCCTAATTTGCAGTGAACAAAATATTTGCTGCTTTGACAACACTAGGGATTATTTCATACGAAACAAGTTACATAAAAATAAAACCAGCTCAATTTTAAGGAAAAGTCATAATTAGCTGGTCTTTAAAGAATCATCTGTGAAGTCTGTTATTACTAAAGCACTGAGCTAAAATAGAGCTAATAGCCCCATGTGTCATTACTCTTGGGCTTTTCAGGGGCAGAATGTTGTTAATGAAAATAGGTGTAGTCCATGGGAATGTTAGCCTAGGCAAAGTTTGAATCAGTTGTTAAAAGGGCATAATCAGCCACATTAGCCTCAATGAAGGTCTATATGATGTGCAAGGGTAATAACTGGACATACTATGTAGTTGGCGCATTGCTTAGAGAATTGATTTCACAGATTTGTCTCTGGAAATGCATGCATTAACAGAAAATCCATTTGGAAATCTCTAGTTTGCAGTCCATATGTGTCTTTGGCTAATGTGCAGAGATGTGGGTAAGACTTGACATTTTAGTTTTTAATTAATTACTTCACTAAGTATCTTGCCTGAATGTACTGTAGAAAGTGAAAGGAACTGCTTCTTTGACTAAAATGTCATTATTTTTCCCAAACTATACCAAAGGCCAGCTTGATGGGTTACAGTTTCACAAAATAATTAGTCTAAATTGTAAAATGTCAAAATAAATGAACACACATGTCCTTTGATGTGTTTTCTTTATTTCAAGTATTGTTGATTTGCATAGAGTCCACTTTGCCAAATTGGAAATATTTAACTGTTCTTGCTAGCATCCATGTGAATCATCTAGTTTCATGTATTTTGGCTCTATTTCCAATTTATAAAGTTTCTATTATGGAGGTAAAGATCCTGGTAGTTTCTCCTCTGCTAATGGGAAATTTATATTATCTGATAATTTCTCACTGCACAACAGTAACATTATTTCCTATACAACATGATTTGAGCAGATGTCAAAAACTCAATTAAGCAAAATCGGTTCCCTCCGTGGCCTAAAATTTTCTTCATTACTCACTGATGATTTCTGTGTTACAGTTGCATATGTGGAGGTCCATTCTCTGAATTGAACATTCAAAATAAGGGTATGGAATCATAAAGTGTTCATAAAGTTATTATCTCAATTAGTAGCAACCCTTCAAGGACCTGTTTCTCCCTGATTCTAGTTCATTCTTTCTAATTCATGCTTCAAGGCACTGATATCGGATTTATGACCCCATCAGCAGTGGTTTTGCTGAAATAACCCATATCCTGTCAAGACGCTCTTGCTTCTCAGTGGGCATACAGCCATGCACACTTACATCATGCACTTGAGGATTCAAGGGGTAGCTCATGCTGGGCTGAATGGGTAACTCCAATCGCAAGTGGAGTCCAGGTATGCTCCATATTCTGTTATTTTATTTGGACCAGTTAGCTGGTCTGGGCAAGTTCTACTCATGGTGATGGAAAAAATTCTAGCATAAGTGAAAACATCTGAAGCCCTTGAGACCTAGGCTCAGAATCAGTTACTCTCACTTCTGTACATATTTAATGGACCAAAGTAAGTCCATAGGCTGAGCCCTATGTCTAGAAGTTATAATGCATACTGTCCTTTGTGTTAGAAACTGTAAAACCACAAGTCAAAGAGCATTAAAGCAAGGAAAGATGGAGAAATTGGGTCATGCAGCCAGTTAGCCTAAAGGATTTCTTCTCAAAGGTCTTCCTCTATGCACTCCTTGGTATTTACTGGCTTCCTAAGCTCAGCTCAGTCCTGTTTTTTCCTCTTGCCTTCATTTTGTCTTGGTCCTAAATGATGCTGCTTTTCAGAACATGTATTTTTCCTTCTCGTTCTATGCACTTTCCCTCCTTGGGGGGGGGGGTGTATCACTATATTCCTAAATCTGTATAGATGTAATATATGAAATTTGTACACCTTAAATAAAATTTGAATAAATAAAAAGTAGTCTCATCTACTTATACATCTTCTAGTATCATTTCTATGCTGAAAACCCTTAAATCTAAAATTTTGGAGGCCTCATTCAAGTCTCAGATTTCAACTCTCTCAATTATCAACCTAAAAGGACATTAAGACTCCAAAATCAATATGTCCACTATTAAATTATTGGCAACCTAGTTGTCAAGATTATTATTTCTATTTTCTTTAAATATCCTTATGACCGTATCCTGTACACAAACATCCTAGGTCAAATTTTGAAAGAAAAATAAAACTGCTTTCCTTTTCAAAGCCTTCAAATATCATCAGTTGTTAAAGTCTGTTGGGTCTAGTGAATCTGTCTCCTAATAGTTCCACAGTTCTTCTCTAATTTAGTTGGCAAATTGATGTCATTATTTTGATAAAATAATGGCAATTATCAGCAAAGTATTGTGTTAAGCCACATTAAATGCCCAGAAAGAATATTAAGATATGAAAAAAAAAAACCCTTGGTGTTAAATTGGAAATTGCATAGAAAATTAATCAATTTTTTTTTAAAAAATCATGTAGGATCTCTGTCCTTAATGTGCTGTACATTGTGATTTAATGCTATAACTAGTACTCCAACAGTATTTTTCACTTTGTGTTGCTATGGTGGGCAAACTGTTGAAATCTTTACTTAATATATACTAAACTGATCTTCTGTATATAAAAGGAATTGAAAATGAATCTTGATGTGAATGCAAGGGGAGAGGGAGCAGGAAAGAGGAGGGTTGCAGGTGGGAGGGAAGTTATTGGGGTGGGGGAAGCCATTGTAATCCATAAGCTGGACTTTGGATATTTATATTCTTTAAATAAAAGCTTTAAAAAAAGATATTGACAATGTACTAGTGTCCAAATTATGGGGAGATAACTTCTAGCAAGTTAATCAGGAATAATGTAATGTTCTAATGACTTTTGACTTATCAAAAGATGTATGTGGGATTTAAATATATAAGGAATACAAAAGGGTGGGCTTTTGGTGCAGGAGTTAAGTGGCCACATAGGAAGCCTACATCCTATATTGGAATGCCTTGGTTCAATTCTGGCACCATTTCTGGGTCCAGTTTCCTGCTAATGCACATTCAGTGAGGCAATGGTGATGCCTCAAGTAGTTAGTTCCCTGACACCCACAGGAGAGTCTGAGATGGAGTTCCTGGCTCCTGACTTCAGCTTGATTCAGTCCTGGCTTTTGTGGGTATTTAGAGAATGAACCAGCAGGTAGATGATCCCGTTCTTCCTCTTTCTTTCAAATAAAGCAGGAGTAAATAATTTTTAAGAATTTAAAAACAATACAAGATAGGGAAAAAGAATATTCAAAATAAGCTAAATTAAAAAGTATAATTGCAATATATTGCTTGTTTAAGTTAAAAAAAATCATTATTTGACAGTCAGAGAGAGAGAGAGAGAGAAAGAGTGAGAGTGAGAGAGAAGGGAGGGGGAGAGAAAAAACACTCTTATATGTTTACTCCTTAAATGTTTGCAAGAACCAGGACTGAGCAAGGCCAAAGACAGGAGCTTATATTCAATCCAGGCCTTCCACGTGGAAAGAATTCAAATATGCCTTCCAGGTATGCATCAGCAGGAAGCTGAGACTCAAATCCTGGCTCTCTGATGTGCAATGTGGGCACCTGAAGTGACCTCTTAACCACTGTTTTGAATGCTAGCCCCTCAAATTGGAGTGTGTAAAAATTAAATCTCAGGCAGTTTTCAATGTAGCTTATATATAGCCTTCTTCTTATTGTATAAGCTGAATAGGAAGAGTGGCAGAGTAGGCAGAAGTCTCTTATTCTTTCTTTCTGAAAGATGGGGCGCTGTTAGCACACGTGTCAGGATGGTGTGTTCATTCCCAGGGCCAACGCAGGGCTGGTAGCACCACTGATGAGAGGTTTATAGTCGCAGCAGTGCCCATGTGTATGAACTGTAGAATTATATATTTCATGACTTTACAAGGCTTATGTTCTCGGGTGTTCAGTGACTTGTTTCTTACCAATTTTCTGTGTCCATTTTTAAAACTTTGTAGTGATTTCATGAGCTGCCCCAACACCTCAGATACACCATGTTTCTGGCTTTGGTTACTAGTAACAGTGTTTGTTTTCACCAAGCCCTTGTCCTTGGGCAAGTTCTCTGGAAGCAGAATCTATCTATCTATCTATCTATCTATCTATCTATCTATCTATCTAATATATATAAGGAATACAAAAGGGTGCGATGGGGTTTCTGTGTTGTGCATTTATAAAGGTATGGCTGTCAGTGTTTAGGGATGTGTCACACAGAGCAGGGGAGGGAGAAAGCAAGCATGGACATAATTTCAGGCATAATTCTATGGAGGTAAAATATTACCTTGTCCCCAAAGGGAACTCAGGATTATAAATTCTACCTTTGAGATGGTCCACTTCAAAGCAGTGATGCTGGGTTTCCTATTTCTGAGCACACTGGTTATTTTAAAAGGCTTCCCTCAGAGGTATAGAAATCGCAAAACACTTCTGTTTGCTTATTTATGCCAAGCACTTCCAGTAGAGCAATGGTGAACTTCAAGGAGAGGTTCCCTGAACCTACAAGCAAAACTACAGTTTCCTGAGGAGCAAGGAGGGACTCACACGGAAATCACAAGAAGGAATGGTTTCTACATGGAGTCGTGACAGTATCTATTGTAGGTAGAACTGTTAAAAAAAGTTATTGGGATTTCAGATAACATACTTCTGTGGGAAAAAATGAATGGGTTTTTCAATTGGTCATAGGTCCTATTTGGTATTATAAGCAATGCAAGCATGCTGAGTATTAAGGAATGGTCATATAGAATACCATAACCTGCCCTAAGAGACAGTAAGGAACAATTGTTAAAAGCATGGCCTGTAAAATATGAAACTCAGCTGCTTTGGTCAAGCATCACTTCTGCCACTTTCTAGAGGGAGAACTTTGGCAAGTTACATAACCATGTGTCACTTCCTGCATGAATGAGAACAACGTTAAATGCTGTGCCCACGTCAAACAGTTTTGTGAGTATTGAGTTAGTTACCATTTCTAAAAGTCTCAGGTTACTACCTAATTCATGGTAAATGCTAAAATGCCTCATAAATACATTTAGTTGTCAAATAGCTTATGGGATTATGAGCTACAACTTCCTAACAATTTCTCCGCTGTAAAATGTTGCAAATGGCACGGGTCCAAGTAAGGCGCATTTGAACACTGGGAGGTCAGGATTCTGACCGTATAGAAGTAGCCTATGTTTTGATACCCTAGCGCTAAACTTATTTTAATTACTGAAAAGAGGAGTTCACATTGTGTGAGTCTTGAAGGGCAGAAGAAATTTGCCTTCTTTCTGCAAGCTGGCTTAAAGACAGGTAACATGTCCAGGCCTACAAACCTGAGCCTTCCTACTTAGGACTTTGAGTCTGGAGAGAATAACTGGCTGAGGAAAGAGTATTTATGGAGGCAATGTTATTGGTGGTGGAGCTACATCAGATACAGTATCTGAAGCAGACTATTCTTTTGCATTGCCTTGGTTATGTTTTGGGAAACTCGTTTCCCTTAGTTTTCTGAACCTAGCCACCCAGTCTTCCCAACTGATGTGTGATTTGCTTTGGATTCTGCAAATAAAACCTTTTCACGTTTCAGTTACCTAGATTTGACCCTATAGCTACATCCAAGAATGTTGTGGTCCACAAACATTGGAGCCTTGAATTGGAGAAGTATGTGGGGAGCGGAAGAATATTAGATGAAATATAAAGATGCTATTGAATGAAAAACTTTTGTCTTTGCCAGAGGGATGCCTATGGGCATTGTTCAAAATGGGTCTTGGAATTTTCTAAGTTGACTCCTTATTCATCAGATTCCTTTTTATAGGTATTCAATTCTTTGCTTCGTGGTTGCCAATGACCAAGACAGCTCCTGGGAAAATGTGTATGCATTAAATTAAATTTATCTTGTCTTATAAATTTCAAGCAAGATATACTAGTTAATTTGCTATATATTTAACATGATCTTTTTTGGCTTTTGCAAATCCTCTTCAATAAATCTTATGCTGTGCATGCAATAGTTAATCTCTAGAAAGTAGACTTGTCACAGATATATCCCTTTCATATTTTTTATACTTAAGTTTCTCTTTTCCAATATGCTTAAAGTATGCCTAAAGTAGTTAATATCTAGGAATTATGTACAGAAATGATTTATATAATTAAATGGGATAACTCATTTTTATTTTAGAAGTATTACATATAGCATTTTAAATTTAATAAAACTTTGAGATGGGTTTTTAGGAAGCTTCAATTTATTCCATTTTATAGAACTGAATATCAGGTTAACACAGTAATGTGGTATATTTAATGTACAGATTATTTTGACTGGGGCAATATTACATGAAATAGCATGGAAAAGTCCATGTGGAAAAAAGTACTTTATCTACTGGCAAAAAAAGTGTATACGAAAAACTTCAAGGTCAGAATTTATGTTATTTTCCACTTCCAGCTGTCAAGTAGCATTTTAGAAACAGACTCTACACATTTTATCCACAAGGAAACACAAATCTTTGAGAAGGCAATATTTTCAATTCACAATTTTGTCTCAGCTTCAAGGGTGAAGTGTTATAGATTTACTCTGGAAACTTTAGGAAATACGACAAATGAAACAAGAGTAGGTTCCTCAAAATTATGGATAAGATACTGTGGCTCATAAATGTATCTTGTAGCTAAAAACCAAAGGAGTATCATTTCTCATGTATTGGGTCTTTGTCACATAAACATGAAGTTTTCCATTTTTTCCTGCTTAAACCTTTTTTGTACAAACCAAATCAGTTTAATGACTTGTGTGTGCCGAGTTGCAGCAGGGCAGATGGCAATGGACAACAATACCAAGAAATAAAGACATCATTGCTGTCTCTGACTTAGTTTAACATGTTCATTTTTAATTAACAATAAAATTTGCACATTCACTAAAATATTTGTGTGAAATTAAAGATTTATATTTAGTGAAATATGAAAGTTGAAATATGAAATATTTTAATATTTTGCATTTCACAAGCGTACAATGAAACTCAAACATGATTCTTGTCTCCCATATATTTTAATATTTTACACTTTTATAATATCTCTCTGACATTTAGGGTGCAGAAAGCAGTCAATGGCCAGAGTTAGTTGATATAGACATGTCCTTACTCATGAAGGTGTTGTGAAAAGTTTTTTCCAAAGATACTGACATTTACTAAATGTCATAAACAAAAATGCTACCATGTACACCATAATTCTGTAGAATCTGGTGATCATTAGGAAAACAACTTCTATTCGGATTACAGAGCCTAACATGGTGGCAGAAGATGTAATTTATTAAACCTGGATTCAAACGTACTTCAAAAAATTTTTTACTTGAGATACAGATATTTACTTATCTGAGTGAGAGATAGGTAGGTAGGTAGATAGTAGGGAGGTAGGTAGGTAGTCAGATACATAGATGATAGATATAGATGGATAAACAAACACGAAGAGAATGAGTCTCTGCTGCTTTACTTTAAATATCCACAATGCTGGGGCAGGGCCAGGCCAAAATAGGGAGACTGAAACTTAATCCTGGTCTTCCATGTAGGTGGCAGGCACCCAGACTCATGGACTATCATCATGGCCCCCCAAGGTCTGCATTGCAGGAAGGTGAAATCAAAAGTGGAGCTGGGAATCAAAGCCAGGCTCCCTGACATGCAATGCAGAAGTTCCATGTATTCCCCACAGGTGTCTTAGTCACCTGGGGCAAAACTCGGCCCCAAGCAACACCAGTTATTAACTGGGTGAATTGGGTAAGACACCTATCAAAATGTAGATGTGTATAAAATTCTATAGTCCCTTTCATATATGCGACATAATAATTTGGAACTGCTTTTACTATCATAATTATTGTAGAAAGATTTCTGAAAAGACTGCTGATATTAAAATGCATATCTAGTGATAACTTGTCCTATTATAAAATATATGAGGTACATTTAATATTATGAAAATGTAATATTAATATTATGAAATGAAATTATGTAAACATTAATATTATGAAAATGTAAGTTTTAAAACTTATTCTATAAGAAAGAAGTTCTTTAGCTTAGGAAAGGGATTTTTGGTAAACATTTATTTAATAGTGATATAGTAAAAGGATGCCTATTGATATTAAAGAAAACAAAATATCTCTACTAATGTCTTTCTGGCTTTCTTTCTAAGGCTTCTTGTAAATATATCAACTCAACAAAAATAGGCAAGATGAGAAAGACGAGAAAGAGCAAGGAGCAGTCTGTCAATATTATTTATTGACAAGCATTTTTGAATCTGAGAGAATTAACAGGCAAAGTATTAGAACCTGAGTTGTGTCAGAACTCACAAAGCTTTTTCCGGTTTCACAGATTCAGAAAAATCACAACTTAATCCCTCACTGGTTCTGTTTGGTGTAAGCGAGTGAGCTAATGAAATATTCCCTAGTTCCTCACTGTGGAAATATGTCTGTGTGTATTTTTGAAAGGAACTTACAACTCTCTGAAATTATTTGCATTATTTAATTGAGAGTAATCATGGATTGCATATAGAAAATCAAATTTACCTTAAGAAACACAAAGCAATTAGGTCCTACCTCAAAGGACAGATTTTAAGAGTAAATTAGCCACAGTCATTTTTCTTAGTCATGATTATATAACAGTGGTTGTTCATTTAATGGTAACTCTTTTCACCGATGTATAAATGAATACATGAATATGGATTTAGGTTATATGCCAATGAATGCTATGAACTGATTTGGATTTGACTCTATTTTCTATGTCCAAAAATCTAATTCAATTAAAGTGTCACAAATAGCTATCTTTTTTTTTTTTTTTTATAAAGCTTTTATTTAAAGAATATAAATTTCCAAAGAACAGCTCATGGACCACAATGGCTCCCCCCCCACACAACTTCCCTCCCTCCCCCCACCCTCCCCTTTCCCGCTCCCTTTCCCCTTCTGTTCACATCAAGATTCATTTTCAATTCTCTTTATACACAGAAGATCAATTTAGTACATATTACGTAAAGATTTCAACGGTTTGCCCTCGCATAGAGACACAAAATGATAATACTGTTGGAGTACTAGTTATAGTATTAATTCACAATGTACAGCACATTAAGGACAGAGATCCTACATGATTTTTTTTTAAAAAAATTGATTAATTGTCTATGCAATTTCCAATTTAACACCAAGATTTTTTAATCATTTGCAATTATCTTTATATAAAGAAGATCGATTCAATATATACTATGTAAGGATTTCATCAGTTTGCACCCACTCAGAAACACAAAGTGTAAAAATACTGTTTCAGTACTAGTAATATCATCACTTCACATTGGATAACACATTAAGGACAGACCCCCATGAGACGTAAGTACACAGTGACTCCTGATGTTGATTTAACAATTTGACACTCTTGTTTATGGCGTCAGTAATCTCCCTAGGCTCTGGTCATGAGTTGCCGAGGCTATGGAAGCCTTTAGGGTTCGCCGACTTCGATCTTATTCCCACAGGGCCATAGTCAAAGTGGAAGTTCCCTCCTCCCTTCAGAGAAAGGTACCTCCTTCTTTGATGGCCCCGTTCTTTCCACTGGGATCTCACTCGCAGAGATCTTTCATTTAGGTCTTCTGTTTTTTCCAGAGTGTCTTAGCTTTCCATGCCTAAAATATTCTCATGGGCTCTTCAGCCAGATCCAAATGCCTTAAGGGCTGATTCTGAGGCCAGAGTGCTATTTAGGACATCTGCCATTCTATGAGTCTGCTGTGTATCCTGCTTCCCATGTTGGATCATTCTCTCCCTTTTTCATTCTATCAGTTAGTATTAGCAGACACTAGTCTTGTTTGTGTGATCCCTTTGACTCTTAGACCTATCAGTGTGATCAATTGTGAGCTGAAATTGATCACTTGGACTAATGAGATGGCCTTGGTACATGCCACCTTGATGGGATTGTATTGGAAACCCCTGGCACAATTCTAACTCCATCATTTGGGGCCGTTCCGATTGAGCATGTCCCAAATTTTACATCTCCTCCCTCTCTTATTCCCACTCTTATATTTCACAGAGATCACTTTTCGGTTAAAATTTAAACACCTAAGTATAATTGTGTGTTAATTACAGAGTTCAACCACTAGTACTAGGATAAAGAGAAAAAAAAAATACTACCATGGATAAAGTATTACATTGTACAACAACAGTCAGCACAAGAGCTGATCGAGTCACTGTTTCTCATAGTGTCCATTTCACTTCTACAGGTTTCCCCTTTGGTGCTCAGTTAGTCATCGCCGATCAAGGGAAACAAATGATATTTGTCTCTTTGGGACTGACTTAATTCACTCAGCATGATGTTTTCTAGATTCCTCCATTTTGTTGCAAGTGACCGGATTTCATTGTTTTTGACTGCTGTATAGTATTCTGTAGAGTACATGTCCCATAATTTCCTAATCCAGTCTACTGTTGAAGGGCATTTGGGTTGGTTCCAAGTCTTAGCTATTGTGAATTGAGCCGCAATAAACATTGCTGTGCAGACGGCTTTTTTGTTTGCCAATTTAATTTCCTTTGGGTAAATTCCAAGGAGTGGGATGGCTGGGTTGAATGGTAGGGTTATATTCAGGTTTCTGAGGAATCTCCAGACTGACTTCCATAGTGGCTTCACCAGTTTGCATTCCCACCAACAGTGGATTAGTGTCCCTTTTTCCCCACATCCTCTCCAGCATCTATTGTTGGTGGATTTCTGAATGTGAGCCATTCTCACCGGGGTGAGGTGAAACCTCATTGTGGTTTTGATTTGCATTTCCCTAATTGCTAGGGATCTTGAACATTTTTTCATGTGTCTGTTGGCCATTTGGATTTCCTCTTTGGAAAAATGTCTGTTGAGGTCCTTGGCCCATCTCTTAAGTGGGTTGTTTGTTTTGATGTTGTGGAGTTTCTTAATTTCTTTGTAGATTCTGGTTATCAACCCTTTATCTGTTGCATAGTTTGCAAATATATTTTCCCATTCTGTCGGTTTCCTATTCACTTTCCTGACTGTTTCTTTTGCAGTACAGAAACTTTTCAATTTGATGCAATCCCAGTAGTTAATTTTGGTTTTCAGTGCCTGTGCTTCTGGGGTCTTTTCCAAGAAGTCTTTGCCAGTACCTATGTCTTGCAGGGTTTCTCCTATGCTCTCCAGTAATTTGATGGTGTCGGGTCGTAGGTTTAAATTTTTAATCCATGTTGAATGAATTTTTGTGTAAGGTGAAAGGTAGGGGTCTTGCTTCATGGTTCTGCATGTGGAAATCCAGTTTTCCCAGCACCATTTATTAAACAGACTGACCTTACTCCAGGGATTGGTTTTGGATCGTTGATCAAATATAAGTTGGCTGTAGGTGTTTGGATTGATTTCTGGAGTTTCTATTCTGTTCCATTGGTCTATCCATCTGTTTCTGTACCAGTACCATGCTGTTTTGATAACAACTGCCCTGTAGTATGTCCTGAAATCTGGTATTGTTATGCCTCCGGCTTTGTTTTTGTTGTACAAGATTGCTTTAGCTATTCAAGGTCTCCTGTGTCTCCATATGAATTTCACCATCATTTTTTCCAGATCTGAGAAGAATGTCCTCGGTATCTTGATTGGTATTGTGTTGAATCTGTAAATTGCTTTTGGGAGAATGGACATTTTGATGATATTGATTCTTCCAATCCATGAGCATGGGAGATTTCTCCATTTTTTGGTATCCTCTTCTATTTCTTTCTTTAAGGTTTTGTAATTTTCATTGTAGAGATCTTTAATGTCCTTAGTTAAATTTATTCCAAGGTATTTGATTGTTTTTGTAGCTATTGTGAATGGGATTGATCTTAGCAGTTCTTCCTCAGCCGTGACATTGTCTGTGTATACAAAGGCTGTTGATTTTTGTGCATTGATTTTATATCCTGCTACTTTGCCAAACTCTTCTATGAGTTCCAATAGTCTCTTAGTAGAGTTCTTTGGGTCCCCTAAATAAAGAATCATGTCGTCTGCAAAGAGGGATAGTTTGAGTTCTTCCTTCCCAACTTGTATCCCTTTAATTTCTTTTTCTTGCCTAATAGCTCTGGCTAAGACTTCCAGCACTATATTGAATAGCAGTGGTGAGAGTGGGCATCCCTGTCTGGTACCAGATCTCAGTGGAAATGCTTCCAACTTTTCCCCATTCAATAGGATATTGGCCGTGGGTTTTTCATAAATTGCTTTGATTGTATTGAGGAATGTGCCTTCTATACCCAGTTTGCTTAGGGTTTTCATCATGAAAGGGTGTTGAATTTTATCGAATGCTTTCTCTGCGTCTAGTGAGATAATCATATGGTTTTTCTTCTGCAGCCTGTTAATGTGGTGTATCACGTTGATTGTTTTGCGAATATTGAACCATCCCTGCATACCAGGGATGAATCCCACTTGGTCTGGGTGGATGATCTTTCTGATGTGTTGTTGCAGTCTATTGGCCAGAATTTTGTTGAGGATTTTTGCATCTATGTTCATGAGGGATATTGGTCTGTAATTCTCTTTCAATGCTGCATCTTTTTCTGCCTTAGGAATTAAGGTGATGCTGGCTTCATAGAAGGAATTTGGGAGAATTCCCTCTTTTTCGATTGTTCTGAATAGTTTGAGAAGAATTGGGGTTAGTTCTTCTTTAAATGTCTGGTAGAATTCAGCAGTGAATCCATCTGGTCCTGGGCTTTTCTTTGTTGGGAGGGCCTTTATTACTGATTCAATTTCTGACTCACTTATGGGTCTGTTTAAGTTTTCTATGTCTTCCTGGTTCAATTTAGGTAGGTTGCATGTGTCCAGGAATCTATCCATTTCTGATAGGTTTCCCTGTTTGCTGGCATACAAGTCCTTGTAGTAATTTCTGATGATTCTTTTGATTTCTGTGGTGTCTGTTGTTATATTTCCTTTTTCATCTCTGATTTTACTGATTTGGGTCTTTTCTCTTCTTTTTTTAGTTAGTTGGGCCAATGGGGTGTCAATCTTGTTTATTTTTTCAAAAAACCAGCTCCTCGTTTGGCTGATTTTTTGTAATGTTTTTTTGGATTCAATCCTGTTGATTTCTTCTCTGATTTTGATTATTTCTCTTTTTCTACTAGATTTGGGTCTAGTTTGCTGCAAATTTTCTAGATCCTTGAGATGCATTGAAAGCTCATCTATTTGGTGCCTTTCCAGTTTCTTGATGTAGGCACCTATTGATATAAACTTTCCTCTTAACACTGCTTTTGCTGTATCCCATAAGTTTTGGTATGTTGTGCTGTTATCCTCATTTACTTCCAGAAAATTTTTGATTTCTCTTTTGATTTCTTCAGTGACCCATTGTTCATTCAGGAGCATGTTGTTCAATCTCCATGTGTTTGCATATGCTCTAGAGATTCCTGAGTTGCTAATTTCCAACTTCACTCCCTCATGGTCTGAGAAGTTGCATGGTATGATTCTAATTCTTTTGAATTTGCTGAGACTTGCTTTATGGCCTAATATGTGATCAATCCTAGAGTAGGTTCCATGTACTGCTGAGAAGAATGTGAATGCATTACTTGTAGGATGAAAAGTTCTGTAGATATCTGTTAGATCCATTTGGGCTATAGTGTTGTTTAAATCTACTGTCTCCTTGTTGATCTTCTGTCCTGTCGATCTGTCAATATCTGTGAGTGAAGTATTGAAGTCCCCCAGTACTATTGTGTTGGGGTCTAAGTCTCCCTTTAAGTTTCTTAACAAATTTTTTAAATAAACCTGTGGCCTGTAATTAGGTGCATATACATTGAGAATTGTTATATCTTCCTGTAGTATTGATCCCTTAATCATTATATAGTGCCCCTCTTTGTCTCTCTTAACAGTTTTTGTGTTAAAGTTTATGTAGTCCGATATTAAGATGGTTACACCCGCTCTTTTTTCATTTCTGTTGGCATGGTATATCTTGTTCCATCCTTTTATTTTCAGTCTGTATGGATCTTCGTTGGAAAGATGTGTTTCTTGTAGGCAGCAAATAGATGGTTTTTGTTCCTTAACCCAATCAGCCAATCTCTGTCTTTTAACAGGACAGTTTAGACCTTTAACGTTCAATGTGACTATTGATAAGTGGTAAGTTTGCCCTGCCATTTGCCAGATATTTTCTAATGTATGCTTTGAATTCCCTGTGATCTTTTGCCGTGAGGTTCCCTTCGTTTACCTTCTTTCATGTTGATGGTCGTGTTTCTGTGTTTCTGTGTGTAACACGTCTTTAAGTATCTTTTGCAGGGCTGGACGAGTGGCAACAAATTCTTTCAATTTTTGTTTGTTATGAAAGGTCTTTATTTCACCTTCATTCACAAATGAGAGCTTTGCAGGGTATAATATTCTGGGCTGGCAGTTTTTCTCTCTAAGTACCTGGGCTATGTCTCGCCATTCCCTTCTAGCTTGTAGGGTTTCTGTTGAGAAGTCAGCTGTAAGTCTAATTGGAGATCCTCTGAGAGTAATCTGACGTTTCTCTCTTGCACATTTTAGGATCTTTTCTTTTTGCTTCACTGTGGTGAGTTTAATTACAATATGTCGTGCAGAGGATCTCTTTTGGTCATGTTTATTAGGGGTTCTATGAGCTTCCTGGATTAGGATTTCTCTGTCTTTCTCCAAGCCTGGAAAGTTTTCTGCTAGTATCTCCCTAAAAAGGCCTTCTAATCCTTTCTCCCTCTCCATACCTTCAGGAACACCTAGAACCCGAATGTTGGGTTTTTTAATAGTATCCTGTAAATTCCCGACAATATCTTTTAGTTTTCTAATTTCCTCTTCTTGTCTTTGGTTTGACTGTTTCCTCTCCTGTTCTCTGTCTTCTAGGTCCGATATTCTCTCCTCTGCTTCACCCATTCTGGTTTTAAGGCCCTCAAGATTGCTTGTCACTTGATCTATTGAATTCTTCAATTCATTAAGATTTTTTGTCACTCTCGTAGCTTCTTGTTCTACTAGTTGTTTCATTTCGTTTTGATTTCTCCGTAGTGCTTCATTCTCGCGAGAGAGATTTTCTATCTAATCCATTAAAGATTTCTGTAGTTCAAGAATTTGTTTTTGAGAACTTCTTAATGTTCTTATCAATTCTTTGAGATCTGCTTCTTGCATTTCTTCTATCTCATTATCTTCACAATCCTGACTTGGGGTGTCTTTTCCGTTTGGGGTCATCATAGCGTCTTCCTTGATCTTGCCCCCTCGGAATCTGTTTTTATTTGGCATTTTTTTTTTTTCCCCACACTCTTTCTCTGGGTTGTCAAGGTAACGGAGTTTGTGTGCGCGGTGTGTTCCCAGTTTTTGGATCCCCTTCAGGTTTCTACAGCCTCGGGTTTTTGGTTCCGTCTGCCTCAGTGATGGGCGGGCGGGCGGGCGGGCGGGCGCGCCTTGTCCCACTGCGTTTAATCTAGCTCGAATTATCAGGGTGGGTGACGAGAGAGACTAGTGTCCGTGCAGGCTCGCCTCAATTGTGCTGTTTCCCCCCTGGCGTCTGCTTCCCCCCGCCAGTGTCTCGGGATCCCTGTATCGGCCCCCGTTCAAGCGCTCAGTTCCAATGGCGACTGTGTTCCGCCCAGCTTCCGGTTCAGCCGGCGGGCGCGCCGTCCCACTGCGTTCAGTCCAGCTAGAATTAGCAGGGTGGGCAACGAAAGAGGCTAGTGTCCGTGTGGGCTCGCCTCAATTGTGCTGTTTCCCCCGTGGCGTCTGCTTCCCCCCGCTAGTGTCTCGGGATCCCTGTATCGGCTCCCGTTTAAGCGCTCGAATCCAATGGCGACTGTGTTCCGTCCGGTTCCCGTCCCTCCCGGCAGCTCCCGTGCCACTAAGGCACGATTTGCCGTTCGCAAACTTACTTTCCCCTGGGTCCTCTGCGTCTCATTCACTGGGTCCGGAAGAATTTCCACTGCATTTTTTTCCGTGAGATTTTTCCTGAGGCTACAGTAACTCTGTTTTTATTAAACTATCTTTTTGCGGACTGCTAGTGCGCGTCCTCACTATTCCGCCATCTTGGCTCCACTCAGCTATGTTTTTTTTTAAAGAAACCTTTTTATTAACTAATTTATTTTATTTGAAAAGCAAAAAGTCAGAAGACAGATATAAAGAGACAGAGAGAGAGATGCTTGATTCATTGTTAATTCTCCAAATGCCTGAAATCTCCAGGGTTTGGCCAAGCCAAAGCCGGGAGCTGGGAACTCGATCTGGGTTTCCCAATGGGTGTCAGTGACGCAGTATTTGAGGCATCTGCTGCCTTCCATGGTGCACATTGGCAGGAAGCTGAACCAGAGCTTGAGCCAGGACTCAAACTCAGATTCTATAGTCTGAGTTGTGGGCATGCCAAATATCATCTGAATTACTTTGCTAAATTCTTACTCCTCGCCAAATAGCTCTATGTATGATCTTGGTTGATAACCATTACACTGAGCAAATACTGATGGATAGCAACCTCAAACCAATAGCTTAGCCATCTGTGGTTATCATCACATAGGGACTGAGTTTGCTTCTAATTCACTGTTGAGTATTGATAATATACAAACATGATTTTATGTTATCCCTTATACACACACACATACACACGCACAGACAATGGCAAGTTTGTGAAATCTGATCTAACTCAGGTCCTCGCACTATACCTCTTAGTTCTCCTGGATTCACATACAGATGTTTCATACATACACTGTAAAGTTGTTAACCAATGCTAAGAACTGTCTAGTGTATGCTTTCCAGGGAAACAGTTATTTGGTGACATGTAACAACACAAACCCTTTTGCCTGCTGCTCTGATAACCTGACTGAGGCCCAGGAAATGGTAGATATAAAATATACCAGAATATCTTACCGTGTGGCCAGTGAAGAGAATCACAGCTTGTGTGAAATCAGTGTGGTATTTTAAGTGGAGTATATCCGTGTTAGACTGTTGTGAAGTCTTTACTTAACAAGGGTACTTAAATGATTTGTGTGGGTAAAGCTTCTAGTTTTGTAGTTGATCATCTTTAAGTTACCATGAATAATAATGGTAGTTGATTTCCAGATGAGCTACATCTCAACAAAAAGTGTGTGAAAGTAATAAATCACTTAATTTGAAACTTTAAAAATCAGGTAAAGTTCTAAAAGTTGTCTGATTAATGGACATAAACATAATTGAAGCACACCACTAAAACTGATGTAACAATTTCTGTTTTCTCTCAAATAAATATCATTATTTTATAGTCACAAGCTGAGATTTCTATCTTATAATACAAGTAACTTTTATCGGTGGGCTTATAATTATTTTAATTGAATCAATTAAATGAATTTGCACAAATGACTATGAGGTATTATGTAGGTATTTCAGCAAATGAACTTCAAGCTAATGCATAAAAAGCTATAATAGAAATATTAAACTGGAATATTTTAATGCCTTTTTAAGTATAGCAATATACTATAAGCACAAAGTGGCTAATATCATCACCATTATTCCTGATTAAAATATAAGGTTAGCTATAGACAATAAAATAATACTTAAAGTTTAAAAGGAAATTTGGTCTTATTGTTTTTAAAAGGTGTCAGCAATGGACTGAGATTACAGATGCAGAATGCTGATTTGATTTTAACAGAGAGACACTTATGTTTGTTCTGTAATGCTCTAACAATTATCTGAATTAATATACCTATATAGACGTAATTTGAGTTTCTAGTGGCAATGCTTTACAATTTTGTTGATTCTAATGATCAAATATTTCTTTCTACCACAATTAAATCTTACATGTAAAACCATAGAGTTGTAAAATAAGTTTTTTATTCGCAGTACCTTTTATTCTGTAATAGATCCCCATATGATTTTTGTGACAGACAGACTTGCAATGTAAAGTTCTCAGCCCTGTAACCCCAGAATCCATGGATATGTTATATTTTATGGCCAACGGACTTTGCTGATTAAGTAGAGGCTCTTTAGAAGGGAAGGGGAGAAGAAAGTCAAAATCAGAGGGAGGAGATGATGGAGGAAGTGGAACGTTGCTCTTTGGAGATAGAGGATGAAGCCAGAAGGAAAGCAGACAGCTGGACTCCAAACACTGGAAAGGAAGAGAAAAGGAATTTTCCCTCGGGTCTCCAGAGGAAATGCAGCGCCGACAATGCTTCCGCTTTACCCCGTGACGCTTCACGGTTTTAACCTACCAACAGTAAGTAGATAGATTTTTGTGGTTTGAAGTCAACAAGTTTCCATTAATTTGCTAAATCAGCAATAGGAAACTAACATATTAAAACATACACGTTAAAATGTATTTTTAAAATTACACAAAAGGAGAGGACAGGCAACACCAACCCCAAAGCAAAGCTATTAATATTCATCTCCTAAATTCTTATAAATCCAGCCGGTTTTTATTAAGCATTTAAAGTGCAACCTGTATGTTAACACCTTTTTTATCATGATCTAAACACTGGCTAAATCCAGAAAATTTATGTTGCTTAAATTCTGCTTTATATTTTATTATTTTCCATCATGAAATTAACAATATTACCCATAGTTAGAAACTAGAAAGAAATAATACATGTTCGTTTGCTTTAACTTTTTAGATATCATTATAAAGTACCATATATAAATTTAAAATTTTACATGATTATAATCATATGATATATACATATACATATATGTATACATATATATATACTTTTACAACTTTAATATTTTCATTGTTGCTGTATAATATAAAACAATTATTTAAAATTTCTACATTATATGTACTTGAATATATTTGAATCTGAATTTATTTGTTAAAACAAAGATTTGTTTAAAAATCAGAATGACAGAAAGAGAAATGAAGAGAGAGAAAGAGAGAGAGAGAGAGAGAGAGATTTTTCTATACATACTTCAGTTCACCCCCAAAATGACTGCAACAGCCAGTGGTAGGCCAGGATGAAGCTTAAAGACAGGGACTCCATCCTGTGTGGGTGACAGTGCCCACATATTTTGTCTATAATCTGCTGCCTTCTCAGGTTCATTGACAGGAAGCAGAGTGACCAAAATGCAACGCTGGCATCGTAAGTGGAGGACCAACCTCCTATACCACAATGCTAGCCCCTGGATGCAAGTTAACCATTGTTCTGTTAGATATTTAACTCGTTTCAATGTTTTAATTATTGCAATTAATGAAATGATTTTTAATGTCAACCCATTTTCCTTTTTTTATTTTAAATTCAAAACAGTAATTTAGAATCTCTAAGATTTTTTGATAAAATCAGACATATGGACCAAACATAAGTTATTACAATAATTGCAATACTGTGGCATAATGCAATATAACATGCTACAATTATGTTATGATAACTTTCTTCAAACTCACAAATATATGTTGTATATGTACATGCAATATAAAACAATGTGCATATTGTTGAAGAATGCTCGTGTATTTTTTGTTTTCCTTTTTATGGTCAATGATTATCGAATACAATGAATATTACTTGCTATTTTAATACACATTATTATATAATTTATATTACCAAATTTTCTAAACTTGAATGTGACTTTAAAAATGCTTCAAAATCTATCTAACTGGGGGCCAGTGCTGTGGGAAGCAGTTAAAGCCACTGCCTGTGGTGCCAGTATCCCATATTGGTGCCAGTTTGAGTCCCAGCTGCTCTACTTCTGATCCAACTCCCTGTAAATGTGCTTTGGAAAGCAGCAGAAGATGGCCCATGACCTTGGGCCCCTGCATCCCTGTGGAAAATCTGGAAAAATCTCCTGACTCCTGTCTTCTGATCGGCCCTGCTTTGGCCATTGTGGCCATTTGGGGAACAAATCAGCAGGTAGAAGATACCTTTCTCTCCCTCTCTCTTTCTTTCTCTCTCTAACTCAGCCTTACATGTAAATAAATAAATCTTTTGAAAATAATCTATCTAGCTGTCTTTGAGAGCTTACTGTATACTCAGTGTATGTACCATACATTTTAACTGTATGTACTAATGCTTTATAGTGATTTACACAAAATTAACACACATTTATATTGACTATTAAAACTCATCCTTGGGGCAGGTGCCGTGGCTCACTAGGTTAATTCTCCGCCTGCAGCGCCAGCATCCCATATAGGCACCTGGTTCTAGTCCCGGTTGCTCCTCTTCCAGTCCAGCTCTCCGCTCTGGTGAGGAGGGCAGTGGAGGATGGCCCAGGTGCTTGGGCCCCTGCACTCGCATGGGAGACCAAGAGGAAGCACCTGGCTCCTGGCTTCGGATCCACATAGCTATGGCCGTAGCAGCCATTTGGAGAGTGAACCAACGGAAGGAAGACCTTTCTCTCTGTTTCTCTCTCACACTGTCTATCTGTCAAATAAATAAAAATAAATAAAAAACCTCATCCTTGATTAGATGTTATTATGTTTTTCATTATTCAGATCAGGAAGTAAGAATTAGAAGTGTCAAGTAAGTTACTCAAGGCCATGGCAACGAGATAGCACACTGACTGCAATCCGAGTGCTCCCACTCTGAATCTCAGTGGCCTATATGCTGACACTGCTTTGTGTCAGTAATTGTGACAGTTTACACACCTATGTACCAATGACTCCTTCCAGGTTTTGCCTCCCTTTTCCCACCCTCTACATTTGGTGGAGAAGTCTTACTAAAAGGACTGCATTGTATTCCAAACCCGTAGCTGTGAACTTGACTCAGTGAATTTAGCAAATGATGATTTGAAGTTTGTGAACTGTTTACTGGTGACAATCAGATGTACTTTTAGTGTGTCACTAGCTTCTGGAAAGCCTTTACCTGACTTCTGAGGAGTACAGGGAGAGCCAGCTGGGGAAGGAGGGACTTCAGTAGGTCCCAAAGCAGCAACTTGGTGCCTTGAATGCGCATGTGAAGTGGGCAGAGAAGGAAGGCCAAGAATGGTTCTGGAGTGTTTACAAGTCTTTGGTGGTGGGAAGTGGGGTAACTAAAGGAGGTGGAAACCACCATCGGGCAAAGATCTTATGAGAAGAATTAATATCTGACCCCTATTGACATCATAATGTCTCAAGTCTATTGAAAGAGCAATCAATAAATTAAGATATCAAGTTAGACAGCAGCTATCTTTAAAGCTGCTAGAAAGAGGGTGTCCCCTGATAAAGTATAATTTTTTATAAATTTATGTCAAACAGTTTGTAAATCATAGTAATCTCATCTACAAGAAAATATTAAGGAGATTTTGTGAGTAGGTATAAAATTTGGCAATAAGCTACATGTGAAGTGTAAGATACTCTATCAAAGGAGAAATATGTAGTTCTTCTACAAGGTATTGTTTAGTGAATCACATTCATGATGATGACAGATTTCTTTGAATATAGGAGTATTAGCAGAATATTTCTTATTAATGCTGCTTTGAGTGAACAATTGTCAAGCTACCCTGAAGCAGGAAGAGGATTCTAGTAAGTATGATTTTAATATAAGTCCTTGAGAGAGAACAGAATTATCTGAGGGCTCCAGAAGCCAGCAGACAGTGCGCATCACATGTATTTTTTTTTTCTCGAAGAGGCAAAAGACAAGTAGTGTTCTAAATAGCAAACAGTGGAGTCAACAATCTTGGAAGCTCCAGAGCATTGGGCAAATTCTTGGAGAACACAGCTGCTCACTGGCCAGCTCTGGACACACAATCTGCAGTGGTAGCCAGCTCTCAAGGTGGCTCCCATGATCCCAGTCTTCTGATGCTTACCCAATGTGTATTCACCTGCTACCTCAAACCGTGGTTGGCCTGACTGACCATTCACCTGTGGTAGATGTGATGGGTTGTTCTTTCTAAGTGTACATAACAAGAGATGGTGACTTCCATCGCGGGTGTTCTCCTGGTCATTGTTGCTCATCTTGGATCACTTTTTGATTCTTCACTTTGAAATGTCATGAGGACACTGGCAGAATATGGTACCCCATAAGGTGTGAAATGATTGTCCTTGCCCAGTGCTTCATAAAGCACTGAGAGGCTCACCAACCATTACGTGAGTAACTTAGAAAATGGATTTTCAGCACCAATCAAGCCTTGATACAGATTAAGTAACCATGGACAGCAGCTCCACTGCAACCTATGAGCAAAGCTGCTCCAGGACTCCTGAGTCACACAAGCTATGAGATAAAAAAAAAACCTGCTTATTATGCTTTAAGCTGCTAAATTTTGCTCACTGGCCAGCTTGGTCATTTGTTTTGGAGCTTCAGGTAACTAATACCCTTGCTGGCATGGCTGTCTCTGGTACCCAGGTGTTGTGCAGAGAACGGGACCGTGTTGGATTGTTGGAGGATGCAAGAGTACGGTGTTTTCAAAAGGTAGAGGAATGGTTAAGTGTCTCTGCCAGCCCCAACAGACACATGTATAGAGCTACATGTGTCTCCTTCTCTCTCTCATCTAACTTATGTTGAAGGTAATGAGGCAATGCCGTTTTCCCTCAAATATACCTGATGTGTTCCTGCTCTCACTAAATTTTTTCAGGTTTCACTTTTCCACATTTATGTTTATTTATCTGTGTCCTTACTTGTACGCTCTGCTCAGAGATCCACCTAATCTAGGAACCAATGATTCATTTATAATCTGCAGTTGAAGTCATGTTTTTCTCATTTGTGCTACCAAAGAATTCTGCAACATTTCTTTTTTATTTTTGGCCTTGTTTTATCATGACTGGGTGCAGGTTTTCTCAATTAGATTTTAAGTTGTCTGAGAGAAGAATCTTCGAATTGTTTTCTCATACTTAGCACTTATAAGGTTTAGGTGTACTAAAATAGGCTCTGAACATTAAAAAAATTACATAGTTACCTATGCTAAAATTGTAGTCATGTCACTGTATCTCGTTGTCTTCAGTATATAAGGGAACCATGTTTTTGGAATTAGAAGGACAGAGTCTTATTTGGAATGATCAGATGGTGATTAGATACTGTTGAGCTCAAAGTCATTTTTTCTTTTCCTTTCTTTTTCATTTAAATAAAAATTCTCAGGCCTATTCTTTTCAAATATAAGATACTATTAGTCTCTCTTGAGTAGAATTGTTAATCATTGGTATATACATGTAAAATGAGCTTGTTTGATTCATATATACTCTCATTTTAGGGATCAATGCAAATTAGAAAAAATTGGCATTCTAGTTAAGTTTCAGAAGTGTAGACATTAACAGAATGTTGTAACTCTTTTGGATAAGTCATATTAGAATCTTGTTTGGAATCTGCATCAAGGCAGTAGGCCAATTAGCATTTAATTCCTAGGCAAAACAAAATTAACTCTCATTCATTTTCAAGTAGGTATTGCAGGATAAGAAAATGCCACCTTTCATGTGATATTCACATGCTGAATTGCTAGGGTTTGAGGAATAGAACTACTTATTCACTGAGTGGAACTTATGGACAATGAAAGATAAGTGCTTAAAACGGCCAACAAGTTCTGGCTGGCATCAATTAATTTCTCAGAAGACATTTTTTTCCCTTAAACAAAACATCTTGACTGCACAGCTGCAGAATATGTGAAAACAATTAATGATATATTTTTCAATCAATGAAGCATTTTAAAAAGCACAAAGCATTGTTTCAGCAAATAGCCTGGACATAAACTTTTAGATTTGGATAAATTCCAACAGTCCCTGAGACTGAAAGACAATCAGCTCTACCTGTGGAAGTTTTTTTACAGACTCTCAAATAATCAAAGATAATTTGTCCTTTTCTGGGGGTGTGGGGTTGGTTCAGGGTAGTGTGGCAGAAAAAGATAGTGCCCTGGTGTCAAAGCAACAGTCCTTGTACAGGTATGTGGAGATTCACATTTGGGGTAAAATGAACAATGGTAAATAATACTGATTTTTTTTTTTAAAAAAAGCACCCTACAAGAAGATACAGGTTAAGTTTTGCACCCTCAGAAATACTAATAGTTAATGAATATTCATCTCCTTGAGTTTACATGATGTGCTGTAAGTACCTTGGGAGTCTACAACAAAAGCAGGCAATAACATGATATAAATTGTCACAGCAGCAGCATTGTTATTTTGTGCTTATATTGTTTCTTAAACTACCTTAGCTTTGCTACTTTTTAAAAGTGCTCTTTTATGTTTCCTTCTGAGAATGCAACGCATCCCAAATAAGACGACTCCATTATGTCTGGCATTGCAGCCCACCACTAAACGTGGTCTTTGTTCCATCCACAGAGCAGGTTGAGGCCATGTGCTGGGGGAAGCAACATGAGAAGAGGGACAAGTTCTAGTTCAAGCAGATCCTTTCTAGTCCACGTTCTAGTTCAGATTTTGCCCGTTGGGAGCTTTTTGACCCTCAGCCAGATGCTAATATTTACTTAATCTCTTTGAAAGGCCCCTCCCATAGATGTTGACATACAGCATCAGAAATAATTATTATGGAGATACTATGTGCTAGACACTCTGTTTTGTTTCTCAAAAACAGTTTTAGTGAGGCAGGGATGTTGGTAGCTTCTGAGAGCATGCAGTCTACTGGATAAGTGAGACACTTAAAAACCCCACCTGTAATTGCAATAAAACAGCCATGGCAGGATTAAGTGTTGTGAAGGATTAAATATTGTTCTGGGCATGCAACGCTACTGTGCTTAACCTGAGCCCAGGGGGAAGGGCGACATCACAGAGGAAATGCCACTTAAGCTGAGACCTGAGGGGTGAGATAATAGGTGGAAAGTGAATAGCAGACCTGGGCCATTATTACTGTTTGGCAAATTGGCTCCATTTTAGAAGCCAACAATGATAAATGAATCTACAGGTCTGCTTTTTGGCCTGAATTTTTCACATCATCAGTCAGGAGTGGTTAAATCTCCATGATTTCTTAGGAGGAATCAAAGTGCATATCCCTATCCAGACAGGCGTATACATATATAGGGAGAGCTTAAGAGCTATTTTGATGCTCTTTTGGATGAATGGACTTCTTTTATTAATCAAGGTTTATAGAATTATATCCTAGGAAATATTTGAATTGTTTCTAACTGGACAATTCTTAAGAAAAACAAAATTTATTAATGTTCAATATATACTCTTCCTTCCTAAAATATTACTTGATGAAATCCAGTGGATTGGAGCAGATATCCTATTTAAATGTCAAGCAAAGAATTCACGGAAAAGCTAACAAGTCTCTTCTTCTTCCCTCTCTCCCCGCTCTGCCATACTCTGTCAATAGGCAGAAATAAGTGAGGCTCTGTAGAGTGACAATAGAAATGTTGCACTTGTTCCATAGTATGGTACCGAAATGAGGATCTATCACAAATGTAACGGCTTAAATCAATAACAAATAAGCATGGATAAAAATGCGTTGTGTGGGTTATAGTACTGGGAGAGCTCTGGTTTTTGAGGGAAGTGAGAGAAAATTCTTAAATGAAGACTCCTTGAGAGACTTGCCCAAGTGTATGATTAGTTGTAGCATTGCTTTCACTCTTTCTTCCCCCTTACCACCACAGTTTCAAGAATACAGTCGTCAGTTTTAATAATGATTAAAGAATAATGCCTGCGTCCCGACTGAATGGCTTTTGAGACTTAACTCACTCAATCTGTTCACAGCACTGCGCTCATATGGTGGTGTGGGGGGGGATGAGCAGACTTGCACAACTCATCGTGCAATGTTACGCTGATACTTCATCTCCCACATCAATACCGATTAGCGCTGCGCAGAGAGCACTGCCTATTGTTTGAATAGACTAGGGATTTTTAATCCAGTCAGGTCATTCTGGATGAATGTGTTTGCATGTCTGTCATTAAAATTTGGTGGCTCATGTGATTCAGACAGACACATTTTGAATGTTTAAAATTTCCACAGATGTTATTTATCCGTCAGAATGGAATATTTTCCTTCTCTCTACCATATAGATTCTGCCTCATTAGCATAAATAAAAAATAAAGCACAACAACAACAATCTTGCTTAATGTGTACACACAGAAACATTGTCATACACATCTGGTGATCAGTTGGAGATGGTAAAAGCTACCAAATGAGGGAAAGAGTCGGAAAGCTAAGGGGTATGAGATCCTTCCTTTCTGGAGAAGAAAAATGTACTGCTAAAGATTTGTCTCTGATCTACTGCTTTGTATTTTTATGGCATTGTATCTAACATGGGCATTTGGATAAAAGATGCCTTTGCTAATTATTTGAGCTCCTCACAATTATTAAGAAAAAAAAAAACCTCTTAATTGAGAAATGAAGATGATTTCTCTTAAAGCCATCAGGTGAAAGCATAAAGAAAAATGCTAATATTTTTTGATATCAGGATTTTTGTATCACTCTGTCTCAAAGGCAAGGCTTGAGATAATGACTACATGTACCCTTTGCTGCATTCAGGAAAATATCCTTCTAGTTTATTATTTCTGAAATTCCAGTTTCTGCCTATTAAGAAATATTTTGTGGATTTCTAAAATGTAGGTGATATTACTGTCAGATAGTTTTGGTTTTGACTTGAATAGTGCTTGAAAAAAATGGGGAAATTTTTAAACACTGATTACAAGCATCTCTGTCTCATTCTTAAAGTTTTTTGGCTTGGTGCTTCATGTTAACTCTTTTTTAAAAAAATATTTATTTATTTATTTGGAAGTCAGAGTTACACAGAGAGAGAAGGAGGGAGAGAGAAAGAGAAAGAGAGAGAGAGACAGAGAGAGAGAGAGATCTTCCATCCACTGGTTCACTCCCCAAATGGCAGCAACACCAGAGCTGGCCAATCTGAAGCCACGAGCCAGGAGCTTCCTCTGTGTCTCCCATGTGGATGCAGGGGCCCAAGGGCTTGGACCATCCTCTGCTGCTTTCCCAGGCCATAGCAGAGAGCTAGATTGCAAGTGGAGCAGCTGGGACTGCAGGTGGCAGTTGGGATGCACTGCAGGTGGCAGCTTTACCCATGATGTCACAGTACCAGCCCCGCTAACTCTTATTGTTAACAGTCTTCTTATCTTCCAGAAAGCATTAAGGAGGGAAGTGATCAAGCTTTACTTATTTATCACTGAACATGGCTTCTTAGGGATTGATGCAGAGGAGGTATATTATGTTTTTTTTTCATAAGTAAATGAAAATTCTATGTTCTTTGCCAAAGGCTATCCTAAAATATATCTCTGATGAATGTTATCAAAGCATAGCTTAATTAATGGAGAGATAGTCCATGTTCATGGACAGGAAGACTGAATATTGTTAAGATTTCAGTTCTTCCCCATTTGATCTACTTACTCAATTCCATCTCAACCCAAATTTCAGAAAATTATCGTGTGAATGTTCACAAAGTAATTCTAAAATTTATTTGGAGGTTCAGAAGACACAAAACTGCTAACTCAACAGTGAAGGAGAAGAAAAAGGTGAGGGCCAAAGCATCCTAAGTTTAATACTTATTATAAAGGCATATTAATAATAACAGTGTTGAATTAGCAAAATAATAGAAAAGCTGATCAATGGAATAGACGAGATACCCCAGAAATGAATGCACAAAAAAGTGATCAAAGCCTCTTTGACAAAGAAGCAAAGGAAGTGCAATGGAACAATGACAACTGTTCTCGTTAAATGGTGCTGGTCAAAAACTGTACATTCACATAAAAAAGGAATCTTGATAAAACAGACTTTCCATGCTTCCCAAAACATTCACTCAAAATGGGTCATTCACCCACTTTTATTTTTCCTTATAGTTAAGCTTTGAGTTATTGTTGGAAAATAACATGACTTTGGGAATTATTCTGTTTTTTTTATTGTAGTGTGAAGTTTGTGTCAAAAAGTATTTTTCATTCTTTCTTTGCTTCATAAGGGATACACAGGAAATTGTTTGTGCATAGTTTTAAATAATATCTGCATTATTCAGGGGACTGTTTGCAAATCAGCAGAAACCAGCCCTTGGTAATACAAGCAAATTATAATTTCTTACAAAGATATTATGAAACTACCAAGGTTTCTAAAAGCTCTGGGAAACTGAACATGGGTGCTAGGGAGTCAGAAGCAACACCTCAGGGTTCTCTGCGGACCCACAGCAACTGCCTCTGGCCAGACACTGCAGACTACAACTCTGGTGCCACCCATTCTGGACACAGAGTGCCTCCTTTTGATTTGCAGTCATTGATACCTCTGGAAACTGGATCCACTATGGTTATTGCCATTTGGTCCATTCTTTCCAGAATTGAATATGCCTAGATTCTTATTCGTTTTTTCATCTTTAGCTTTATTTGAGTCACTACTGAGCCCAAAGTCCCCCGGTAGGTAGATGCTGCAACTTAACATTTTATCTGAGTACTGAGAAAGTCCGGGACAGTGACTTTCTTGCATTTTCCATTTCTATGTGGAAAGCAATTATTATCCTGGCTGCTCAGAAAGAAAACACAGATATTCTGTTCAGCCAGATGTATATGCCATCAGCTAAGTAAATAATGCTTGCAGGGATTTTTATCCATGACTGTATTAGTTCTCTTTTCGTTGCTATGTTGGATGCAATTTTTAGACACAATTGATACAATTTTGAAATGCAATTGATGTGGTTGCATCTTTTTATATGCTTATGGTCAAGTAAGTGAAGACAAAGGGCCTGCTCTGTGAGTCTGGTGCATTACAAACTGGAGAAATGAGAGACTGAGGGCTGCAGAGACAGATTAGGTAACTAATTGTGAGACCTGAAACAATGTTTCATAGATTTGCTTGTTTACCCATTCAGTTTTTTAAGTTAGCTGAAAAACCCCTCTTAAGAATCTGTCGAATATTTGGACATTGATTACAGAGAATGTAGATGCAAAATTAAGCAGACCATGTCTAGGGACTTTGGAACTCGTTATTTTGTGGAGTGTTAAGCCTTTACCTATTATGTCAATTAAAAACATGCTAACTCAAAAATTGAAGAAAGAGGAAAGGAAGTATCATTATAGTCTTAATATGTATCTATGAACTACACTGAATTTGTTCCCTTTGTATTAACATCACATAAACATGAAAATTGATGAGACTTGTGTTGTTGTAATTATTATGCATTTTCTGTGCCCCTGATAATCTAACGCATTAATAAATTCCTTAAAAATAAACCTGGATCAGGACCCAAGTTTGTTAACTGAATAAATGTGCAAAGTGAGACAACTGGAAAAGTCACTGATTGCTTGAATGTTTCAAACCTCGATGATGAGAGTAAGCAACAAAGTGATAAGGAGGAAAAAGATTTTTATGAGTTCATGATAAATCTGGTCTAAAATATCAGTGACACTTCCCTGTAAACTGAAATCGAAAACCTGGATATTGTTTTTGTTTTTTTTTTGTTTTTTTTGTTTTTTTTGACAGGCAGAGTTAGACAGTGAGAGAGAGAGAGAGAGAGAGAGAGAGAGAGAGAGAGAAAGGTCTTCCTTTCCATTGGTTCACTCCACAAATGGCTGCTATGGCCGGTGCGCTGCGCTGCGCCTATCTGAAGCCAGGAGCCAGGTGCTTCCTCCTGGTCTCCCATGTGGGTGCAGAGCCCAAGGACTTGGGCCATCCTCCAGTGCCCTCCCGGGCCACAGCAGAGAGCTAGACTGGGAGAGGAGCAGCTAACACAGAATCCGGCGCCCCAACCGGGACTAAAACCCAGGGTGCAGGTGCCCTCAGGTGGAGGATTAGCCAAGTGAGCCGCAGCGCTGGCCTAAAACCTGGCTATTGTAAGATGGTTCATCATCAAGTGTTTAACTGCTATGTGCCCCGTTGGAGAAGGCACATTTTTGGAGCAGGACAGTGTATAAAGCAGGCTTTGTAGGAGTTGTGGCAATGCAGGGGAGTGTTTGCCCCGGCCCATTAGAGTGAAGAGAGAAAAGCAAAAAGCATATGGAATGTGCTGAAGAATATCATCATTTATAGTCCTACTGGTATTCAACATTTTTACTAAAAACCGTAGCTCTTTGGCCTTTAAAAAGGCTCAAAGTTATTTCCTAATAGTAAATGAAGCTCTGTTGAAAATTTGCTTCGTTTTTTCTTCAATGTAGCAATAACCTCTGTCATTGCTGAAAGAGGGTAAATTTATGTAGCTCCAGCCATGACTAGATTTTTATTATATTGGGTTATCAAGAAAAGAAATGGAATAATCTTGTCTCAAGGTCATTTACAATAGGATAAGATACCATCAATTTAGACAGTTTAGTTGCCAGTCTCATTATAAGTTGAAAGAGACAAGCTGACCTCTCAAACAACTTTTCAAGATAAATTCATAAGCTTTTATGAGCTAGCAATCCCCAAAACTCATTACCTAGGAAGAATGTCTTAGTCTTTCTCATTACTTATTAGAATATGGTCAAAAACGAGTTCCTAAATATTATTTTCGCCCTTCTATTGGGATTAAAATTTGCCAATGACATCCAGAAAAGAAGAGTAAAAAATCACAGTGCAGTCACAAACAAAATGGAATGGCCTTTGATGAATATCTGTATAATTTTATATCTTCAGCTTGATTCATCTTTAGAGCAAAAACATTGAAGCCAAGATATTCAATTCATATATTATATCTCTTGGAGATTAGAGAGAAAATTATCTGTGATTCTTTGCATTCATTTAAAATCTAGTGAGATATTGTTTCACCAGCAAGGATTTTGAAATGTGTAGCATGAATACATGCTTTTTATTAGCATTATTTAGAACTTGTTAATTGACAGAAATATTGGAGTATTCAATTTAAGGTTAATTTGTATTATGAAGAATTTATAATTATTCATAATTAATTCATTTTATTGATTCCAAAAACAATAATGTGATGCATTATACATACATGTACACATATTATCTATATATGGGTGAATACTTAGATTTAAAACCCTAGTTAAGCTTAAATTTACTATATACTCCAAATGATGTGCTTATTTAGAATTGAAGAGTGCCATTTTCTAAATTGTCCTTTATTGAAAGAAAAATTAATAAATATATTAAATCATTGAATTTTATGGACAAAATTCAATAGCAAAGTCCTAAAATGATACTTTTTATAGATGATATCAACAAAAATGGGGGAAAAAAGTAGGCAAATGTCAGAAGGGGTTCAAGGATGTCTTGGTTCAGTCTTTTTCTCATATAAGAAAGCAATAATTTCTGCTTTTCAAGAAGAAAAGGGAGATCAGTTTTGATGCACTAGGTAATCTTTGTCTAATTTCCATGTTGGAGCTCTTTTTTAGTGAAGACCACAATAGCAGTAAACTGAGTTACTCCAAAGTCCATTTCAGTAGAGTCTTTATTCACAAAGAAGTTAGATAGAAACTTGTTTTGTAGGCCTTTATTGAGCAAAGATATGAAAAATTCCAGCTGACCTCTTCTTTTCCTATTTGTACCCTCTTTTTAATCGGTAAAGGTCTTCTATTGGATCAGAGCCAGAAGTCTTCATCTCTGAAAGCTGTTTTTTCCTTTGCCATATAGCATTAAGCATACAGCACGCTGCCTCTGCATTTGTCCTTGGCTGAGATTGGAGCGTGGTTAGCAGACAAGGATGCTAGCAGTTCTCCAGATAGCTGTGGCTCCCCTTTCTCCACCATAACCAACCACCACCCATCTTATTGGCGGCTTATTTATAATATTTTTTAATAGTGGCAGAAGAGTGTTTCTGAAACTCCTATAAAACCATTTGGTATAAATGACTTAAAGTCTTAAACACATACATTCAAATACATATATCCCTATGCTACTGACAAGATTCTTAGAAATTTTCTTAGCTGGTATGACTTTTACCTAAGTTAGTCAATCTGGATAGGACTACAAAGTAATTAAAAGTTACGAATCCCAGCGACTTACTTTCATATATTAGTTAAGGTTTCTTAAAAATTGAATGATTAGGTTGTTTTTACTCCTGAAAAATCATTTACGAAGACTGTGTCTTGGTTTCGATCCAGAGTCTACACAGGCAGTGATTCTATATGAGTCATGGCCACCACTGAAGAAAGGAAAAAGAAGATGAGAAAAACAAATAGCAATTAAGGCAGTTTGCTGTTTGGAAAAATAGAATGATTAATCAAACTTAGCTCATAATCGACACCTATTAAAAACTGAAAGTGGGATATGAGTTGGTGGAGAACCAAAGTACAAAAATAAATGACACAATGCAGGATTATGAAAAATTTCATTTTCAGTTTTATGATAACTTTATTTGTGCAACCTCATATTTTGCTACATATTATTTGAAGATAAACTAATGGTATATTTTATATGTTTATTGATTGCATGGGAAAATTCCAAAATGTTTATAGGATCTAGGAAAAGCACACATGCCATTATTTTCTTCAGATAATATGAATATCTTCTTAAAATTTTATCTGTTAAGAATTAAAATTGTGTACAGAGTTGTGGAAGCACAAAAGAAAATGCTCACTCTTTGTTTACACCCAAGAAACAAAACAACAGATACAATATCATTTAATTATGTCATCGTTCCCTGGTCTTACACTACGTGGTCTAACATCTTAGTTTAAAATGACTCAGTTCTTTGTAATTACAAGCTTGTTGTGGACAACCAAAAATAAAAGCAACATATGAGGTTATTGATCAAAACATCTTTATACTGTTAAGCATTCTTCAAATCATTTCTAAAAAAAGGAATTAAAAGATAAGTTTATTTTGATACAAAAATTTTGAAACCCATGAAATTTCATGTTTTTCATAAGATTTATTTTCATGAACTTTCTTAAGTCCCCTCATTCTGAAAGACTCTGGTGTAAGAACTATTTTTAGCAAAGAGAAAAGATCAGGGTTAATATTCTAGCTTCTGGTGCTGGAAAACTGATGATTTAACCTTGTCTTACCATTTTCTATGTGAGAGACCACTATTAGATTTTCTGCTATTTCCTCAATGATAAATATGAATGGACGGAGATTCTATATCTTGGGTAATGTGTAGGGTTAAATCTGACAAAATATCAATAGCAGGTCAGTCCATACTAATATGTAGGAAGTGCTCAATAGTCTCTTTTATGGTAAGCCTAGTTCTATTTATTTGTTTTGTTTTGTTTTGTATCCTGCAAGAAGAATTTCTATTGAAAATAAGAAGTCTTTGAGTGTATTTTATTTTATTCATGCACCATTCACTAATATTATATTCTGCATTTTAAAAGAAGATATTTGAATGAAATAATTTATATTAAGCATCTAGTTTATTTCTGAGGAATTCTTAAGGAGTTCATAAGAACTAGAAATTAATTCTGACCTGAAACAATTGACTCACTTACCACAGGATATATCTCCTCTGAAGTGGATGGGACCTCTTGATCCTTAAGCAAGCTGTATGTACAGTTGAAGACATGAGAATCTATTAAAGATTCCATTATTAACCTCAAATTATAAGTGTGAATCATAGTGAGAATACTCTCACTTCAGATTTTTTAGTAGAGATGTCTCATGGAATACAGACATGCTTCTCATTCTTCATTTTGATGGGAAATGAGACCTAATATGCAAGCTTTCATTGGTGGTATATTACCATATTCACCATATAGTGGCTGCCTGAAAAAAGAGAACATTCTCTCATTCAGGATGGAGACAATACTTTTTCTTTGGTGTTTGAAAACTGCTCTTTTTTCTGATGTTACTGAAATTCTTACATTTTTATGTAGATGAAGGACTGATAGCTTCAAATTGCATGAAGATAAACAGTATATCAACTGTCACTGAACCAACAGGAGCTATTTTCATTCCTAGGTCTGTGTAATATAGGAGACCTTCCTAGAGAAAGAAGAGACAGTGAATGTGGCATTAAGACTGAGAGAACTGAGATTCCAAGTACTCTTACAATTTAGTCCTGCTTAAACTGAAAATGCTTTATACCAGACTTCACCCCCAAATTCCGTCTTCTTTTGCCCTTGAAACTACTGAATGTAGTAAAATGTTTACAATGAAATATTGAAGATATACATTTACTTTTATTGAAATATAATAGTGTTAGTGCAATTTGTCACCTTCAGAAAATCTGTTGAGCTGAGTGTTGATGACTGTTCTTTTTTGTTAAATAAATGGCCCACATCAGCATATATCAATACCTCTGGATAAGTAATGTTCCGATTTGTAGTATCTTCTTTATGAGACAGAGTCTGTGTCTATGAAATTAACATTGTATCACATTTACCAGTACAATAAAAATATTCTGGAAGTTCCTTAGATCTCAAGTCTCTATTTGCAATGCATTTTTCAACTTGCCTGAAACATTGAAATGAATGTTTATAATTAGATAGTTTCCACATATTTCAGGTTATAACAACAGAGTGTACAATCTAATTTTTAAAAATTGATGAAATGTGATTTCACACACACAATATAAACACAAAATCACATACCTATATGTACATGGAGAGAAAAAAATCCAAGGTAATAATATAATCAATAAAATAAACACCACCTCTCTTAGATGCTTAATGATTTTTAAAATTATTCTTCAGGTGAAGTATTTTGGTCAGTATCTAATCATCTGTTGACTGAGTGGAGAAAAGTAAAGGAGTGTGTTACACAAAGGCTTGTGTCAAGGACTTGCCTGTGGTGTGGAGACTCCACTGACCCCACTGAGAGAAACAACTTGAGAGTATTTTGTCTTTAATCTCTTATAATGCAAACTTTGGTTGTTGATGACAAGCTAATTTGTCCTAATAGCTACTATGTAAAGCACATTGTTCATTAGTTATTGCAACTTACTCTAGTTATTTGCAGAAAATTGTAATTTCCTATGCAATAGAAAGTGTACCTATTGATCTCAGGCAGGGAATTTGAGATGTGCATTTGTAATCATCATCCTAGAATTCCTAATTCAACATTCAGACATCATCAAAGATGATTTTAGTGTTGAGTGGTGTTTTTGTGAATAGTAAATGAGAATATGAAGCCTATCTAAAATTGAACATTGAATTGCATTTCCAAATGTCTTAATATGAAGAATTAAGTCCATTTCTTTTTAACATGTCTGGTCATTTGACTTCATGAAGAATCCATTCTTTTAAAACATAATATACTAGATCTCAGTTCTCTTGACTTGTTGAGAATGAATATAAGGTACTAATCTTGTAAGATCTTATAAGGTAACATCTTGTTTTTCCTTTAAATTTGAAAGATCACCTCAGAAATGATTAAATTACAATAGCATAATTTTCTGTGTGTTTTTTTTTTCTGGGTTTCAGTAAATGTAAGAGTTTGAACATAAATTAAATAGAAAATGATGAACATTGTGGGTTCCAAAATGTATATATGCTCCCAGAATCTAAATTTGGATGGAGGCATTGATGTTTGTGCAACATTTGATTCACATTTTGCTATTTTGATGTTAAGGTGGAAGTGAGAAGGCTTCCTCTATTGGGATAATCTGATTACTGATAGCTTCCGAATCTCTTTATTTACATTGATTAATCTCCGTAGTATAATGCTGAGTTTCTGGCTTATTTCAAATTTAATATATTTATCCCTCATTCCCTTGAATGCAGATTCAATAGCTTGTTCAAAAGACCTTATACAAATTTCCTTTTTGATAAAATTAGGCAATGATTATCCACTCTGACATCTTATAGGCAACTCCTTTCAGATCTGTGGTTCATTGTTTACTTCTGAAAGCTTGTTTACTTCTGAAGCTTGGACATGAGAACATGGTATTTTAAATAGTTTAACCCTATATGTTAAATTCCAATATATTTTAATACAATCTCAAGAATAAGGACTATTGTAACAAATCCATCAGAATACGGAGTAAATTTAATCTTTAAAATTTTTTACACTTTGTGTGTCTCTACATTTATTAATGATCCGTGTTATTTTAGCAATTGAAGTTTCACCACTAAAATGCTCAGATTCATCCAAGAGTCCCCATGAACTGAGGAAAGGAGAAGTTTAATAAAGTCAAAGATAAGGTACTGTTTGAGATGCTCAGGCACAAAAGGAGCTAAATTATTTCTTCCCCGTTCCCTCCAATCTTCCTTTAATTATCTGACAGTTTGGATTGTAAAAGTTGGGGGGGAAGGAGCAGTTTTTTTTTTTTTTTTAAACCACGGCTTTGAACTTGCTTCAGTGAGAGAAATGTGACTGCTCTCACCAAACTAATATATCATTAACAGAATATCTCACATAACTAAAATAACATTTTTCCCAAAGAAATCTTTTGTTTAATGAGTACAAATTTAATAAGTACAACTTTAGGAATATAATACCATATCCACCCTCTCACCTCCACTTCACCTTTCCTCCTCCTCCCTCTCCCATTCCCAGTACCATTCTACATTAAAATTCATTTTGAATTAACTTTATACACAAAAGACCAATTCTATACTAAGTAAAAGATTTCAACAATTTGCACACACATGCACAGAAAATGATTGAGAACAAGTTTTACAGTTAATTCTCATAATATATCTCATTGAGGACAGAAGTTTTGCATGAAAAGTAAGTGCAGAGTGTGTCCTGTTGTTAATTTAAGAATAAACACTTTTATGTATGACATCATTGATCACTGAGGCTCTGACATAAGCTGCAAAGGCTATGGAACCCTTAGGAATCCACAAACTCCATAAGTATTTAGACAAAGCCATAAGCAAGGGGCATCAATTTATGGCCTCTTCTTTCCACTCGGGTCTCACTCACAGAGATCCTTCATGTAGGCCATTTTTTTGCCTCAATGTCTTGGTTTCTCATGCCTGAAATGATCTTATGGGCTTTTCAGCCAGATCAGAATGCCTTTAGGGCTGATTCTGAGGACAGAATGCTGTGTAAAGTGATTATCATTCTATGAGTCTGCTGTGTGGATTGCTACCCATGTTGAATTATTCTCTCCTTTTTGATTCTATCTATTATTATTACCAGACACTTGATCCTATTTATATGATCACTTTAACATTTAATCCTATCTATGTGATGACTTTAGTACTTTATATGGTCACTTTAACACTTAAGATGGCATTTTAACCACTCAGCTTAATGGGATTTGGGGTCCCCTGGCAAGTTTTTAAACTATTCCATGAGAAGTAAGTCTATAGGAATGTATGTATGCAGAACTATACAGCTTTGCAGTTACAAACTTCTTCTTCCCTCTCTTATTCCCACTCTTGTTTTTTTTCTGAGATCTATTTTCAATTTCAACCTTTTCAAATTGTAGCAACATAGCGTGAGAAGTCTTGTTCTCAGAGACAACCCTTCCCACGTGGTGCCATATGTTATCACTGCCTTCCTCCTGCATATTCTCATCAGTGTAGTTGTTAGAAGAGCAGTTCTCAAAGATCCATTCATATGAAATACCCACAACTTGAGATGTTGCCTTATTTAGACAAAGAATCTGTAGATATCAGTAAATGAAGGATCATGAAGTGGAGGAACTATTGTTAGTTGCCCACAACAATGTCTACATCTAATGACAAGTGTCTTTATGAGATACACACAGGAGAGATTTTCCAGATAGAAGAGTAGGAAATGATGGGAAGACAAAGAAAAGATGAGAATGAGGTGGCTGCAGTCCAGGAAGCATACTGATGTCAACTTCTATGGGAAGTGTTCTTCCCAAGGTCACCAGAATTGTGAGAGCACAAATGTCTATTGTTTGAAGTGGCCCATTTTGTGGTATTTTGTTATAGCAACCCAAGCACAGCAGTACGATCTATAAGTCATCCTGCCAAATGGTTTTTACCAACTTCCTTCTAAATCAAAGGGACAAGTAGTTAGGAAATACCATCGTTAGAAAGTGGATGATTCATCTCATAGCTCATGAGGGAGTTCAAACAGAACCTCTTGATTTTGCTAATTCTATCATTATGGAACCAAATGCTCATGTTATTAAAAGTATTCCATGATTTTATGCTAAGATTCTATGATCTTAACAATTAAATGTTTTCTTCTTTCGTATAAAGAGAAGCAAACATATCATGTCATAGATTTTTGGCTTTTCCATTCCTTATGAGAATGACTATTATCCAGCTATTTCTTTCATATCCAAATTCTTGATTCAGATGCAAAAAAAAATAACCGATAAGATTTAGAATAATTTCTTCAGTAACCTAGCAGATGAGGTCATTTTAATTTATTCATCATCAATTACAATGACTTTTGCACACCTTTCACAAATGTATTGTGGTATAGTAGGTTAAGCCTCCACCTGTGGTGCTGGTATCCCATATGGGCACTGATTGGAGTCACGACTACTCCACTTCTGATGCAGCTCCCTGCTGATGACCTGGAAAAGCAGTGGAAGATGGCCCAGATGCTTGGGCCCCTGTACCCATATAGGAGACCTGGAAGAAGCTCCTGGCTCCTGACTTCAGATGGGCTTCGCTCTGGCTGTTATGGCCATTTAGGGAGTGAAATAGAGAATGGAATACATCTCTCTTTCTGTCTCTTTCTTTCTTTATAACTCAGACTCTCAAATATATAAATCCTTAAAAAATGTATTTGTAGGTCAGTGCCATGGCTCACTTGGCTAATCCTCCACCTGCGGAACTGACACCCCGCAGAATCTGGTCAGGGCACCAGATTCTGTCTCAGTTGCTCCTCTTCTAGTCCAGCTCTCTTCTGTGGCCCGGGAAGGCAGTGGAGGATGGCCCAAGTCCTTGGACCCTGCACCCACATGGGTGACCAGGAGGAGCACTTGGCTCCTGGCTTCGGATCAGCACGGTGCGCTAGCTGCAGTGGCCATTGCGGGGTGAACCAATGGAAAAGGAAGACTTTTCCCTTTGTCTCTTTGTCTCTCTCTCTCACTGTCCACTCTGTATGTCAAAAAAAAGTATTTGTATATATACGTATGCATTATAGGCATAAATATACTTATGTATGTATTATACACTTATACATGTGCATATTAATATGTATAAATTAGAGGTAATCCCTACGTCCCAAATTTCTCTCTATCTCTCCTCTATTTGTCATCTGCCTTCCATCTCTACATATATGGGTAATCCCTATGTTGCAAGGGCATATTATGAACCTGATATATTTTCTTTTTTATGAAGGTTTTTATTAAATGAATACAAATTTCATATGTACAGTTTTTAGGAATATAGTGGTTCTTCCCTTCATTCCCACCTTCCCCTTAACTCTCATCCCACCTCCTACTTCTCTCCCAATTCATTTTTATTTAAGATTCATTTTTAATTGACTTTATATACAGAAGAAAAACTCTATACTAAGTAGAAATTTCAACTGTTTGCACCCACACAGACACACAAAGTATAAAGTACAGTTTGGAGACAAGTTTTACCATTAATTCTCATAGTACACTTCATTAAGGACAGAGGTCCAACATGGAGAGTAAGTGCACTGTGAATCCTGTTGTTGATTAAACAAGTAACACTATTATTTTTGATGTCAGTGAGCACCCAAGGCTCTTGACATGAGCTGCCAAGGCTATGTAAGCCTTTTGAATCCACAAACTGCATCGTGAACCTGATATATCTTCTGTAACATTTAATGATCTCTGAAAGTGATTTTGAAAAAGAAGCAAATAAAAATATGTACATGTAGCTTTTTTTCCTTAGGCATCATCAATCTTCCTGCCATTTAAGCTTTGGAAATGAAGCATGGCAATAAAAATTGGTCACATAGCCACCCGAGAGCATTATGACAATCATTCCACCCACCTTACCTATGAATGGGTGTCCACCATTGTAAAATAACTCTCCTTACCATGACTACCCTGGAGTTCAGTGCAGCCTTTATCTCTGTTGTTTACTGGAAGTTCATTAGTTAATCTTTCACTGTTTTTCTCAGGAAGATTCTGATACCTTGGAATTCCTGAAGTGGATATAAAATAAGCTTAAATGGTGCCGTTTTCATAGGTATGTGTTGTAGTATATTTTCCCCAACTAGAGTGGTAAATAATTTGTAGAGATAATTATTACAAGAGCTCTGTGGAATCAAATCATTTTATCTGTGATGACTGTGATGACGAAAACACTCTGTCTTCTAAAACAGGATTTGCTATTTTTATGTGAAATAGTGGGAGGATTTAATCCATTACATAACCATAAGTTAATGAGGAAGTCACAAAATGGTGGTGACTTGGAGGCAGATTGGAAAAATTCAAATTCAAATTGGAGTATTTACTGACAGAGTTACAATAGAAACATCCTTTAATTTCTATCAGCTGTCTACCATTTACTTCATGGGATTTCAGTGAAGATTATATGTGATATGAATAACAGCTACTAGGCATAGTGTTCATCCCCTAATAAGGGTTCAATAAACCGCTATAATGATAATACAAAGGAAAATGTCTCCAAGCTAATTGTGTGAGATATAATAGGACAGTATGAATCTTTTAAAGGTAGAATAATAAATAGGACTGTATGACAACATGTATGTTCTTTCAGTTATTCAATTTCTTGCTTGCACAAATAAGCAAATTAAAATTCCTCTTTTATTTTTTTCTAAACAATTAATTTTGGGTTTCAAGCCTTTTTAAAAATAAAACATAGATCCACTTACTTGAAATTATCTTGAATTCCAAATGAAAGAGGCCCTAGAAGAAGGATTATTGTATATTTTCCATTATGGTGGTTAACAATGGAGAGCGTACCACATGTCAACTTGTCTTAACTGTACGAATTTTTTTAAGGAGTATTCTCAGTATCCATTCTCAAGCTTAGAGTTAAGCTTGTTTTCTTTCTCTTATGTCTTTACTGTATTCTCTAATTTTATTCTGCTTGAACATGTAGAGTTTTCTCACAACAAGCATAATGCTCTAGCATTTTTCCGCTGCAACAGGAGAATATGCAAGTGTTAATAAGGAACTGCCAGTGGCTAGTCTTCAGTCTTCCTTCCTTTGTGACAAGCATTGGATACCTGCCGGGAGGTGCCCATGGAAACGTGCTGAGATAACAGCTCTGTTCATGGGCCTTTCAGATATACACTCATTCTAGTGTGTTGTGCGATTAAGGAAAGAAAAGACAGGTTCATGACTCAGAAAATTTAGCTAAGGTTTTATTTCCTCCTCTACTTAAAAACAAGTAACAAAGCCCATAAAAATGACTCACTTGAAAAGGATTACTCTCCTATTTAGATGTTAGTAATATGCATTCCTTCAGCTGGGAGGGAGACAGAGTTCTGATGTGACTTAGTTCCTACAAATCATTTGAGCATTTCTGCAAATATTTAAAGGCATGTAGAAGCAAAAAAGGAAAAGAAATAAATCATTTGGGTTGATGAGCAGTGTGCGATTACAACTGTAAGAAAAGATAACTAAACAACCTGAGAGGTCATAAAAGAGAAATAGGCCATGGTAGGAAATCAGTGAACTGGCTTAGCAGAAAGCCGATACCCTACTTCATGTAGGGGGAAGTTATATGAGCCCTGGCACAGGGTGAACACTTGTGCCTGAATTCTGATCTTCAGAGAGGAAATTGAAAAACTGGCTTGCTGTTCATTTAATGGATGTTTAATTCCTGAATGCCCAACACATTACCTAGTCCTGAGACTCTCCCTTGCCCACCAACATCCTCTTTGATCTCTGATCATTTCGATTGCTTTGGATATGTTTATGAGATACTTATACAAATATAGTTAGGTAGAAACAGTTAAGAAAAGTACTAAAGCAAAGAAGGACTTCTCAGGAAAGCAAGCCCACTCCAGCACTAATATATCACATGTATTAGATATGCCACCAGCCTTTCATCAAAAGGCTAAACACCAGGCTAAAAACACATGAACACATCAAGGCTAAAAACACATGAACTAATGTCTTGGTAACTGAGTGTTGGTGAGGACCTGATTTTTGTTGCAAATTCTATAATGAGGAAGGATGGCGTAGCCTTAAAAACAACAAGAATGAATATTATCTCCCATTTTATAGGTTGTGGGTGTGAATTTTGAAGTAATTCAGAAATGTCAGTTTTTATAGATTTTACCAGGAACTAGAAATGCTTTGAAGAGAGGTGACTAATAGTTTGAGGTCCTCAAAGAGGAGAAGAGTATATTCTAAGGAAAACTTATGTTGACATAAACATACACACAGTGTACCGAGATATAAAACATGCATATAGTCAAGTATAACTTTTCTATTTTGTCTATGGTTTTGGGAATTTGAAAAGAACGGGCAATCCAAGTGGAAAGAATAGCATCTGAAAATGATTGCTGCCTAATTTTTCTTAGTTTTGTCTGAGAGCATCCAGCAGTTTTCTTGGCTCATTTCCATTCACATCTTTCACATCCTTGCCTGCACCCACTGCTTCCTCCCTCCCTCCCGTCTTTCTTTTCGTCTTTATGATTAGGTCTATATCTCCTTTCTCCAGTTATTTGAACCTGGAGTGCCTTAATTAAATTTTGAGCTGGATTCTAGTACTGAAGCATCAAGTTGCTCAGTTGCTTACAAATGATTAAAAGATAACTTGTCCAGAGCACCACGGTTCAAGACTTTGAATCCGAAGAGAGTACCCCCTGCTGAGCTTCCTGTCACTTCCCATCACGGAAGCATGTGCAGTAGACACTTCATTACCAGCATGCCTGTCTCTTTATCATTGATGAAGTAGAGCAGCATTAGCCAAGCATGACATATTAGCTCTCCTTAAACACACACATCAATCTTGTGTTTTCACATTCCCTGTTTGATATTGGAGTGATTGCGAGAGACCATGGCTCCTTTGTGGGGTTACGATTCAAATGAAATCTAAAATCTGGGTAAATGACATTTTGCTATTGTCATTATTGTAGGAGGATAGATGAGTACAGCAATACACAGGGCCTCAGTTGCTAGTTAAAAGAAAAAACAGGAAGCTGCTAAGTGTGATGTAAAGTAAAATCTTATTAGCTAACAACTTTGGACATTGACTTGCCATTATGTAATTCTTTTCCAATGTTGTGTTAGTTTTCCAGTGTTTTTAAAATGATAACACACACAAATATTGAGAAAGAACAAATCAGGAATTTAGAAAAGCTAGAAAGGATTGAATAGGTAAATAAATAAAAGTTACACATAGTTTTATAATTTAGAGATAACCATTGTAATCATTTTGAGGATTCTCCCTTTTGTATCTTCCTCTGTACTGCATATGTCACAGTATAACTTAACATTTTCTTGTCGTTGGTAGTTTTCATTTGCTGTCATAATGGATTTCTAGTGCTCTTAAAAACTCATGAAACTCTATATACCTCACAGTGGTTCAAAATTTACCTACACATACTTATCTTACTAAGCTCTCTATTCTTAAGCATTACTCAATCCTAATTTTATTTATTTTATTTTATTTTTGACAGGCAGAGTGGACAGTGAGAGAGAGAGACAGAGAAAAAGGTCTTCCTTTGCAGTTGGTTCACCCCCCAATGGCTGCTGCAGCTGGCACACCGCGCTGATCCGAAGCCAGGAGCCAGGTGCTTCTCCTGGTCTCCCATGCGGGTGCAGGGCCCAAGTACTTGGGCCATCCTCCACTGCACTCCTGGGCCACAGCAGAGAGCTGGCCTGGAAGAGGGGCGACGGGGACAGAATCCGGTGCTCCGGACTAGAACCCGGTGTGCCGGCTCCGCAGGTGGAGGATTAGCCAAGTGAGCCGCGTTGCCGGCTTCAATCCTAATTTTAGATATTATAAAAATGATTTTATAATTATGCATCAATATACATTTCTGATTATTTAATCAAACACTTTATACATACTGTGAAATGTCATTGTCTCTTTTCCACCCCCTCTCCTCTTTCTCTCTCCCTCTGCTTTTCACACACACACAGACACACACACACATTCAGATACATATACACACACAAAAGTGCACTGTTTACAAAAGCAATGCATATTAAAGTACATACGCCAGGATTTAAAATTCTCATTAAAAATAAAACAAAAAAGAAAGATAAAAACAAAAAAAACCCTTTTGCTAATTTGATAAGGCACAATATCATATTTTAATATAAATATTTTAATTTTTCTTTCAGCTGTCATTAGCATTTCTTTTAATTAGATTTGCTTCTCTTTTTGTTGCTAGAAATATGAGTTTTAAGCTAAATCAAAAGATCAGAATCATTGTGCACTTTTGCCACACGGGGTACATGTGTGTTCACTACATGCAGGAATGTATAATGGGAAAATCATGCTTCACACTTACTTTCAGGCCACCACACAAATCCAGCAAGAGTTTCCTGTGCAGCAAATGCAAAGGCAAGGCATTGTCCTGCAGCAAGGTGGAGCTCAGAACCTTGGCCTTCCAGATGCTTGGGTAGTTCTGTTTCTGGCAAACAAATGATTTTCTCTGGTGACACCTTTAGACAGAATTATTTTTACAAAAATTTTCTGTGAAATTTGACAAGGACTTTTTAGAAGAATGCTAATGTTGATGGCATTTATCAGGTCTGTGTGACCATAACATAAACTTGAAATAAATTATAGATCAGGAAGTCATGAAAAAGGCGTATGTAGCCAAAAAGAAATAATCAAAACAAATCTTAACCAAATAAAATGTTCAATTATTTCTCAAGGCACTGTGAGTACATTTAAACAAGATTAGTGAAGCAGTCTTAGTGGCTGTAGAAGCAGGTGGGAACTGGGAGAGGTTCCAGAAGATGTGCAATAAACCACTCTGGGTACCCAAAAATAAAGCTTGATACTGACAATTTCAGAACAATGAGTGCGAAGTTAATACATAAGAAAATAAGGAGACAATGTTACAAGGATGCTTTAGGATAACATGAAAACTGAATCACTGAAAACTAGAATCCATGTCAGCGGCAAACAACATGCCATTTTGAAATATGGCCTCAATGTTCTATACAATTTATGCCATTCAATTAAAATTTTTGTAGGGAAGTAATGTTTCAGCACTAGTCAAGAGCTTCATACAACTTCTCATGAAATATTTATAGCTAATATAAAGAAATAGCAAATAGATGCTATAAAATCAGGTCACATATATATATATATATATAAACATGCCCATTATATATATATATATATAAATATATATGGTATTACCATATATATTATATATAATATATATATTATATATATAATATTATATATAATTATATACAATATATATATATGGTATATATATATATGGTATTTTTTTTTTGACAGGCAGAGTGGACAGTGAGAGAGAGAGACAGAGAGAAAGGTCTTCCTTTGCCATTGGTTTACCCTCCAATGGTTGCCGCGGTCGGCGCACTGCGGCCGGCACACCGCGCTCATCCGATGGCAGGAGCCAGGTGCTAGGTGCTTTTTCCTGGTCTCCCATGGGGTGCAGGGCCCAAGCACTTGGGCCATCCTCCACTGCACTCCCGGGCCACAGCAGAGAGCTGGCCTGGAAGAGGGGCAACCAGGACAGAATCTGGCGCCCCGACTGGGACTAGAACCCAGTGTGCTGGAGTCGCAAGGCGGAGGATTATCCTGTTGAGCCACAGCGCCAGCCTATATACGGTATTTTTAAGGAACATAGGAAAGGTGACAGACTATCTAAAAACCATATTTAAAATTTTATTCTCAGAAGTATTTTTAACTAAGTTATATAACTCTTAATTTGAAGGAAAATTTACAATAAGGATAGTACAAAAATAATAATTAGCAACAAAAAAAGAAGCAAATCTAATTAAAAGTATAGTAATGAAATGCATTAATTTTGTGTAAATAAATTATAGATCATTTACTGATTGAAAAATTTTGAGCCAGAGGATAATGAAAGGCTAAAGAGATGATTAACCCTAAACTGATGATTTTGTTTGTTTATTTATTTGTTTTAAAGATGTATTTATTTCCCTGAAAGTTAGAGTTACAGAGAGAGAAGGCGAAACCAAGAGAGATCTTCCAATCTGCAGGTTCACTTCCCGAATGGTAGCAATGAATAGGGCTGTGCCAGGCTGAAGTCATGGGCCAGGAGTCTTCTCCAGGTCTCTGACATGGATGCAGGCGCCGAGGGATATGGGCCATCTTCTGCTGCTTTCCCAGGTGCATTAGCAGGGAGCTGGATCAGAAGTGGAGCAGCCTGGGCTGGAACCGGCACCCATATGGATGCTGACACTGCAGACCACAGCTTAATCCCTGTGCCACAGTTCCAGCCCCTAAACTGATGATTTTTAGTAAATAATTGTTTCTGTTGGGTAAAAAATAAAATATTATTGCTATCTGATAGGCATATACTTGTCTTACTCTGCTTAATTGATTTCATTTAAAATTTTTTCACCAAATATTCCTTAGATTAATCTTCTATAAATATAAATCCCTCAAAATAAAGCTAATCCAAGTCTCCACATCACCTCATTATCTTGAACATCTTATTGGTATAATGGTTTCAATTTCACACCATTTGTAAATTAATGATGTGGAAATTGACAATTTCACAATATTTTGCCCAGAATTTGTTCTATTTTTCCATTTATAAATGTTTTTATGTAAGCACAGGTTTGTATTTTTCTCAGTAGAAGTTTTATATTTAAGCTTTCCTGCTAGGCTAATTATATTTTCCATTAGTATTATGAATAGAAGTATACTTCTATTATATTTCATAATTGATTTTTATTACAATATGTTAAAATGTATTGGGGTTGGAAATGATCCAATTGGCTTATTACCCAATTTGTCCAAACACTTTTTATGTTGTCTTACAATTTTTCATGCGTAATTCTGTTTTAAAAATGAAGCTCAACATTCTCCTAAAACTGAGTCAAATATAGCAGTTGAAAGAACTATAGATTATATAGCAGTAATTATGAAAATGATTTTATTATTTTAGTCATTACTAATTATTACTTTTCACATATTATTAAGTGCCTGGTACCATTAAAGGGGCTGGTGACACAGCTGTGTGCAAATAGGCAAAATTCCTATTCTTGTAGAGACTTTCTATGTATAAAATTTATTTGATAGGCCAAGAAATAGAGAAAGAGCTCTCCCACCTGCTTGTTCACTCCTCAAATATCAGTATCTCACATGGGCCATGACAAGGCCAGAAGCCAGGAACTCAATCTGAGTTTCCTACATAGGTTGCAAAGACCCAATGACTTGGGTCTTCGCCTACTGCCTCTCAGGTTGCACAGTAACAGGGAACTGGAATCTGCAGCCCAGCCAGAGCTTGAAGCCAGACATTCAATAAGTATATGATGCGGGGGTTCCAAGTGGTGTTTTAAGCACAATACCGAACACCCTCCCCTGGGATAAAGTTATTGAAGTATTGGGATATCAACTATTTACATATGAAGGAATTAATGTCTGTGGAAATCAACTCTAATGCTGAAGATTCCAATATGTGAAGGCAAAGGAAGGTTATAGTTATGTAATTATTGGGGGGAATAGGGGCTTTGCTTTGGGGACGAGTGGATTCATGAGCCTATAGGGAGAAGAGGGAGAGAAAATGTGAGAATCTGGGGAAGAAATGTAGTCACTAGAAAGATTATGGTACAATATCAAAACCAGGATATGAACATTGACATATCAACCTGTCTTATCCATATTTACCTAGCTTTATTTATACTCATCTTTGGGCAAGTGTGTAACTTTTATACAATTTTATTGTTTATCTGGATTTGTGTATCCACCACCACAGACAAGAAACTGAAAACAAGTTTCATTTCCAGAAAGATCCTTCTTGTAGACTTTTTACAACCACAATGGCCCTGCATCCTGGATACGCCCCAAACACTCACAACCAGCGTGTTCTTCTCTTATATTTTGTCATTTTGATGTATTCTCATTTGGAATCATACAGCATAATCCTACAAGTTGTCTTCTACCACTCCAATTATTCACTTTGTCATCAAGATCTTTGCATGTTGCATGTATCATTAGTTTGTTCCTTTTTGTTACTGAGCAGCACTCTATGTTATGGGTGTAGTGAAGATGTTTAACCAAGAATTCCTTGAAGGATTTCAAGGTTATTTACAGTTTTGAGCCAATACAGACATAATCCAAAATTTATGAATGAGGATTCATACATAGGCTTTTAGGTGAGTGCATGAGTAAAGAGTGCAATGTCTAGATCATGCGGTACTTATATATTTGGTTTTTAAAGAAGCTCCATATTATTTTCCAGATGTTTACAGTATTTGCATTCCCACCAGAAATTTTGGAGTTATCCAGTCTCTCTGCATCTGCAGCAGTGTTATTTGCTGTAATTATTTTCATTTTATCTCTCTGACCAGTGTGCACTAACTGCTTATTTTGACTTTAATCTGCATTTCTCAGAAGGCTAATAATGCCCTAAGCGTTTGCATACTTCCTTGGCATCTGTATATCTTCTTCAGTGAAATATATATATGTGAGTTAAGACTTTACTCTATTTTGTTCATATTTCACTAGCATTAGACCTGTTCTAGAGCCTTTATTTTTAATATAAATTTTATATTCATCTACATCTACAAAAATATTCTTCTAGACATTTCATTAAACCAGTGGGTCCCTTTGTGGATAATCTTCACTATGCTTAGTCTCATCCATAAGCATGGTGCATTTTTCATTTGTTCATTTATCTCTTTCATCATCATTCTGTAACATTAGTGTACATATCTTGTACATAAGTCATTAGATACATACCTATGTTTTTCCTTATGTTTGGAACAATGGTAAATGGTGTTTCAATTAAAAATTTATTTATTTTCATTTTATTTGAAAGAGAGAGAGAGGGCAAGAAGCAGGAAAATAGACAAGCAGATTCTTCCATCTGCTGGTTTACTCTCCAAATGCTCAGAATCATCAGAGCTATTCCAAACCAAAGATAGGAGGCTGGAACTCAACCTGGGTCTCTCATGTGAGCCGCAGGGACCCAAGTATTTGAGTAATCACTGCTACCCCACAGGATGTTAATTAGCAGGAAGCTGGAATCTGGACCTGAGCCAGGACTCCACCTGGACACTCTGATATAGCATGTGAGCATTTTAAGAAGCAACTTAACAGCAATGGGCAAAGGCCCATGCTGACACTGTATGTTTAACTGCTGTTCTCCCTGTACTCAGTGTTAGCATGAAGAAATGTAATTGATTTTTGGGTGTTAATTTTGCAGCCTGTGCTCTTGCCGTGCTGGAATCATGTTCTACTCTATTTCTATCATTTTGAAGTTTTCCACATAAGGAATTGTATCATCTATAGCTATAGAGGTTATTTTATTCATTTTGAATTAATGCACCTTTGTTTCTTTTTTCTTGCCCTGTGTCACTGAATACAACCTCAGTACTGTATTGAATGAGTTTGAGTGACATCTTTGCCTTGTTTCTGATTGCAGGAGGACAGCAGTTTAAACTTCACGGTTTGTATGCTGTTAGTTGTAATATTAATATCTTATTCCTGATGAATGGGTGTTAGATTGCTGAAAATACGGTAGAGCATTTCTTGATCTTGACTTTCCATCAGTTCTCTGATTTCAGCCTCTGAGGTCTCAGTCCCACTGGAACTGAGTGGAGCACCCTTTTCTCCTGTGAAGTCACTGTGTCTACGGTAGGGGTATTATCTTCTATGCTCTTTCATTTGAGGTTCTCTGAAAGTAAAGTGGAACGAAAGGGAAGCTTCACAATTATTCAAAACACTTTGAACTTTTGTGTACCCTTTGCAATAAATATTTTTATCAGGAACTTGTCAACTATTTGTTTCTATAATGGTACACTTCTCTGTTGCTAGAGTGGAGAATAAGCCCTCCCCTATCTCTAACCACCAGAGATTTCCCAAGATAAAAACAAAACAAAACAAACAAAAGCAAACAAACAAACACACAAAAACCAGTAGCATAGCTTAGGTCAGTTAACACTTTCCAGCGATGGGGCTGTGACATATTTGGGGTCTGATACTTCACTGACCTCAGTTTTTGTGGAGAGCCAGAGAAAAGAGTAATGTCCAAACACAGGAGCAAGGACCAGATTCCCAAGCAACACCTCTCCATAAAAGATTATCTTAGCCCACTAGGGAACCTCTTGCACAGTGTTCTGATGTCCTGATAAGAGGCAGAAACAGCAGTGGCAAGAGGTTGGGTGATGCATTGAAATATGATGTGTGTGTAGTGCAGGTGAAGATGAGGATTCGGCATGCGGGTGCTGAGTGAAAGAATGATCCATTTAACTGCAACAGACCTAATGTATGGTTCATGTCTTCCCTCTTCTCTCTGTGTTCCTCTCTGACCAGAAATGGGGTATGTGATTTCATAAGAGAATGATGGTGTACCTCAGTCTAGAACTGTAGCTACTTTTGAGTGAATTGTCTCAGTATCTAGACCTAAATATTATTTTTTGGGAATAAATTCAAGGCCTTTGTTGGAAAACATCAGTCATGTCTATTCATTAACAAACTAAATGTAATTGGTATCATTATTCATCCAACAAATTTGTATTGAATGTCTTGTATATAAGACATAACTGAGAAAAATTCAGGTATCCACTAACTTGTCTCTAATATAATTAAAAGAAATAAAAAGTTTAATTTGGAATGGTATTTCTTTAAGGGAAATAGTTACTATTGGATATATTTGAAAAAAATATCTCTGTCAGTATTTTAGAAAGTTGACTAAGCTTTTCTTTTTTTCTGAGTAAACTATTTCTATTTAGATCACTGTGAGTAACTATATGATCTCAGCTTCTCCTTGAATTTGTCTTATGTCTTGAAATCCACTAGAATGAACCTGACCAATGACCATGGTTAAAAACGAAGTCTGATGGCAATTTCTTAGAATAGAACCATTTACTTAACAACTTCCTTCCACTAATCTATTTCTATCTGGTCCCTGGCCACATATAGTCCATGCTCCTCGCTTTCTTTCTTTAACTTCTCTTCATCTTGAGTTTTGGAACAAATGCAAACTGTATCTCAATCAAATTATCAGCATTATTTTCAACATGCAATTGACAAAGTATTTAGTTTATGAGTGTTGTATTTTTAAAATTTATTTTAACCAATTTTGTTATACTTTCATAGCCTAGAGATCACAAAGCTTAATAACCAAGATACAAATGAGATTGCCCTGGCATGAACGCGGAAATTGCACTGAGTTGTTGTTTTCCACTTGCACAATTGTAGCATGTAGGATCTCAATTCCATAGAGTCACCAGGTCTTTCAAAAAGTCCTAGAGAGCATTTGATATATATTCACCATTGACTTTACATATTTAGGTATTATTCTGAGCTCTTCTCCACGTCTCCACTGTGGATTATTATATCAACTTGTCTTTAGTCTTACCTGTTGTATTTGCCCTGATCGTGGCATCTCCAATTAAGCTCCAAACAAGTTAAATTTAAAGGAAATTACTTTTGTATTCATCTTTAAAATGGCCTTCATGAAGAAGTCAGATTTGAGAGGCTACATACTATAATTTATGCTGCAATCTAGAAAAGGCAACCATATTGGGGAAAAAGATAAATATTTACCAGGGACTTGGTTTCTAATTACAAAGGGACACAAAGAACTATTTTATGGTTATGGAATTATGTCATGATTACTGATATAGATACTCTATCAGTTTTCAATACTCTGAGAACTGTGTAATAGAAAGTGTCCATTTTACTATATGTAATTCATACTTCAATTTAAAAAATACCTTTCGTGGCAAATCTCCTTTAACTTCTATTTACTTCCAGAGATATACAAGTAAACCCTATGGCTAAATTGATGTTGGACTCAAGGAAAAAATGAAAATCTCTTCCTCACTTTTTTCTTCTCACTGTATGTACTTCCTCTCTCTAGCTTTTATGTAATTTTCATCATAGAGGTAGATTCCCAAACCTAATGGTTTCGGCTCTAAATATACAACAAATCTAATATTTAACTATTCCTAAATTCCATTGACAAGAACCTTAGCTTCATTGTAAAAACTGCTCTCCAGCGATGTTCAACTTTTAAGAGTGGGTTGTACTATAATTTCATGTTTACAAAGGATACATTTGATTGACTTGCTGTTTGGTCCACTGTAAGAGGGTCAGTGGAACAGTGGCTGCCTTCCACAGTGACTTGTCTACTCTCGGTCTTATGGCCTCCTCTTGCAGCATCCCTCGAGATCCTCTTCCCATGTTAGGGAGTCATGAACATTAAAATGGCCTTCACCCACAGCACCTCTCTCACTTAAAACCTCTCACCCTGGCTCTATCTGTTTTGGAATTTCAAATAGTTCTTCTCATTTTGTATGAAAAATTGTGTAAAACCACTAAGACCTTTTCCTGAATCTTTGCTTTTTCAGCCTACCCTCAACCTATGCCATGTTTTGTTCATAATTTTACTGCCCAACACTGAACATAGCTTTTCAAGTGATCTGATGAGAAGAAAGCACAAATATTACAGATTCCATTGTAAATAATATATATATGTATATATATGTAATCTGAGGTCAGAGTAGATATTTTTGACATCAAATGGCTACATTTTTGTGATAGAGTCTGCTTTAATATTCCCTCTTATTCCATCTTTATATCATTTGGAAATTTCATCAATATACATCAAAGATCCTCATTTAAGTCACAGATAATGTTTCAATGCACAGGATAAAAGACAATACTCAAGATCAGGGTGATCCATGAACTGAAAGTCGCTGAGTACAGTTAATTGCTGAATAAGATGCAAATTCACCCCATCTTGTAATCATCCAACTCGTATTTCTCCATCCTATTCATAAAGAAATCATGAGAGATTTTTAAGTATCCTGCTCAAATATGAATATTTCTTGTTTATTGCATTTTTTGATTTTCTAGTCTAGCAAGCCTGTCAAAAAGAAAATTTGTTTAGTCTAATGAGGCTTCTTAGTCAACCTGTGGCAATGATTGCTGCTTTTTTTCTCTGGTTGTTGCAAACTCATCTTTGTAACTACCAATTCTGAATTCTTACCTGAGACTGATGTGACACCCTCTGCTTTTCAAAAAATAAATATTTTCCCTTTCAAAAATCAAAATTGTAATTTTTTTATCCTCTTTTGAATACTTTCCAGTTTCCTTCCAATGGATTTCAAAATGTTTTTTTCCCTCTTTAAGGAATATTTCACAAGTGAAAGGAACTTTAATGAGGAAGTGACCATCTCTTTACCAGTCTATGAAAATCTTATGAAATAACTCTAAAATCAATAAAAGTAACAAATGTCCAATGAAAAATGTGCAAAGAATATGAATAGTTCCTGAACAAAATGAAAACAAATATTTTTTCATTAATATGAATTTGTACTTTTACCATACATTTCCGTTTCTCACCTATATTTTGCGAACAATTCATTAATTTCTTTCATTTGTTAAAAGAATTTTTTTATTCTATACTTTATTACTAGTTTTATTCTACATATTAAGAATTCATTGGCATGAAATACAAATATTTTCTTGCCTTGAGTTATAATTCAAAGCCAAAGGAAACAAGAAAGTCAAGATTTTATCGATGAGTTTATTTCTAATAATGATATGAGTTTAGAGATGCCACGATATGGTCGAGAGGGCCTGAGATAGCTAGTGTAGCTCTTAGGCCTTTCTGAGAAATGTGTCAATTCAATCAGTTAAGATGCCATTGATGTGAAGGAAACAAGCCCATGGAGATTCAGTGATTTCTGGGGAAAGGGGCAGGAAAAATTCTGAATGGTAGACAAGGACCATCTTGTAATGTTGCTACGATGTTAAGGGATATGAGGATGCAGTTGAGTAGTAAATTGATGGCTAGTGTTATCACTTGGTTGACTTTCTGAACACCATCACTTTCCTATTATGTTGAGAACTGATCTGGGTGTCCCAGTGTGGAAACAGAGAATGGAAAGTAGTACTTGTTGCAATCAGAGCAGGAGATAATGCTCACTTAGAATGCTAGCTTTGTAAGTGGTGATAGATGACCCTGTCTGCATACGTGGAGGTCAAGTCAGTAAGTCTCTCCTGATGGAGTGGGTGTGAACTATGCATTAAACACAACAAGGAAATCCTGATTCTTAGAATTGTGCTGAGCAACTGAGTGGATATTGGGGAAATTGCTTCACAATTGAGAGATCAGCAACATGGGAAGTGGGATACACAGCAGAGTAATAGAATGGCAGATGTCCTAAATAGCACTCTGGCCTCAAAATCAGCCCTTGAGGCATTTGGATCTGGCTGAAGAGCCAATGAGAATATTTTAGGCATGGAAAGCCAAAATACTCTGGCAAAAACAAAAGACTTAAATCAAAGATCTCTGCGAGTGAGATCCCATGGGAAAGAACAGGCCATCAAAGAAGGAGGTACCTTTCTTTGAAGGGAGGAGAGAAGTTCCACTTTTTTTTTTTTGACAGGCAGAGTGGACAGTGAGAGAGAGAGAGACAGAGAGAAAGGTATTCCTTTTTCCATTGGTTCACCCCCCAATGGCCACTGTGGCCAGCACGCTGTGGCCAGCATACCACGCTGATTCAAAGCCAGGAGCCAGGTGCTTCCCTTGGTCTCCCATGCGGGTGTGGGGACCAAGGACCTGGGCCATCCTCCACTACACTCCTCGGCCACAGAGGAGAGCTGGCCTGGAAGAGGAGCAACCTGGACAGAATCTGGTGCTCTGACCAGAACTAGAACCCAGTGTGCTGGCGCCGCAGGTGGAGGATTAGCCTATTGAGCTGCAGGGCTGGGCAAGAACTTCCATTTTGACTATGACCCTGTCTAAATAAGATCGGAGTCGGCGAACTCAAAAGCTTCCATAGCCTTGGCAACTCATGACAAGAGCCTAGGGTGATCACTGATGCCATAAATGAGTGTCAATTGTTAAGTCAACAACAGGAGTCATTGTGCACTTACTCCTCATGTAGGATCTCTGTCCTTAATGTGTTGTACAATGTGAATTAATGCTATAACTAGTACTCCAACAGTATTGTACACTTTCTGTTTCTCTGTGGGTGCAAACTGTTGAAATATTTACTTAATATGTACTAAATTGATCTTCTGTATATAAAGATAATTGAAAATGAATCTTGATGTGAATGGAATGGGAGAGGGAGAGGGAGATGGGAGGGTTGCAGGTGGGAGGGAAGTTATGGGGGGGGGAAGCCACTGTAATCCATAAGTGGTACTTTGGAAATTTATATTTGTTATATAAAAGTTAAAAAAATTGAATGATTAATAAATATTGGGGCAAAATCTCCCATATCTTCTAGTTGTAGCTTTTGCTTTCGTTTCTGAATGGGCCTCTCGTTTCCCAGCTTGTTTGTGTTTTATAAATTAACATTCCTTTATCAGTCTGAGATATTAAATTCTGTACCTTTAACATAGTCTTTTATTTGTAAAATTAACTCAGATTCCTTTGGTCGTTATTAGAATATGCTTACTATTGTTTTGACTTAAATTCTTAGAGATTCTTGATTATAGAATCTTCTGTGTAATCTGGGTCTCTCTTGACCTGTCTATGAATGACACCAGCCACAGTTGTGAACAAGGAAGTTGCTGCTTTTGGCTGAGGCAGATCAATGACATGTCTTTCAGGAACAAGGTCCTCCGGGTTTGCAACCTGGAGCACTTCTCTGCATTGTCTTAGAGTTGTTGCTACTTCATATGTCTGTCTGTGGGCCCTCGATCCTGCCATCTGTAACTTGGTAAAATCCTCGCAGCTTCTGTTTTTGCTTTCCATCACTATCATTATTACTTTCCCTGAGGCTCGCATAGTCCCCTAAGCAAAAGACAGTTACTAACTCAGCTACTGCAAGTTCCGACCTCAACCCACGCATGGGCAATCTGCTGAATCTGTCCTGAGCATGGTGCTTCTAAGATGTAAAACTAAACAAAAATCCTACAGTTTTAATGCCTTATTATCCCTCTATCCTCTAAATCTTGCTGTAAGGTGTTCTCTCTCTAAATAAAGGCTTGAGGATGCAGTTGTAACTGAGTTATCTCTACTCAGTTGACAAAACCCTCCTCTGATCACTTTGTTTCCCTTGCTGTAGTTTCACAGGGAAAGTTTAGGGTGCAGATAGGTAGGCAAACTTGTCTTATACAAAGTACTCTCTGATTTTTCTCTACTTAATTATCTGGGAGTTGCTAGAGAAGAGGAGGAAACAGTTACATTTTGTCTGCAGATCAGACAAATATGTAAGGATGATGCCTGTAATATTTAAAAATCTCTTCTCACTATTTTGACGTGTAATCCAAATACATTCATTCTGTTTCATTGGGATAATTTCTAAATACAGAGGGTTCTTTGTCTCTGATCTCTTTGGAAAACTTTCTCTCTGGAGTCTCTTGACAAAATTGTTCCTCTGTTTCGAACAATTTTAGCATAATAAAACTTTCATCTTATGATCATAAAATACATTTATTTATAATTATAAAGATATAGTATGCTGATTACAAAATTCCTAAAAAATATATGTAGTGAATATATATGCATACATACTTTGTATATACCACATAGAGAAATACACATACATACTATATATATAATATAGGGAGATTTTATACATGTACATGATACCATATAAAGAAATAATACCTATATACTAAATGGACATATATATATATATACACACACAATAATGAGAAAAAATATTTATGCATATTCTATTGTTTAGACAACCTAAAGCACAGGTATGTTCAACAAGCCAGTCACTTTCTTTTTCCATTTTTTTCCTTTTGTTGTATTTATTTGATACAAATACTGACTCATCTCAGAATGAAATTAAATTATTAAAAAATAAAACCACCAGAACTTTTCTAGTCTCATCATGTTAATACTTTACACCTGTTACACTGACCACAGGCTCGTACAATTCCTATGCATTTAAAATACCAGTTAGATGTCCATTTTTTAAATATCTGATTGGAATTATGCCATGTGGATTTAATCTAGCTTGTTTTACCTTTATCTTCCCATACCCAGTCTCCTTTCTCTTCTTCCACGGAAATCAATATTAATAGTGTGGTGCACATGACATCTCTAATTTCTCCATCTTTTAGAAAACATGCAAACATGAAAGAATACATTCTCTGCAATTTGCTTTTATTGTAAAAATACAACACATCCCTGAATTATGTGAATACCTAGCTTTCTCATTCTTAGTAACTGCAGAATATAACAGTCTATGTGTACTTGCCTATATATTTTACCCTTCTCTTATTTATGAACTGTCAGATAATGCTGCAAATAACAGATACACCGATACATTCATTTCCATGGCAGCAGATTCCCGAAAATGTAAGTGTAGTAGCAACAGCTTTCTAAATGTTTTCTGATCTTCCTTTCGTTCCTTCCAATAATATGGGCAAAGGTCCTCTTCTTTGTATCCCTACCAGCACTATTAAATTTTTCACAATCAAATGAGAGTGGTTGTATCACATATGCTGCTATATCTCCGAATATTAAAGGAAGCAGGATTTCCCTCTGTTAGTTGTCATCTGGAGTTTTATTTCTGAATTCTTTAGACCTTTGTTCATTTACTTTTTTAAGCTTATTGTTTTCTTCAGTCTATTAATGCTCTTTGTATTTTTTGATTATAAGCATTTATGCCCTTTATGTTTTAAATTATCCAGACATTTTAAAATTAAAGTGCTGAATCTTATGTTTAGTGCTATTTATAAAATGTTTTTGTTACTTAGAATTAGGCTATGATGTTGTTAATTAAGGGTAATTAGAATGTTGGAAAATGCCATATTTAGTGGGGGCATAATAATTGTTAACATAGCTGCACCATCATTTTCTTGCCTATTGGCCTCATATTGGCCAGAGATTGTTAATTCTTTTTACTATGAAAAACAATGCCTGTCAGTAAGCATTTACTATTTAATTTGTTATTTACTTTAGGATCCTAAAATGAAAATTAGTGAATTCAAACATATGAACAAGGTAAGGCTTCTAATTCACATTCTTAGGAAATATGTTATTTCTTTTCATTTTCCTCTTATATTATGTTGCCATTGGAGATAATACAACTGATAAATTAATGCCTTTACATATTATGGTACTTTAAGATATCTTTTATTTTACTTGATCCTTGTACAAAATTAAACACTCCTCTTTTGTGGAGTGGATTATTTTCCATGTCTCTCATCATGTATAATGTTTTTAATGGTTAGCATTCTTATGCTACTTTTCCTCATCAGAGTAATAACCTATTCAATGCTAATTTTTGTGAAAAATGATGTCACATATTGAATATCCATCTTGGAAAGTTATTAAAGAGGGGCTGCTCTGCGGTGTAGCAGGTAAAGTTACCATCTGTGTCACCAGGATCTCATACGGGCATTGGTTTGAATCTTGGCTGCTCCACTCTGGTCCAGCTCACTGCTTGTGTGGCTGGGAAAGCAGTAGACTATGGTCCAAGTCCATGGGCCCCTGCACCCACATGGGAGACCTGGAAGAAGCTCCTGGCTCCTGGCTTTGCACTGGCCCGGGTCTGGTCATTGCGGTCATTTTGGGAGTGAAATAGCAGATGAAAGATCTCTCGTCTCTCTCTCTCTCTCTCTCTCTCTCTCTCTCTCTCTCTCTCTCCTCTTTCTTACTCTGCCTTTCAAATAAATAAGCATTTTTTAAAAAAGTTAAGAAAGAGATTTATATTAAAGAGTTAAATCCACGAATGCTTCAAAACATTAATGCGAAATATAATTTAAAAATATTAACTTTGGTTCAAGATTTTTAAAATGCATGCCCATGAGGGGTCTTCAGAAATTTCATGGAAAAAAGCATATTATAAAAAAGATTGCATTGGGAAAAATAAGACAGTTTGCAATAAATTATGCTGGGAAAACTGGATATCCTCATGCAGGAAAATGAAGTTAGATGTCTCTCACTATCTATAACAATCAACTCAAACCTGATTAAATGTTAAGACATGAAACTTTGAAACCATTAAGAGAAAATATGAAAGAAATCTTTCAAAAAATTGGAATGGAGAAGGATTCTTGTATCAAACCCCAAAATACACTAAATAAAAGCAAAAATAGACAAAAAGGATTTCATCAAAGTAATGTGCTTCTGCACAACAGAGGAGATGAACACAGCGAAGAAGCAACCTACTGAATGAGAGAAAATTTTTGAAACATCTACATCTGACAATGAGTTAATCACCAGAATATATAAGAAGCTCCAAGAACTCAACAGCTAAAACCCAAATAATCCAACTGAATATGGGCAGTGGATACACACAGACCTCTCTCAAAGGCAGGCAGACACATGGCCAAGAGTCACATGAAAAAATGCTCAATATCTTTAATTACCTGGAAAATGCAAATCAAAACCACAATATCACCTCTTACTAGTTAGATTGGTCATTATAAAAAAGATTTAAAATATTACACCTGGCATCACATGATGATGTGGTGAAGAGAGGACACTTCTACACTATTGATGGGAATGGAAATTTGTATTATTACTTTGGAAAACACTGTGGAGATGCCTCAAAAAACTAAAACTAGACCTGCTACATGATCCAGCAATCCCACTACTTTGCATGTATTCAATATAAGTGAGATCAATCTGTTGATGCGTTTGCACTCCCATGTGTACTATAGCAATGCTCACAACAGCCAGGGAATGGTTACATGGTAAGTGTCCATCAGTTGGTGAATGGATGAAGAAAAAATATACAGAATAGAATGTTATTCAGCCATAGAGAGTTGAAATCTTGTCATTTTCATTAGCATGAATGGAACCGGCAGTTATGTTAACTGAAATAAGCCAAGTGCAGAAAAATTTCATTTATATCTGGAGTCTAAAAAATGATGATCTCATGGAAATTAAAACAACGGTGGTTATTGGGGGCTGGGGAGGAATGGAGGGAAAGTGAGATGGAGAAAGGCTGGGTAGATGGTAATAAGCTATAATTTGGATAAGAGTAGGAAGTTCTGGTTTCCTATTGCCCAGAATGATGACTATAATGTTGACATATTATATTTTTCTCTATTCAAAATAAAATCCAGAAATACATGAAGATATAATTTTGGATGTTTCCACGGAAAAGATATGTTAAATATTTGAACAGATAGGTATTTACACTGATTGGATATTAAATAATGTATACACATACTTCTAATGATTCTGTTAAAATATTAATAATTTTTGAGAAGAAAAAACTATGCATGAATTTCAAAACTCATTTCCATCAAAATAAACTTAAGAGCTAATTCTATTTTCCTGAAAACCTTTCGACGTAGGCTTGCATTTAAATAAATTGAAGGTAATTCTCCAAATTCCCTCTTGGATCTGTGTGTTTGTGTGTGTGGTTTTCCATCTCATTTCTCCCATCCTTGACTTCTTTGTTGTGCCTTTCTCCTTTGAGCTCTCTGCTAAAATACTACCCCATTGAAGAGCATTTTTCTTATCTTTTACCAAATAGTCCTTGCTCCGCATCCTTTTCTATCTACTTATTTCTGTTTTTCTTTACATCCTATACAATATTTTGGTGTTAGTTTGCTTACTTTAATTGCTGGCACTAACAGAGTTACAGCATGAGAACAGAAAGTATTTACTGCTGTACTGATGGCAGCTAAAATATTTTCTGACAATTAATGAAGTAACTAATTATTTGATTGTTTTGCAAGCGTTTTTTCAAACTAATTTTTACTCTTATTTTAACAACAATAGGATTCTATTCACAGATAGGTTGTGAAATTTTTTGTTTTTTTTAATACTAGTGGGAATTAAAAGTTCTTTAAAATATAAATAAGTGAAAAAAGAAATAAGATATTTGAAAGAGATATACTTACTTTTGAATGGGGGTTTTCATTAACTGATAATCCAGAGGAGGGACAATATGAACTCTCTCCGTGTTATTACTTTGTGATTATTGTGAAGCTTGTATTAGTTTGGACAACCACATTCTCTGTGATATTGTAGTATTGCTTTGTTCAGATAGTTGTAGTTTTAAGACAAGGATATTGTAAATGCAATTTACATTTTTTAAAGAAAGGTTTTAGAAAGATTCAAGATCCTTGCCTAAATTCACAGCTACAATCTGTTATTCATGAACTGCCACCTTAAGAGCTACTCAGATTGTGATTGGTCGGCCGATTTGCATCAGTGGTCTACATGAGCTACATGGTGCAGTTAGAAATGCTGTTCCACACGTGGAATTACTACTTTTATTACACACACTTAAAAATGATGGCTTAACACAACAAAACATCTTCTATCCACTGGTTCACGTCCCAAATTTCTGCAAAAGCTGCTGAATTTGGGCCAAGGACTCTTTCTGGTTCTCTCACAGGGTCATCAGGGACCTCACTACTTGAGTAATTAAGTGAGCCTCTGCAGGTGCTCATTAGCAGGAATTTAGAATTCAAAGTGGAGCCAGGACTGGGTCCCTGATACTCCCACATGGGAGTTGAGCTTCCCAAGTGGGTTCCTATCTCCTGCCCTAAATGTCCTATGTCCTAGGACCATAATTCTGAACATGAGAATTGTTTTAACAAAATTGCTTCTGTTCCTTCCCGGTTAATATGTTTATTTCATTGTAGATTAGATAGGGAATGTTAAATTACAATCCAGCTATTTCTGAATCATTGCAGGCAATTTCCAATGCTGTTAGAAAGTTTAACAATTTGTTTTTAAGGTTTTGAAAATTATTGGCTCACATCTAGTTAACTGTGCCTATGCAACAGTTCCAAAATAACAATGTAAATTATATTACCATTCAGTTACTGATCAATGTCACAGCATTTGGCTGTGATGATCAGTGAAGAAACTTAATACAACTGAAATGGCAAGTTTCAGAATACCTTTAAGATATAAGCTCTCTGTACATCTTAATAGAAAATGCTAGTGTAGTATGGGTTCAATTATATGAACTCCATCTAAAGCTCTCTGCAAAAGGAAAGGATGTTTGATTTGTACGGCTTTGGAGTTTTAACAGTTGAGTCGATCCCTGTGAGACCACAGGCCATTTCCCATCACTAGATTGATTTCTTCCAAAGTTCAAGGCTTGTTGGTACTTTTCAGCACAGAGCATTGTGAGCAGAATGATACTTCACACACACGTTAACTAAAGAGTCTTCTGAGAATGTGTTAATGAGATGAAGCTCTGAGTGGCAGAGGGGAAGAGTAGCATTTAATAAGAAGCAGAATCTTTGATGAAGTTTATAGAACTAAAACATAATAACTTCGAAGTTTCTTTACAGGTGTTGAAAATCAAATAGCTTTGTGCTTGGTGAAGTACCAAAAGTTTTAAGAAAAAGTAATTTGAAATAATGTTTAATGTTTTTTTCCACTGGATACATGCATGTTCTGAATTTTTCCTTGAAGTTGCTTTTGTTTTTAAGATGGATATATTTGGAGCTGGTGCTTTGGAACAAAAGGTTAATCCTCCACCTGCTGCCGCACCGCCATCCCATATGAATGCCGGTTCTAGTCCTGGCTGCTCCTCTTCCAATTCAGCTCTCTGCTACAGCCTGGGAAAGCAGTGGAAGATGGCCCAAGTTTGGGCCCCAAATCCGCATTGGAGACCCAGAAGAAACTCCTGGCTCCTGGCTTTGGATTAGCTCATCTCCAGCCATTGTGGTCATTTGGGGAGTGAGCAAGCAGGTGGAAGACATTTCTCTCTGTCTCTTGCTCTCACTATCTGTAACCTTACCTTTCAAATAAATAAATAAATAATATCTTTTAAAAAGACTGATATATTTGCAAGACTGGCATCTCAAATGGCAACTGATATCAATTCAAGGGAACATGCACTGAGACAAAAATCTACATTTTGGTGATCGGTATTGCTCTGAGGCTCCTGCTCTGGTAGAGATGTAGGTCTAGATTGGACAACTACACCATACACCATGCAATGAAAAGACTGGCAGCTGCTCCCACAGCTGGTATTCACAGAAGACCCACACCCACCAGCATACAGAAGGCAATGTCCCTCCAAATAGGATTGTTTCTAGTGCGGGCCACTGGGGCAGCTCTACCAGTTCCTGTTTCTTCTGAGCCAGACTTGCCTCAAGAAAGAGACCAATTAGTTTTAAGACACAGCTGTGTGTGGTGCTGGAAGAAGGTTCCCATTTCCACCCAGATTCTACTGGTTTCAGGGATCCTACCCCTTCCCCTATGCCTCCTACCCATAGGAAATATAATGACCATGAGTTGCTACGGTGGTCAGTGGTGTCTCAACAATTATGTAGTATCTTTATGATAACCTAGCAATTTCTAATAAAGGAAATTTTATTTTGTAAATCTTCAGATAATTATAATTTTTTAAGAAAATATTTGAGAGACAGAGAGAGAGTGACAGAGAGTGAGAGAGACAGAGAGAGACAGAGAAATAGCTTCCACCTGCAGATCACTCCCCAGTTGCCACAGCAGCCAGGTCTGGGCCAGGTTGAATCCAGGAACCAGTAACTCCATCCTGGTCTCCCACATGGGTGATGGAAGTCCAAGTACTTGGGTCATGTTGCGCTACCTTCTGAGGCACATTGGCATGGTGCTGGATCCAATGGTTCACCCCTCAAATGGCTACAACAGCCAGGCATGGGTCGGGCTGAAGCAAAGGGACAGGAACTACATCTGAATCTCCCATGTTTTCCCTATGTGGGGCAAGGGCCAATGTACTTGAAGTACCTTCTGCTGCCTTCCCAGGAGTATTAGCAGGGAGCCGGATCAGAAGCAGAGCATCCAGGAATCAAATTGGCACTCAGATATGGATGTCAGCCTTGCAAACAGAAGCTTTATCCATTGCACCACAATGACAGCCCCTTCCATTAAATTTTAAATGACAGGAGAATCAAGAGGAGAGTAACTACAATAAATACACACAATTAAAAAGAATAGCTTGAGTATGATCATTAGTAATTTTTATTTTTTTAAATACTTTTCTGTATTTTCACAAGTTTATAATATGGTCCAAAAATTTTTTAAAAAATGATCATTTTAAGGAGACAAACCAGTTCCAGAAGTGTCTAACAAAAATTCTGCTATGTGCAGTGGTCTTTTTGCATACAAAAGGATTGATGACTATGAAATTAATTTTGGACATAACCAAATGAAGCAAATGAATGAGGGTGTTAAATTAATTTTTCATGATAACCATTTCTAAATTTGTTCATAGTAATTAGGTTATTTGTGGCTCAAAATTAATCTAAACCTTCATAATTATGTTCATTTTACTCTGTTAACAAAATTAGATAATTTCCTGTCATTGTGTGTGGGTGTGGTTGTAGGGGTGTGTGTGTGTGTGTGTGTGTGTGTGAATAGGACTGGAGTAGGATGGAGATATATTTATCACCTTTGAATTTATATTTCCTTTCTTAACCACAACATTCATTAAGGGTTCTGCCTATTGATTTAGTTCTCTTCTGAAAATGTAATCCTTGCGGTCTGACCTGCCTAAGTGGATCATTTATATTAAGGTTCATGTTCTAGGATATACTAACTTCATTTTAGGACAGATATAAACACCTCAACATTCTAATATTCATTTTTTCCCAGTCTACCAAAGTAGACACTAAAAAATTACATACTGATAGATTGGCTTGAAAGATGTTTAAATGTGATGTCACTTTGTTATGATAATATGCACAGTCATCCATATTCCAGTGTAAATGTAGAAATATTTTTCAATTCCTTATGAGCACTCATTGCTTCATTGTGACTCCTGTAAAAATATTCACCATATTACAGTACTTAGTATTTTCTTATTCTGAAATATATGATTAAATTGATTCTGGCTTAAAATTAAAAATACTTAAGCAAAACTACTGTGAGATTATGGGAAGAATCAGCTCTAATTTAAGTCAATGGTACTGTGCTATATCAAAAATGCAAATGGAAATGCAAATAAAAAACACAATGAGGTTTCACCTCAACCCATTATCATTCAAAAATTAAAAAAAAAATGTAGGTCAGGATGTGGAGAAAAAGGTACCTTAACACACTGTTTGTGGGAATATAAACTGGTACAATGACTATAGAAGACAATATGGAGCTTCCTCAGAAATCTAAAAATAGATCTACAAAATGATCCAGTAACCTGACTCTTGGGAATGTATCCAAAGGAAATAAAATCAGCAAATCAAAGAGTTACTTGTTCCCTATGTTTATAGCAGTTCAATTCATAATAGCTAAGATATGGAATCAACCCAGATGTCAATCAACTGATGACTGGATTAAGAAAATGTGGTATGCATACAGTATAGGATACTTATGAGCCATAAAAAGAATGAATCCTGTCTTTTGCAACAAAGTGGCTACAACTAGAGATTGTTATATTTAAGGAAATAAGACAGTCTCAAAAAGGCAAATATCACATTTTTGTCTGTTATGAGATAGCTAACATATAGAGCATAAAAATATGTATATGAATGAAATTGACATCTTGAAATTTGATTATTGCCTATATTCCTACTGAGCAGTGTTTTTTCTACTTTTTAAATAAGGATTTATTAATGGCTGGTGCTGCGGCTCACTTGGCTAATCCTCCACCTGCGGGCACCTGCACCCTGGTTTCTAGTCCCGGTTGGAGTGCCGGATTCTGTCCCGGTTGCTCTTCTTCCAGTCCTGCTCTCTGCTGTGGCCCGGGAGGGCAGTGGAAGATGGCCCAAGTACTTGGGCTCTGCACCCACATGGGAGACCAGGAGGAAGCACTTGGCTCCTGGCTTCGGATCGGCGCAGCACACTGGCCACAGCAGCCATTTGAGGGGTGAACCAACGGAAAAGGAAGACCTTTCTCTGTCTCTCTCTCTCTCACTGTCTAACTCTGCCTGTCAAAAAAAAAAAAAGATTTATTAGCTTATTTGAAAGGCAAAGTTACAGAAAGGCAGAAGCAGAGAGAGGTCTTCCATCCACTGATTCACTTACCAGATAGCTGCAATGGCTGAGTTGTGCTGATCTGAAGCCAGGAGCGAAGAGACTCTTTTGGGTCTCCCACATGGTTGCAGGGGCCTGAGGACATGGGCCAGCCTCTACTGCTTTCCCAGGCCATAGCAGAGAGTTGGATTGGAAGTGGAGCAGCTGGGATTAGAACTAGTGCTGATCGGCGCCGCAGCTCACTAGGCTAATCCTCCACCTTGCGGCGCCAGCACACTGGGTTCTAGTCCCAGTCGGGGCGCCGGATTCTGTCCCGGTTGCCCCTCTTCCAGGCCAGCTCTCTGCTGTGGTCAGGGAGTACAGTGGAGGTTGGCCCAAGTCCTTGTGTCCTTCACCCCATGGGAGACCAGAAGAAGCACCTGGCTCCTGCCTTCGGATCAGCGCGGTGTGCCGGCCGCAGCGCGCCGGCCGCTCGGCCATTGGAGGGTGAACCAACAGCAAAGGAAGACCTTTCTCTCTGTCTCTCTCTCTCACTGTCCACTCTGCCTGTCAAACAAACAAACAAACAAAAACCAGTGCCCATATGGGATGCTGGCACTGCTGGCCGCAGCTTTACCTGAGCCACGGCACCGGTTCTGGTCTTTCTACTTTTAACTTGCTAAACTCTATTTAGTGGAACATTAAACCCATGACAATAAAGTAATTTAAAAAGATGTTATCACAAAAGTTAAAAAAAGAAAAAAAAAAAGAAAGTGAGGAGGAGGAAGGGAAGAAAGTAACATTGTGTTAGATTTGTATCTATGTGCTACTTGAAATCTGTTCTCTAGATTAATATAAATTATGAAAACAAGTCTCCTTTAATATTAACAAATCCAACCTACATCTCGCTTTTATGATATCTGGGTGTGTCTCACAAAAGTGAGTGGCTTTGCTATTTTATTCCCTGCTCCAGTATCTAATTCCTGCTTTAAAAACCCAGTTCCTTTCCATGGGAAGTTAGCTGAGAGTACAGGTTTTTGGGGTGCCTGGAAAATTGATCTCCCTCCATCAACACTTTTCTACGTTTCTAGCAGGAAGCTGGAGTCAAGAGTGGAGCCAGGACTTGAACCCAGGCATTCTGATATGAATGCATGCATGCTAAGCAGCATCTTAACCACAGAACCTCTGCCTTGCTCAACCTTATTACATAATATGAGAGCCTAAATTCTCAGTGTCTTTTGATTTGTGTAATCTTTTCTCTTTAGGTGTGGGCAGAGCGAATACGAGGAGCTATCCTTATGATTATGATGGACTATGTGACAGACGTAAAGAAGTCATTATTACCCCAGAGCAGTTCATTTTAAGGTAGAACTGAATTGTGGGTGGCTATGAACTCATCAGCTGGGTTTGTGGAAATGCCTTCTGGTGGCATTCACAGCTTGAGAAGGGGCCTGGGCTCCAGTGAGAGTCTCTATTGCTGGCCTTATTGTGAAGAATGTAGGGGGCCACTGGGAGTTATAAGCAGCGCCCCCAGACAATAGCTACAAGGAAAAGGGGACCTCAGCCCTGAAACTGCAAGGCAGTGAATGCAGCCTACAGCTTGAACAAGTGTGGCAGCAGATTCTTCTCCAGAGCTCCAGAAAGGAACCTAGTCCTGTTAAGATGCCTTCAGCCTTAAGAAACTTGCCAGTCCAACCACATGATGCCTGGAGTTCTGACTTAGAATAAGCAATAAATAGATAATAGTTAGTAAATTGATATTTTTCTAGGTAGAATAGGTAATAAGTAGATATTTTTAAAAGTCGTTATGTTTGTGATAATTTGTTACAAAGGAATAGAAAGTCAATGCACAGAAAATAAATTGTGTTACATTGTTGAATTCAGGAGAGCTGTTCCAGGTCTGCAAGGTGTTGTGCAGAAATAAGTAAGATGAGAATAAGAATTCTGAGTTTTTACACTACAAAATAACGAGCCAAGATCTTTGTGGAAACTCAAAAGTTGAACTTGTTGAAATTATAATTCAATAAAAATTGCACAGATCATGAAGACTCTTGGTTAATTGATCACTGGAAGATCTCTGTTTCTTCTTCTCTCTGAACTCTGCCTTTCAAATAAATACATTAATCTCTGCTTAAAGAGTAATAACCTGATAATCTGTGGACAGAAGAATCTTCAAGTCTGTAAACAAAGGCAATCGACTGTCATAGCACGGTAAAGGCACGCAGTTTTAATGAAGCCACTTTGCACACTGAAGAAACCCTTAACCAATTTTGCTAAGAAGAGTTGTGTAGACTAACTTCTATCCTCAACATGTAATGAAAATAGAAATTTGGAGTAAGCAAAATACCAAACAGTCTGAAGCCAAAACATTTTAGTCCTTAGAAAATAGATGAAATCAAAAGGAAAGGTATTTTTATTTATAAATAATCTTACCTAATTGTCTTAATGAAAACTTGTGAAATGTTACATACTATTTGTGTAAATAGTAACATATCTAATTTTATTATTTTCTCATAAATAATAAATCATTACTTATGAAAACAAATTATTAAAAGAAACATAGGAAAATCTAAAAAAGTAACTAAAAAGGGGCCCAAGGAAATAGGAATAATTACTAATAAATGTAAGGGTTAAAATATGGAAAAAGTGAGTTAGTAAATAAGAGTGGTAAAATTAAAATTCAAAAAATAAAAAATCGATGACATCAAGTTTAGAAATAAAAAAAAAAACGGTAAATACATTAGAAAGCATAGTTAAATAGAAGTGAGCATAGGTCAAACTAAAGACAATTTTTTTTATTTTATTTTATTTATTTATTTATTTATTTATTTTGACAGGCAGAGTGGACAGTGAGAGAGAGAGACAGAGAGAAAGGTCTTCCTTTGCTGTTGGTTCACCCTCCAATGGCCGAGCAGCCGGCGCGCTGCAGCCGGCACACCATGCTGATCCGAAGGCAGGAGCCAGGTGCTTCTCCTGGTCTCCCATGGGGTGCAGGGCCCAAGGACTTGGGCCAACCTCCACTGCACTCCCTGGCCACAGCAGAGAGCTGGCCTGGAAGAGGGGCAACCGGGACAGAATCCGTAGCCCTGACCGGGACTAGAACCCGGTGTGCTGGCGCCACAAAGTGGAGGATTAGCCTATTGAGCCACGGCGCCGGCCATAAAGACAATATTTTAACATTATGAGGATACTCTAATCTCAGACTTTCATGATAATTATCTAGATAAATAGTTTACATTAGTTGCATATTACACAGAAACACTTGGAGCGTTTTTGATGAAATAGCAGTTTTAGATCAGAGGTGACAAATCCATAGTGGTGTAAAGCTTAAAGTCATCAGAGTGCATTTTCTTACATAATGGGTCTGTCAGGGGTAGGTCTCCCTCAGACTTCCCTGCTGCAGGGTCTCTATGTCACCAGTTCCTCTCCTTGGAATCCAGGGTTTCAATACTTGTTCAGTAGCTTTCAATGGCAGGTTTTCTATCACAACATTTTGATAGTAGAATACAGTTTCATATTCATTCATCTAGACAACCATTTACCTAATATTTCACATTTAATAATTTTTGTTTCACACAATAATTAAACAATTATATTTTATAATATTTATGAAGTGCACAGAATTCTGTTTAAATCACAAAAAATCTTATTTGTTTACTAATAAACATTAGGCCGATTTATTGCACAAACTCAAATATATAATGTTTATCAACTTTAACTTGTAAGCCTTTTGTGAATCAGCATTTTTTATGCACAACTAGAAGGAATAATCAATGGGCAGAATCTATAATTTATAGATTAAATTCTGTTTTTTAACTTTTCTTTATAATGTTTTAAATCATTTCAGGTGATTTTAAAATTTCTGTACTAATCCTAGGTGCTTTGTGCATGCATCTTACAATATTACAACTTTTAAGATAAGAGTGAACACACTTTATTTTAAATGTTTATTTTCCATTTCTGGTGTAGGAAAAATTCAGGGTATACTTGGTGAATCATAACTGAAAAATAAATTTTTATGTATGTGTACATACATTGCATGTGTATTTCCTAATTTTTGTATAATATTCTATTTAGCAATTTTGAATTTTACAATTTCCCAGAAAACTGTATCTGAAATAAAAGTATTTCAGGGAAATACGGAAAAGTATTTCGCTGTAAGATTTTAGGAAAACTTAATGAAATTCTTGCTTTAGAGTGGATTACCAATGTTTAATTTATTGCACATTTAAGTTAATAAACGGCATTAAGCCAAATCAGAATGGTAGTTTTCTGTTGTTTCCATTGTCTTCATACTGTACTTGACAATGTGCATACATGAAAGTTATCTGAAGAGCAAGTTGAAGTACACATTCCTGGTTTTTTTCTAGAAATTAAAATAGGAATGGGATTTGGTGTCCTTTATTGTAATAAAAAAAAATCCCCAGGTTACTGTTGGCTATCCTTGGTTTTTTGTGGACAGACGCAGAACAGAAATTGGGTGACTGGTTTCTGCATCTGCTCTAATGTAGAAAGAAAAGGCTAATGCCATTTGAGGAGGAGCAGCAAAGCTCTCTCCCTTACAGGAAATTTGGCAAGCATAGACACAAGGCAGAGCTTGGCTGCCAACAGGAGATAACCAAGAGTGCCAAAGGAGTGCTTCCCACAGCTCCCTGCAAGGTTCTGCCTCACACTCCACTTGGACTCACCCTCCACAATAATGTCCTGACAGAGAAACATGCTTCCTCCTTCTCATCATGAATAATATTGACCTTCTTATTCCTGTTGTCCTACATAAAGTGTCACTGTCCAATAAAAATTGATGAGATATAGAGAAAATAGCAAACCCATTTGACACAACAACATATTCAAAACCACCAGATGTAGACAGACTCAGATTCTAAAAGCACCAGGCAAGGATTCTTTTTTTTTTTTCATAACGCTTTTATTTAAAGAATATAAATTTCCAAAATACAGCTTATAGATTACAATGGCTTCCCCCCCCTTAACTTCCCTCCCACCCGCAACCCTCCCCTTTCCCACTCCCTCTCCCCTTGCTTCACATCAAGATTCATTTTCAATTCTCTTTATATACAGAAGATCAGTTTAGTATATATTAAGTAAAGATTGCAACAGTTTGCCCTCACATAGCAACACAAAGTGAAAAATACTGTTGGAGTACTAGTTATAGTATTAATTCACAATGTATAGCACATTAAGGACAGAGATCCTACATGATATATATTTTTTAAATTGATTAATTTTCTATGCAATTTCCAATTTAACACCAAGTTTTTTTTTTCATTTTTAATTATCTATATACAGAAGATTGATTCAGTATATACTAAGTAAAGATTTCATCAGTTTGCACCCACACAGAAACATAAAGTGTAACATACTGTTTCAGTGCTAGTTATAGCATTACTTCACATTGGACAACACATTAAGGACAGATCCCACATGAGACGTAAGTACACAGTGACTCCTGAAGTTGATTTAACAATTTGACACTCTTGTTTATGGCGTCAGTAATCTCCCTGGGTCTAGTCATGAGTTGCCGAGGCTATGGAAGCCTTTAGGGTTCGCCGACTTCAATCTTATTCTGACAGGGTCATAGTCAAAGTGGAGGTTCTTTCCTCCCTTCAGAGAAAGGTACCTCCTTCTTTGATGGCCCCATTCGTTCCACTGGGATCTCACTCACAGAGATCTTTCATTTAGGTCTTCTTTTTTTTCCAGAGTGTCTTGGCTTTCCATGCCTAGAATATTCTCATGGACTCTTGAGCCAGATCTGAATGCCTTAAGGGCTGATTCTGAGGCCAGAGTGCTATTTAGGACATCTGCCATTCTATGAGTCTGCTGTGTATCTCGCTTCCCATGTTGGATCATTCTTTCCCTTTTTGATTCTATCAGTTAGTATTAGCAGACACTAGTCTTGTTTGTGTGATCCCTTTGACTCTTAGACCTATCAGTGTGATCAATTGTGAACTGAAGTTGATCACTTGGACTAGTGAGATGGCCGTGGTACATGCCACCTTGATGGAATTGTATTGGAATTCCCTGGCACATTTCTAACTCCATCATTTGGGGCACGACTGATTGAGCATGTCCCAAATTGTACATCTCCTTCCTCTCTTATTCCCACTCTTATATTTCACAGGGATCACTTTTCAGTTAAAATTTAAACACCTAAGAATAATTGTTTGTTAATTACATCGTTCAACCAATAGTACTAGAATAAAAAAAATACTAAAATGGATAAAGTATTACATTGTACAACAACAGTCAGCACAAGAGCTGATCAAATTACTGTTTCTCATAGTGTCCATTTCACTTCAATAGGTTTCCCCTTTGGTGCTCAATTAGTTGTCACCGATCAGGGAGAACATATGATATTTGTCCCTTTGGGACTGGCTTAATTCACTCAGAATGATGTTTTCCAGATTCCTCCATCTTGTTGCAAATGACCAGATTTCATTGTTTTTGACTGCTATATAGTATTCTATAGAGTACATGTCCCATAATTTCTTTATCCAAATGTATGCTTTGAATTCCCTGTGATCTTTTGCTGTGAAGTTCCCTTCGTTTACCTTCTTTCATGTGGATGGCCGTGTTTCTGTGTTTCTGTGTGTAACACATCTTTAAGCATCTTTTGCAGGGCTGGACAAGTGGCAACAAATTCTTTCAATTTCTGTTTGCAATGAAAGGTCTTTATTTTACCTTCATTCAGAAATGAGAGCTTTGCAGGATATAATATTCTGGGCTGGCAGTTTTTCTCTATTAGTACCTGGGCTATGTCTCTCCATTCCCTTCTAGCTTGTAGGGTTTCTGGTGAGAAGTCTGCTGTGAGTCTAATTGGAGATCCTCTGAGAGTAATCTGACGTTTCTCTCTTGCACATTTTAGGATCTTTTCTTTCTGTTTCACTGTGGTGAGTTTAATTACAATGTGTCGTGATGAGGATCTCTTTTGGTCATGTTTCCTAGGGGTTCTATGAGCTTCCTGTACTAGGATGTCTCTGTCCTTCTCCAAAACTGGGAAATTTTCTGCTATTATCTCACTAAAAAGGCCTTTTAATCCTTTCTCCCTCTCCATGCCTTCAGGAACTCCTAGAACTCGAATGTTGGGTTTTTTAATAGTATCCTGTAGATTCCCAACAATATTTTTTAGATTTCTAATTTCCTCTTCTTTTCTTTGGTTTGACTGTATATTTTCCTGTGCTCTGTTTTCTAAGTCCGATATTCTCTCTTCTGCCTCACCCATTCTGTTTGTAAGGCTCTCTAATGTGTTTTTCATTTGATCTATTGAATTCTTCACTTCATTATGATTTCTCGTCACTATCACAGTTTCATGTTCTACTAGTTGTTTCATTTCAGCTTGATTCCTCCTTAATATTTCATTTTCACGAGAGAGATTTTCTACCTTGTCCATTAAGGATTTCTGTAGTTCAAGAATTTGTTTTTGAGTACTTAGTGTTCTTATCAATTTTTTGAGATCTGCTTCTTGCATTTCTTCTATCTCATCATCTTTGTAATCTTGAATTGGGGTGTCTTTTTCATTTGGGGACACCATAGTGTCTTCCTTGTTCTTATTACCTCGGTTTTTCGTTTGTTGTTTGGCATATTGGTTTCTTCACTGTGGTGTTTTTTTCTTGTTATACTATGACTCTAGATTAAGTGGACTGTCTGCTTTTGATGGAGCCTTAGAGGCTTGAGATGGGTGTGGCCTGAGAGCTCTGTTTGGTTCCTCAGGGTTGAGGGTGTGTCAAAGGAGACACTCCCAGGTTAGGCGTGGTAAATCTCTCTCTGTTACTTTTTTTGTTGTTGTTGTTCAAAAGGGAAGTAATTCCACACAGCTGAATGGAATTGGGGGTGGTTAGCAGGCGAATGATATACCCACAGGAGCCAGAGATTGGAAGCTCTTTCCCAAGGACCAGAGAGGGAATCTTTGTGGCCCTTAGTGTGGCTCAGATTCTCCTGTAGTCTCCCACTGGGCTGCCAAGGCTATTGAACTGTAGCGTCTCTGGAGAGTACTCACATGAATTCGTGATTTCCGTGAGTTCTCTCCCCCACCGTCTCTTTTTTCACAGTCTCAGTTCATTAGCACCACACATTCATTAGGTTCTAAACTCCTGTTATTTCAGCCCTCCCACCCAGAGTCAGGTTTTTCTGCTAGGCTCGGGGCCGGTGCCGACCTGAGGTCGCCCTGCTTATGACGTATTCCAAAATGGCGCCTGCTCTTTGTCTTGCTCGCCTTTGAGAGGTGAGCGGAGAGAGAGAAACTCGTGTCTCTATGGGTCACTTTTTTTTTTCCCTCTCTCTCTCTCTCTTCTAGTTAGCCTGGTGAACTTTTCCCCGCAGGGTTTCAAGCCTTGTTCGCTCTAGTCTCCTCTTTCCGCTTCCCTGTGGTATCTCGGGCTATTGAGGTTCGGCTCACCTCACGTTCCAGCGCTGGTGTGTTGAATCTGCTGCTGGTGTCCCAAACTGCGGGCTCCCACGCTCTCCACGCAGGTCCACTGTGAATCACCAGTTCCGGAAGAGTTTCCTCTGCTGTTTCTTCCCCTACTCTTCCTTGAACCTGCAATATCTCCACTTTTATTAAACTGTCTCTCCCCAGCCTATCGGTGTGCTCCCTTCCTATTCCGCCATCTTGCCCACTCCATATTGTCACTAATCTTCAAAGATTGAGGAATTTAAACACATTAATTTCATAGTCTTCAGTGCAAACTCTCCTGGCTGATCCAAGAGAGTTACTCAGTTATGAGTATATTTGGCTTCAACTTACTAAAAACCCAACTAACAGCAGCTTAAGCAAATGTAGGATAATATTTTCCATGTGTTAAGAAGTCCAGAGAAAGGTGGTTTCTGGCAATGGTCTAGACCCCTGACAATGCGACCCAGGGTGCAGGCTCATTTTGTGTCCCTACTACTTCATACCATTTTGGCTTTTGGTTTTCATGCAGTCATTTTATGGTCGCAAGAAGGCTGCTGCCACTCCGTTGTCAAGCTCATGTTCTAGGTGGGAGGCGTGGGAATGTGGTGCCAGTGTTGTCTGTCCACCAGGCAAGGATTCTAAAGAAACCAAGTTAAATGTGTTAAAGAATCTCAGGAAAAGGTGCCTAACACGAACCAACCGAGTAAAAAGAAAAGAAACTGAAAGAGTGTATACATGACTGAAGACATGGGAGAGCACTGGAAAAATTGTGCGTGGATGTAACTGATTCTAGTTACAGCTCTCATCTAGCTCCAGCACGAGTCACGAGTCGGATATGTACACATAGCAGCAGATTCTTTTCCCATCTCTTTTTTTCTTTGGCTCGATGATATCTTAGTGCTTCTGTCCTCATTATTCCTCCCCTCTGTTATATTTCCTCGGGAAACTGTAGGTGACACACAATTTGTCATTTAAATATGCATCTGCATATTCTGGAAATTTGAATATTAGTATTCCTCTCCCAGATTCTGCCTAGATATGTAACAAGTGTCCTAAGGATATACAAAGATTGCCTTGCTTAATTGGAGGCGAATGTTTCAAAACGCCACTCAGTTCAAGACAGAGCTGACCTCACCACTTCCATTAGAGCACTTCCAATGTGCTCTTGCATTAATTTGCTCATCCATTTGTCTACCTCTATTAGATTTAATATTTTGAGAGCACAGCACATTATTTTATTCATCTCTATAGCTGCAAGAACTAGGACAGTGCATAGCACAGACTAGACACATAGTGAATTTGTGCTGAATGAATGCATGAGCGAAGAGCTGAATGAAACATTTGCCTGTGGCTCAGCTGGAGACGTTCGCATCTCAGTGCAACTTGACTACCTGATGTGGGCTGGACAGTCATTACAATAGCTGGCAAGTGGGTACTGCATGGACACTGAGCTCCTTTTTATATTCTAGCAATTCCCAGCAGAGGCTGCTTTCTTCAATGAAAAAAAAATCCACTTATTTTCATTCTTATTTGACCAACATGATAGAACTTCTTCCTTGTAATTGTTTTATTCTTATTTTCATCACTGTGATATTAAACTTAGATCTGTTTAGGTGTCAAATACTCTAATGCTGATGAAGATTCTCTTTACAAGCACTTGTTTTTGTTATCCTTGTTGTCTTATGAAGGTACTCTTAGTTGTGCTTTATGATTTGTTGGTAAAACATGAGTGTTTTTTTCTATGTATAATACATATTTTATTTTATTAATCTAAGGATGCTATTCTCAAATACAAATATCCTTTCATTGTTCTTTAAAGAAGACAATATTCTGAGCAAGCATACATTCAGAATGATGAACATTTAATGAAAACATGGAGTACCAAATTTCAATGTCATTCTGTTCTAGGATTACAGTGTAGAATATCTTATTCTTGAATTATGTTGGAATTTCCAATTAGGGTACCAGAGGTTGGAATGAATTTCATTGTAGTTAGACATTTGCTGACAAGCCAGGCTCTCAAAGTAGCTTTATGCATTGAATAGAGAAATTTGATCATGGTCAGATTTCTATTGCAAAATGCTTTCCCATTGAGTCTTCCTCTCTTCGAAGCTTTCTGCTTGACAAGGATTCTTTTTGACTTTCAGTCTTTCATTTGATATGAATATTAAAAAAATAAATGGTATTGATTATGGGGAAAATAACCCAAACCATGATTGATCTTCAAATGCTCATGGAAAATGTGTGTTATAAAAAATATGTCTGGGTTTCTAAATTGTATGCACCGAAATAAACTTACTTTTCATTCTGTGTTTCTCATGAACTTTTTGAAGTACACTTGTACTATACAAATCTAAGAAAATAGAATAGGGGCCATTACCATGGTGCAGTAGGTTAATCCTCCGCCTGTGGTGCTGGCATTCCATATGGGCACTGGTTCTAGTCCCCGCTGCCCCTCTTCCAATATAGCTCTCTGCTGTGGCCTGGGAAAGCAGTAGAAGATGGCCCAAGTGCTTGGGCCCTGCACCCACGTGGGAGACTGGGAAGAAGCTCCTGGCTTCTAGCTTCAGATTGGGCCATCCTGGGGTGGTGAACCAATGGAAGGTACGTCTTTCTTTTTGTCTCTCCCTCTCACTGTTTGTAACTCTACCTGTCAAATAAATAAATAAAATCTTTTAAAACTAGAAAATAGAAGAACAAATCTCAATATTTTCAAGTGAGCTCAATGTATAGTGATATATAGTAATATATGCTTTGAATTTGAGTTAAATAATGTTACAACACATTTTAGGCCTTTCAGAATATATTAAGTACTTTAATATATATGATAATTTAACAAATATCAGTTACATTCTTAACGTTTGCAGTATGGATTTCCTTGTATAAAAATCAAAGTTGAACCATTCATGTAATTCAATTTTTATTGTGGAGTTGCCTTACACACATTTATATGACACTAAAATAACAAGTTCTCCCTGAGTTAAAATATCATATATCACTTTATAAATTTTCTTTTTCTCTAAAATAAATGCTTAGAAATATGTATTTAGTAAGAAATCCAGGTGAAGAGTGTTTTTCTGTAGTTCAAAGGAGAATTAATGTATGTAACAATTATTTTAATGTAATAGGTTTTCTCTACAGACTATCAGAGAACATGTCCAGAGCTTCCTTAAAAATAAATTAATTTTAGAAAGCTGTATCTAGAAAAACTATGAAAATTCTGCCTGAAGTTTTATACTTAGTGTTTTGGACATCATGTAAAAAAGTAATACTACTGATCATTAGTAATGTTAGACTAAAAATATCGAATGCCTGGTGTATATTTTGCCTCATTTCCATAATAAGAACCCTTTATGTACAGGACAATATTTTTGAACGTGTATCGAATCTCCTGGGATATTATATGAGAAACTTTGGAATTAAAATTCTACTCTGTCACTGTTTCTATAGTGTACACTAACATGTGCCACTATTATAATCACAGCTTCTTTACTCACAAATGTGTTTCAGATTTTGCGATATCAATAACACCAAATTTTATGTATGGTATTACCATTTATGCTTGTAACATAGATGTCAAGATGGAAAAAGATCATCATTCAGTAACAACTCTGAAACATCGCAGGCATAGAACAGCAAAAGTTGTAACCTCTTGTGGAGCTCAGCATCCCAGGTTTCCTGTGGGCTCTGTCTTCCTCTGTTTGACCCAGACTGACCATGGACAGCCTGCTGAGTGTCTATGCAAAGAGGCAGTGTAGTAATCCACTACTAGCTCTTGAGGTTTCAGTCCAGAAGTGGCCTGGATAGCATACACTTAAATGTGCAGCTGTGTCAGTCTTCTGGGGTGGTGGGTTAGCATATCTCTCTCTCTCTCTCTCTCTCTCTCTCTCTCTCTCTCAGTGCTTCCTGGTTCACCATGTTACTCTCATACACATTTCTTATTTTTTAATAGAATACTTTTATTTAATAAAAATAAATTTAAAAAGTACAACTTTTAGATTATAGTGGTTCTCCCCCCGTACCCATCCTCCCATCTGTAAACCTTCCTATCTCCTACTCCCTCTCCCATCCCATTCTTCATTAAGATTCATTTTCAATTATCTTTATAAACAGAAGATCAACTCTAAACTGAGTAATGATTTCAATAGTCTGCACCCACACAGACACACAAAGTATAAAGTACTGTTTGAAGACTAGTTTTACTGTTAATTCTCATAGTATAACACATTAAGGACAGAGATCATACATGTGGAGTAAGTGCACAGTGACTCCTAATGATTTAACAATTGACACTCTTGTTTATGGCATCAGTAATCACCCAAGGCTGTTGTCATGAGCTGCCAAGGCTATGGAAGCTTCTTGAGTTCACAAACTCTAACCTTATTTAGAAAAAGTCATAATCAAAGTGGAAGTTCTCTCCTCCCTTCAGAGAAAGGTACCTCCTTCTTTGATGGCCCGTTCTTTTCACCGGGATCTCTTTCACAGAGATCTTTCCTTTAGGTCATTTTTTGCCACAGTGTCTTAGTTTTCCAAGCCTGAGATACTCTCCTGGGCTTTTTAGCCAGATCCAAATGCCTTAAGGGCTGATTCTGAGGCCAGAGTCACACACATTTCTTATAATGGAATTCTCCTGTAATGAATTCTCTGTTTGTTAGAATTAAAGTATTTCTTGTCTTTTCATCTTGAAAGATATTATCACAGGTCACAGAATTCTTGGTAGATAATTCTCCTAGCCCACAATACTCTAAGTCTTTCAAGTCATTACTTTCTGATTTACAGGTGTTTTGCTAGACCTCTAACTTTTTGTTTATTTGTACCTACCGTGTTGCTTTTCTCTGACATCTTTTTAAACTGAAACTTTATCCATGGTTTTCACTAGTTTGAATATGTGATGGCTGCAGTAAGCATTGCTTTCTTCCTGTCAGTCTCTCTCAATTCCTCCCTTTTTTTCTTCCCTCAATTCCTCCCTTTTTCCCTTCCTCTCCTTCTCTTCTTTCCTGCCATCCTTCCTTCCAATTCTTTCTTTCTTCTTTTTAAGCATTCTTTATTCAGTGTGTTCCTTGAGCTGCTTGAGACAGTATTTTCATGACTTCTATTATTTCTGCAAAATTTTCAGCCATTGTTTTTTCAAATATCTCATCTGTTCCATCCTTATTTCTCCTGGAATTCTATTGACATGCACATTGGAGTATTTACATTTTTTATGACTGTAGTACACTCTAGTATTTTACTCTTGTGTATCTTTGTGAATGAGTTTGTATAATTTCTTTCTTTTTTTTTTTTTGACAGGCAGAGTTAGACAGTAAGAGAGAGAGAGAGAGAGAGAGGTCTTCCTATTCCCTTGGTTCGCCCCCCAAATGGCCGCTACGGCTAGCATGCTGCGCCAATCCGAAGCCAGGAGTCAGGTGCTTCCTCCTGGTCTCCCAGGCAGGTGCAGGGCCCAAGGACCTGGGCCATCCTCCAGTGCCTTCCTGGGCCACAGCAGAGAGCTGGACTGGAAGAGGAGCAACCAGGACAGAATCTGATGCCCCAACCGTGACTAGAACCCGGGGTGCCAGAGCTGCAGGTGGAGGATTAGCCAAGTGAGCCACAGCGCTGGTCCCATTTCTAATGACTGATATTTAATTCTATTCTTGGCTATGCTGTGAAATTAGACAAATTTATTAGAAGTGTTTTAGAATCTGATTCTTTTTTCAAATTTTTATCTCTTGGATAAAATATCTCATTTGTTCATAGATATTGCCCATATTACCTTTAAAGTCTTAATATATTAATCATTATTATTTTAAATTCTGTGTCTCACAATCAAATCCAATTATTTAAGATGTTTGGTCTCCTGAAGTGTTTTTGCTTCTAATTGTTACTGCTGTCTTTTTGTATGTTTCTCAATTATTGTTTAAAAACCGTTCATGGATTATAGAGTGTAGAGGTTGTTGTAGATAATGTCAAAGCCAGATGATGTGCTTAAGTACTTGACATTGTTGTTATTCCCAATTGCAGATTTAAAATTCCTCAGCACCCTTTTTTGGCTTAGGGTGAGGCCCACAGATTTCAGTGAAGTTCTTCAGTCTCCCCATTCTCTCACTGCCTCAGCTTTTCCCTTTTCCCACAAGTCTGCGTGGTGGACACAATCTCTTTCCCTGTTTTACCCTCCTCAGCACCTTAATTGGTCATTTCTTTTTATTCAGTGCTGGTGTGATGGTCCTGGGCATAGTTGGGCATTCTCTGTTGTGCTGCTTCAACAACGACCTTAGGCCAGTCCCATGTCCCGCGTGTCACAGGTGGGCCTTTCTCTGTGACCTGCTCCTCCTGAAGTGGGCGATCTCAAAGAGTTTGTGCCCAGGATCACTTTCTACCAGATCTTAAGATCGAGCATCTGGAAGCCAACCTTGTCCTTGCCCTATGCACAGCTGGAGCATATATTAGTCTATTTTCCAGGAGTGGCACATGAACCCCCTCTTTGCCCAGCAGCTTAAGGTTTTCTTTCTGCAGGGGAGAAGCATCCAGGTGTTCCCTTATGTTTTTTCCAGTGTCATGTCAAGTCTTCTCCCACAACAGGCCTTCACTGTGGTGGATGTGTGCTTTGATTCCATTCTCTGCGCTCCATCTTTCTCCTTTAAGTGAAAGAACTTTAAATGGATGCAAGTTCTCTTATGTCTGCATTAGCAAGGGCTTTATGCCATCATAATAGCTTTTAGTGGTGTGTTATGCATTTTAGCAGCATACTTTCTGCTTATTCCTCACCCTGGAAGTCCATGCTCATGCCCTGTGTCTCATTGAAGAAGTCTGTCTTTCTTTAGCCATCAGGCTGTTGATTGCCCTACAATCGTAGCTCTTTATCGAGGTTATGAAGTTATGATTTTTGTGGATTACTTGAGGCATTTTCCAGTTTTGACTCCCTGGTGGAAGCTAGAAGCCTTGTAATAACTGTTTCACTTAGAAAATTCAATGATTTGGCTATCTAATCTGGAACTTGATGCCAGGGTAATTTTCCCTCAGCTTTTAATATTCCTCATTATAACAGTTATGACTCCTTTGATTGTAATGTATGTAAAATTCCCAGTAAAACAGGTATTTTCAATGAGAAGAAAGTTTTTTTTTTAAATTGTCTGTCTACAAAATTTAGAGTTAAGTTTCACTACACTTACCACCGGATCTAAGAGTCTGTATAGAACAAAATGACGCCATGTCTCCACTTTCTGCTTCATATTTTCCGTCATGACTGCCTTTCTACTAGATTGTTCCATTTCATTGGCATAAATGCTATCAGCCAAATGGACTAACTTTCACAGAAATTTCTATGTAGATAAAAGGAGAGTATCTTTTCCTAAATGTTTCAGTACATACAAATAAAAATAAAATTCACAGCCATAGAATTATATGCCAACCCACAATACAGTTATGTTGGCTAGAGAACAGAATACGCTGAGAAGTAAAGCATAAATCACACAGTCCTCCGGAAGTTAATCAACTGAGAATCAAGGAAAGGTGGATTCCCAAGTGCTTTGTGAGTGAGTCAACAAGTGCCAAGTGGTCAATCATTAAGAGAGTTAAGCACCCTCTTCTCTAATTTTGTAAATGACACATGTAGTTTACTAAACGGCTTAAAAAACTCACTCATCACAATTTTCTCCTGGCTTATGACATTGAGATAAGTATAAATAGATGCTGGATCACAGGGATTTTTCAGATGAACTTCAATTTTATTTGAAATTTTAGCATTACTTGTCTATGAGCTACTGCATTATGATACTAGTACTGGACTTTATTTTTCATTTTTTATTTTAACATTTAAAAAATTTATTTGATAAGCAGAGTTTCAGAGAGAGAGGAGAAGGAGATCTTTCCATCTGCTGAATGGCCATGATGCACAATGACGAGGGCTAGTCTAGTCGGAAGCCAGGAGCTTCATATTTGTCTCTCATATGTGTGGCAGGGCTCCAAGCACTGGGGTCATATTTCAACACTTTCCCATGAAATTAACAGGGCGCTAGAGCTAGATTAGAACTGGAGCAGCCTGGAAATGAACAGGTGCCCAAATGGGATGCTGGGATTGCAGCTGTGCCACGGCACTGCACCTATTTTTCTTTTCTTTTCATTTTTTGTTAATTTAAGGTATACAAACCATGCATTTCATAAATACAAATATAGAACACGGTGATTCTTCCCACTCTATCTTCCCTCCCAACCACACATAAGATTAACCCCACACTAAGTATGGAGTTTAACAAACAGTATGAAAAAAAAACCTTTTCTCAACAGTTGAAACAAGTTCTGTTCAAAGCCGTCACATCTCAAAGTGTCAATTTCACTTCTGAAGATTACCTTTTAGGTACTTTATTAGATACTGCATATCAGGGAGAACATATGGTGCTTGTTTTTTGGGGAGTGGCTTATTTCAATAAGTATAATGTTTTCCAGTTGCTTCCATTTAGATGCAAACGACAGGATTTCAATGTTTTTACCACTTGTAGTATTCCGTAGTGTACGTGTACCATAATTTCTTATCTAGTCTTCAGTTGATGGATATTTGGGTTGATTCTGTATCTTAGTTATTGCAAATTGAGCTGCAATAAACATGGGGTTACAGATCAATGTTTCATATGCTGATTTCATTTCCTTTGGGTAAATTCCCAGGAATGGGATGATTATGTTGTGTGGTAGGTCTATATATATAGATTTAGGAAGTATCTTCACAATGTCTTCCATAGTGGCTATACCAGTTTACATTCCCACCAAAGTGGATGAGGGTATCTTTCTCCCCACCTCCTCACCAGCATTTATTGTTTATTGGTTTCTGTATGAATGACATTTTAACTGGGATGGGATGAGGTGAAATCTCATTGTGGTTTTGAAATGCATTTCTGTGATGGCTGGTGATCCTGAGCATTTTTTCATTTGTCTATTGGCCACTTGGATTTCCTCTATTGAAGAATGCTTGTTTAATCCTTTGCCCATTTCTTAACTGGATTGTTTACTTTGTTGTTGTTGAGTTTCTTGAGCTCTTTATAGATTCTGGATATGAATCTTTTATCAGTTGTATAGTTTGCAAATATTTTCTACCATTCTCTTGGTTCCCTCTTAATTTCGCTGTGTTTCTTTTGCAGTGCAGAAGCTTATTAATTTGATGTAATCCTATTTGTCCATTCTGAGTTTGATTCCTGTGCTTCTGGGGTCTTTACCAAAAAGTCTCTGCTTACAGGGTTTCCCAAATGTTATCTGATAATTTGATTGTATCAGGTTGCAGATTTAGGTCTTTGATCCATGTTGAGTGGCTTTTTGTGTAAGGTGTAAGGTAGGGGTCTTGCTTCATATTTTTGCAAAGAGATACAATTTTCTCAGTACCATTTGTTGAAGAGACTTCCTTGCTTCAGAGATTGATTTTAGCTCTTTCGCTTAAGATAAGTTGGTTGTGGATGCGTGGACTGATTTCTTGAGTTTTGGTTTTGTTCCATTTGTCTAGAAGTCTGTTTTTGTGCCAGCATCAGGCTGTTTTGATTATTTCTGCCATTTAGTATGTCTTGAAATCTGGTATTGTGATGTCTCTGGCTTTGTTTTCATTGTATAAGATTCTTTTAGCTATTCAGAGTCTCCTGTGGTTCCATATAAATTTCTGCATCATTTTTTTCTGTATCTGAGAAGAATACCCTAATATTTTGATTGATATCACATTGAATCTATATATTACTTTCAGTAGCATGGACATTTTGATGATATTGATTTTTCCAATCCATGAACATGGAAGATTTTTCCATTTTTTGTGTATTTTTTTATTTTGTTCATTAATGTTTTGTAATTTTCATTGTAGAGATCTTTGATGTCCTGGTTGAATTTATTCCAAAGTATTTGTTTTTGTATCTATTATGATATTGATATTAGAAGTTGTTTCTCAGCCATGGCATGTCTGTGTATACAATGTCTAAAGTTTTTTTTTTGTTAATTTTATACCCTGTCACTTTACCAAGCTCTTTTATGAGTTCTGATAGTGTCTTGGTGGCGTCTTTTGGATCCCCTATATAAAGAATCATGCCATCTGCAAATAGGGATAGTTAGAGTTCCTCTTTCCTAATTAGTATTCCTGTAATTTCTTTTGGTTTCCTAATGGCTCTAGCTAAAACTTTAGGACTATATTGAATTGTGATATTGAGAGTTGTCACCTTTGTCTGGTCCAGATCTTCATGGGAATGCTTCCAACTTTTTCCCATTGAATAAGATGTTGGCAATTGGTCATAAATTGCCTTGATTGTGTTGAGGAATGTTAATCCTATACATAATTTGCTTAGAGTTTTCATCATGAAAGGGTGTTGCATTTTAGCAAATGCTTTCTTTACATCTATTGAGATAACCACGTGGCTTTTGTTGTTCAGTTTGATAATGTAGTGTATTACATTGATTTGCAAATATTTAACTATCCCTGCATACCAGTGATAAATCCTACTTGGTCCAGGTGAATAATCTTTCTAATGTTTTGTTGTAATCAATGGGATAGTACTTTGTTGAGGATTTTTACATCTATGTTCATCAGGAATATTGGTCTGTAGTACTCTTTTTCTGTTGTATCTTTTTCAGGTTTAAGAATTAAGGTGATGTTGGCTTCATAGAAGGAGTTTGGGATAATTCCCTCCCTTTCAATTGTTTTGAATACCTTGAGAAGAATTTTAGTTAGATGTTCTTTAAATTTCTTGTATAATTCAGCTATGAAACTGTCTGGATTTGGGCTTTTTCTGTTTTGAGGGTGTTTACTACTAATATAATCTCTGTCTTGGTTATAGGTCTGTTTAGATTTTCTATGTCTTCATGGCTCCATTTTGGTAGGATGTATATGTCCACAAATGTATCCATTTCTTCTGGGATCCCTGGTTTCTTAGCATACAGCTCTTTGCAGTAATTCATGATGATTATTTTTGTTTCTGAGGTATCTGCTGTTACATTTCCTTTTTAATCTTTAATTTTACTGATTTGAGTCTTTTCCCTCTTTTTCTCTTTTGGATAGTTGGACCAATGGTATTTCTATTTTGTTTATTTTTTCAAAAAGAAGCTCTTTGTTTGCTGATCATTTATATTGTTGTTCTGGTTTCAATTTTATTTATTTAGTCTCTAAATTTAATTATTTCTTTTCTCCTGATTTTCTGTTTGCTTCTCTATTGTTTTGTATTTCCTTGAAGTGCCTTAATAACTCATTTATTTCGTGCTTTTTTAATTTCTTGATGTAGGTACATATTGATTTAACCTTTCTTCTTTTATTTTTTTAAAGATTTATTTATTTGAAAGAATTACACAGAGAGAGGAGAGTTAAAGACAAAGAGGTCTTCCATCCAATGGTTTATTCCTCAACTGGCCACAAAGGCCGGAGCTGTGCCGATCCGAAGCCAGGAGCCAGGAGCCTCCTCTGGGTCTCCCACGTGGGTGCAGGGTCCCAAGGACTTGGGCTATCCTCTACTGCCTTCCCAGGCCACATCAGAGAGCTGGATTGGAAGTTGAGCAGCAAGGACTAGAACTGGCACCCATATGGGATGCCAGCATCTCAGGCCAGGGCATTGACCAGATGCGCTACAGTGCCAGCCCCATAAATCTTTCTTTTTAACACCAATTTTGCATTATCTCATAAATTTTGATACATTTTATTGTCATCTTCATTCACTTCCAAAAATTTTTGATGGCTCTTTTCATTTCTTCTATGACCCACTGTTTGTTCAGGAGCATGTTGTTCAGTCTCCATGTGTGTGCATATGTTCTAGAGATTCTTGAGCTGCTGATTTCCAGCTTCATTCCATTGTGATCAGAGAAGATGCATGGTATGATTTTGATTTTTTTAAATTTGCTAAGACCAGCTTTATGGTCTAGTAAGTGGTCTATCCTAGAGAAGGTTCCATGCCCTTGTAAGATGAATATGTATTCTACAACTATAGGATTAAAAGTTCTGTACATATCTGTTCAGTCCATTTGGTCCATAGTGTCAATTAGCTCTTGTTTCCTTGCTGATTTTCTGTCTAGTTGATCTGTCCATGTTGATAGTGGGGAATTGAAGTCCCCCACCACTCTCAGTCTTTATGTATCATTTTTGATGAGCTGCATTTCTTGTAGACAGCAAATATAGAAGAGTCTTGGTTTTTAATGCCTTCAGCCAGTCTGTATCTTTTTACTGGATAGTTGAAGCTATTTACATTCAAGGTCCCTGTTAATAAGTAATGACTTGGCCCTGTCATTTTTACATAAATATTCTTATTGTTTACTTTGGATTTCCTTTGTACTTTTACTGAGAGATTTGTTGTCTTCACATTCTTTTATAGTGATGACTATGTTTCTGTGTTTCTATATGTAGCACATCCTTAAGCATGTTTTATGACTGGATGAGTGGTGATACATTCTTTTCAATTTCTGTTTGCTATAGAAAGTCTTTATTTCGACTTCATTCAGAAACGAGAGCTTTGCAGAGTACAGTATTCTTGGTTGACAGTTTGTTTTTCTCTTAATATTTAGATTATATCTTGCCATTCTCTTGTGCCCTGTAAGGTTTCTGATGAGAAATCAGCTGTGAGTCTAGTTGGAGATCCTCTGAAATTAATCTGATGTTTCTTTCATGTACATTTTAGAGTCTTTTCTTTATATTTTATCGTGGAAAGTTTGATGACAATGTGTTGTAAAGATCTTTTCTGGCCATGTCTATTAGGAGTTCTATGTGCTTCATGTACTTGGACATTCCATTCTTTCTCCACATTGGGGAAGTCATCTGTAATATGTTTTTTTTTTTTTTTTGAAAAGGCCTTCTAATCCATTATTTCTTTCCACACCTTTAGGGACTCCTAAGACCCATATGTTGGCTCATTTGATAGTATCCAATAAACCTCCAACACTGTTTTTAATTTTTCTATTTTCTTATTCCTCTTCTTTTTCTTTCCCTTCTTCTTCTTCTTCTTCTTTTTTTGGGGGGAGGTGCTGACTGTAAAATTTCCAGAAATTTGTCTTCTAACTTGGATAGTCTTCTGCCTCACTGAATCTTTGGTTTAAGCTTTCCACTGCATTTTTATTTGATCTATTGATTTATTCAGTTGTAATATTTTATTTTGATTTCTCTTTAGAATCTCAATTTCATGGGAAAAATTTTCATTCTTGTCATATATAGATTTCTTTTGCTTTGTGGTTTTGTTTCTGATTACTTCTGTGTAATCTTATGATTTAACTGTACAAGTTAGACTCATTTTTTCCCCTAACCATGAGCAAAATTTAAGTAGTATAGTGAATTATTATCTTTTTTTCTGATGTCATCTTTCTTGCCATCCTGATTTTGCTGTGTTTATAAATTTTATTGTTTTCCCTAAATTATTTTCTGGCCTAGTCTTTAAACTATTCTTGACATAAGGCTCACAATTATGATCTCTAAAATTAAAACTGTTAATCTTACTTAGATTAAATTGTTAGATTACTTACCAAAGAACGTTTAAAGAAGTAGAAAAGAATATTTGTATTTGAATGTTCAAAAGTGTCTTTAATTTTGTTCTCACTTATATGTATTTATTCAAATGTGTATAATCCCCTATGAATAGAACTAAGCAAATATTTCCCTAATATTTCCCAGAATTTTTATGTAGTTAACAAGTCTAATTTTAATTTTAGTGTATTAAGTTTCATAGGATAGTTTATATTGTGTTTATATGAATGAATAATCAACTTATTCTTACAATATGAGACTTTAATGTTTAACTATTTTCATTTATTCAATTCTTCTGCCTTGCTTTCAATTGTAGCATCCTCTTTTTTATAGTCCTTCCTTTACTCTCTCCTTCCTTCCTTCCTTTCTTCCTTCCTTCCTTCCTTCCTTCCTTCCTTCCTTCCTTCCTCCCTTCCTTCTTTATTTGAAAGACAAAGTGCCAGAGTTGGGGAGAAAGATAGACAGACAGACATGCACACAATTACACAGAGAGAGCAAGAGAGAGAAGCAAGAGAGCACTTATTTTTCCATCCTTTGGGTCACTCTGCAAATATGCTAAACAGCTGGGACTGGATATTAGCAGAAACTTAGTTTGGAAATGGAGGTGGAACTTGAAACTGGGAACTCCAATACAGGATGCCGCCCTATCAAGCAGTGGCTTTACCCACGAGGCTAGACCCCAGCCTGGCATCTTCTTCTTGGACATAGATTTGAAAATGGTCCTAAGTTTGACTTTCAGGATCTTATGAGGCCTGCTTAAAACAGAAAATGTAATAATAAATGTATAGTGCTTCTTGTCCTTGATTTAAACTATGAAAACCTAGACAAAAGTCTAAATTCTCGATTTTCTTGGGATATCTCAAATTACTATGAAAATAAGTTTCCATATGCACCCTGAAAGGAGGTCATACAATCTTAGAAATATCTCACAAGGCAGAAAACCTTGAAACTGCACCTTCCCTCAGTACTTACTCTCTAGCATTCAATTCCTTATGGACTAAACCAGACTAAAGTCTGTGACCAAAATTACAGAATTGTGGCTACTACCTTCATCTCTTATGCTTTCCCTTTGAAAGAAACCATTGTATCTCAAGGGACCTCTAGTACTCTGCAAAAATGCACATTTGGACACACAGTAAGGTATAATAAGTGGCTCATCTGGCCGGAAGTATGAAAGCACTACTTGGAGAAACTTTTGCAACTACAAAGAAGCCTTCAGATGGCAGCTACCCTATTTTATACCATGACTACAAATTTATATGAAGATCTGTCCTAGGGGTTCAATAAACTGCTGCTGAATTACAGAAATTGCCCTTCTTGATTTCTTTCTCTGTAACTTCATTATTGTTGTATACCTATTTTTCTATATTGATTTTATACTCTGAGATCTTACTGAATTTGTTTAGCAGTTCTAATGAATTTTTGGTGGAGTCTTTAGCTTTTCCTATACATAAAAACACGTCACCTGCAAAAGGTAATTTGTTGTCCCCCTTTCCTGTTTTGATGCCTCTCATTTGTTTTTCTTGTCTGAATGATCTGGCTAAGACTTCTGATATGATAATATATGAGAGATGAAAGTGGACATGCCTAACTTATTCCTGATTTTTGAGAAAATGACTACAACTTTTTCCCATTCTGTATGTGTCATTTTCCTTATTTATCTAACCGTTGGAACATTTTAACCATATAAGGATGTTGAATTTTATTGAATGCATTTCTGTGTTTATGGAGATAATTATATGGCTTTTATCGTTCATTCTGTTAATGTGAGGAATTGCATCTTTCAATTTGTGTGTGTTGAAATATACCTGCATCTCTGGAATGAATCCTTTGATAATGTTTAATAATACCATGCTGTTGAATTAACTTTACTGGGGTTTTGTTAAGGATTTTTGTGTCTATGGCCATCAAAGATACTGGTTTATAGATTTCTGTTTTTGCAGTGACTTTTAGTGGTTTTGGTATCAACATGATGCTGTTTTCAGAGAATGACATTGAAAGAATTCCTCATCTTTTATTTTGTGAAATAATTTAAGAGGAATTGATGTTAATTCAGCTTTAAATATTTGGTGGAATATGGCAGTAAAGCCATTTTATCTATTTGTTTTCTTTGATGAATGACTTTTTATTACTGACCAAATCTTGCGGCTTATTTGTCTGCTATGTATGCTATTTCTTGATGATTCAATAATGGTCAAGTTTGTAGGTATATATGTTCAAGAAATGGTTCTAGATTCTAGATTCTCAAATTTGTTACCACATATAATTGTTCATAATAAGCACAAATAATTCTTTGTGTTTTGGTGGTAATGTTTTCCTTTTCATCTCTGATTCCAGTTACTTGCTTCTTCTCTCTCTCTTTTTTTTAATTCACTTAACTAAAGATTTGTCATTTTTATTTATTTTCCCAAAGAATCAAAGCTTCTTTCATTAATCTTATTGCAGAGTTTTTTTTTCTTAATTTTGGTCTGTATTTCCTTTGCTTCTAGTCTTTCATTATTTCTTCATAATTATCTGAATTTCTTTTCTCTCTTTTTAAATACTAATGAATTACTTTTTCATGGATATAATCCTAAATATTTTTTCTTTCTTTCCTTCTACTGAATTTAGGCTTGTTAGTTCTTATCTTTTTATTTTTTGAGATGCAGTGATAATTGATAGGATATTTCTGCTTTTTGATCAGGCATTGATTACTATAAATTTCCTTGACAGCAACTTTTGATGTATTCTTTAATTTTTTGTGTGCTGTGTTTTCATTTTCATTCCTTTCATGAAATTTTAAGGTTTCCTCCTTAATTTCATCCTTGTTTGGGAATAATATGATCTGTTCTGCCATTGATGATTTCTACCATGTTTAATTTTGCTTAATCTAGCTGTAAGTTGAATGCGTTCAGTTCAATTTTTAAAAAAATATTCCTTCCACCTTTTTGTTATAACATTAAATTATTTCTCTTTATTCTCTTGAAATTCAATGAATTTCTGTCAAAGAGCTATTTACATTCTTCCCTCTAGCATTTACAATGCCTGATCATAGGTGGTCAGTTGTTGGCACCTCCTTTTGTTGAATAGATGAAGTCATGATTCTCTTAGTGTTCTTCACACTTTTTGCCATATGATGTTTTCTGTGCATTGAAGGTTAGTTATTTTTTTCCTGGTCTTTGCAACCTGGCTTTGTTTGTAACTTTCTTTACAAACATTCTTAGCAGTCTACTTATTTTCTCTAAAGCTACAAATAATTTTGCCACTGAAGCACTACTTCCTAGGTTGAAGTTTGTCACCAGTTGAAAGCCAGTGCTCCATCACTGCCACAGTAGCAGCCTGGACTAACAGTTGTCTCACATGCACAGTTGGCATGGGCTCTCCCCCACTGATAGGGCAGGCCCAAATATCAAGACCTGTGACCACCAATATCACAATTCCAGTTTTGGGCAAGACTGAAGCCAGGAACCTGGAGCTTCTTCCAGGTCTCCCATGTGAGTGCAAGGGCCCAAGCACTTGGGTCATCCTCTGCTGTTTTCCCACACACATTAGTAGGGTGCTGTATTAGAAGTGGAGTAGCCAGGACTCTAACTGGTGCTAATATGGGATATTGATGTCATAAGTGGTGGCTTAACCAGCTGTGTTATCATGCCATCCTGAGTAATGATGAAAAAGGCACACTTTATTACTGAGGCTGGCACTAAACTCGACCTTTTCAGGGTATTATAGTCACCAGGCCCTGCATAATCTGAGGGAGCATGCAAGGATCACTTAAGCCTGGCAGCAACATAGAGATAAGTCCACCTCATCAGGGTACAGGCAGCCTCTTGGGAAAGCCTGTTGGCCCCATGGGCAGGTCACTAAACTTGAAAACAACTGGGTCAATATATTGGAATAAGATGGTAGAGTAGGGAGGGAGCTTGCAGCTCAGGTCTAGGGGAAGATAGTTTAAAAAAAAGTGGAAAGAGTGCAGTCAAAAGGAAGTTATGGAGAAAATAGCAGAGGGAACTCTACACAAATTAGAGGAACACAGTGGACCTATGGAGAGGATGAGGATTTGTACAACTTAGGACTCCAGTAGCCAAGAGCCTCTGTACCAGTGGAGGAGAGTGAGGTGAGACCAAACTGCAGCAGCCCAAGCCACTGGCAAAAAAGTTGCAAGAAGAGCCTAGAGGGAATCCAGCCTGGAGCTCTGTGGGGGATAGTGTACCCAACAAACTAGAGGAGAAACGACCAAGGGCACATCTTCGCTCTCCCTGATTATCCTTCAAAGGCACATGTAACATGTTGTAACATCTAGACAGAGAGCAGACACCATTTTGGACACAGGTACAGCTGCACCAGCTTGTATTTACACTCAGGATTCAGCCAAGCAGATACTCCTGAGTCTGGTGGGGGGAAGAGATGGGGCTGGGTGCTCATGACTGTAAAAACACTGAGGCTGTGTGGGAGGATTCAGGGTGGGGCTGGGACTTGGGACAGTCACTGAGGGAGGCTCCAGATGATCAGGGCTTCCTGGTTACCTGGTGAGGGACATTGCTGGAGAATCTGAGCTTACAGTGAGGATTTCACAGAACCTTTGTGTGGTCCTTGTGACAGAGTGGATGAATAATATACACACTAGGGATCGTGCTCAGGTACTGGTCTGCTTCAAGGAGAGGAGCTCAGCTGAGTCTAAACCAATGGATTAAAAAAAAGAGAGATTTACCATGATGAACCAGGGTGTGTCATCTCAGACATGGCCTCGACCTTCTTAGAGCTCTCTGGCCACACCCACCACACTCCACTAGTTATTCCCTGAAAGCAGACACACCACTAATCCTATCAGATGCATTCCAAAGATAAAAGTTGCCACAGTGAGAAAACAAGGAAAACAATGAGTATAACAAACACACCAATTCAAGAAACAAGAATAAGGAAGACAACATGACAAACCCAAAAGAACTAAACACTTCAATATTAGATTGTGAAGATGATGAGATTAAAGAAATGCCAGAAATGGAATTCAAAACATTGGTCATAGGGTTACTTAGAAGTAATCAGAAGCAAATACACGAACTAATGAAATCTATATATGACATGAAAGAAAATTTCTCCCACGAAATTGAGATCTCAAAGAGAATTCAAAATGAAACCATGGAAATGAAAAGTTCTGTGGAACAAATAAAAAATACAGTGAAAGCCTTAACAACAGAATCAGTGAAGCAGAACAAAGAATATCTGGCTTAGAAGACAAAGCACAGGAAATTATACAATCAGACAAAAAAAAGAAGAAATTAGAAACCTAAAAAACACTGTTGGGAATCTGAGGATACTATCATTGAGCCAACATATGAGTTTTAGGAGTTTCTGAAGTTGTGAATAGAGAAAAAGAGTTAGAAGGCATTCTTAGTGAAATAATAAGAGGAAATTTCTCCAATTTTGGTAAATAAAGGGGCATCCAAGAACAGAAAGCCTATAGAACTCCTAATAGACATGACCAGAAAAGATTGTCACTATGACACATTGTAATCAAACTCTCCACAGTAAAAGATAAAGAAAAGATTCTAAAATGTACATGAGAGAAATGCCAGATTACTTTCAGTGGATCTCCAATTAGACTCACAGTGACTTCTCATCAGAAACACTACAGGCTAGGAGAGAATGGCAAGAAATGTTCTAAGTATTAAGAAAAATAAACTGTTACTCAGAATATTATTCCCTGAAAAGCTCTCATTTATGAATGAAGGTAAAATAAAGACCTTCCATGACAAACAGAAACTGAAAGAATTTGTCAACACTTACCCAGCCCTGAGGAAGATGCTTAAGGATGTGCTGCACACAGAAACACAGAAACAGGGTCATAACTACAGAATAAGGTAAATTAAGGGAATCTTCCCATAAAGGTTTAAAATAAATGAAAAGTAAAAAATAGGAATATTTTTTGAAAACTCAAAGGAAAATGTTGTACTTATCAATAGTCATCTTGAATGTAAATGGTCTCAACTCTCCAGTTAAAAGACACAGACAGGCTCAATGTATTAAAATATAAACCCCATCTATTTGTTGCTTACAAGAAACACATCTCATTAACAAAGATGTACACAGACTGAAAGTGAAAGGATAGAAAAAGATATTCCATGCTTACAAAATCCCAAAAAAAATAGATATAGCCATACTAATATCAGGCAAAATGGGCTTTAACACAAAAACTGTTAAAAGAGACAAAGAAGGACACTACATAATGATTACGAAATCAATTCAAAAGGAGGATGTAACTATTATAAAGGTATATGCACATAAATACAGATACCTGGCTATTGAAAAATGTTAAGGGATCTAAAGGGAGACCTAGACTCTAATACAATAGTAATGGCAGATTTCAGTACCCCAATTTCAGCAATAGACAAATAAACCAGACAGGAAATCAGCAAGGAAACAGAGTTAATAGACACTATAGACCAAATGACCCAACAGATATCTACAGAACTTTCCATCTTACAGTTGCAGAATACACATTCTTCTCACCAGTGCATGGAACTTTCTCTAGGATTAACAACATGCTAGGCCATAAAGCAAGACTCAACAAATTGAAAAAAAAATCAAAATCATACTATACATCTTTTCAGACCACAATGCAATGAAGCTGGAAGTGAGCAACTCCAGAATCTCTAGAACATATCCACACACTTGGAAACTGAACAACATGCTCTTGAGTGAACAGCGAGATAAAGAGAAAATCAAAAAAGAAATCAAAAAATTTCTGGAAACAAATGAAGATAACAGTACAACTTGTAAAAACTTATGGGATACAGCAAAAGCAACCCAAAGAGGAAAGTTAATAGCAGTTGATGCTTACATAAGAAGTGGAAAGGCACCAAATAAATGAGGTATCAATGCATCTCAAGAATCTAGAAAAACAACAGCAAACCAAACCCCAAACTAGTAGAAGAGAAAAAGTTAGAGAAGAAATAAACAAAATTGTAACCAAAATAACAACACAAAAGATCAGCAAACAGAAAGCTGGTTTTTTGAACGAATAAACAAAATTGACACATCATTGGCTTAACTAACCAAACAAAGGAAGGGAAGACTCAAATCAATAAAATTAGAGAAGAGAAAGTAAATGCAATAATATACCACAGAAATAAAAGTAATCAGCAATTACACCAAAGAGCTGTTTGCGAACAAACTGGGAAACATAGATTAAATGGTTAGATTCCTGAACGCATACAGCCTACCTAAATTGAGCCTTGAAGACACAGAAAACCTCACCAGAAACTTTTATCAAGGTGGAAATTGCTTCAGTAATAAACCCCCTTCCAACAAATAAAAACCCAGAGCAGATGGCTTCACTGCTGAATTCTACCAGACATTTAATGAAGAACTGACTCCATTTCTTCTCAAGTTATTAAAGACAATAACTACATAAAACTCCTTTTATGAAAGAACA